>CM052663.1:79904806-79990622 GCA_028533165.1 Leontopithecus rosalia
TTTCTTTCTTTCTTTCTTTCTTTCTTTCTTTCTTTCTTTCTTTCTTTCTTTTCTTTCTTTCTTCCTTCCTTCCTTCCTTTCTTCCTTCCTTCCTTCCTTTCTTTGTTTTTCTTTCTCTTTCTTTCCTTCTTTCTTTCTTTCTTTTTTTTTTTGGCATATTCTTACTCTGTTGCCCAGGCTGGAGTGCAGTGGCACAATCTCATCTCACTGCAGCCTCAGCCTCCCGGATTCCAGTGATTCTACTGCCTCAGCCACCTGAGTAGCTGGAATTATAGGCACTCGCCACCATTTCTGGCTAATTTTTTTTTGAAATAGAGTCTTGCTCTGTCACCTAGGCTGGAGTGCAGTGGCGCGATCTCGGCTCACTGCAGCCTCCGCCTCCCAGGTTCCAGCAATTCTCTTGTCTCAGCCTCCTGGGTAACTGGGATTATAGGCATGTGCCACCACGCCTGGATAGTTTTTGAATTTTTAGTAGAGACAGGGTTTCACCATGTTGGCCAGGCTGATCTTGAACTCCTGACATAGGTGATCCACCTATCTTGGCCTCCCGAAGTGCTGGGATTACAGATGTGAGCCACCGCACCAGGCCAATTTTCACCTTTCTAAAGGACCCACATTCCAGAACCTGCTACATTACTCTGAGGAATCACATATGCATATAACTCAGAGTCAAATCATTTGTTTGTTCATTTGCTTTTTGAGGCGGAGTTTTGCTCCTGTAGCCCAGGCTAGAGTGCGGTGGTGCGATCTTGGCTTATTGCAACCGCCTCCTCCTGGGTCCAAGCAATTCTTCTGCCTCAGCCTCCTGAGTAGCTGGGATTACAGGCACCCACCACCATGCCCAGGTGGTTTTTGTGTTTTTTAATAGAGATGGGGTTTCACCATGTTGGCCAGGCTGGTCCTGAACGCCTGACCTCAGGCAATCTACCTGCCTCGGCCTCTCAAAGTGCTGGGATTACAGGCATGAGCCACTGAGGCTGGCTGAGTGAAATCATTTGTATCCACTCACTCTAAATATATAGGTAGAAATAATGCATATATGCATGCTTCTATAATTTATTTCTAATAACTAGACATGGAGAGTATTTGTATCTGTTGAAAATAGATAAATTATTTGTTTTCTTAAATTATAGATGGCATCTTTATGACAAGCACATATAAATTGTGAGTGCATATTATAAATATAAAATCCTGTTCGCGGACATTTATGGGCTGTCTGCCACGTGCCAAGCTTTGTGCTTAGTGCTTTGCAGTCACTATTTCATTTCATCTTCGTTGCTGTCACGGGGAGAAGATAGAATGCACTAGCTTTCAACTTGCTCTGTTTAAAATAGAACCTATTTTAGAAATAAAATATAGCACAGAAACTTCAACATATAGAAGAGACAGAAGCTTTGCAGCATCCCGGAGATGCTCTCAGCATTCCCGCCTCTGTCTCCACCCTACCCTCCATGACAAAGAGGCAGAGTGAGAGGACTGGATTCCCAGGCTAAGATGCTCACTCCTTCCCAGCTGTGTGACCTGGACAAGTTGCTTAAAGCTCTGAGCCCCAGTTTCTTTACCTCTAAAAATCTCCAACATTAATTATGAGAATAATTAATAAGATAATGTGTTAAAGATAATGTAATACAATAAGATAATGTATTAAAAATAAGAAAAACCTCCCAACTCAGTGAGTGTACCGGCACAAAATACTTGGTATCTGAATTTCCTTCTGCCTTGGGGTGAGTTCCCCAGAAGCTGATCCTGCAATAATTAATGTGAAAGGGGTGCCTTAGGAAGTGTGCACCTGAAACACTGGTGTGGTTGTGGGGCAGTGGGCTTGTGTAGGAGAGGAGACCGAGCAAGGCTGTGATGTCAAGGAAAGTCCCGTGGGGGGTGACTTTAACTCAATCCCACAGAAGAGCTCAGGAAAAAGTGTAGGTCTACTTCATAGCTGCCCTAAGCAGGGGCCAGGGAGTTGCCACATTGATATCCTATACATATCAACCCAACCAAGGCTGTTCCTAGGCACTCTGTCCATAGCAGTGACCCACAGAGTAGTTTCCAGCTGCCACAGGGCAGCCTTTTATCAAAGTAAGGGAGTGAAGTGGGTTCTGTTGGGAGTTAATTGCATTAGGAGCCAGCATGCCTTGGGATGGTCAAGTTTCCCTGGGTGAGGTGGGCAGAGTTCTCACTGTGACCCCCACAGAGTCCTAATACGTGATGCTCTGCAAAAGACTCTGGAACCGTTTAGAAGAAGGGCTTTCTTCATTATCTCTGCCTTTACTGGACCAAGTCCACGTGCCCAGTACAATCAGAGCCATCCTTACAGTTGATTCGCCCCGGGTGTCCAGCAACTCCTTCTCTTTAGAGGCTCCCCTGGCAACACAGTGAAAGACCCAGTATCTCTGGGTACCAGGCTGCCTCTGCAGAGAGCACCAGTCCTAAGGCACTGGAGATACACCTGTGCTTTTCACTGTAGATTAGAACCAGGAGGGTACATTTTTCCAAAAGTACCTGGAGGACAGTAACCAGATGTACTCCGGTACTATGCACAGGGAGGCAGCTCTTTCCTGACTGTTCAAAGGGTGTCAGACCTTTCCTGAGGGCTCACTTCATGCCTTGTTCTTGGCGATCACTTGAAGTTGAACTTGGCGATCATTCAGTCCCCACATCCTCACTCTAATTCCAGGAGGCATTTTGCTGTCTTCACTCCCATTTTCCAGATGGAGATACTGAGGCTCTGAGAGGCTCTGCAGCTTTAATGTATCACAGTTAGCTACTGCCAGAACAAGAATTTCAGCCCCAATCTTTCAGATGTTCCCTCACCACTCTGCCCTTCAATTAACCTAAGAGATTTGGGAGCCAAGAGGGAGACTCTGACATTGCTAATTAGAGACAGACTACAGGGATTATAGCAAATCTGGAGAATGAACTCTAAGATCACCAGGTGGTGCTCCTGGAAGTTGTCCAGCTGCCCAAATATGGAAGAGAATGAGACTTCAAGGAGGGATGATCCCTTTTCTGTATGGAATTAACCTATGTTAATTTATTTCCTACTAAATTCCAAGGTACTGTATAGCAGCTTTAATTAACACTCAGAACCAAGGATGTGTCCAATGGGACTGTCCCGAGAATGTATGCACACAAGCTCATCCTCTAAACTCACCCCTAATACTAATTAGCCCCCCATGTTCTCCAAGGGCCTTGTCTGCTAATTTGGAACCTGGTGATGAGCTCTATCTCTGCCTAGCCTTGAAGATCAAGGACTTAAATCTCTTCATCTACATTATTAGTGGCCGAAGGGGGCCATGGAATCATCAATGACTCCCCATTCACTGGCAGGCAATCTGAAGCCCTTCACAAAGCAACTCTGCCTGGTTTGCTCCTCCACGACCAGCAGTGACATAATGGGGTTAGTTTAGTGGACAATACTGCCACGGTCTGGGAAGGATGTTGGCCTCAACCCTTACCATGCTGTCCTCATATGGAAATGTACGTTCTTGAGGCTTTGAACACAAGAACACTTCAGAAGAGTGTGGGGTTGGCAGGTGGGAAGCCTAAGACATCTTCCCAGCAGCACCAGTTTCCTTCCTGTGGAGTTTGTCATTACCTCTCTGTATCCCAGTTGCCTTAGCTGTAAAAGGGGGCTGTAATTGTTACAAAGCCCTTGTCCAAGGATGGTCATGGGAATTACATGACTGTATAAAGCATGTAGTTAAAGCATCTGCAACACTTAGGAAAGTGCTAGGCACATAGTAAGCATAAAAAATAAAAACTAAAATTAATAGGGCCGGGCATGGTGACCCACGCCTGTAATCTCAGCACTTTCGGAGGCTGAGGTGGGTGGATCACCTGAGGTCCGGAGTTCAAGACCAGCCTGACCAACATGAAGAAACCCCGTCTCTACTAAAAATACAAAATTAGCCGGGCATGGTGGCACATGCCTATAATCCCAGCTATTCTGGAGGCTGAGGCAGGAGAATCGCTTAAGCCTGGGAGGTGGGGGTTGCTGTGAGCTGAAATCACACCATCACAGTCCAGCCTGGGCAACAAGAGTGAAACTCTGTCTCAAAAAAATAAATAAATAACAAGAAAGTCAACCCTTGACGTTATGATTCTCCCGTGTCTGCCTCTGAGTTCCCCTCCCACTGGGCTTCCTACAGGAACCACGACCTGCGTCCATGCACCAGGACATGTTACGTCAAGGCTCCCAGACAACAACCACCACAGCCTCGGGAGTCTCCTCCGTTACCTCTGGCCGCCTGCCTCTCAAAGCGCATTGTGATGTTTTTTAAAAAATCTATCTAATAATGCCACTCTCATTACTTGGAAGTTTATTCCAGGTCCCTGCTTACCTATAAGACCCAGCATAGCCTAACTTCTGACTGCCTCTTACCTCATTTCTTTTTTTCTTTTCTTTTCTTTTCTTTTTTGAGGCAAAGTCTCACTCTGTCATCCCAGGCTGGAGTGCAATGGCGTAATCTGGGCTCGCTGCAACCTCAGCCTCCAGGGTTCAAGAAATTCTTCTGCCTCAGCCTCCTGAGTAGCTGGGATTAGAGGCACCTGCCACCAATTCCAGCTAATTTTTTGTACTTTTAGTAGAGATGGGTTTTTGCCATGTTGGCCAAGCTGGTCTTGAACTCCTGAGCTCAGGTGATCTGCCTGCCTCTGCCTCCTGAAGTGCTGGGATTACAGGTGTGAGCCCCCATGCCTGGCCCTCTTACCTCATTGCTAACTGCACTCTGCTTGGCTCATGCTTCTGTTACGGCACTGTGCTTATTGCTGTTCTAGGAGCTTCGAGCATGCCTCTGCCTCAGGGTCTTGCCTCTGTCTTCCCCTCCTCCTGGAACTTCTCACAGTTGTAGTGTTGCTCATTCAGTTCTTTCATCTCTCAGTTTAAAGCTGACTTCGTGTCTCACACCTGTAATCCCAGCACTTTGGGAGGCTGAGGCGGGTGGATCACAAGGTCAGGAGACCGAGACCATCCTGGCTAACACGGTGAAACCCCGTCTCTACTAAAAATACAAAAAATTAGCTGGGCGTAGTGGCACGCTCCTGTAGTCCAAGGTACTCAGGAGTGTGAGGCAGGAGAATTGCTTGAACTTGGGAGGCAGAGGTTGCAGTGAGCTGAGATCGCGCCACTGCACTCCAGCCTGGGCAAAAGAGTGAGACTCTATCAGAAAAACAAAACAAACTGACTTCAATTGAGAGGCCACCTGAAATATGTTCACAAGGCAGGACAGGATGACCAGGAGGTTCAAAATCATGTTTCAAAATAGCATTTGAAGAACAAGGGCAGTTTGGCCCAGGGGAGAGGCACCTGGAGACTGGGGACTGTTGGAATCATCGTGCTTCTTAGGGGCTATCATGGAAAAAGAGCAGGCTTGCTTTGTGAGGAAATTTGGGGAGAACCAGGGCAAAGAGCTAGACACCACAGAGAGATAGCCACATCTTTAAAGTATGATGGGAGAGCATTCTCCCCATCAGACCTTTCCAGAGCCGGATTAAGCAGACTCACGAGATTTGGGAGTCTGAAGAACCATCGGGCCGGAGAAGTCAGCTATTCCAGTTGGAGGAAGGACTGTGTGTACGTGGATGTAGGCACTGAATTTGGTAAAATTCCAAACTGGAGTTTTTGGGCTTCTTCACTGTTTTCCTAGGAATTTTGTCTCCAGAAGCCTTTGGTGAGACTGCCAGTGACGCTGGGAAGGGCAAGTTTCTTGGCCTATGATCAGACCTTTGAACTTCACATGCTACTGAGACAGGGAAGTAAGTGCAGCTTCCTTTATTCTCTAAGACAATGATCCTCCTAATCAAAATACTTTGATTTCCCTTTAATGGTTATTAAAGGGTTTCTCAAACCTTTCAAAGACAGGAAAATCTGTGATCTAGGGTGTTGCATTGCCCAGTCTCTCCCCCATGGCCTCCCATGGCATTTTCCTCCGAGGTCTATCTCAGTAATTGGTACAAAGTACAGTAAGGATGTATTTGACCCCTCCAAAAATGAGTTTATCAGTTTTTTTTTTTTTGAAACGGAGTTTCGATCTGTTGCCCAGGCTGGAGTGCAGTGGTGTGAACTCGGCTCACTGCAACCTCAGCCTCTCAAGTTCAAGAGATTCTCCTGCTTCAGCTTCCCGAGTAGTTGGAATTACTGGCACATGGTACCATGACTGGCTAATTTTTTGTATTTTTAGTAGAGACGGTGTTTAATCATATTGGCCAGGCTGGTCTCAAACTCCTGATCTCAGGTGATCCGTCCACCTCAACCTCCCAAAGTGCAGGTGTTGGGATTACAGGCATGAGTCACTGTGCCCAGCCCCTTAAAGGAGTTTCTTATGTGTAGAGTTTATGTCTTATTTATTTCTGTATTCCCAGTTAAGTTCAATGTGTGTGTGTGTGTGTGCGTGTGCATGAGAGAGAGAGAGAGAGGAAGAGAGAGAGAGAGAGAGAGAGAGAGAGAGAGAGAGAGAGAGAGAGAGAGAGTTCGGGGGGTGATGTGCAGACTGAATGAATCAGATGACATTTGAATGATAATCACGATGCAACTTTTCAACTTTAAGCAGTTTTGTTTTCTGCCCTCTGACTGTGGATAAAAACAACAGGCTAATAATTTTTTTTTTTCTCACAAGAAAATGGCAGACATTCCTGCCTTGCCTTAAGTCTTCACTTCGAAATTTGAGACTCTGACATTTGAGAGTTGTGCTAATTCCAATCCTGTGTATTTCCTGGAGCTCTCAGCTGCCTTGCTGCTGAATCTCCTCTTTCCTTGTAGCTTGGGTCGGTGTTGGGGGCCAGCCTGCAGTGGCAAATGGACGTGTGGCTGGCTTCTGCTTCTGTCCCCTCTCTCTGCCTGGTCTGATCTTTTTCTTCTCTAGGGCTAGTTCTGATGTGCCATAGAAAATAGAAACAGACCTACAAAAAAAACAAAAACAAAAACACAAAAACCGCCCGAGAGCCGTCCTAGTCATGAAGTGGCTTTGTCCCTCCAGGCCTGGTTGTGGCTCCAAAGATAAAGCTGTTTCTCCTGTGGGCTCTGGACGGCCCTCCAGGGCCTCCCTGCACCCGCTGGCCCAGGGAGGTGGCCGCCTGAATCCCCTTCTTCAGCCACCAGGTACTCCCTGCAGCTTCCTGTTCCTCCTCTTCCCACCTCCATCGAGAATGATCTGAGGCCGTTTTCAGGTGCCCGCTGTAGCCCACGCTTTGCAGAGTCACCATCTGACCAGAGCGTGCACTTACTCGCTCCCCGTCCGTGAGTCAACGTATTCCAATGGAGCGGCCCGCTCATGGCCCCACCAGGGCAGCTGGTCATCTTTAATCAGACCTAGTTTCTCCTGTTCCACAGGGTAGAACGGAATAGGTCCTCCCAAGCTCCCTTCAGGCCCCTCTTTCTGGAGCTGGAGGTGGAAGGTAGCATCCAGCCCAGAACAGGGGATAGGGACTCTCGCATTATGGACTCACATCACTCTCGCCAGAGGTCTCTCCACCACTCTCTTTTTATTTTCTTTCTCGCCTTGATGTTTCCCACTGAGGGATCCAAAGAGCAGTCGAGCAGGCTTTCCTTCATTCTTTCTGTAAATTCTGCAGCTGCACGTGTTGGCGCGGCTTTTCCTCCCCTCCCTTGGGATTCTGTTGGTCTAGTCCAGGCACCGTGTTTAAATTGTGGCAGGAAGAGTATGATTGGAACAGCTTGTTACTTGTATAATCTGCCCTGGGTCAGGCTCTGGGCCGTGAACAGAGCTGAAAAGGGGAAAGAGGCCAGGCTTGTGCTCTGGAGGAGTGCTTAACCTGGTGGGTGGAGGGAGGGGAGAGACGGAGACAGACAGAGTGCTTCAGTCAGCTCGTATTTACTGAGTGCCTACGGACATCAGGTATGATGCCGGGTCCTCAACATGCACAGGTGAAGAAAATGAGCATGGTCCCTGACGTTAAATACAGCATTGTAAGGTCCAGAGGGCATGCAAGGGACAACAGTAAAGCTGAGGGCGGAGAGGTGAGGGGGCTGGGGAGCACGGCACTTACGTTCTGGTGGGTGATTGTCAAGGACTTTGACTTTAACCATGATAGGGAGCCATTGGAGGGTTGAAAGGTGTAACATGATCTGACCTGTGTTTTGGAAGGGTCATTCGTTCTGGTCCTTATAGGGACACAGGGCAGAAGCAGTGAAACCAGTTTGGGGGCAAGTGGAGGAACGCCGTGGAGCAATGTGTAATAGGAGTGATAAGAATCGGTCAGCTTCGGGGTTTATTTGAAAGTACAGCCAGCGTTTGCTGATGGATTCCACGTAAAGGGTGACTTCAGGACTTTTGACCAAGCTTCAAAAGAATGAAATTATTATTAACTGGGATGAAGACAATTGTGAGAGGAGGAATTTGGAAGAGGGGTGGGAAATCGGAAATGTTGGGCAAGTAAGGTTTGAGATGCTTTTTATGCAATGCAGTGGAGATATTTGTGTGCATGAGAGAGATCAGACCTCTCCACAATAAAACTGGAGAGTCATCAAGGAATAGATGATATTTAAGCCATGATATTCAGGTGCTCACCTCAAAGGTGCATGTAGAAAGAGAAGAGGTCTGGGGAGTAAGGCCTGGGTCATTCCAGTGTTTGTTGGTGGCTGACATAGGGAAGAACTGTCAAGGAAGAAGTCAATGGAGGATGAGGACCATCCAGAGCTGCGTCCTAGAAGCCAACTAAGAAAGGGTCTTGCCAGGAGGCAGTGATTAACTTATCAAACATGGCTGCTTCAATGAAGTACAACAAGACTGAGGCATAATTATTGGGTTAGCAACGTGTGGACTATTGGAGTTCTTGACAAAGGTTCTTTTGTTGGATTTGTGGAGATGGAATCAGGGTTGGTTGGAGTTAAACAGAGTATGGAAAAAAGGTGAATACAGTCAGTAGTTTCCAAGGGGGAGAAGGGAGATGCATGGTCTAGAGAGAATATTTGAAAGATAAAATATAATACAGCTACTAAAATCATGACTCAAAAGAGAAGGACGAGAATGGAGAAAAGATGGGATGTAGGAGAAGAACTAGCTTTATATAGGAACACAGACACTCAGTGGCATTTGACAGAAAGGCAGAGGCTGTGAGTACAGGTGCAGGGCGGTACATGAGGTAGTGGCACTATGCAGAATTTCTCTTCTAATTGCCTAATTTCCTCAGCAAAGTAAACAGAGGGTAAACGTGGAGAGAAGTCAAGCTGCAAATACTCCACTGTTTCTTCAAGATCATGGCAGAAAATATTGACGTCTCTTTCTGTTTCAGTAATTTTCTCAGTCTTTGGAGGACTGAAGACAGGACCAGTGGCAGGGCTCTCCATCTGGAAGCCTCTGTCAGATTTCCCAGCAAGGCCTAAGGCTGAGAACCCCTTTTTTTTTCCTCTTTCATGCTTCAAGTTGGAAGTGATTTGTGCCTATTGCCAATAGCTCTCAAAGACCTGTGGGTACCTTTTGTCAAAAAAAAAAATCACATTATTTTGACAGGGAGAACATGCAGAGCTGGTGCAGATTCGGTGAGATCATCATCGCAATCTCACGCTAACCTGCTATTGGTGTTTCTTTTTTTTTAAATATTTTAATTTTTTTTTTCCAGTTTTTGCCCATTCAGTATGATATTGGCTGTTGGTTTGTCGCTGTTGGTGTTTCTAAGAGAGAGCGTGGGAGTGGTCTGAGATCCTCTTCCCAGGAATAGATTGCGGCTATGGTCAGACTTCAGCTGCCAGCTGCAGAAGCCCTGGGTCCCAAATGCCCAATTGTAGATAAAACCTTAAGGGTCTTTCCTCCTTCAGATAGAGGTGATAGAGGAGCAATAGCGGCTTGAGATTTACTGGGACTTTTGAAACCAAGGAACTTCCCTGAGCAGAGAGGGCTGGAGTCCAGGGGTGGTGTTTGAATATTGTCTGGAGACAGAAGAGAGGGGCTACAGGAGAACCTTCTGGGGCTTCTTGTACTCTTTCAACTTTATTCTTTATTTGTTAAATGCTCACATTTTAAAAACTATGGAAAGTCCACATAACACAATATTTACCATCTTAACCATCTTTAAGGGTCCAGCTCAGTGGCATTCAGTGCATCCACATTACTGTGCAACCGTCACCACCATCTCCTATAAATGGAATCACACAGTATTTGTCCTTTCGTGACTGGTTTATTCCACTTAGCATAATGTCTTCAAGGTTGTAGCAGGTGACAGAGCTTCCTTTCTTTTTTAAGGCTGAATAATATTCTATTGTATATATAGCCCACATTTTGTGTATTCATTCATCCATCCATGAATCACACGGTATTTGTCCTTTTATGACTGGTTTATTCCACTGACCAGAACGTCCTCAGTTGTAGCTGGTGTCAGAACTTCCTTCCTTTTTTAAGGCTGAATAATAGTCCATTGTATATACATTCCACATTTTGTTTGTTGATTTATCCATCCATGGACACTTGCGCTATCTTCACATTTTGGCTATTGTACATAGTGCTGCTATGAATGTGGGTATATTTTACTCTTTATTATAAAAGAAAAAAATTAGGCCTATTCCTAGTGGGGAGATACATCTGACTTTGCCAAGTGTGTAAAACTGGCCTCTGAGAAGACTCAACGTGTAGGGTTGGGATGATTCTGATCCTAGAGCCTTCCTACCCCAGCCTGAGAGTCAGACCGTGGAAAAACTAGCTGCCTGTGTGGTGTATGGGGGTTGGGGAGAGTTCTGGAAGGTCAGACCATGAGGGCTGGAACATGCAGTGAACTGGCCATGACCAATCACAGTAACCTGGAGAGAAGAACCTGTGGCCACCCCAGTGCACTCCAGTGGCCCCCTGGGGACTCTGCTCCCTGCAGAGTGGCAGAGGAGGGTCCTGGGCAGTGGCCAGATGGAAGACAGGGTGTAGCTAGGCAGCCCCTGTTGGTGTCCCGGCTATGCTGTGTGCTGCCGCTGGGACAGCTTTCGTGCATGTTGAGCTCTCGATTACCTCATTTGTAAGCAGGGATGATGAGCACAGTGCCCAGGTCACCGGGTGGTTGTTAACATGAAATGTGACAACATATGTAAAGTAATTAACATAATGTCTGGGCCAGAGGACAATCTCAGTAAATATTCACTGTCATCGTTATTATTTCCCTGTTCTTTGAGGCTGGAGACTCCAGGATTCACTGTGCCCTTTGGACAGATCAATCAGCCCTGGACTGTGAGACATCTTCCAGCAGGTGGGGGAATAGACAGAGAGAGGTGGGGTTTTTCATGAGCAGCTTAGAACTAATGAATGACTAAGAAAACCTTTTTGTGCCAGGCAGTGGTGGGCATATTCGTGCACGCTGGTGGTGCTGCACCAACACTTTTTGCTTCTGAATGTTTTAGTTGTTTTTTTTTTTTTTTTTTTGAGGCAGTCTTGCTCTTGTCACCCAGGCTGGAGTGCAGTGGCCCAGTCTCTGCTCACTGCAAACTCTGCCTCCCAGGTTTAAGTGATTCTCCTGTCTCAGCCTCCCGAGTAGCTGGGATTACAGACATGTGCCACAACGCCTGGCTAATTTTTGTATTTTTGGTAGAGAGAGGGTTTCGCCATGTTGGCCAGGCTGGTCTCAAACTCCTGACCTCAAGTGACCCACCCACCCCGGACTCCCAAAGTGCTGGGATTGTAGGTGTGAGCCACGGCGTCTGGCTGCTTGTGAGGGTTTGTTGTGGTTGTTGCTGTTTTTGTTTTTGTTTTTTCCCCCAGACAGTGGTCCCTTGAGGGCAGGACCTGGATTTTATTCATCTCGCGCCTTTGTGCCCAGGACAGAGCTGCCTACAAAATGGGAAGTAACTTGTGCTCAAGGGCTTTGGGCCTGGCCTTGTGCTTCCTACGTGTGGGTCTCGCCCTCACCTGGATGTGGCCTCTGTGAGAAGAGCAGGCCCAGTGAACATCAGCAGTGCTTTTTCCTAGGAGCAGCTCCTCAGCTGCAGGCCTCTCGTAAATGAGAGAGGAAGACTCCATGTGTTTGGAGACTGGGGCCTCGGAGATGATTTACAACATTCTGACATGTTCTGGGGCTGGAATCCTGTCAGGATGGTTCATGGGTGGGGGACACCTGGAACAGGGCATCGATCTGGACGCCCCATTGTGCAAGAGCGCGTTGCATCCTGTCCTGTCCGTGCCTGGGGATTTCTGTGTCCCTCTCCTGAAGCAGGGCCAGCCCTGGTTGCTGTCCAGCGAGGCCACTCCGGACACGTGTTGCGTTTGCCCAGCAGTGAGTAGGGAATGATAATTTTTGTTCTTAGGCAGGCACAAATGGGCCCTGTGTGCAAGGCCAGATTGGCCTGAGGTCCGGGATAACTTTCAGGCACCATTTCCCCCTCTGTCCACATGTCTTTGAGTTAAGCCAACCTGAGTTCAGTTCCCAGCTTTGCTTTCATCACAGGTCAACTAGCCTCTCTAAACCTTATTCTCCACCTGAAAAAAAAAAAGAAAAGAGAAAATAAAAGGAAAAAAAAACCCCAGAGGCTGTTACCACCCTCCCGAGGCTGCCGTGGGGACCAGATGGGAGAAGATGCCCGAAGCACAGATCCCACGGTCTACACCACGGAGCAAGGCTGGGTGGTTTCTTTCCCTTTCTCAGCTCCCAGTAAAAAATGTGTCTCAGTACACAAGCGGCTCTTGTGTGTCTCCTGCTGGACTCAAGCTGCTCCCTTTCTCCAGGGCCTGTGTCTTCTATCTCCCCTGGAGAAACTGTTCCGAGCCTCAAGCCCCACTCCCTCTGTAAAGCCTTCTACGCCCAGCCCAAGCAGAACCAGTGGCTCCCTTCTTTTTGGTCTGGGTCCTTTGATAGACCCAACAAAAGACTATTTCCCTGTAGGTCTGGCATTTTCTAAGACCTGGCATTTTCTGTATTGCTAAGATTTCCCAAGTTTAGGCATTTTTAACTGAAGCACTGCCCAAGGGTACTAAAAGCTTCTTTAAGCATATGAGGTAGATATTTGCACACCAGTGTATATACACAAATGCAAGTCAATATTTTAAAACATTATTTCCAGAATGGGTCTTATAAATGACAAACATTCACCTCTCCTGGCAAGGAGCACCCATCTTTACCACCAGACTGATATTTGTAGCTCAGCAGAACACACACATTCTTGTGCGTCACTCATCAAAGCAAATTTTCTATCTTTTCCTTTTCCCTGACATGACTACACTGTGGTTTACGATGATAAAATATGGTATTTTTAAAATATTTTTGCACAATAATATTTTCCTATTGTGTAAGAATTTGGATGAAATCCCAGTGTGGAGAATAAAGATTGACCTGACATTCAGAAGGGAAGTGCAAGCCCCACCCATGGAAGGTGGAAGGGGCTCTTGCCTGGTGGCATCTCCCACAATGCAGGTGGAGGAGACCAGTGACTCATGGGGGAGGCTCCAGGAGGTTAAGAGGGGTTGGGGTGGGAGATCCAGAGTTGGGCTGTAAGAGAGCCTCCCTAGAGGTAGATGGAGGAGGAGGGAGGCAGCTGAGCCCACCATCAGGGCTGATGCTTGTGAGCCTCTGTTCACTGGGTTGTAAGAGCATGGAGAGAACATTTGAGAATCTGGCACATGTCCCGGGGTGCTGGGGCAAACATGGAACACAGGCAGATGACACCTCTCACCTGGAGGAGCTAGAGTTGGGAGACAGGTGGAGCTGTGAGGAGACAAGGGGGATGTTGTGTGAGCTGTATGAGGCAAGGATGGTTAGACGGGGTTCCTTTGCAGCCTACTCAAAAGGGCTGCCTGCTAGGTGTGTGGAACCCACAAGAAGGTAGCGGCAGGGGAACTGGCCAAGATAGAAGCTGAATGCAGGTCCTCAAGTGTCAGGACATGGTTTGGTGCAGGGATGCTTGTGAGGGTCTCTAGAGAACCAGTTCAAGGGGCAGCAATGGTATGCCTGAGGAGCAGACACCCACTGCACCAGCTATGGGGAAAGACTTCTGTCTCTTCTGTCTTTCTTCCTCTTTCCTCTTAGCTCCTGACCCTGGAGAGCCCAGAGGCAGCAGTGAGTGGGAACCACAGCTAGCGGAATGCCCAAGCCCACTTGTCCCTGGTCTCTTGCTGTAGGTTCTTAAGGTAGATGGCAGCCGGAGTGACTCCATTTGCATGAGATAGAAGCTTAAATACTACTCTTAAGTATTTGATGAGTAATAGTTAAATATTACTTAACAGTATTTAAGTAATCAAAGTACTTAAATGTACTTAGTCATCAAAGTACATTTCCTGTTTGTTTTTTTCCCTAAAATTACTAAAATACCATTTATGATAACAAAATACTACTTTTCTGTTGTGTTAGAATTTGGATGCAATCCCAGCATGGAGAACAAAGATTGATCAGAACTCTGACATTCAGGCTGGGCACAGTGGCTCAAGCCTGTAATCCCAGCACTTTGGGAGGCTGAGGCAGGTGGGTCACTTGAGGTCAGGAGTTCAAGACCATTGTGGCCAACATGGTGAAACCCCCTCTCTACTAAAAATACAAAAATTATCCGAGTGGGCGGTGGCAGGCACCTTTAATCCCAGCTACTCAGGAGGCTGGGTTCAAACAGTCGTTTGAACCCGGGAGGAGGAGGTTGCAGTGAGTCAAGATTGCACCACTGAACTCTAGCCTAGGCAAAAGAGCGAGATCTTGTCTAAAAAAAAAAGAAGCCTAACACCCTAACATTCAGAAGAAAAGTGCAGGGGGCGGAAGGGGCTGTTTCCTGGGGTTGCCTTCCTGCAGCACAGGCACGAGGAGGCCAGTGACTCATGGGAGAGGCGCTTAAATGTTATTCTTAAGCAGCACTTAAACTTCCATCCCACGCACACTGAGTGGAGTCCACCAGGCTGCCTCCTGACTAGATGTTGTTCCTAAAGATGACCTTGAAGCCGTGGTTTCTGCTGGGGGTGTCACTCAGGGATGGGGAGGGGAGCAATGACAGGCTGCATCTGAGGAAGTCTATTTTGTAATTGGACTATACCAAATTCAGCCATTAAACAGAGTAATTACCAAAATGTTGTCATAGGAGCATCCACCCTGAGTGAATCTACCCTTTGGATGCATCTAGTTTTAGGATCTGGGATAGTCAACTATGTCCACTACAGCAGGCATCACTTTACAAAGCATGCATCTTTTTCATGCCCTCCTGAAACACGACTTTGGCGATTCCAGTGTGCTATGTGGGTGAGCATGACAAGTGAGCTGACAAGTGAGGGGGAGATGGGACCTCAAAGAGCGAGAAGAGTTCTTGGATGCTGTCAGGTCAGTGCAGAGGGCTCTGAGTCATAGAAGATGGGTCCCTAGTCAAACCTGGAGTGCTCATGGGAGGCTTCTTGGAAGAGTAGATTTCTTTTCTATTCTTTTGTTTGTTGTTGTTGTTGTTGTTGTTGTTGTTGTTGTGGTTGAGACAGAGTCCCACTCTGTCACCCAGGCTGGAGTGCAGAGGTGTGATCTCGGCTCACTGCAACCTCCACCTCCCAGGTTCAAGCAATTCTCCTGCCTCAACCTCCTGAGTTGCTGGGACTGCAGGCAACAGCCACTGTGCCTGGCTAATTTTTGTATTTTTAGTAGAGATGGAGTTTCACCATATTGGCCAGGCTGGTCTCAAACTCCTGACCTTGTGATCTGCCCTCCCTGACCTCCCAAAGTGCTGGGATTACAGGGGTGAGCCACTGTACCCTGCCAGAAGAGTAGATTTCTAAGTTAATTCCCTCCTGCAAAAAGGAATTATTCAGGAAGAGAACAGAGCACATGCTAGACCTGGAGGTGAGAAAGCCAAGGGGTTTGGGGGAAGTGTCCCAGGTGACTGGAACCTGAAATAAAAGAGGAAAGAAGTGGGAGGGGCAGGAGTGGTGAGCTGGGGGAGGGGGGGCGCCAGGTCTACCCAGGCCTTCTCCAGCATTCCCCCTCCTGGTGGCAGGTCCCTTCTGCTAGAGACATACGTATGAAAGCACTTGATATGGCCAAATTGCATTGCCAAAAGAACACTCCAGCAACAATGGATGGCGTGGGATGGAAAGCGAAGAGGCAGAGAGGCTCCTTCTAGAGGTAGGGAACAACATAGGCCAGAGCTGCAGTAATCCAAGAAGGAGAAAGGGCCTGGGCTAAGGAGGTGGTAACTGACACAGAATAGATGAGGTTGGGAAGTAGGCATTACTTACCCCATTTACAGAGGAGAGAAGTGGTTTTTGGAGAAAACTGGAAACTGCATCACAGTCGTCAAATTCAATGATGATTTTATTCTGTTTCCCGTGGTCTTCAGAGAGAAGGAAGTAGACAGAAGGGATCAAAGAGGCAGAAAAGAATGGAAAGGAAAAATAAATATAATTTCATTACCAGAAGCCTGGATTCATCAATGCATCCACAGGTTTACTGAGAGACCTCTGTGTGTGTCATAACAAAATAGGGAAGATCAGTGCATGTAAAACTGAACCCAGCCTTTGGCTAATCCCATTTCTGACTCAATCTCCTCAATTACCCAAGATTCAATGATTATTTTCATGTTGTCATATTTCCATCCTAATGAAGAGGGCAACATTGTGCAAAGGTGTCTTTTTTTTTTTTGAGATAGAGTCTGGCTCCGTGGCCCAGGCTGGTGTGCAGTGGTGCTCACCACAACCTCCACCTCCCAGTAAGCGATTCTCCTGTCTCAGCCTCCCAAGTAGCTGGGACTACAGGCACTTGCCACCGCGCCCAGCTAATTTTTGTAGTTTTAGTAAAGATGGGGGTTTCACCTTGTTGCTTAGGCTGGTCTCGAACTCCTGACCTCAGGCGTTTCGAACTCCTGACCTGTCTCTCTGTCCCAAAGTGCTGGGATTACAGGTGTGAGCCACCATGCCTGGCCTGTGGAAAGGTTTAACATAAATGAATTTCCCTGTAGAAATAGAATGTCTCTCTCCCCAGAGGTCTTCAAATGATTATGAATTATAAATTCTGATATTCCCTTGACCCAAGGAATTTTTTTCCCCTAGGGAGTAGCATATTTGGAGGTGAGCTTCAGGAGTAGCAAGCTGGGTGGCAGGAGGGAAGCCACTATTCATTTTGCTTGTCATTACTTTTTAATCTCGATATACTTGCACTTCTAATTGGCATCATAAAATGTCTCCGGAGACAGAGAAGCCCAAAACACTTAATAGCTATCATGGTTCTGGATGAAAAATAATGAGCTGAAAACAACTTCAGTTAAAAAAATATGCTTTTCCTTAAATGGTAAAATCCATTAGAATACATGGAAAGGAGCCCTCATTTAATACACACCATCTACGAGCCAGCTGTATTGCACATACTGCGCTGAAAATAGATCCCAAAACAGGATTCTAAGAGAGACAATATTACTCCTGTTTTAAAAGGACAAAATTGAGGCTCAGGAGATTTGAGTGACATACTCAGAGTCAGGCTGCTGTAGAGTAGACCATGTGACCCCAGAGCAAATGCTCTACTCATGACACTCTACTCATTTCAGACCAGGGCCACTGTCACATGGCAGGTTGTTAGTTATGGGTGCAGCAGCAGTGGAGAAATTTAGGTTGGATGCAAGGAAGGACACGTTGATCGTTTAAGGGTAGAATAGATAGACAAGTTAGAGATGGTTGCTATCATTTAGACATTTATCTGCCAAGCCTCATGCTGAAATTTGATCCTCAGCGTTGAAGGTGGGGCCTAAAAGAGATGCCTGGGTTGTGGGGATGGATCCCTCATGAATGTCTTGGTGTTGTCCTCTTGGTAATAAGTTATTTCTCTATTAGTTCCTGCAAGAGCTTGTGGTTGAAAGGAGCCTGGCACCTCTCCATAGCTTAATCCTTGCTTCTTCTCTCGCCATGTGATTTTTGCACAGCCAGCTCCCCTTCCCCTTCCACCACAAGCAGAAGCAGCTGGAGGCCCCCATCAGAACCAGATACCAATGCCATGCTTCTTGTGCAACCTGCAGAACTGCGAGCCAAATAAACTCTTCTCTTGATCAATTATCCAGCCTCACGTATCCCTTTATAGCAATGCAAAATGAACTAAGACAATAGTCTTTGCTTATTATTTTTATTATGACTATAGGTGTTTGCCACAGCTATTTCCCTGCTAAAAGTTTTGTAACATGTTGTTTTACTAGTATATCGCTTTCGTTATAATAATTAATAATGTCCTAGACATTGTAATATTAATAATTACAAAGATCTTTCATCTGGCAAAGATGATCTTTTTCTATTTCAATAAAATCTTTAAAGCAGGTATTATAGTTCCAGTTAAATAACAAGGAGCCTAAATCTCAGAGATGCCAACTGACTTGCCCAGGGCCACACCATTTGAATACATCTCTTTCTTCTGGGAGCTTATGTCTTTTGCAATGTCAAGAGAAACTGAATATGAACTTTCCTCCAATGATGGCAGTAAGACGAATGAAATAACCCATTAGTTGTCCATTAAACCTTTGTTCTTTAAAAGTAAGATGGTGGTGGTCCAACAACAGTTTCCAAATTGTAAAATGATGTCTAAAGATCAGACATGGACCTGACTTATCAGAGCAGAACCTGAGTGGGATACAGATGTGGAGAGTGAGGATCCAAGGAAGCAGCTGCTTGTAACTTTCCTGAACCCAAAGATGACTCTTGCAGCCTTCTCATAGAGGGATGTCCTCTTCTGCAGGTCAGAGGGCCTTCCCATCCCTCAGTGCTGGCCCAAGGTCCATTCCTAACAGGAAGCCTCCCTTTTCCTGACTCCCCACCTCCTGGAGTTTCCAGTCCTGTCAAGTTCAAGTTGAGATGACTGGATCCAGGCTGCTCTTCTGCCCCTTGCCCACCCCGTCACTGCCCTCGTTCAGCTTAATCTTCCTCCCCGAGCCTCTGCCTCACTAATTGATCTTCCACATGCTGCCACACTCATCTTTTAAAATTTTTAATAGAGTATGTTTAGTCTTATATTAAATAAATACACACTCATTCTAGAAAATCTGGAAGGTACTCCAAGCATCATTTCAGAGAAAAAAAACAAAATCAGATTTTAGATTATTTTCTTCCAGTTTTTATGACAGGAGCATCTTTGGGATAGCCAGAATTAAGTTATCAGTTGCTATTAGGGCAGGAGGCCACTGGAGCCCAGAGAGATAGGAGCTCAGAAGAGGAAGGCAAATGAGAAACCAAGTCATCCTTCCCCACCTCCCCACCCAGAGGGAATCAAGACGTGGGGTGTTATAGTTAAATGTTTTCTTCTACGTACTGCCCAAGCGTCCCTAAAACCAGGTGGAGGAACTCTCAGTGGAAGACTGTTATTTGTTCAAAATGTTTTCTTCAGTCCATCTGTTCAAGAAGACTATGCTTCCCACCCATATAACGTTTGACCACATGATTTGCTTTGGCCAAATCAAATTTAAGTGCAATTAGTGTGTATCAACCCTGGTGGATGTTTTAAGGTGTTTCTTTCTTTCTCTTCCCACTGTCATGAGGCAAGTTTGTGCTGAATAGGGGCTACTCCTTAGTCCTGGAATAAAGAGGTGTGGAGCAGAGATTTACCCCATGTGCATCTTGAGATAAATGTCATTGCAAACAAGATCTTAGTTGCTTCAATCCACCAAGATTTGGGGGGGGGTCATTTGTTCCTTCAGCATAAGCCTAAGCTGACTGTTATACCTCTGTTGATGGCTGAGCCAGTCATGCAATGTGGTTACCCTGGGAAGATCTAAAAGCCGAAGACTAGGAACATTAAAAATAAAACATTGGCTGGGTGCAGTGGCTCACACCTGTAATACCAGCACTTTGGGAGGCCAAGGTGGGTGGATCACGTGAGGTCAGAGTTCGAGACCAGCCTGGCCAACATGGTGAAACATTGTCTCTACTAAAAATACAAAAAAAAAAAATTAGCCAGGCGTGATGGCATTTGCCTGAAATCCCAAATACTCGGGAGGTTAAGGCAGGAGACTTGCTTGAACTGGGGAGGTGGAGGGTGCAGTGAGCCGAGATCTTGCCATTGCACTCCAGCCTGGGCGATAGAGTGAGACTCAGTCTAGTAAAATAAATAAATAAATAAATAAATAAATAAATAAATAAAACATTAGCATTATGCAGTTCAAGCAGACATGGCGGTAGTGGTGCAGGAGTACAATATGTGGAGAGACAGCTGCTCTTGTTAAGATGGTGGTTACTCTAAAGAGGACCAAGATGATGAGATACACCATTGACAATGTGAGCCACCATGTATATGGTGCTTCCCGTGTGCCAGCAGTCCTGCAAAGTGAGATTACAGGCATTACATAATTTGATCCTTCCCCAAGTTCTAGAAGGGGGATGTCTGTGATTAGAAACATTTTAAAGCTCAGGAAATTGAAGCTTAGGGAAGTTAGTAACTGACTCACTCATGTAGATCATATGCAGTAGAGCAGCAATTCATGTTCAGGTCTCTCTGACTCCAGCATCTACCTACTTATAAGGGGTGGATTCCTGGCCAGGTTACCTGCAGGGCTGTCCATTAAATGGTAGCTTCTGGCGAGGACCTTGTGGGGAGGGAGGTCACAGTAGGGGAAGATTTGTTAGAGCAAATTGCTCTACTGGCATACCCAGAAAGCACGTTGTCCATCTTTCATTCTCAGAGAAACCCCTCGAAGCAAAGTTTGGTGGATTGATGACAGTTGCCAAGGCCTAGATCCAAACTACAGGAGAAGCAAGAGGGTCCAGAAATGTAAATGATATCCACTCATGCTGTCAAGGTATTTTTGAGATTGTAAAAGTAAGACAAATCTTTGAATTATAATCAGCTGAAGTGTGAGTGGAAGTAATCCAACTGGAGCTTATTTATGCAAGAGACAGAAAGTTACTGGGAAGATAACGAGGCAGTTCCCAGAACCAGGGACGGGAACACGGCAGGACTCAGGTCCACGAACGTCAGAAGCCAGAGACCGAGAAACAACGGGGCTCTTTCTAACCTACTCTTAGCACTGCCTCTTTGGAAAAGAGCTTCTTTCTTTTCTGTTTCAGCCTCACTCAGCTGCCATCAACTCTTGAGCTCTCACACCTCATGTTTCAACCACCTGGAAAGGGCCGTCTCAATTTCTTTTCCAGAAACCTGTGGAAAAAACTTGGATTTGGTGCAGTTTTATTCAGGTGTCTCTATCTAAGCGGTGGACGGCAGCCTGGGGTGTGCTTATGTTGTATACATAGCAGCGTTTATGTTACTGAGCTCGTGAAGTAGAAGGTTCCAAATGAACAGCTGAGGACGGGGTGGGCAATTCCATAAAGGTTCAATTGACATGTGCACCAGAGAATATTTGGATCAAACAGAAAATAATTTGAACCAAATGCAAAGAATCCTTGTCTCTCAGAGGCAACCAACTGGAATATCCTAGTATATTTCTTTATTATATCTTTTGAGTACAGTGTTGTACTACATGGTTGAAACTGTATGGCATATATTAAGTTAAAGTATAGTTAGCAGAGACAAATTCTAGGCCTTAGGTTGAAGATGACATGAAAAGGGTTTCATTGTCAGAGACTAGTTGACACCAAGGGGTTCATTCATTTTTCCAATTAAAAACCAGACTGAAAGCACAATGTAAAAACTCAGGATGTCGGTTATGAGTTTAAAGTCTCAGTGCATGTCCTGATGTAAAGAGATTGTTTTAACATGCTCTTCCCCTGGCTGATTCTCTGTTGCTCTCAGCTAAAGTCCTAACCCCTCAACACAGCAAACATGGTCTTTTGTTCACTTGTTCTTATGCCCTGCTTCAGTCTGAAACTCTAGGCAGATTCATCTGACTGAAGTGTGCTCACTGATTCATTTACTTACTTATTCATTCATCACACATTTATTAAGATAGGCAATGCAGACACAGAAATGAGTAAGGCTTCTTTTTGTTTGAGAAGCTCACAGCCTAACAGGGGAGGAAAATGAGCAATCAGGAAATATCTACAAGGTGACAAAGACTGTGATAAAGGGAAGTCCAAGGTGTTTGCAGCCATGCAAAGCCCTGAAGAACTTGCAGGGGTTTTCCATGGGGAAGCGGGAAGGCCAGGAATAACTGTGGTTGCCTCTCAGAGCCAAAAGCTGGTATATCACCGTCTTCTGCTGTTCCAATTTTTCCAGGAAACTGGCACCGAAACGTTAGTGCCAACTCCCCTGTGGGCTGGCCCTCCTCTTTGCTGTCCATTTCTACAGTATCCTCAGTCCCTAGTCGAAGAAGTGGCATGAAAGAAAGAGGGGCACCTTTGCTTCATAGCCACTGTCACCCCCTGTTCTCCTGAGCCTGCTCTGGCTCGTGCTGTCTACAGGATTGGCATCCTCACTCTGTGTTTCCTTCAGCATCTCCCAACCCCACCACCCCATTTTCAATGCCCACCAATATTGCTAGATGTGATGAGTCAGGCCTGCCTGCCACATCCCTGGGCTGTTAGGCCATTGTCAAAATCGACGTTTTATGTTTCCAGTTGTTAAGTTGCCTTCCACCTATGTGATTGCAAAAAAGATCTTCCTTTTGGATCCACTGCTTTTTAAACCCTAGAGCCACAGTAAGAAAATGCATCTAGTCGGTGAAATTAATTATAGAGAACACTTAGCACCTCTGCCAAAGTGTTTGTGCGGAGATTGTTCTGAGTGTAGCAGAGAAAAGAGGCTCCTGATTCTCAGATGAGCAGGGATTGAGTGATTAAGTCTCGGAGTCAGGCAGGTTCCTGGACTCCAGCATTAGGTGGGAATACGTGTGCATGGTCTGTCTTTGGATGTGTGCACATCTGTGTGTGTTTACCTCTGTGTGTGCAGATATGCTCACATAGATACTAGTGGGCCTGAGGACTGGCTTGTGTGTAGGTGATTCTGCATGCACAAGTGATTCAGGAAGGTGAGAATTCATTCGCTCATACATTTATTTACCAGTAGCAAAAGCACACTGGATGACTACTCAACCAGGTTTTGTGCGTAGGCACCGGAGATTGAAAAATGAGTAAGTTGAGATTTCTACCCTCAAGCAACAGAGTCAAGAGCAGGGTTTCTCAACTCAGCACTACTGACATTTTGGATCAGTGAGTTCTTTGTTGGGGACGAGGGGTTGTTTTAGGCACGCTAGGATGTTTACCAGCATTCCAACTCTCTACCCACTCAACACAACCCCCTACCCTCCAGTTGTGACTATCAGAAATGCTCCTTAGATCCCAAATGTCATTGGGGGCAAAATCACCCCCAGTTGAGAAGCACTGTTATAAAAAATGTTAAAGCAGCCAGGCACGGCAACTCACACCTGTAATCCCAGAACATTGAGAGGCCAAGGAGGGCAGATCACCTGAGTTTGGGAGTTCAAGACCAGCCTGACCAACATAGAGAAACTCCAGGTGTGGTGGTACACGCCTGTGATACCAGCTACTCAGGAGGCTGAGGCAGAAAGAGTGCTTGAACCCAAGAGGCAGAGGTTGCAGTCAGCCGAGATCACATCATTGCACTCCAGCCTGGACAACAAGAGCAAAACTCTGTCTCAAAAAAAAAATGCTGAAGCAGGTAATTTTGATAGGGTAAAGAGAATCAGCTTTAAAGGAGATCTACCCTAATGCTTGGGAGCTGAGGGGAGAGGGGGTTAGGAATCACAGGGAGGTTGAAAAGGAAGGTTATATCATCACAGGTGACTAAAGGAAGATAATACCATCACAGGTGACTATAGCCAATTGGCAAGCCATGCTCTAGACACAGGGCTTTTCTGTAGAAGGCAGAACAGGACAAGATGGGATGGAACAGTGCTAGTAAAGACAGAGCTCAGTTGCTCGCTTGGTACAGGGTAGGGTCTGTCTCATGGAAACTCAAATATCAGGTGTTTCCCTCCAGGATGGAGCCTGGGGTGGGTTATGGCTGCAGGGAGAAGGGAATGAATTCACAATACTTAATTCATTGTGAGAATACTCCTTCTCACAATCACAGGAGAAGGAGAACCAGGGAGGGAAGGGAACCCCACTGTCCTTCTGAGATGGACTTCAAGTGAACTTGAGGGGCATGGATAGGTATGCTTCTGATCACCGTCTGACAGTGGTGTCATGCACAATACCAGCACGGCCTCCTTGGAGGAGTGGAAAGCACGTGGCTCTTAGTAGGTGGCCATTAAGCCAGAGGAGGGTGATACAGTTTGGATATTTGTATCCGCCCAAATTTCATGTTGAATTGTAATCTCTAGTGTTGGAGGTGGAGTCTGGTGGGAGACGTTTGGGTCATGGGGGTGGATCCCTCGTGAATGGCTTGGGCCATCCCCGTGGTGATAGGTGAGCTCACTCTCTTATCACACAGATCTGGTTGTTTGTGGGTTCACACAGATCTGGTTGTTTGTGAGTTCACACAGATCTGGTTGTTTGTGTATCAACTTCCCCTCACTCTCTCTTGCTTGCTCCTGCTTTCACCATGTGACATGCCTGTTCCCCCTTTGTCTTTCACCATGATTGAAAGCTCTGTGAGGCTTCACAAGAAACTGAACAGATGCCAGCACCATGCTTCCTGTGCAGCCTGCAGAACCATGAACCAATTAAACTTCTTTTCTTCATAAATTATCCTGTTGCAGGGATAGCAATGCAAGAACAAACCAACACTGTGGGGCTGAGCAGAATCCAAGTCTCCCAGTCTGGATGCTGGTGGAGATTTCTGCTTCCTTGTGTGAACTGTGAGATAAGGTTGCCTGTGTGAACTGAGATGAGGGCTGGAAAGTTGCCATCATAGTCTGCTGTGTATTCATCCACTACCTGGGGCCACAGAGTTGCTGTTTCAGATTCTCTATCTGCCTGACATCCGTTTCCACCTGGAAGGCTGCAGGATAACTCCTCCCCATTGCTTCCCAGGACTGGTTCCTGTTTTCTAAATGCTCCGGCAGTGACATCACACCAGGTGATTTGATCTTAGGCCTTGAAGGTTACATCAACTAAGACAGAGGTCATACCAACTGGGGGCGGGGGCAGGTGTCACCTGCCAGTCACTGGGGGTAAAGGGTGGGTCCTTGGAAGGATTCCAGCAGGGAGAAGGGACTGGATTCACTGTGTTTTGATTTTTCTCTTTTTAACACGAAGATGTCTGGGGTTATAAAAGAAGGTAATACATAAGTCCTCCCCATGGCCCCCAGTTGTGAATGGGCCCCATCTACTTGAAACATCACTTCTGATTTGTATTCAGTAGATGGGTTGGGGTGAGTGCAGGTGGATTCCTCAAGGAGATCCCACAGACTTAGAGGAAAAGTTCCCCTTCCTTATCCCAAAGTACCAGTGCTCCTGTGGGAGGGTAAGCTAGGTCTAATGTCTGTGCCGGGAGCTCCATGAGAGTTTTCTAGCGGACGGTTGGTTCTGGGGAAAACTGCTCCCCTTGGAACTGCCAAGAGCTGCACAGTTCACTCTGCTCAGAGCAACAGAGCAGGGGTTCCCCATAGTGCTGGGAGATACCACACAGTCTGTGCAGGGCAGAGGGCCATATGGTCTCCATGTCTGTCTGCCTGCCTGGGACCAAAACTGTGCCTGGTACATAGCAGTGCTCAGACAACATTGCATTAAACGGACCCAGCTGATAGAGTCTAATCTAAGTCACTAACCCCTTGCGTAATCTTGGAAGAGGCTCGCTGTTCCCAGCTGTTAAGTGGGGAGCATAATAACGTCAACCTTGGACTGTTTCAAGGATTACATGAGAAAATGTACGTAAACACTCTTTATGAACTTCAAAAGGGTATACAAGCCGAAGAACAAAAGGTTAGAAAGCTGTCTCTCAGTTGCTACTGTGCAACTGTTCCAAATGTTAATTTGGCTTCTGAACATGCCAGTTTCCCCATGGGAATTGTTCAATTCTAATAGTTTTCTATGCTGTACAAACATGTATTATCTGCCTAGGACCCAGTAAAGCTATTTTCATCTTGAATGAAAAAAAGTTACAGCTTATAAATATTTTACTTTTACCTGAAGTGGCCTTTGTGTTAATATAGGTTGTTGTGAATTTATCAGAATGTCAGAATCTGGAGACAACGTATGGGAAGAGAACACCTGGTGGGGAGGGAGCAGAACTTTGCTCTTTGCAAGTCAGACTGTTTACTTCCCTAGTATTCTCCTTAGTTATTGGCTAACGACATTTTCAAATCTCCAGTATGTCCCAGCAATACTTGAGAGAAACAGGGCTCTATTTTTAGGCTCTCCTGAGGCTGAAATGCAGGTGGCTAAGGAGGGGGTCAGAGGGTATATTGCAGTTTCCTCTTGCTGCTGTAACAAATGACCATGAACTTACATTGAAAGACACAAATGCATCCTTTTTCAGTTCTTCAGGGTGAAGTCTAAAATCAAGGTGTGGGCAGAGCCATATTCCTCCTGGATGCTCTAGGGGCACCTCTGATTCCTTCCTTTTTCCAGCCTCTAGAGCCTGTCTTCCTTGGCTCATGGCCACGTCTTGGCTCTGACCTTGTTTCTGCTTCTTCGACATTGGCCCTCCTGCTTCCTTCTTATAAAGTCCTTTGTGATAACATTGGACCTATCCAGATGATACAGGGTAATTTCCTATTTGCAAAGTCCCTTCGTGTTATGTACTGAATACCTGTGCTCCCTCCATATCTGTATGTTGAAGCCTGAACCTTCAAAGTGATGGTGTTTGGAGATGGGGCTTTTGGGAGGGTTAGAGTTAAACTGGATTATGACAGTGGGTCCTCACAATGGGATTAGTGGCCTGTGACAGGAGCACAGAAGGAAGGCCATGTAAGGATGCGATGAGAGGGGAGTCAGCCATCTGCAAGCCAGGAATAGAGAGCTCTGATGGGTGGTCAGTGGCAGGGAAATCTGCCGCCTTGGAGCTGTTGAGAGCCGCACAGTTCACTTTGCTCAGAGCAACAAAGAAGCAGGACCCTATAAGCCTAGGAAATACACACCCAGTCTGTGCAGAGCAGAGGGCTGCATGGTCTTTATATCTGTCTTTCAATCCACCTACCTGGGACCAGAACTGTGCCCGGCACATACCAGGTGCCCAGACAATATTGCATTAAATGGAGCCAACTGATCTAGTCTAATCCAAGTCAATAACCCGCTACAGAATCTTGGAAGAGCCTCACTGTTTCCATCTCTAAAGTGGAGATTTTAATAACATCGGCCTTGGTCTGCTTCTATCAGACACTGAGTCAGCTGGCACCTTGACCCTGGACTTTCCAGCCTCCAGAACTATGAAAAACGTATTTGTTTTTAAGCCACCCAGTTCATGGTAGGTTGTTAAGGCAGGCTGAGAAGACTAAGACACCAGGGAAGGCCACATAGTCACAGGTTCTGATTGGGATTAGGACATGTACCTCTTCAGGTTGCCTTTATTCAGCCTCCCACAGGGCATTGTTTGCAGAGAGCCCCAGGGTGAGGTAGGCTTGGGCAGGTAGCCTGGCCCTGAGAAGCTTCTCTCAGCATTAAAGTGGGAGGTCTCAGGCTGATGTGAACGAACGGGGGTCTCATTTCCCCACATCTTGCTTCCATCCCTGGCCTCCATGCCTTGGGATGGGTCTCAGAGACAAACAGGTTCTTGTTCATCCTTCTGCTCACTGAGGTGGGGACACACAGGCCTGGGAGATGCTCCATCTGTGTGGGGCAGAGAGCCAGATGCTCTTTATCTCTGCATCCTCTCCAATCCCAGGACCAAAACTGCACCTGGCACATACCAGGCACTCAGACTCCAGGTTGGAGTCAGGAACAAGTTGTGAGGTGAATCCTCTGAGGATTCCAATTTAAAACTTGGGGGCTGGGTACACTCCTACCACCACCTGGCTCTTGCCGTCTTTCCATCGCTCACTTATTTATATATTTATTTGATGGATATCACTGGGTGGCTGCTCTGTACTAGGCACTCTTCTAGGGGCTGGAGATACATCAGTGAACAAAACAGATGAATAGTAAGTGTCTGTGCAATAAGCAAACATATCAGTGACAGCCCCCACTTAAAAGTTCTCAGTTCCTCTCATCACCAGGAAATGGAGGTGGATGAAAAAGTCAAAAAAGAAAGAAAAAGAAATGAAAGAAAAAATGAAAAGAAAAAATTTTTAAAAGTTCTTTCTTTCCCAAGGTCTCCTTGCAACTGGGGCCACTGATCCTCTCCCACACAGACCCAGCTTCCTGCACCCTCAGCTCTTCCTGCAGAGAGCTCATTCTAATCCAAAACCTGACCCTGCCAGATCCTTGCTTCAAAGGCTCCCCAGGATGAGCAATACAGAGTCTGCAGTCCTGGGCAAAGTCAAGGTCGCCATGGCTTACCCTCTGCTTCCCTCCTGATGCCCCCACTTCTGACTCATTTCTCTGCATCCCCATGGCACCTCATGTCTATCTCTCATGGCGCCTCTTCCTCCCGCAACACCAGGACTCTGAACTGCTGATACAGAAAGAACACGCCAGGACTGTCCTCAGTATCTATGCTCACATCCTCTGGCAGGTTTCTCCTAACAAGCTGCTGGGCTGTGGGAGGTTCACCAGACCCCCGTGTTGGGGTCCAGGTTTGCTGCATCATGGGCTTCATCGGGGGCTAAGTTTGCTGGTGAGGAGTACTTGATGCCATGGGGTCTGGACTCAGCCAGACCTAATTTGTAGGCCAGATTTCATTTCTGACAGGCTCAGATGTGACCGTGGACAAACCACTTCAACTTCTTCACCTAGGAAAAATGAATAATGTTCCCCATTTTGAATGAATTTTAGGGACACTGGATCCAACCACTTTTTCCATTTTTGAGCAAATGGGGTCAATTTCCTCATCTCTGCAATGGAAGGCATGAAACAGCTCTTGGGATGAATGGAGCTGATATGAACACAGTGCATGATACATGGAAGGTGCTCCATAGATATGAGTTATGATTGCACAATTATGTTGTTGGTCTCATGGATGTTCTGCATTTTGCCACTCATCTGAGCCTCTACAAGCAAAGTATTCAGCAGCCACAGCAGAAGCTAATCTGGTTCTGCCTGAAATAACAAGACAATCTCCCTGCATCTGAGTTAGCCCTGGTTATATGCATATTTGTCTTTTTATATTTCTGTAAACTCTGAGTGAAGAGATGGATTTCTTTCTCAGATAGCATCTAAACCATCACCTGGTAGCCTGAATTTGCCCAGTTTGAGCTCATCAAACACATTCATTCTCAAGATCCTTTTCCATTTGAATTCAACTATCATTCACAGATACTCTTTGGTGCTCAGGGCTCTTTGGTAGGCTTTGCATGCTCTGTGGATGTAACGCTGGTGACCGCCGGCAGGTAATGTGTTAGTCTCATCATCTGATGGGAAGGAATGGAGCCATGGACAGATACTCATTCCACCAGGTCTGGTCTTCCAGATATGAGCAAGGGCAGAGATGGGGCCTGGGGAGACTGCAGATAGGCATCGCTGGATAAAATCATTTGCTGCTCCATGTCTAGATGTCAGAAACACAGAGAAGTCTGAATCAGGAGCCAAAAAGAGCATATTTTCCAGGTGGTAGAGTGATTTTGATCTCCTCACTTCTACAACTAAATAAAATGCATATTTCCTCACCATGGTGATCATGGTTTTCATTTCTTCTTGGAAAATGCTTCTGGAGCAATAGCTATTTGATAAGCTTCGTTGTTGAAATAAAAACTCCTAGGAGGTGGAATTAGAAAATATCTGCTGGGCTAGAGTGGAGTTTCCTGCAGTAGAGCTGGCCTGCTGCCTGGGCAATGCTGGGATTTACTGGATGAGGATGAGAAAGGGGCATGGTGGAGAAACCCATCTGCAATCACAACTGGTGGTGGCACAGAATCCTTGGCCTCCCTGCCACACACACACACACGCACACACACACGCACACACACACACACACATCTTATGAAGGTTGTTTTTTCATCTCTCCTATCCTTAGGCTTTTATTTGAGGGATGATGAGAGGCCATAGTTGTACAAAGATAGCAGCTGTCTTGAAACAGACCCACAGTATAATCCTGAGCAGAGAAATGGTGGCTGGCCTTTAGAAGAAGAGAAGAGGCATGAGCAGAGAGAAGCCTCTGGAAAGTGGGTGGGTGGATAGATCAATAGAAATTGAAGGGCATAGGCTCTCAAGCTGGACTTGCAGGTTTGGGTCCTGCTCCTCACCTCCCTGAAGATATGGCCTTGGGAAAGGTACTTACCTTTCTGTGTCTCAGTGAACTCATCTGTAAAATGGGGTAACGATAATAGCACCTGACCACCATGTTGCTATGAGGACAGAATATGAGAAAGTTTAGAAAAAGGAACCTGTTTTAAACAATGCCTGGCATATAGCAAGTGTTAAGAAAATGTGAACTCTTATTACAAGTGAATTAACATATCTAAGTAAAGCTGACTAGAGCTAAGAACGCTGAGGCCTAGAAGGGTTTATCATTTGTGTAGTCTCAAGATGACTCTTGAAAGAACATCTGCAATGCGTCTCTACTTCTGGACAGTCAGAGGGAGGATGTAGGAGGGGTTTATTAGTCCATTTTCATACTGCTGTAAAGAACTACCCAGCGTTGGGTAATTTATAAAGAAAAGAGAGATTTAATTGACTCATAGTTCAGCATGGCTGGGGAGGCCACAGGAAACTTACAAACATGGTGGAAGGTGAAGGTGAAGGGGAAGGTGAAGGTGAAGGGGAAGCAAGCACCTTCTTCACAAGGCGGCAGGAAGGAGAAGTGCTGAGTCAAGGCGGGAAGAGCCCCTTGTAAAAACATTAGATCTTGTAATAACTCACCGTCATGAGAACAGTATGGGGGAACCACCCCTATGATTCTATTACCTCCACCTGGTCTCTCCCTTAACACATGGGGACTATGGGGACTATGGAGGTTATGAGAATTACAATTCAAGATGAGATTTTGGGTGGGGATACAGCCAAACCATATCAAGCAAGGACATGGAGTCTGCCTCCAGGAACTTTGCCTTCATGAAAGGAAGGGTCAAGTGTAGCCCAGGTGGAGAGGATAAGGTGTTGTGGTTTTTTAATATACGCTAAGCAGGTATAAAATGGGGCCCAAATCCTGGCATTCATAACAGTATGTTATTTACAGCGGGAAGGGACCTTTGCCAGCCTTGAATCCAGCCTCTTGTTTTCCATTTTAGAGCTGAGGAGACAGACTCAGCGGTGCTACGGGACTTGTGCAGACACAAAGCCTGTGGGTGGTCACAGGCAGCCTGTGGGCCCTGGGTATCTCCTCTGCCCGAGCACACGATTCCTGAGCTGAACCTTAGATTCCTCCTCCTCCATCAGCAGCCCCGCAGGTGTTAGGGCCCCCACATCACAGTGTGCAGAGGCGGTTCCCCGAGGTCTCAGGACCACAAGCCTAATGAAGACACAGTGCTTGAAAACTCAGTGTTCTTTCCCTCCCCACCTAATTATAAATATCAGAAAAATGTAAGTGCAATCCTGGCTAGAAACCATAAATAAACCCATTTTCCAGACGCTCCTTCCCTCTGGGTTATTTGATTATCGAGATGCATTTGGGTACTGAGCAAGAGGCAGAGAAACAGAAAGACTTTTTTTTCTTTTCCATGAAGGCCCTTCCTGCTTTAATTTTCAAATCTGGTCATGAATTCTCAGTGGATTCTGAGAGGGGCGTTGCCGCGGTGAGGTTAGAGAAAGACAAGGGTGCAGTGTGTGTGTTGGGGGTGATCCAGCTTGGCCGGGTGAGGAGGAAAAGGGTTGCAGGGAGGATCCTGGGCTGAGATAACCCTCCTGGTCCCCAGGCTGAACCTCCGATTCCTCTTCCTGCACACCAGCCTCACAGAATTTGGGGTCCTGGGACCAGTGTGCAGCAGTGGTCCCCCTGAGGCCTGACGACAACATTCCTTGTTAAGGCTCCAGCAGCATGGGAAGGACTAGGGCTGCCTGGAAGGACAGCTCTGCGTTTCTGAATGGCTCTTCTGCAGCTGCAATCCCCTGCAAAGCTGCCCTGCTGATCAGCCACCTCAGGCGGCAGGCCGTGGGGACGGGTGGACCCTCCACACCCTCTCATCAGCCCCTGTCCCTCTCTGTCTTCATTCTGACCTTCTTGGTTATTTAATTTTTGTTTCTCTCCCTCTCTGTTTTAGGCTTATTTTCTGCCCTTAATATTGGCGCTCCTCAATATTGGAGCCGTGGAATTGGTTTTCTGTGATGAGGTTTTCCAAGCAACAACAAAGAGTCATAAAGTTACTCAGAAGAGGCAAATGTGTGGTTCTAGAATGTGGGGCTTTATGGGAAAGAAGAACCAGGGTGGCTGAAGTCCTTGAGCGCAAAGACGAATGCCTTCATATACATTAAAAATAAGATAAATTTTAAAATGTATACATTTCTGTATAACTGAAATGTGACTATTTGAAAATTCATGTATATATATATATTAATAAAAATTATTTAGACAGTAAAGATAGATTACAGGTAACCAAAGTGTGAATGATATTTTCTGAAACATCTGAAAATTGCAAGAAAAATAAAAACCGATGACACTGGAATACCCGTTTAGCCTCCTTTGTGCCATGACTGTCCAGGAGCTGCCCCTTCCGAGACCTGGAAGAAGCGTTCACAAATGCAGTTTGTAGTAATATTAGCATTGTTCTTTACCAGGTGTTTCTAGCCCTCTGCCCTCTGGTAAGATTGCATTTTTTTTCTTTTTCTTTTTTTTTGAAATAGGGTCTCACTTTGTCACCCAGGCTGGAGTGCAGTGGTATGATCTTGGCTCATTGCAGCCTTGACCTCTGGGTTCAAACAATCCTCCTGTCTCAGTCCCCCAAGTAGCTGGGACTACAGGTGTGTGCCATCATGCCCGGCTAATTTTTGTATTTTTTGTAGACATGGGGTTTCTCCATGTTGCCCAGGCTGGTCTCCAGCTCATGGGCTCAAGTGGCCTGCTTGCCTTGGCCTCCCAAAGTGCTGGGATTACAGGCATGAGCCACCACACTAGACCAGATTGTATTTGCCAACCATGTGATAGGTGTTTGCCAACGACAAGGAAGCAAAAGTGACATGCGTTACACCTGGGTGGAAGCTTTGAGGGCCGGTGAGCAATTTGCTGTCTCTTCCCCCTGCAATCATGGTCATGAATCTGACGGGCTGCCTATCAGCCTGGCCCTGAAGGGAATACAGCCTCCAGCCACCCTCGATGGGCAGCTGACCTAAGAGGGAAGTAAAAGTTCGTGGATTTAGGTCACTAAGATGTTGCATTATTTGTTATACAACACAACCTAGTTATTCAGACTGATAAAAAATATGATGATGTTTTTGTAGACACCAGACTCTTATTTTCTGTGTCTGGCTCTTGATCATATATTTGTTACCTTTTTGATTTTCCACCACTCTGCCTTCTAGAGAGCAATGCCAGTCCATGATCTTAAGGCCCCTCACGCAAATTTTCCCCCTTCCTGCAGCCTTGTGTTTCAGGGAAAGCAGGCCCCAGGACCAGGGTGTTTTGCTTCCTTTCTGTCCCAAGATCTTATTGCAAAAAATCTCGACTCTGGCCCTCATCTCAATTTCCTCACTGCTATTGTGTCAGTAGGTTTTGTGAGTATTTTCCCCTCTATACACTTGACCCACAGCATTGTTGAAAAGATGGAGAAGGAAAGGTGAATGGATTATAATTTTCCTGGATAAGAGTTGGAGGTTGTAAAGGGATTACTGTTGTTTCTTAATTTCCTAGAGACATAAATTTTTCAGGGATCTGTTACTGTTCTCAGAGTCAAGCTTGTTAATGCACCTTTTAACCAATCAATGCTGTTCTGGTTGAATGACACACATAGAGAGTCAGCACCAACAATTTGGTAGGAGTTGTGCCAACATTGGGGCCCTTTAGTGAGAGGGCACCATGGGTTTCAGAGATAGTGTCCTAGCTGGGGTCCTCCTGAAATCAGAAGGAGCTGGGAGGACTCTACTGAGATGGTTTGCTTGGCAGCTTATCAAGGAGTGAGGAAGCAGGGAAGAAGGAAACACCAGTGCCAGGGCGTGTTGGCGAGGATACTGATATGGGCTGTGGAGCGCCGTTCCTCCTGGGCTGTCTGCAAAACACTCAGGATGCTGCTGGGAAGTGTCAGCAGGGAGGGAAGGAGGCTCTTGGCTCCCACCTTCCCTCCTTACTTGAGGGCACCCCTCAGGGCTGCTCAGACCCCTTTATGTCTGATCCATACTTGCACATATAGGGTGGAGGAACGTCACTGTAGGAGCAGTGCTCCTCCAACGGCACAGAAAGCAGGGCCATGCTGTGCTTGTTTGAGGCAAGATGCTGCCAGCATCAGGGGAGCAGAAGCACCCCCCACCCCACAAACATCCACACCAGTGGCAGCCATTGTCTAAGGTGAGGAAGAGAGTGACAGTCACAGCGACAGTGACAGTCATGTCTGCTTTACAAATCATATTATGATGTGATTTGTAATAAAATGTATGTGCCCAGTAGTATGGAACATGCTTTTGTTCCTGGAAAGGCAAGCTGACTGTCAGTTCTGTTGCTGATGTGCCTGGATGTGCCCATCGAGGGTGGCTGGGGGCTGGGCTCCATGCTGTCTTCCCACCAGGGCTAGGCTGATAGGGCAGCCCCTGTCAGATTCATGACCATGATTGCAGGGGGAAGAGTCAGCAAATGGCTCACCGGCCCTCAAAGCTCCCACCCAGGTGTAACACATCACTTTTGCTTCCTTGTCATTGGCAAATACCCGTCACATGGCCACACCTAAAGAAGGTTAGAAAATATAATCTGGCCTAGTGCGGTGGTTCATGCCAGTAATGCCAGCATGTGGGACATGGGATGTGGGTGGAGTAGTTCGTGCTCTCTGGAAGGTGGCAATTCTACCTTACACTGCCTTTCATAAGGAAGTCATCAGATCCCGAGTGTTTATGACTGGGGAAACTGAGGCAATGCAGTACACTTTCCAGGCACTGTGTTCTTGGCATTTACCTGAGGTCAACCCTGCTCCTATTTGGCCTGGCTTTGTGCTCCCTTCCTCCTGCATGGTCCCTGTAGGTCAGGTTGTCCATCAGCAGAACCTGCACATGAACCCCAGAGGAAAGACGTGCTCAGGATGCTGCTGCTTTTCTGGTGCAGAGACAATTGGGTGCCCTTAAACACACGTGCCTTCCCATGTGATGCCTTGGGAACACAGAATTGAGGGTTCAGAATTGCTGCTGGCAGGGGTGCTGCTGGGTTCACGTTCCTGTATGCAATATGCCATCTGTAGGAGAGAGATTGATTTTTTGAAACAAACAGCTTTGTGTAAAATGTATGCATATGTATGGTGCCGTTATTAGGCGTTGCAAATGCCTTTCTCCCTCTGAAGAATTGCCAGTGTGCGGGGCTCCTCCACCACTGATACAAAGGCTGGTGTTTGCATGAGGAAGGCAGCAGGAAGTCTGTGGCCCCTTCCGCAACCTTCTGAACCCATGAGCTCAGAGAGGGGAAGACCCTGGGCAACCATCTTACCTGAGAAGCATTTAATAGGGATTTTCCAGGCAGGGAAAGAGCAGTGGATGCTGCTCTGCTGTTGGACAAAGGCAGACATATCCTGAAACATCGATATTGATGTGGGCACTGGGCCAGTCTCAGTGGCTCATGCCTGTAATATCAGAACTTTGGGAGGCTGAGGCAGGAGGATGACTTGAGATCAGGGGTTCAAACCAGCCTGCCCAACATAGTAAAACCTTCCTAAAAATACAAAAATTAGCTGGGTGTGGTGCCACCTGCCTGAAATTCCAGCTATTTGGGAGGCTGAGGCAGAAGAATCACTTGAACCGGGGAGGTAGGGGTTGCAGTGAGCTGAGATCCTGCCACTGCACTTCAGCCTGGACGACAAGAGGGAAACTCATCTGAAAGAAAAAAAAAAGACATTGACATAGGCACTTGGGGCATATGGGATCAAAACAGAAGTGATACCTTAATGTATTGGGGTCTTCATTGACCACAATGAAAACATGGGTTATATGGGATAATGTGGCTGCTTACAAGAGAGGAGTAGCAGAATCTAAGAGGACCCCTGTGATGGTGACTTTTATGTGTCCACTCAGCTAGGCTATAGTACCCAGTCATTTAATCGAAACAGAATCCAGGTGCACTTGGCAGATGTTTTGCAGATGTGGTTGACTTTAAGAAATGCAGATTAGTAGGCCTCGCCCAATTTGTCGAAGGTCATAAGAACAAACACTGAGGTTTCCCAGAAAGAAAGAAGTTCTGCCTCAAGACTGTAGCATCAGCTCCTGCTTGAGTTCCTAGTCTGCTACCAAGCCCTGCAGACGTCAGATTTGCCAGGCCCATAGTCATGTGAGCCAATTTCTTAAAATAAATCTCTCAACATCTATGTATCTATACACAGAAAAATAGAGTATACGTCTTAATAGATATATGTAAATCGATGTCTCTCTCCATAGTCCACACTCATTACTTCAAATCACTTTCCCTGAATATTTATTTCCAGCCCAAGCATCTATCTGATGCTCTCGACCAGGGTCAGCACACTCTGGCCCTCCAGCCAAATCCAGCCTGTCACTACCTTGGTCAATTAGTTTTACTGGAACACAGCCACATCCAGCGGTTTACACATCATCTGTGACTGCTTTCCAGCTGCAACAGTGAAGGTGAGTAGTTGTAGCAGAGACTGAACAACCCGCAAAACCAGAAGCATCCTCTCCCTGGCCATTTACAGAGTTTGCCGACCTCTGCTCTAGACCCAAATATCCAGCTTCTGTATGCAATTTACATGGCCTTCCCATGAGACCACAAACCCATATAAGACCAACTACCTTTTTTTCTTTCTCTGTCTCAGGGACAGCATCTACCTCCACCCATTTGTCCAGACCTGAAACCTTAGAGTGTTCTTTGACTTTCTCTGCATCTCCCCACAAGCCAACACCCAATCCCACATCCAGTCCTACAAGTCCCGTCTCCTGAGTAGTGCCTGGATATCGTCTCCAGCACCCTGGTCCTCTCCGTAAGTCTTCTCTAGCTGCCTGTCATAGCCTTCACAGTATCTCCTGGCTCCTTCTCCAGTCTGGTCCCCTCTCATCCTGCCATCAGAGGCTCTAGCCCCAAAAAAGCAAAAACAAAACAAAACAAAACAAAAAACTGAGCAGATCATCTTGTCTCATTGTAAGAGACTTGGGTGAGACACAGTTTAAAAGTCTAACTTCTCATTGTCCTCTCGGATGCCATCCCTGCCTGGTCTCCCCTCCCTCCTAGGGATCCCCCCACACCCTGTCCAGTGCAGCCCTGTGTTCCAGCTTTGGCCATTATCTCTCCGTTTCCAGGATCTGCCATGTTCTTGCTGAACTCTGAAATCTGCACCTCCTGCTTCCTCCCTCTGTTCTGTTCTCAACCCTTGCTTTGTGGGTAGACTCCAAGGAAACCTCAGACCCTCTGGGGACATTGCTTCCTCTGGGGAACTTTCCATGCTCCTCTAGGTTTGGCTCCTGCCTTGGGCTTTTCTTGTCTAGGATTTTGTACCCCACATGTAACTTCCAGTTCTGTCTGCGTCCTCCAGTAGACCATCATCTCCACCAGGACAGGGTCCATCTGTTTGCTTGCTGTGGTACCCAGAGGCATTTTTTAAGTAAATGAAAGAGCAAGGGGCTAGGGGGTGGTCCTACGCAGCTTCTGTGAAGCAGAGGGAAGGACTGTTTCCATATCACCAAAGCACAGAGGAGCTCAATTGTTCTTCATGGGAGGAGGTGCCAGGAGAATAAGGAAATAAACACATGTGGCTTCCGTGCCTGGGGAGAGGCCCAGTAAGTTGGGGGAACTCCCTCTTCCTCCTCCTCCCACTCTGGAATCTTCGGGAGTGCAGACTCCTCTTTCTGGTCAGATTGACAATCTCTTCGCTCTCCTTCTTCCCTCCTCTTCCCTCCCCTTCCCCTTTCCTTCTTCCCCGCTTCTCATTTCCCTCTTCTTTCTCTCCACTCCCCTGCCCCTTCTCCTTGTCCTCCCCTGATGTTCCCATTCCCTTCCCTCTGTTTCTCACCTCTCTTCTTACTTCTTCCCTTCTTCCCCTTCTCCTTTCCCTCTTTTAGTCTCCCTTTCCCCCTCTACCCCTCCCACAGGTGGGCAGTGCTGAAACCTGTCACCCCACTACTATGTAACCTTTAGCAGTTTTATCTGCTTTAAGTGATTTAACCCAAGTTGATAAGCTTGTATTAGGTTTACGTTAAGCCCTCCCATACGGCAGGCGTGTGTTGAGCCACGGACATGCTGATGATATGTGTTGCCTAATCACATTCACAGTATTCCTTTGAAGTGGGTATTATTATTTATAGATGTGCAAGTTGCATCACCTGTGATTCAGTAGGTGCAAGACACTGTGGAGAACGGAAAAAAAATGATTTGATACATGGTCTACTGCTCTTAAAGGAAATTCAACACAACAGAGGGCTACAAAAGCCCCCGAAAGTCTAAGGCAGACTCTAGGAAGTGGGCGTGCCTTAAGCATGTATCCTACCGCACTCTCCCCACCCTGTTTGCTGTTTGCTTTTTCCTGCTCACGTCATGGATCCTGCAGCTTTGACTGCTACATTCTCATCAGAAATCTCCAGCCCCAACTTCTGCACTAGATACTTTTGAGAATACTTAATACTTTTTGTTTGTTTTTTTGTTTGAGATAGGGTCTCACTCTGTCATCCAGGCTGAAGTTCAGTGGTGTGATCTCGGCTCACTGCAACCTCCTCCCCAAGCTCAAGTGATCCTCCTTCCTCAGCGTCCTAAGTAGCTGGGACCACAGATGTACATCCCCACGCCCAGCTAAGATTTTGTAGTTTTGGTAGACACAAGGTTTCACCATGTTGCCCAGGCTAGTGTCGAACTCCTGACCTCAAACGATTTGCCCACCTTGGCATCCCAAAATGTTGGGATTACAGGCGTGAGCCACTGTGCCAGGCTGGGAATACATATGATTTTCTCTCCAGTTTTGTGGCATTTCTGTAAGGCATCCCCATTCCTTTTTAGAATGAGGGGTATATTAGAGTCAATAAATGAGTAAAACAGTCACCTAGGCACCCAGAGTGCTAGGCATGGCGCTGACACTCCGGGCTGGAGAAAAGTGGCTGGAGAAAAGTCCATGCCAGCCACTTGCCAAAGTGTCAAGCTGCTGGTTATTTCACAGCTCCGAGCCCCATTTATATAAGCTGCAGGCACTACTTCTCAGCAGATTGGTCAGAGGATTAAAAAACTGGTCAAGTTCCTGATACTATCTGGCATTTGGTTGGTTTTCAGTTAACATAGTGCCACCCCCCCACCTTTTTTTTTTAATAGAGTCTTGCTCTGTCACCAGGCTAGAGTGCAGTGTGGTGATCTCAGCTTACTGCAACCTCCATGTTCTGAGTACAAGTGATTCCCCTGCCTCAGCCTCCCGAGTAGCTGGGACTACAGGTGAACACCAACATATTTGGATAATTTTTTGTATTTTAGTAGAGACAGGGTTTTACCATGTTGGCCAGAGTGGTCTCGAACTCCTGACCTTGTGATTCACCCTCCTTGGTTCGGCAATGTGCTGGGATTATAAGCGCAAGCCACTGCGCCCAGTCTAGTGACTCTAATAATTAGTCTGTTATGGGTTTTCGTTGAGCCTTCTGTTGGGCAATCCCAGTTAATCAAAGGCACTGCTAAACTGCTAAAGGTGCAGTTAATGAAACCATGATCAATCTGTAGCATTTTACCCCCTTGCCAGCAAACACCTTATTGAGGACAAGCTGACTCTGGGCTATGCTGAGGTAAAAAGCTGCTTTGGGTTTACCCAGTGGATTGCCTCTTGACATCAGACAGATAGACTAAAGGAGCAATTAGCATTGGACACCTCCGCACGGCACTGAGGACGGCTTTCAACTAGCCAGCAGCTGCTGCACTCCCATTAGTTAATGTCACCGTTCCTGCGTTTATTCTAAATGATAATTGCAGTATGTACCAATGTGTATTTTTAACTATTCCTCAAAAAAAAAAAAAAAGGAAAGAATGTCATTCTCTTTCTACAGAGGCTCAGCTGCAGCACTGCTGCCCCAATAAGGAAAAATAAATAAATAATAAATAGATAAAAGAAACCCAGAATAATCCCGCCCTGGCCAGTGGCCAAGTGAAAACCCAGCCTCTCAGCCTGAAGGCAAAATGTTGTAGCCGTGTGTTTGGAACCAGTCTTAGCAGTGTGCAGTGCGCATGTGTAGAGCATGGTGTTTGTGAGGCCACACACATTCCTAGAATAATTGCTCTAGGTTGTTTAGAGTCAATGGTGGTCCTCACATATCCTCTTGGACCCCTGGATTATTTTTATTTTTATTTTTATTTTTATAAGCAATGAGGGATGCTGGGCATGGTGGCTCATGCTTGTAATCCCAGCACTTTGGGAGGCCAAGGTGGGCGGATCACCTGAGGTTAGAGTTTGAGACCAGCATGGCCATCTTGAATGCCCAGTGCTCAACCTGTTGTTAGGGTTAGGGTGACAGATTCTGAAATGAGAAAGATGAAGCTTTAGGGTTCAGGTCCACCAGGTCCACCACTTGCACACGTGCCTTTAGGTAAGCTTCTTAAACTCTGTAGCATTCAGATGCCTTGTCTATAAAATGGAATGAAACCAATACTGAAATAACCCCTGTATGGCATCTAACACAGAGCTTTTTGTGTTAGGGACACAAAAGTTCAGGCTGTTATTTTGACCAAATAGCAGTTTGGTAATACCGTAGTGGAAGGCAGTGTTTAATGGTATCCAAAGACTATATAGAATTATTTCTCTGTGCATGACATTGAGAAGTGTTTTAGGACCTTTTGAGCCCTGCCGATTTGTGGTATCTATAACAGTTGCATGACAGCACTAACCTTAGCTTAACCCCTGAATTTTGCCCAATTACGATTTTGGCAGAGTCAACAGAGCCCATTTTGAATGTCAGGTAGAAAACATGGCTTTGGGTCAGCCCAACCACTGAGCAGCAGAACATTTTCATCTGTGCTTCAGTTTCTTCATCTGTCAAATAAGCATGACTGTTTTATGACTGTTTTAGCTTCCAGCACAGTGACCACCACCTGGTGAACATTCATTCCTGAGCCAAATAAACAGCTGGCCCACCCATCATAAACTGCTTATTACAAAAGAATAGATGGGCACACAGCCATTAACTCTCAGAAGGTGGTGTTGAGCTGAGTCCCTGTTAGGCTCAGCGGAAAAAGCACTGACTTCAAGAGGCCAAACAAAGGATCCAAATGAGACATGGAGCTTCATTAGGGGCTTACGTACAGGCGGAGGGAGTCCAGTGGTGGTGGGATGGGCAGGAAACTGCCTTATGTACAGAAAAGACGCAGTGGCAGTGGGTGGAAAAAGACTACCTCACAGCCCAGTGGTGGCGAGCTGGGCAGCAAAATCACAACCACCTGCAAATATCATGCAGTTTATACACGATTTTCACTTAACGTCTGATGTGGTTTGGCTCTGTGTCCCCACCCAAATCTCACTTTGAGTTGTACTCCCATAATTTCTACATGTTGTGAGAGGGACCCAGTGGGAGATAATTGAATTATGGGTCGGTTTCTCCCATATTGTTCTCTTGGTAGGGAATAAGTCTCACGAGATCTGATGGCTTGATAAGGAGGAAACCCTTTCACTTGGCTCTTATTATTTTCCTTGCCATCACCGTGTGGGAAGTGCCTTTTGCCTTTCACCATGATTGTGACGCCTCTCTAGCCACAAGGAATTGTAAGTCCATTATTAAACCTCTTTCTTATGTAAATTGCCTAGTCTTGGGTTTGTCTTTATCAGCAGTGTGAAAACAGACTAATATCCTCCTCGTAATAATCTCCACTTGGCAACTTTCATTTAACCCCAAACTCAGACCCTTTAAATCTCCTATATGGAACTGTGTTTCTTGAGCTGGGGCAGTGTGGGGACTCCGATGCTTACCATACATAAGGAACAAATGAATCTCCAGGTTAGCCATTCCTGGATTCCCTAGTTTGAAACCCCAATTCAGGTGCATCTGCCATACAGAATCATTGTAAAGGTATGCTTACATGATTGCTATCAGATACGTTTACCTTACAGGTGGAAAGTGTCATGACATCCAAAGTGGATGACATGATGACAGTGGTTTGATTTCAGATAATATAGTCAGTCTATGTAGTAGAAACAGACAATGAAGGACCTCAAAGGTGATGATCATTTCCCTGTGAAAAAATGAATAAACGTACAAGGGTGACTAATGTTAGGTAATTATGGGAAAAAAGGAAATTATCTGATGAGAATGGCTAAGAGTCTCTATTTCACAAGTTCTTCAGTAACAATAGGCTAAAAACAAGAACTGAAACAACGTAAGGACCACTAGGGAACACTCATGATAAGTTGTTTAGTGTAGATACTAATAAGAGCATGACATGTACTAGTCCATACTTGCACTGCTACGAAGAAGTACCTGAGACTGGGTAATTTACAAAAAAAAAGAGGTTTGATTGGCTGATGGTTCTGCTGGCTGTCCAGGAAGCATGGCTGAGGAGGCCTCAGGAAACTTATAATCATGGCAGAAGGTGCAGGGGAAGCAGGCACGTCTTCCATGATCAGAGTAGGGAGAAGAGGAGGGCTGGGAGGCACTACACACTTTTAAACAACCAGATCTCATAAATAGCTCACTTGTTACCAGTAGAACAGCACCAAAGGGAAAGTTGCCCCCATGATCCAATCACTTCCCACCAAGCCCCTCCTCCAACGACAAGGATTACCATTTTTTATTTTTCTTTAATTATTTATTTAAGACAGAGTCTTGCACTGTTGCCCAGGCTGGAGTGCCGTGGCACCATCTCAGCTCACTGTAACCTCTGTCTTCCAGGTTCAAGCGATTCTCCTGCCTCAGCCTCCTGAGTAGCTGGGATTATAGGCACACACCACTATAAATGGGCAATTTTTGTATTTTTAGTAGAGACGGGGTTTCACCATATTAGGCAGGCTGGTCTCGAACTCCTGACCTCAAATGATCTGCCCGCCTTGGCCTCCCAAAGTGCTGGGATTGCAGGTGTGAACCACCATGCCCTGCTAAGGATGACAATCTGACATGAAATTTGGGTGGGAACACAGATCCAAACCAGGTATCAACCTGCATACCATGCTTGGGATTGTGAAAATACCTGAGTATGTAGACAGATTCTACAATGGAATGTGTAGAAATGAAAGCACACCTCTCCGAAGACAAATACCAAGTAATTTGGTAAAAGTTAAGCAAACCTTTTATTTTAAGTTTCCAAACAAATCTTCCAAGTTAAGGAAAACAGAAGTAAACGCAATCCAAATTTCTCACTGCTTTGGAATAAATAGTTGGATATTCCTCCCGTACACCTGCTTTACATAAATATTTTCCCAATCTCCCTCTTCCCATATATGCCCCTCAAAACTCCTCTATAAAATTATATACAGTCAACAGAGCTATTTGTAAAACACAAAGAGAAACAGTTTTAGGACTCTATACAAGGAGGCAAAGATAAAGCTTTTTTTTTCCTTTTCATTCTTCAGCAGCTTGTTAGAGTCTCAGAGGCTGTGTTATTGAAACCCCAGGGTGACGAGCATTAAGGTGAATCTATTGCCAAGCTAGAGTCCTTTAATGAGTGCATTGATCAGAGAAGAGAGGCAAGAAAGCAGAGTCAGGTGGCACCTGAATGAATATAAATTTAGCCTCGATTGAAGTTCCTCCACAGTTGGCCTGCTCCACGCTGACAGTGTTATCGAGAGGAGAGAAAAGCAATTTTGGTCTTCAGTCTTGATTCTCTTCATGCTGTTGGCAGCTTTTAAGAAGAACAAGTTATGACTATTTTACTCTTAAAAGCAGTAGAAACTTGTCAAAGATTTCCTCCCTGGAAGTGACAATTGAGAATGCATCCACTTGGTGCAGATTTTGAATCTGAAATCAATCCAATGGATTGGAGAAAGAAGTGCTTTCAAACCAATGGAATTGTTGGGAAATTGGTCAGGCTGCCTCAGCAGGAAGTGAGTATCCCAGAGAGTACAAGCAAGAGCAGGCTGGCCAGTTGGCAGGACGTTTCAGAGGGGTTTCAGCATGAAAAGAAGGACTGCAGGGAGGTGGAGGGCTTGATACTGGGTCACCTTGAAGATGACACCAGAAGACAGATCTTAGCCCTCTATCATTCTAGAAAACCAGCCAGCAAAATGATAGGGATCACAGGTTTTTGGAACTAGACAGATGGATTTTGAAATTGTGGCTTCTCTCTTGTGTGACATTGAACAACTTACGTTCTCTGTCTCTTTATTAGTCAAATGGTGGTAGAAATATTACTAACTCATAGGTCTTCCTGGAGAGTTTGAATTAGCTAATATCTGAATATAGACTGCTCATTGCAATGCCTGGAAATTAACCTGTTCTCAGGAATGTGCTTATGATTAGGATTGCTCAGTGATTGTCTTCAGACTCAACTTTGTATATTCAGCCCTTTTTGGATGCTTGATATTTTTGCTTCTGTTATTTTACATGAAATCCTCAACCACCTTGGGAGGTATGGCTGTTTAACTTCACTTTCCAGAAGACACGGAGGTTCAGAGAGGCTCAGTGACCCATTCAAAGACCACACAGCTCCTTCAAGAAACTGCTTGTTGTTTTCTCATATATGACACCTAAGGTGCCCAGCACAATGTCCAGCACATAATAGGAGCTTGATAAAGCGAGGGTCTCTGAGGACTCAACTCCACTCAGCTTCTCCAACTCAGCCCCTTTCCACCATCAGCCCCTCCCTTCCACCCTGCCCGGAGATGCTACCTCTTGCTCATCTGCTTCCTCTACGTGTTCAAGCCCCTGACTCTCCTCCCTTCTCCCCCCTTCCTCTCCCTTCAGACGTTGGCACATCAGCACCTTTTGATTTCTGTAGCCTCTTCAGAAGTATTTTTGACACAAACAATAGTCCCGGCTTTTGCTTTTCCGAGAGGCATCAGCACAATCGCACCAGACACTGGTGACTCATTTTGATCATCGCCTTTAAGCAATTCACTCTGTGAGCCCAGACTTGACAGGCTTCACTGTGCCGTGAAATCTAATACTATTTTTGTGTCTTTTAATCTATCTTTTAACAGCATCCTTGTTTAGAACTCTGCGCCCTGGATTCACTGAAAGCACGTTTCTGAGAGTGGTAAGGACAAACCTGGCCCGTCTTAATCAAAGGCTCCGGAGACCCAGTCTGGGGTCTTTACCCAATCCTCAACTCTCCTAACGCCTTCCGCCACTGCTTCCTTTTGTAATGGCCTCAGCGGGAACCTTCCTGGCTGCTTGATAGAGCCGCTGGCTGGCTTCTTCCATCTTAATAACTACCCAGCTCTCCAAAGTAGGAGGTTGTCAAAACGTTTCTAAAGTGCCAGAGTTTCTCCATTGAGTCACTGTCATCAGAAAGTCCTTATGGAAATAAATTTTCAGGGTGAATGTCAGGGAAGGGGCTAGTCACTTCCTTCTGAAAGCTTTCCTAGATATCCCCAGGCCAGGCCAAGTTATAGGCTTCTCTCTCGGGTTGTTTAAGAACTGAGTACCTATTTTTGTGCTTATATTTTATTTAATGTGACAAGTATCCATTAAGGATTTACATGAGGCATTGTATTATATTTGTTTAAATGTCTTGATCCTGGACTATACCATGAGTTTCTTTGTCTTATTAGTTTAGGGTAGGGACGCAGCATGCTGATCCCAAAACTCACTCTGCTCTCTGGAGATCCACTCCAAGAGAATTGAACATACAGGAATGAAAGCCAAATGGGAAACAAACACATCTCATTCATAGAATCACTGGGCAAGCAATGTGCATTGGTTACTGCTGGCATTTTTTGGGAAAATGGAGCTGAAGAGTGGGATGGACGCTTGGGTCCTATGGGGATTCTTCTACTCTCTGTTACCTAATCCTGGGTCCCAAGAGGGATCCCGAGACCCTCAACACTGCCATTAAAGTGGTTGAAGGTCAAACAAGACCCCATGGGGCAAGCATGGGAGCAGGAAATGAAAGAGAAGGCGAGGCTCCAGGACTGGACTTCAGGTTGTCGCCTTTCAGCCGGGAATTAACTCCTCTCAGTGATATTGTCAGGAATGTTTCTTTTACATTACGGGAAGAACAGAAAGAAATATTTCCTCTTCCCAGACACACCAAGAGTCAATGAAACTTAGGCAGAGAATGCAGAAGGGCTCCAAACCCATCAGAGAAATTAGAACGGAGCCTTCAAAGTGTTCAAGTTAGGAAGAGGCAAAAGGCAACACAGACCACATTCTACAACACAGACAACCGTCCACATTCATGGACAGAGGTGTGATCGGAGCTTGAGTGTATGGACTCCTTCTATCCCTTCCTCCTGGAGGCTACCAATTTGAGGACATCCCTTGTCTGATGATGATTATCCTGCCACTGTGCAAACTGTTCTACAGTGAGGAATGAGTTGTGACCTCCTTGAATGCCTTTCTCCACCTTTGACTTTCAAAATAAAAATGTCTCTTAGGAAGAGGACTTCTCTGAGGGTTGTGGAGGGACCTCTTTTCTTAATAAGCCTTCCTCCCTCAACTTCAGGGTTACTGTTGCAAATTTGCTTTCTTGTTCTGCTTCAAAGCATACATTTCCCTCTCTCCACTGCCCGGTGGAAAGCCAAGAAATGTAGTCTGAATGTTACCTTGCAGCCAAGCAGAGAGATAACTAGCAGATAAATTCAATGTGATAGGTTCACTTTGGGGTTGGGATTCTAGGCAATAAGTTCTTCTGATTGCAGCAGTGGGAGGTACTGGAAAAAGACAGATCAACCTCTGCCATGAAATTCCCCATTTCATGCAGCTGGGAGAATTGGGACTTCAGGGGCATAGCTCAAGAAGAGAACCCGGATATTATATCTCAGTTAGGGATGTGCCCCCAGGTCCCAAGACATAGAGACCAAGTTCTTCATCCACAGAGAGTTGAGGCCGAAACAGTGTCATATATGAGCATTCACATTTCCCAAGGTTTCTGCCAGTTACTCACTTGGGCCATGAACACCAGTTGTTGGCCAATGTGCTTAGAAATCCTTCCTTTCTGCCATGGGATGGGGGTTAGGTGAAGCTTAGAAGAAATGGCATCTGGGTTGATTCTTGAAGAATGGGCAGAAGTTCAGGCTCACTGGTAGAAACAAAGTTCCTTTAGAGCAGAGGAGTTGCCCAAACATAACAGAGAGGTAGGAAGCATCATGGCAGATTTGGTACCGCGAATATTTCTGCATGGCTATGGTTCATGGTCTGGTAAAGGAGATGAGGCTGAAAGGGTAATCAGAGACTAGGCCAGCTAGGTCCTTCCATGCCACTCCAAGTTGGCGTGTTTTTCTGAAAGCATTTAGAAGCTACCAACTGTTTAAATAACGGTCAGTTTTCACTTCCAGCCATAATGAAGTAACAGGGACTGAACTTATCCTCCCATGACCAAAATATATGAAATAACAGTATTCATGCACTAGAAAACAGGCAGTGCAGGACAGTAATCCTTGAGAAAAAAAATAACAAATGGGGCAAGTTCTAGGAATATTTCTCTGTTTTGCCTGGAGAGAGTTTCCAGGCTGCAGTGCAAAAAGCAGCAGCTCAAACTGAGTCCACTAGTCTCCCGGAGTCTAGAAGGCAGGACTGAGAATTTAGGGAGGCCAGTGTGGCTGGGGTTCTCTCAGCAATGTTCCTGAGGGGAGCAAGCTTCATAGAAAAACAGCTTTGGAGTTCTGTGGAAAAGTCCCTTCAGAGTCCTTAGCCGAGTGCCAATCAGCACATGCACTAAAGAAAGCTACCTAAGGCCAGGCGGGGAAAAAAGAATAAGCAAACAAACAAAGCAAAGCAAAACAAAACAAAATACCAGGAAGGGGTAGATAGAAAAACTTCTGGAGCCACACAGGACTGGGAATAATTAGTGTTCCTGACAGCCATTATAGGATACCTCACATGGCACAGCGTGTCAGCTTGAATATTCAAAAGGGTATTTTCTCATTGATGGGTACAAATTAGTTTGTGTCTGCCTAGCAAAACATAGAAACAGGCCTGGAGAGGATTGGTTTGTTCCCAACTACCTTAACTGTACCCAAGAACAAATCTGAAGAATACTTATAGGAATACAGAAAAAAATGTAATACCCTAAAATTAAAAGTCACCAATATCTAGCATCCTACCAAACAGCCTAGATACTCAAAGAAGGAAAATATAACCCATGATAAAGATTTAAAAATCAATCCATAGAAACAGACACAATAATTAAATGGCACAGATAATATAATTGGTAGACATGGAAATTAAAACAGCTATTAGCAATACATTCTGTATATTCAAGAAGATAGAGGAAAACATGAGCATGTTAAATAGACATGTAAAAGCTATGAAAAAGATCCAAATCAGACTTCTAGAGATAAAAAATACCTGAGATGTAAAACACACGAGATTGTACTAACAGCTAATTAGAGGCTACAGAGAAAAAGACTAGTGAATTTGAAAAAAAATAGCAGTAGAAAACATTTAAAATAAAACAAAAAATTACTAAAAATAAAATGAACACCTAAGTGCATTATCTCATCAGTGTGCCACGGGGTAGTTTCACAAGGTCTAAGATATGTGTAATTGGAGTCCCAGAGAAAAAGGGGAAGACAAGGATATTCAAAGAAGTATGTTCAAAATGTTTCCAAATTTGATAAATACCATAAACCCTTATATCCAAGAAGTCCAGAGAACTCCAAGCTGAAGAAACTTGAAGAAAATGACACCAGTGTACACTGTAATCAATTTTCTTAAAACTGATATAAAGGGAATATCATAAAAGTATCCAGAAAAAGTAAATGCATTGTGTGCAGGGAAACAACAATGAGAATGATGACATACTTTTTGTTGGCAGCAAAGCAAACAGAAGAAGATGGGGCAATATTTTAAAAATACTTAACAACAACAACAAAAAACACCTAGAATTCCATACTCAGCAAAAACATCTTTCAAAAATGAAGATCAAATGCAGACAAATAGAGGAGATTTGGGTTTAGAGATACAATTGAGAGGGGTCACTCTGTTCACAGGATAATGAATAGTTGGGTAGGAAAGACTCAAAGGAAGAGAGTATTTTAATGATCTCAACATCGGATGTTGTGAGCCTAAGTTAAGACAGTTACTGTAGAAATAATGAAAGAGATGAGTTGGAGAGATATTGATTCTTGTCTGCCTAGAAAATATCTGCTCATCCTTCACAGCCTATTTGAAAAGCAGAAACTGACTTCTTCATCTCTGATTCCACAGTACGTAGAGTAAGCACACTGGTGGCTCTTAGAAAATATCATTTCAATTCTAGTCGCCTTTCTTTGGGCTGACTGTTGTCTATACCACTCAGTTTTACTAGATAATTGCTTCTTGAAATCATGTTGGCCATATATTTTATAAATCACTATAATAAAACTGAAATTAGTAAGTTGAAATGCAATGGTTTGTTTTGAAGTCTTGCTTTGTAGTAAATGTCATGAGATATACTTGTCAATCTTTTCTTTTAGTTTTCTATGTTTTCCTCTACAAAACAATCTAAATTTATTTTAAAATGCTAATTAAATTGGATAGTAGAATAGAGTTAAAAATAAGCAAGATTCAAAAATCTAAATTAATTTTCAGTATGTAGTATATATTTCGAAATAAAGGAAGTCCATGCTTTTTTGATAATAAAAACTCCTACCTTTTAGTTAGCAAACATAACACTACTGAATTAAAATTATTATAGTAGCAATCAGATTATTTTTTCTGGACTAAGGATGACTATTAATACATTAATGTAATTGTTCAACAAAAGGAATGAAATTATTACTAGTAGATAATTACTGGTAATACTTTTATTACTAGTAATATCCTTGAAGACTCTGCACAAATGCCCCCATACCTTTCCCTGATTCCTCTAGGTAGAGACAAATACTTATGACTCTTGCTTCTATTATATTGTGTACATATTTCTGTGTTTTTCCTCAGCTTGAACTCTCTTCTCGAATCCCTTAGTGAGCTACTACTCATTTTATTTTTAGTTTAGAAGTTCCTTTTTCCAGAAAGCCTTCCTTGAATTCTCATGCCTGTACGCATATCCCTTCTTTGTCTCTCATTGACGTACATACTTCCCCTGGTAGAGGTGTTACTAAGCTTTGTAATTCCCCCTCTATGTGCCTGCCCCTTCTCTCCACACTGCGAATAGGATGAGGGAGGAAACCATATTTCTCACGGTCACATGGATCGCAATGCCTATTAGAATTCCTGGTTCATTTTGAATGAATACATGTGTCTAAATCATCCTAGATCCTCAGTTACTAATGTACACAGTACTTGGCACACAATAGTTGTTCAACAAGTAGGTATTGGTTAGACTTATTTAATGCAAAGTCCTTGCTTATAGAGTCTGGTGAAAGACATACATATATAATAGACCACAACACATTAAGAGTGTGCCAAACACTAAAAGAATAATTCATTCTAATTGGAACATTTGGAAGTATAATAGAAGATTGATGTTCTTAACAAATGGACGTGATGGTTAAAGAGGGAACTTTTGGCAGACAAAACATCAGGCACAGCAGTATAACTTGCAGCGCAATGTATTGTGAGGACTGGTGAGCAGTTCTGTGTGATCACAGCATAGACTGCTCCAATGCCTGGGGCTGAAATTGGATGAGGAAGCTGTGGGAGCTGGGGCTGGAATTGGATGAGGAAGCTGTTCCCACAGCTGGGGCTGGGTTAGCTCCTATTTTAACACTTTCTTTTGCAAGAGAGTTGTCTGGGTGTGTCAGAAAATCTTGGAAAGAAATATGTATTTAGTGTTAACTTGTGTGGGAGCCTTTGTAGATATTATTTTATTTAATATGACAATCTTATGAGAGATTATACATTTTCTAGAGGGGGAAACTGAGGCTCAGAAAGTTAAAAGAAACTGCCCAAGTTGACCCAGGTAAGTGGTAATAAGTAGAGCCGGGATTTGAGACAGACCTATCTGAATGAGAGACCTTTCACTTTGTTTTAAACAATCATTCACTCCCTTACCTGTGTCTTTTCACCTGTATCCTTGATGAGATATGTACACAATTTTGGGTAAAATCAATGACAATGTTTATAGAGTTATAACAGTGTAAATATAGGAGGTCCCTGCTAAGCTAAGTAGTGCACAGTTACATCAACTTTCTCCTCCAGATTTTTGTTTTACCAGGAGTTGATAATTGCCTTGATTTTCTGTTGTTTATTTTCTACTTGTCTATTGTTACCTTTTTTAGGGTTTTGACTTTATGTCATATGCCTATAAATAGCTCTTCAAATAATTACCACAGTTACAAGCATTCAGTTTTATTTATTTTTTTATTGAGATCGAGTCTTGCTCTGTTGCCCAGGCTGGAGTTCAGTGGCACAATCTTGGCTCACTGCAACCTCCACCTCCTGGGTTCAAGTGATTCTCTGGCCTCAGCCTCATGAATAGCTGGGATTACAGGTGCCCACCACCATGCCCAGCTAATTTTTGTATTTTTTTGGTAAAGGCAGAGTTTCACCATATTGGCTAGACTGGTCTTGAACTCCTTACCTCAGATGATCCACCCGCCTCAGCCTCCCAAGGTGCTGGAATTACAGGCATGAGCCACTGTGCCTGGCTCAGTTTAATTTTTATGGTACTTAAAACCTGCTTCCTGCATCATGGTTTTCCTTGAGTCTCCATGGATCGCTTTTTCAGCCACTCTGGAATCTCCCTTTGCTCATGTTGCTCTCATCAGTTGGATCCTCTGTCACTTGGGTTCTCGGTCTCCCTTTTCTCTTTCTTCATCTCAATAAGTGCCTCCTTTAGTAATTCCTAAGAAAGGAAACAGAGAAGACCACTTTAAATTTATCATTACCATTATTATTATTAGAGTGTTGGCAAGTCTGAAACTGTCCTCATTTTCTTGGAGTTGATTGATAATACATTTCCAGGTTGTGATGAACAATGAGAACACATGGACACAGGGAAGGGAGTACTACACACTGAGGTCTATTGGGGGAAATAGGGGAGGGTCAGCGGGGGGGGAGCGGGGGAGGGATGGCATGGGGAAAAATGCCAAATATGGGTGAAGGGGCAGAAGGCAGCAAAACACACTGCCACGTGTATACCTATGCAACTATCTTGCATGTTCTGCACATGTACCCCCAAACCTAAAATGCAATAAAAATTTAAAAAAATATACATTTCCAGGTTGGTAATCATACTATGGATTGGCTCACTCAACAGCCATTTCACCATGCCTTTTCTGTGCTTTCCTATAATTTATAGTCTGAGAAATTAAAAATACATTTCACAGGCTTCTGGTCATCATGCAGTAGCTGGTACTGGATTCTCTCTCCTGCTGTAAACAAATATAACACTGGATAAAATATGAGGTAACTGTTTTCAGGTAATGCAAATCTGCAATTCTTGAGTGAAGGGAAACTTCTGAGATGAATCTTGTGAATATCCACCTCTGTGCTTAGAACAATTTCCTGGTTGCAGCACAACAAGCTGGAGTCAAAACAGAGAGCATGGCCCCAGTGAGCTAATAAAACAGAGATCACAGTTCAGAATTATGGGCTTAAGGCAGATGGAATCCTCAGGATGGGCCTTTAGTAGCGGAACCTCTGGAAAGGGGATTCCATACATTGATGGAGAATTCCTGAGATTCTCTGGCTGAATTTTAGTTGTGCATATACAGAATAAGTCATCCAAGCCTTACCACATAGCACATACTATGCTGTTAAAAGCAGAACACAGATACTAGGAGTCAAGCAGTTGTTGAATGGAGAATTGCAAGGAAAGTTGGAATTCTTGCCCTGTCAGAATGGAGACATCTCTTTAATTCATCATTAATACCCTAGCATCTAGCTGAGACTCCAGAAAGCTTGTGTTTTAAGAATAAGGATCATACCATGGACCTGGCCTAACCAAGGTCACAGAAAATATCCCTAGAAAATAATGAGTTTAATGTTTGGGTCCCCCGAGTAAGAGAGGCTTGGAAAATACCTTGAGCTTTTCATAGACTTAAATGAACAAAGTGTTAAACCAAGCATTTAAAAGTTCAAGTGATCAACCAGTAATTAAACGACTTGTTAATTCGAAAGGATAATCCTGAAGACAGCCTCTTCAATGTCTTTTCTACAACATTTAGTATTCAACACAAATATCAGTAAATAACAAAGAAACAGAAACATAAGATTTGAAAATTACTCTTGTAAAGATGTTTAAATAAAGAAAAATATGATTTTAATTAGTGAGCAGATAAAAAAAATCCAACAGAAAAAAAATGTAGGTTATAAAATTAAGTAGAAATTCTAGAACTAAAACAAATGAACAGAAATAAAAAGTTGACTGAACGGGTCTAATAGAAGATTGGAAATGGCAGAAGAAAAAGTCAATGAACTTGATCATAGATAATAGAAATTGCTTAATCTGAAAGAAAGAAGGAAAAAAGATTGAATAAAGTTTAAAAGGACCCCAGGGCTCTGTGTGAAAATAGTAAATAGTCTAACTTATCAGCACTAAGAGAGAAACTAGTGAACAAAAAGCAAAGAAAATATTTGGCCTGGCATGGTGGCTCACACCTGTAATCCCAACACTTTGGGAGGCCACAGCAGGTGGATCATCTGAGGTCAGAAGTTCGGGACCAGCCTGGCCGACATGGTGAAAACCTGTCTCTACTTGAAAAAAAAAATAGCCGGGTGTGGTGGCACATGTCTGTAGTCCCAGCTACTCAAGAGACTGAGGCAGGAGAATCACTTGAACCCAGTAGGGGGAGGTTGAAGTGAGCTGAGATCACACCGCTGCACTCCAGCCTGGGCAACAGCATGAAATTCTGTCTCAAAAACAAACATATATCACACACACACACACACACACACACACACACACACACACTTGAAGAAATTATAGTTTCGAATTCCCCAAGTTTGATGATTTGTAGATCCAAGCAGTTAAGCGAACATCAAAACCTAATAAACATAAGGAGTTGCATCTCCAGTAGTAAGATAGTCCAGTGGTTGAGAACCAGAGGTAAGAGGAACGTCATGAAGGAAGCCAGAACAAACAGACACATTACATGTAGGGGACAAGCGTAAGAATTATTGCTGACTTGGTATCAGAAACAATGGAGGCCAGAAGGTTACGGAATAACATCTTTGATGTGCTGAATGAGAAAAGCAATAAATAAACCAACTGTCAATACAGAATTCTGTATTGAGCAAAAATATCCTTTGAACAAGGATGCAATAAAGACATTTTAACTTAAATTAAAATTCAGTGACTTTATTTTACCTCCATCAGACTTGTAGTATTAGAAATGGTAAAGCAAGTCCTTCAGGTCAAAGGGATGTACTATTCTATAGAAGTTCAAATCTACAAGAGAAAATAAAAGCACCAGAGATGGTGAATAAGTAGGTAAATATAAAAAACTGTTTTCTTGTTTCTTGTAACTCACATAAAACACAACTATTTAAAGCACAAACAAAAACACTAAGAAGTGGGGTATATGATGCTTATAAAAGACATTACAATTATAGCCTGAATTTAGTCATTAAGGAATAAGGAGACAAATTGCATTGCTCATCCTAAAAGACAAATGACATGGAATTTTCTTGCTTGTTTGCTTGCTTGATTTTTCTTTTTCGAAGATAGAGTCTTCCTTTGTCACCCAGGCTGGAGTACAGTGGCACAATCTCTGCTCACTGCAAACTCCACCTCCCAGGTTCAAGTGATTCTTCTGTCTCAGCCTCCTGAGTAGATGGGAATACAGGCGAGCACCACCATGCTTGGATAATTTTTGTATTTTTAGTAGAGACAGGGTTTCACCATATTGGCCAAGCTAGTCTCAAACTCCTGACCTCGTGATCTGCCTGCCTCGGCCTCCTAAAGTGCTGGGATTATAGGTATGAGCCACCGCGCCTGGTCCTGATATGGAATTTTCAGAAAGACCAATGTCTTGAAAATCCATAAAAGTAAGAGAACTATTTTAGATTAAAGGATACTAAAAAGATGTTAGAATCAAATGCAACTCATAAATCTTAATTGGATCATGACTCAAATACACAGATACGTGCATGTGCATGCAGATGCAGCATATACAAGACTTAATTGGGATGATTAACAAAATTTGATTTGAATATGGACAAGATGTCAGATAATATTATTGTTTTACATAATTATCCAGTGTGATCATTGTACTGTGGTTATGTAGGAAAACATCTAGTTGTTAAGAGATTCATATTGCTTTGTAATTAGTGGTCAAAATGCCATGATTGGTGATTACAACTTGCCTTCAAATGGTTTTGGGGGAAAACAGAAAGCAACATAATAGAAATTGCTGTCACTGCTATAGGAACTCACTGCTCCAATTTCCTTTTAAGGAAGCACTTGCCAGTCAGTTGCAGAGTGTAGTCAGCTGGAAGTTTCTAGTCATTAGGCCCTTCAGGATCCAGTTCTGCTTTTGAGCTGGGGCTACACTCTTTCCCAGCAGCGCCCAGCCAGTGACTGATCCATGCACGATACCAGATGCCCAGTGAGAAATCTTTGCTCTGGAGCTCCCGGTTAGGTTGGCTGAGACCTTGTTAAATCCCCATTACACTCTGAGACGCTCCCTGCTGGTGCTGCTTCCATTCCCTGGATATCTTATAGACTCTCCTCTGGCATCCTAACTCAGTCTCATCATTAGTGTCCTCCCAACTGGATAATTGCTGACTCTAATTGAGGACTTTATATATGTGCATTATCTTACTCTTTCAACATTGGTATGGTTTTGAACTTTTCACAATAATAAAAAGTTAAAAGCCATAATACAATGAGAAGATGCACTTCTATGTAGCTAGGGTTTCTAAGTAATTCCAGTTTTATTGATCAGAATTACTCATGTGAACCTTGGAATGGGATGGAAGTTAACTGTGTGATAATCCATTTCTCATAGAACGGATGGCAGAGACAGGGAGGCTATTTTGGTCAAAAGCTCCCGTATTTGATAATTCCCTGTAGTGATGGCAGCAACTTTTCCATCTTAGCAAGAGCAATGTCCTTCTGAGGACTGAGAATTGTTCTAGAAGCTCAGCCTGGAGCTTGTTTTCCAGATGTTACATCATATTTTGAAAATCTACACAACATCCTAGGAGTAAATCCCTCTCTGTTCTAGCAGCTTGCATGGTTTCTGTTGTCTTCAACAGAACCTTAGCCAATATGCAGGTAGAAAGCCGTTTTTTCTCATACAGGTATCTAAGAATCTTTTCTCTTATTTTCTAGGTACCAATGTTGCTGTTGAAAAGAACACTGTTGTTTTTCCTCCAGTTTCTTTATGTTTCCCTCTATAAAAACTTTTGGAATCATGTCGTTATCACTTGCAATTTTGAAGTTTCATAAGGCAACTTCTTATTTGTTATGTTGAGTGCTCAGTGGGCCCTTTAATTTATTATACTTGTTATTGGATGTGCACACCTTTCAGGTACAGAAATTTCCCTGTCTTACATCTTTGACAATTTCACTCAGATGGAGTTTCGCTCGTGCTGGAGTACAATGGTGCAATCTGCAACCTCTACCCCCAGATTCAAGCAACTCTCCTGCCTCAGTCTTCTGAGTAAATGGGATTATAGGCGCCCACCACTACACCCAGCTAATTATTGATACTTTTAGCAGAGACGAAATTTCACCATGTTGGCCCAGCTGGTGTCGAACTCCTGACCTCAGGTGATCTGCCCACCTCGGCCTCCCAAAGTGCTAGAATTACGGGCGTGAGCCACCGTGCCCAGCCCACCTTATTCTTTTCTTAGCTCATTTGGGAAGATCACATATCAAACCTCTTGGTTTAATCTTCTAAATTTTTATTTTTTCTTTTAGTCCTTTTTCCTCCCTTTTTTTTTTAATACTTTCTGTGAGGTTTTTGTTTTATTTTGTTTAAAACTTTCAGGCTTTCTATGCTCTTTTCTAGATTTTATTTTTTCTTCTTTTCTTAATTGCTGAAAACATTTTTTTGTTTTGTTTTTGTTTCTTTTTTGTTGCTACCTATGTTTTGTGGACAGATTATTCTATCTTATTCTTTGGAGATAAAAATGAATTTTAGAAAAGTTTTCTTCCATCTCCTGCCTTAGCTTCATTTCTCCTAACTCTCTCCTCCCACTGCTTGTTTTTGTCTGTCTTTTCCAATTTGGAAATTTTCTTTAATGATTTATGATTTCTGGTTTGCAAGTCCCCAGTATGAAGTCAGTACATTATAAAAAAAAGATTATTGTGAACTCTTTATGGGTAGACAGAACTTACGGGTTATTGGGTTTCATTTTAGGAGGAGTATGTGTGAGTTGACTTTTTCACTGAGTGAAACTGAAATGTCAGTGATCTGACAATTTCTAGTTTCTTAGTAACAGAACTAGAATTAGGATTATTAACCTTTCTGTGCCTCAGTTTGCTTATAGAAACAATGGTAATAATAATAATAGTACTTGTCATTTAAGATGAAGATAAAATGAATGAATGAATGTGAAATACTTAGAAAAATGCTTGGCACAGAGTCAAGCCCTGCAGTAGTTCCCCCTTCTCGAGGTTTTAATTTTTGCAATCTCAGTTACCCTTGGTCAGCTGCAGTCATAAAATATTAAATGGAAAATTTCAGAAATAAATAATTCCAATTTTAAACTGTGCACTGTTCTGAGCAGAGTGAGGAAATCTTGCACTGCCCCGCTCTGTTCCAACTTGGACCTGAATCATGTTGCCCCGAGTCTCCCCACTACCCATCACTGAGTCACCTCGGAGCTGTCTCAGTTACCAGATTAACTGTCACAGTATCGCCGTGCTTGTGTTCAAGTCACCATTGCTTTACCTAATAATCGCCCTAGAGTGCAAGAGTAGTGATGCTGGAAATTCACGTATGCCAAAGAGAAGTTGTAAAGGGATTTTTAAGTAAAAAGGTAACCCTGGTATTCCTTGGCTAGGGTTTGGTAGCATCTGTAGTCTCAAGCATCCACTGTGGGGACTGGAACGCACACCCCATAAATAAAGGAGGATTATTACACATAAATCATTTCATTATCATCATCATCATCATTCTTGTTGCAGTGTTGTTTCTTACTAGAAAAAGCCTTCAATACACTCCTGGGTGGTATAAACTTGGTTGCTGCTATTCTGAGAACATGGTAGGAGTGGTCTCATCAAATCCTCCTGATTCTGTTTGATCCCTTATCACTCCTTTCCACTGTGCTGGTGTTTTGAGTCTGAGAACTCTTCAGTTTGTGTGGAAGATAAGCCTCTGATCTGTGTATGCCCATGTGCACTCACCAGTGTGCCTGGTTGCCTGGCTGGACGGGGTCAGTAGGTATGGGATGAATGAGAGTCTACCTGCTTTGCATACGGACTTCCAGCCAATTCCATTTCCAGCCTCAGCCTCGCTCCTACCTTTCTAAGTACCCGGCGCACTGCATGAAGGCCTTTCGGAGCTTCTGCAGGGTGATTTGACTCATTTCTCATTGTTCTGTTCTACTGTTGCTGTATCTGTTTTTCTACTTTTCATCTCCCTTTCTCTTCCATTACCTGAAGTCAATAATCATCTTATTTCACATGAATCCTGAAGGAATTACATGAGATTGCACAGGTGAGAGGCCTGGCATTGTGCTTGTCACATAGATCATTGACAATCGATGGGGTCTATTTTCCTCCCCTCCCATCTTCCCTCCTTCTCCTCCTCTTCCTGTCTTCCTTCTTTCTCTCCTTTTTATTTTTCCTCCTCCCCAGCATTATGCATTCATACACTTCGACTACCCCAGGCTGCTTTCAGGACAGCAGTTTGTAATTACTGCAGCATGGTGTATAGTGTCTGTGGCAAATTTATTTCCTCTCATATTTCTTGTAAGTGTTGCTGATGCAGAATGAATGCCTCAAATCACTCAGAAGCAAACAAATGGGATGGAAAACGTGCTGGTAATAATGCTGGATCATGAGGCATGTACTCTTAAAAAAATTGTTCTCTTCTTTATCTGAAACTGTGTAGCCCATTAGAGGCTTGCTGGGGGTGATAACAATCTGTCCTCTCCCAGAGGTTTATTTTTTCCTGGACAGGCTTGGTCCTGGGCTGAAAGGGAAGATGGGAGGATTAGAGTGCTGACCTTAGTCAACGGTCTTCTTCTACAAAGTGCTTTAGAAATAGAAAGGATCTTAGAAAGGATTGAATTTGTAGGGAGGGAGGCTGGGATCAGGAGACTGGACTTGACTTCTTTCAAGGCCAAAGCAGTTCATGGTGAGCTTGGACTAGAATCGGGGTCACACCTGGTCCAGGTTTCTTCTGGGTTCAAGAAACAGCCCATTCCTGTTCGCTTTCCTTCATCTTCAGCCATTGATAGAAAGTTCCTAGAAACTAGCCAATTGGTTTTGGTTCTGTTTTTATTTTAAATTAATTAGCTCAGCTAATATTTATGGTGCATTTCATGGTGCCAGGCATCTTTCTGGGCACGGGAAACACAGATGAATAGGACTCTGTCTCTCTTCTCGAATTGCTCCCAGGTGGTCAGAAGGCTGACACTGGCCAGAGGCATTTTCAATTCTGTGTGGTTGGTGTCAGAACACTGGGGAGGCTGTGGGTAACAGAGAAAAAGGACCCTGAGCCTTTTCCAGGGCTTCTGAGTGTTTCTGGGAAAGGTTCTGCTTAAACTAAATTTTAAGGAGAAAAGAGAATAGAGCTTTTCAAAAAAGAATAAAAAAAGAGGGGGGAGAGGAAGCCAGTTCTGGTGGGAAAATAACTTGTATGTGATGGTAGAGTGGGATTTCAACTCAGGCAGCCTGGGCCCAAAGGCCAAGCTCTCTCCTCTTGACCACACAGCCTTCTGGGCTAAAGGCCATGCTGGTCTGGGGATGAGGGTACTTCTCAGGGCAAGGGTATTTCTCAGGGCAAGATAGAGGCAGGATGTCTAACACTTAATATTCAAATCTTTCCACCTTCCAGAGTACCTGCACCCCAAAGACTAGACCCTTCTTCCCCCCTTATCCTCACAACAGTACCATGGAATCAGTTACAGAGTGACTTGTTCAGGAGCTAAGGTTATGCTTCTCTCCTTCCTCCTGCTCAGCTTCCTCAGGGAGGCCATGGCAGGATGGTAACCAGAGAAATGGCACCCAGATGTGCAGGGCTTCTTAGGAGGTGTCCCCAGAGTTCACAAAGTACATTCATTCATATACCTGGAATCCTCCCCAGGGAAGTATGCACGGGATAATAACAGCCTTTCACTGGACCTTGGGTCAGGTAATGAGGAAGACTTCTATATTCTATTTTCATTTGCTGAATCTTCCTTCCAGCATTCACAAAACAAATGGTTTTATCATCCCTACCTCCTAGCTGAGGAAGTGGAGGCTCAGACAGTTTATGAAACCTCAAGGTCACACAGCAAGTAAGATGAAATCAAAATGCAAACCACACCCACCTGACTCCAGAGACTTCACTCTGGAACACAGACAAATAAACTCTGTGAGCAAAAATGTCTCTGGGATTTCATTTGGATCAGTGTAAAATCCCAGCTTCAGTCTTATAAACCCCATTGGCTTTAAATAGATATAAGAGAAGTGGCTTAGAGACAGATCATGTGTCCAGTAACTGAGGCTTTATTTGACCACATGACGGTTTGACCCAGATCCTCGAAGCCACACTAAGAGCAGTTGGTGGCCAAGAGACTAGAAATTGCATTGCGCTGACCTCAGTCCCATCCCTACCTATGCATGCAGAGCTTGAGAGGTCTCTGATGATGGAAGAGGCTGCCTGTGAGCAAGTGAGTCCCTGGCATTGGAGATAGGCAGGGATCCATGCTTGTCAAATAAATTGTAAAGGCAACTCCTGCCCTGGGTAGGAGGTAGCTGAGCAAGTAAAGTGAAGCCTAGAGAGAGGAAAGAACTGTCCAGAGGGTTCATGGGCACGACCAGATCTCTGTCTGCAGAGTCTTAGAGGCACTGTGAACACGGAAGGAATTGACATGCAAGACACTCTTCATCACTTGAATTAAGAGCTTTGCATATTCTACCCAGTGTTTCCTGGCCCAAATCAAGGCCTTGGATTTATAAAGTTGAGGGTGGACATTGTTAGGCAGCAGGGGGTTAGAATTCCCTTTTGCAGGCCAGGCTGTGTGAGCCATAAACATTTGTCACAGAAACCCTGGATTTATGGGGACAAAGAGCCCTGAGCACAGGAACAAATGGACTCAAGGCCCATAACTCCCCTCCATCAATCTTTTCTTCTGGATTGTGCAAGACTCTGGCTATTGCATAAAGTGGCTCCAGGCAGCCTCGAGTGATGGACAGGCGCAGTGATAAGAGGCACATTTCTGGGAAGAAAGAATGTGCTTGGCCTGGCAGGGTGGGATCATGGGAGTTGTTAGACAGGAGGCCCAGTTAGAAAACAGACCCTACACAAAGATATGTGGATAGAGCACTCCAGCAACCAAATTGGGAGGGGAGGAAATACTGGCCAAGCTAACTCCAAGAGAGGGCAATTTGGAAGAGACAGGAGTTGTAGCCATGTTTCTCTTCGGTATTGTAATAATTGTATTTTCAGTTGCCACTTTTTATGGAATCAACAGCAAACTTAATTTCTTTTTGGAAAATGCTTTGCCACTGGGGACTATGCATGAAGACGCTTACCCTCCACATGCAAAAGGAAGGCTCAGACTTGAAATAGACCTAGTAGGTAATCTCTTGGGGCTTTGCATCTTGACAAAATGAAACAAAAGCAGAAAGAACAAGAAAAAGACAATCAACCACAGCTCGTTGCATGCATCCTAGAAGCAATCCCCTGCTACCTGAGAGCTCTTAAATGACTGCAGTGAACAGAAAATGCAGCTCTTACCTGGCTTGAAATATAATTGTATTGACTCAAATCAAGAAAATGTTCAGACATAGATGCTGACAGTTTTGTTTTTATCCTTCCATGGTTTCTTGGCTGAGCCTCCTGTGACATTGGCTCCATTGTCTACATAGGTATTGTGCTCGTGGTGGCAAAATGGTTGCGGTAGCTCCTGCCTGCATCCCGCCAGGATCAAACCTGATGGAAAAGAGGAAATGCAGGGTTAGCTGGACTGGGGTTAAATTATCTGCCCTCTGTCTTGAGTCGGTTGCTCTTCCCTGAACCCATCACTGAAGTCAGGAAGAAGGAATGTACCAATTTTTTTAGACAGAGGGCTTATGCTCCCGCCCAGGTAGGGGAGTAAAGTCAGCACCACCAGAATCATGTGGATGGAGAATGGAGGGTGTATGGATCCACCAGTGACAGCTGGGGGCTGCTGGAATCATTAGTGTGAGAGAATGACAACAGGTAGCCAAAAAAAGTCAACCAAAGTCCACTGTAGGCTGGGCATGGTGGCTCATCTATAATCCCAGCACTTTGGGAGGCTGAGGAAAGAGGATGGTTTGAGACCAGGAGCTTGAGACCAGCCTGGCCATCTCTACTAAAAATACAAAAATACATGCCTATAATCCCAGCTACTTGGGTGGCTGAGGCACAAGGATAACTTGATCCTGGGAGGTGGAAGTTTCAGTGAGCCAAGGTTGTGCTACTGCCAGCCTGGGTGACAGGGTGAGACTCTGTATAAAAGAAAAAAAAAAAAAAAGAAAAAAGCCCATATCTTTTATATATTCCTTCTTCTTTGTTTTCTTTTTGAGATGGAGTCTCACTCTGCTGCCCAGCCTGGGGAGCAATGGTACAATCTCAGCTCACTGAAAACTCTGCCTCCCAGGATCAGGGATTCTCCTGCTTCAGTCTCCTGAGTAGCTGGGACTACAGGTGAATGCAATCCATCCCAGGTAATTTTAAGTTAGTGATAGTCTATCATATTTTCCAATATATTCCAGTTCCAATTCCAATGTTTTGTTTGTTAACTATGATCAGTTTCTGTTGCTTGTACTCCAAGAACCCTGAATAATAAATGAAACTTGAGCTTTGTCAGCTTGGGTGGGGATTTGATCGTGTGTCATGAAAATGATCATTGCTGTCCCATAACAAGTGCATCTCTAAAATCTTGGCTTATCTGGGAAGCAACATTACTCAACAGTTTCCCGACTGGTGTTAACATAGGGTTAAAATGCCTTGGCACCCACAGGTACCCTCCCTTGACTTTCAGTTAAAATAAGAGAAGAAGATGCACACTGGAGACCCATCCCAGTCAGAGCTCTCTGTTAGAATCTGAGTCTTGGAGTCTAAAAGAAATTAGCATGAATCCTGAATTTCTCATACTCAAGCCGTGAGACTTTAGGTAGGTTCCTTAAACTCCCCAAGCCTAAATGTCTCCTTTTGTACAGTGTGGATGATAAGAGTCCTTGCCTTGCCAGGGTTATTGTGAGGATTAAATGAGAAATGATGTGTGAAGTGCTTGGCATATTGCATAACCCCTGGAAACAATTCTTAATCCACCAGGCTTGCTATTACCATCATCATTGTATTCTTTTCCTCTTGCTGCTATAACAAATAAATACCAAGGCAGTGACTTAGAACAACACCAATGTATTGTCTTATAGTTCTGCCATTCGGAAGTCCTAATGGGTCCTACTGGGCTAAAAATAAGGTATCAACAGGGCGAGGTTCTTCTTGGAGGCTCTAGGGAAAAATCCATTTTCTTGGATTTTGCACCTTCTAGAGGACCACCCAATGTTCCCTGGCTTTGGTTCCCCTTTTCTCTCTTAAAGCCAGCCATGTTGCACCTCTGTGACTTGGCTTCTGTTGTCATGCCTCTTTCTCTGACCACGGCTGGGAAAAGTTCTCTGCTGTTAAGGATTCATGAAGTTAGAGTAGGTCCACCTGGACAGTCTAGGGTAACCCTCCAATCTCAAGGACTTAACCCGAATCATATCTGCAGGGTTACTTTTGCCAGGTCCGTAGCATATTTAAATGATTAGAAAGGGGACATCTTTGGGGGTCATTCTGCCTAACACACATATCATTACCATCTTCGTCTTCATCATCAGTAAAAAGAAGTCGGATTACCCAGAACCAATTATAGTTTGCATATTGCATGACTGTAAAAGAGAATTTTACAAAATGCAATGGAATCTAGCAGAAGTGCTTCTAAAGGAATGACAGGAGGACAATTTACTTGGTAAGGTGGCCGGTGGGCAAGACTGATGAACTGGTTGCAGTGACAGGAATCACATTTCCGAACCAAAAGCAAAACATCAAAGGCCACGGTCTGACAAATGTGTGGATACTTCAGTGGACATGAGGTGAGCATACTGGGAAGATGTGGTGGGGAGGTGGCTACAGGTTGTAGAAGCAGATTTTGGGGTGACCCCATTAAAGAAAAATTCATAAGCTATTATACCAACAGGACAGTTAGCAAACGGAAAAAAATATTTATCTTTCAAAATGTCAGACCTCAAGGAGAAAGGTTTGTGACAAATTCAGAGTATGAGATTTGAATGTTTTATGCTGATAACCACAGTGTTTCATTCCTCAGTGGTGACTCATTTTGTTCTCTTTCTCTCCATGCCAACCCCATCTTTCTCTCACAGACACACAGGCTCCCTAATACCCAGGGTTCCCTGGGCTCATGCCTTGGGAAGTGAGAGGATTCCACCTGAACTCATGAAACTCAGACAAAGTGGAAGCCACATCAGCTGGAAGTGCATCCAAGGGCCATTTGCTTGAGAATTGCAGAAAGAATCTGCGAATGTAATGAACATGGTTGATGCTTTGAAAATCCAGGTTCTAGTCTGCATGAAGTCTTGATATCTTCTTAGAGTTGCTTGGGGCTCCATGCTTGGGTGGTTGGGAGGTTTTCATGGATGCGGAGAAGAAAGACTTCCCTGGGACAGAAATCACTGCTGAAACTCATCTGTAGGCTAAGCCTCTTCATTTACTTAGTATCTGCGAAAGGAGGGGAAGAGTGGCTTCCTGCCATTTGTCCAATACATGCTTGTCTAGAGCCAAATATGCTGAAGTCATTCTAGGCCCCTAGAATGGGAGACCAGCAAAGCAGACTAAATCTCTATGCACAGGGGCTCATTTGCTACTGTCCATCTCTCCTTGGTGAAATTCTGCTCACCTTTGAGACCCACCATGGAAACCACATGGGTCATTCATGCATGAACATGTTCCTATATTCCATCAACATAGGCGTGAGAAAGTCTTTCCCCGAGAAGCTCAAGTGCAGGAGATGAGAGGTAATGGCTAAAGATGTACACATGGTCCCGTGGGGGCAATGTGAGAAGCGGCGCTTGTATAGATTGGCCAACCCAGACCAAGGGCAGAGGCATCCCCAGAGGAGGGCTCTCTGGGGGAGTAATGGCAGGAAAGGCATCCCCAAGGGATGACTGGCTCAGGGTGGAGTGGGGCTGGTGTTGTGGAAGCCCTATGTGTGGGACGGCTCATGAGGTTTCTGGGAAGCCTGAGAATCCAGGTAGGCAGAAGAACAGAATGGGCAGTGGTCAGAGGATTTGGATGACAGGGAGAGCTGGGCAGTGGTGGGCAGCTACCCAGGGGCCCTGTGGCCGCATTGCAGGTACTCTTTTGGGACAGAGGGCCTGGGGGAGGGTGAAAACTGCCTGCTATGGTGACCCCCACATCAGTAATTATGCATTATGACAGTTTGACCACAAAAAAGTACCCCATTTACCCCCAAACTGTTTCAGGAAATCATTGGCCACAGAAACCCTTCCCCCTAATATTGAACAATCCTTCCTCTTTTGAAACTGAGGAGCTGTTCGCCTGCTCTTGCAGCAAAGGTGGCTGAATCTACCCGAGGACTTATTAGGATGTCTCCTTATAGCTTAAACCCCTGCCTTCAGAGTATACTTGACAATCCAAGATTGTCTCCACATTTTCTGTTTTTATTTTATAAAACTGAGTCTCCTTTCTAACACCTTTGAACCTCTGCCAAAATGAAGGCAACAGCAGACTACCTCCCTTGCTGCATTATTATGGATAAATAACACTTGTTTATTTGATCTCAGATACAGTGTTGTCTTTGGCACTAGAAACCGTGACCTGAAAGTTCTATCATGATGAGAATACCACTTACTGAGGGCTTACAATGGGACACTGGTCAGCACTTCATATAATCTGCACACAGTCTCCCATTAAGCAGGTACTGTTGTCTTCATCAGCATCATCTTCACTTCATAGGTAAAGAAAGCGAGGCACAGAGATGATAATGAACTCGCCAGAAGTCACACAGCTGGTAAGTGATAAAAATGGGATTTGAACCCAGGCAGCCTGACTCAAGATTCTGCACTTTTCCTCACTATGCGACGTGGTTCTAATACCAATGAGGTTTTCGTTCACATGTTTGAGGGCCTGTGACATGTTTTGAGTTTAGAGACTTTAGAGCTCTGATGGACTGCTTCCCCATTCCTGAGGGATGATTGGGTCAGGGAGGGGAGGCTGAGGGAGTGGTTTGGACATGGAGCCCAGGCAGACGCCCCTGAACCAGGGCAGCAGCAGCTGGGATGGAGGCAAGTGTGAGCCACGGGAGACCGTATCCAGCAGGCTGACACTTTTCCAGGCTGGAATCTTTAATTCCAACTGCAGAACTTAGAAGCACAGACAGGTAGGGCAGACAGCCTTTCATAGGAAGATGAAGAAACTGAGGTCAAGGGTGAGTCACTTGCCTGGAGTCACTCCTCAAACCTGTGGCAGAAACAGATTCCCAGGGTTCACTGACTCTCGGTGGTGGACATGGAGGGAAGGTGTAACCCCAGGCACAAAGGCGGAGTCCCAGGAGCATACCTGTGGCTTCTGCCTGTGGGTTGTTTGAGCAGCTCATGCCCTGTCCTACCTGCGGCTCATCACACAGTTCCTCAAAGGGACACCAGAGGTAGAGTTTGAAGGACACATGCACATGAATGTTCATTGCAACACTGTTTACAATAGCAAAGACCTGGAACCAACCCAAATGCCCATCGATAATAGACTGGGTGGGGAAAATGTGGCACATATACACCATGGAATATTATGCAACAATCAAAAACGATGAGTTCGTGTTCTTTGTAGGGACATGGATAAATCTGGAGAACATCATTCTGAGCAAACTGACACAAGAACAGAAAATGAAATACCGCATGTTCTCGCTCATAGGTGGGTGATGAACAATGAGAACACATGGACACAGGGAAGGGAGCACTACACACTGGGGTCTATTGGGGGAAAAAGGGGAGGGACAGCAGGTGGGGGGAGCTGGGGAGGGATAGCATGGGGAGAAATGACAGATACAGGTGAAGGGGAGGAAGACAGCAAATCACACTGCCACATGTGTACCTATGCAACTATCTTGCATGTTCTGCACATGTACACCCAAACCTAAAATGCAATAAAAAGAAAAGAAAGGCACATTTATATACAGTGTCTCTTTGTCTTTGGGACAAATGTGAGACCTGGATTGTGATGTCCGTTTTGTGGATGTGGTTCGGGGTTTAAGTGATAAATCCAAGGAGACACATCTGGGAGATGGAGCAGTGAGGTCTGCTTCATGGCTTCGAAGTTGAGAGGGCATGGATGGCTGCCCTCATTATCCACTTACCTCATTAAGAGCATTGGCAAGACTGAAATTGACCCTAAGCATGTGTGTGCTTTCTTTAAAGCATGACTTAAGGGTAAGTGTAAAGACTCTCAATGCACTGCAAAGTGGGGGTGAGCTCTAGCAGGACCTTTTCTGATACTCGCAGCGGTCATTTCAATCTTGTCTGGTTTGCTGTCAGGCCCTGCAAAGCACCAGGCTTGCTTTGACTGGCTGCCCTCAGAGTTTATGAAGATGAGAGTGTTATTAGAATCCGAAGTCAGTCATTGGTCAGTGCTGGTAAAGTCAAATCCGAAATGTGTGCAAAATGTGTTTTCTCTTTGGAGAAGGTGACATCTCATCTGAGTGCCTCGGGCCCCTGGAGGATGTTATCTGCTGAGAAGAAATCACACATGCCAGGTTATCCGTCTTCAGGTGATTTCTTCCAGGTGTGGCCCCACCTCCCTTGATGACTGCCGAGGGTGTCATGAATCACCCACTTGCGGGAGAAGGCTGGAGAATGTGCTTTACCAGAAATACAGAAGTGTAGGGAAATGCTTGGGTATTGAAGTGTGTTTGCATGCATATGTGAGTTTCCATGCTTTGCATGCCCCCATGTGCACACGTGTGTGCATTTGTGTGTGCACAAGTGCACTGATGTACACATATGTGCATCTCCAGCCCAACTGAGGTCTCACGGAGGGGCACATCAAGACAGTTCCTTAGAAATGACGACTAGCAAGGCCTTTTTGGAAGTGGCCTGGCCCTGGGAAGCTCAGAGGATCAGACTGTAAAGCAAAATTTTACATAATGACTCTAGGAAAGGAGGCAGAGTAATGGAAGGAAAGCCAATTTCCCAGAAGCAAGGTGCTTCAGCCTGTCTGCCCTGGGCGACCTTGGGGGAGCCTTGGTTTCCCTACCTGGGAAGCTGTCAAGCCCACACTCCTTGCCAAGGTGTTTCTGGCCTGTAGTAGGCGCTGTGGTGTGTGTGACTCTCCTTCAGGACTGAGCCCCCTGCCTCCCAGCTGCTGGAGTGTGGGCAGCTTGTGCTCCTCAGAAACGCAGAGTCTTTCATTCAAAGTCACACTCCCCTCCCTAGGGAGCAGCCAGCTGGGGACAGACCCATGCAGGTGTCGGACCCAGCCCTGGCCTGATACTTCTGCAGGCCATCCCGGCTTCATGCTCCCTGCGGGGCCCACAGAGGTCTTTCTTGAAAGTGAGTGCAGAGCAACCCCACTTCTCTGCTAGATTTCTGCTTCCCTTTCACTCCATTTCAAACGAACAGTCCCAAGAGCACGTCCCCATCACCCCCGCTGCCTGTAGACTCCATCTCAGGAGATCCCAGAAGGAGACCCCGGTAATCTACGCCTCTGTGATGGCCCCTCCTCTACTGCCTCACTCTGCTGAGGGCTGTGCAGTCTTCTCTTCATCAAAGTGCACTAGCCTCAGGGCCTTTGCACCTTCCTCCTGTAGAAAACTCCTCCCCCCGACTTTGTTGGTGGCTTCCCACCATTTAAATCTTAGTGAAATGGTCATGTCCTCAGCAAGGCCTTCCCTGACTACCCCATCTAGGTTTCCTCCCTCGGTTACTCAGAATACATCACAGTTTTATTTTTTTCCAGAACTTTAACACTCCCTGACATCAGGTTTGTTAATTACACAGTTGTCTATTTTCTGCACCCACTCCTTTGAAATGAAAGTTCCCTGTGCACAGGGTCTGCAGCTTGTCTGCTGCCCTGTCTGCAGTGCCAGCAAGTACACTTGGAACAAGGTAAGCCTTCAACAAATATGTGTAGAGTGAATGGAAGACAAGGTGGTACCAGACAGGGTCCTTATGCTAGGATTCGGGACATCCATGCACTTGGGTGGTGCAGAAGTGTAAAAGATGGCTGCAGGTCGTGTGGCTTAAAGCACCAGGAACTTATCCTTGCAGTTCTGGCGGTCAGAGCCCTAAATGAAGGTGTTGGCAGGGCTGCACTCTATCTGGAGGCTGGAAGGAAGAATACCCCCTTGCCTCGCATGGCTTCTGGGGGCTGCAGGTGTTCCTTGTCTCCCTTGACCACATTATTCAAATTTCTGCCTTGCTGGTGACATTGTCTCCATCTTCACCCAGACTTTTCCTGTTCTCTGTGTGTTCTCCTTCCTCTCATAACAACACTTGTCATTGCACTTAGGGCCCACCTGGGTAATCCAGGATGCGCTCATCTCCAGATCCTCCACTTACCTATGTCCGCAAAGACCTCTTCCCCTCTCCCAAGAGTTTACAATCATTGATTCCAGAGATTAGGGCGTAGACCTACCATTGGTGGGGCCACCATTCAACCTATTAGAGTCAGGAATAAAAATCCATCTTCTTCACAGGTCATTAAAGAAATGCAAATCAAAACCACATTGAGATACCACCTCGTGCCAGTTAGAATGGTGATCATTAAAAAATATGGAGACAACAGATGCCAGAGAGGATGTGGAGAAGCAGGAACACTATTACACTGTTGGTGGGAGTGTAAATTAGTTCAACTATGGTGGAAGACAGTGTGGCAATTCATCAAGGATCTAGAAATAGAAATTCCATTTGACCCAGCAATCCCATTACTGGGTATATATCCAAATGATTATAAATCATTTATTATAAAGATACATGCACATGTACATTAGTTGTGGCACTGTTTACAATAGCAAAGACCTGGAACCAACTCAAATGCCCATCAATGACAGACTGGACAAGGAAAATGTGGCACATATACACTGTGGAATACTATGCAGCCATAAAAATGATAAGTCTGTGTTCTTTGTAGAGACATAGATGAATCTGGAAACCATTATTCTCAGCAAACTGACACAAGAACAGAAAATCAAACACCACATGTTCTTACTCATAGGCAAGTGTTGAATGGTGAGAACACATGGACACAGGGAGGGGAGCATCACACACTGGGGTATGTTGGGTGGGGGCAGGGGAGGGACAGTGGGGGGTGCAGAGCGTGGGGAGGGATAAACTTACATGGGGAGAAATGCCAGATATAGGTGACGGGGGATGAAGGCAGCAAACCACCGTGGCATGTATGTACCTATGTAACAATTCTGCATGGTGTGCACATGTACCCCAGAACCTAAAGTACAATTTTTAAAAGTCCGTCTTCATTTTGCCTAACTTTTAACCAACATTTAGGATTTGCTTCAATCATGAATACAGGCACAGAGCACAATCCCCTCAGAGGTGCCTATAAAACTGTCACTAGTTGATATCACAGAAATTTTTGCCATACGAGATAAAGATGCCTGTCATTTTCATAAACACGGCTCTTATCAGACGCTCCCTTACTTCTTGTTATAGAATCTGACACCAGAGAGCTTATATGTTGTTCTTTTACCAGTTTGTTTTTAAACTAGTTTGAAAGGTTGGGCATGGTGGCTCACGGCTTTAATCTGAGCACTTTGGGAAGCCAAAGTAGGTGGGTCACTTGTGGCCAGGAGTTTGAGTCTAGCCTGAGCAAAATAACAAGACCCTGTCTCTACAAAAAATTTTTAAAAAGTTAGCTGAACATGGTGGCATGTGCCTGTAGTCACAGCTACTTGGGAGGCTGAGGTGGGAGGATCACTTGAGCCCAGGAGTTTGAGGCTGCAGTGAGCTATGATCATGCCACTGCACTCCAGCCGGGGCCACAGAGTGAGATCCTATCTCAGAAAATAATAATTACAAATAAACGAACTATTTTGATGATCATATTGCAATTTAATTGGTAGTTCTCTAACCCTGTGCATTTTTTTCTATGCATTAAAAAACATTATTCTAAGAAGGGATTCATAGGTGTTTGGGGAAAACAAGGGGAGGCTGAGAGCTTCTGGATGAAGGGTATCTGAGGTGTTTTGGGTTTTTTTTTAACCTTCACAAGTTGAGCATTTTTTAAAATCATACAGTTCACTCCCGCTGCGGTCAGTGCTGAGACCCAAGAGCAGAGGGCTGGCTTTGAGAGAGGATATGTTCAATGCTATGATTCTTTGCATCTCTTAAAGACATCTCCTGTCATCACATGATGTTGACAGAGCCCAGGGTGGCAGATGATATAGAAAGGGCCTTGGGATCCACAAGAAGAGAACTAATTCCACTATAAACCCTCTGCATCCATAGCTAGCTGATAAACAGACACCAAATGAAGACACACACGGAAGATGGTATGTGTAATGGGCCAGCATGACATAGCTCCTGTTCAAGGAGAGAACCCTCAGAGAACACCTGTAGCTGAACCAAAGCTGGTTCAGCCTTGGCCTACCCCTGGACTATGGGAAAAGCTGCTTCCCATAGTCCAGGGGCAAGTCAAAGCTGAACCAGCTTTGCAGAGCACAGAATTGTTCTTGTTGAAGCTTCATAACTGTGAGCCACTCCAGGGCATGGTGGATCAGACAGCCGTGGCCCATTAAAGTGGGTGATACATATTTCATACCCTGGGCTGGAGGGTGCAATGGCGTGATCTCGGCTCACCGCAACCTCCGCCTCCTGGGTTCAGGCAATTCTCCTGCCTCAGCCTCCCAAGTAGCTGGGATTACAGGCACGCGCCACCATGCCCAGCTAATTTTTGTATTTTTAGTAGAGACGGGGTTTCACCATGTTGACCAGGCTGGTCTTGATCTCTTGATCTCATGATCCACCTGCCTCGGCCTCCCAAAGTGCTGGGATTATAGACTTGAGCCACCGCGCCCAGCCGATGTTAAGCTTTAAAGAGGAACTGGGTAACATGATTTCAAATAAGAGTCTCAAACTGGTGCCCTGTGTTTGCACATGAATCTAACTTGAACTTGTGTTGTGTATGCATCTGCCTGTTGGAAGCCACCTGGGAAAAGAATTTACATTTGACTTGAAGTAAACTGCATCAGCTGCCAAGGACACCACTAAAATATCAGTCTCTGCTTCTTTGTAGGTGAAGTGAACCAGCCAAACTCTGATTCTTCTTATCTTACAGGATCCTGGGAGGCTGGAATGAGAGAGTGAATCATTGCAGTTTCCACTGTAGTGCTCCATCCGCCTGCTTATTCCTTGTAGTTGGGGCTTGATTGTGCTTAAGTGTTAATCCCCCTTTTGGAGGGGATGATCCTTCTCCCATGATATTCATGGTAATTTCTTTTCCCTGCTGGGTCTTGAGTTAGGTAAGACCATGTGACACAGACACAGAGGAAGAGACATGAGAGGAATTCTGCTTGGATGAGTCTGAGAAGATATTCCTGGTTTTCCAAAAAAAAAAAAAATAACTCAAGATAGGAATTCTCCTCTCTTTGCTTTTGGAAAGGTTGTGCAAGGATGGCTCTGACAGCTGTCTCAAAATCATGAGGGCAGCATGGCCCACCTGCTACAGATGGCACAGCAGAAAGATGAGGACTCGGGGCTCAGACGAGATTATTGAACTGGCGAATTAACACAGAAGCCTTCTTTCCCCACTTTCCTTGTTCTGTGTATAAGGTTATACCACTGATTGTTTATGCCATTTTGGGTTGAAGGTTTTTTTACTTGCAGCCCCAAGCTGACATGAAAGGTCTGTTAGAATCATGAGCAGATTGTGGCAGGATATTTCGATAGTCTAGATGGAGAAACTTTAATGCATGGGTTTTGTGATAGCAGTTCTGCCTCTCTAAGGATATTCCCCTTCACTTCTGGGTTTACAGCTGTGATCTGGATACTGAGTGCAGGAAGAGTTCACCCTCATCCCAGTGGCATGCTACTATCTCAACACGCTGCACGGAGAGTAACAGAGAAAGACACTCCCTTGACCAAGCTCACGTTGACCCCCTGGAGCTCTGAAAGTATTTCAGGGGTTGGGAAGAACAGACCCACCTGTGTTTCCATCAGGCCCCAATTTCCTCATTACTTTGCTCAGCTTCCAAATTGAGATCATTATTAATACACTTATAGTTATTAATATATGATAACATTAATTAACTACATTATACTAAATGCCCACTGTATGTCTGGTCTGATGCTAGGCGTTGCGCTATATTTTCTCACTGATCCTCCTAATCCAAGAAGGTGGGTTTTGCCATGCATATTTTACAAGAAAGAACCCAAGGTTCAGATAATTAATTAATGTGCCTGAAGGTCCACATTCTGATTGGAGATCAGCAGAGGCAGGATATCATCTCTGCAATTCTCCCTGGTTCCACTTCTCCGAGAGGAGTTTTGCAGACGTAAGCATCTGTTTTAGATTTGCACCAGTTCTTGGCTTGTTCTGGTGGTAAAGAAGAAAAACATTAACCTTGGTGTCAAGAACCTGGGCTTGAATCCTAGTCTTTCTACTGAGGTGATGATGGGGAGGGGGGAGGTGTCATAGCATGGATTGATTTTTTCTACTCTCTGAGTCTTAATTGTTTTTTATTCTCTAAAAGGAAAAATAGTCCTTAAACTTCAGGTAATTTATTGTCCAAGGAAATAAAAAATGTGAAATTATCCAGGTATAGTGTAATAGGTACCAAAACCCCATGTTTAGTTCATTTGTTGATTCGCTCTTCACTCACTCCTTGTATCATCTTCTGGGTCTGCAAGATGCAGCATGTAGACACCCTGGTAGTGAACTTAAACACTCTGGCAGGAGTCGGTCTCCATCACCTACCAGCTGTGAAATGGTGGGCAGTGCAAGTACCCTTAGTAGGTCTTACTTTCCCTTCCATAACAAAAGTTCTTCTTTTGTTACAGCTACACTTTCACAATTTTAAATGTGTGAACTCATTAAATCTTCTCTATGGCCTTCAAAGTCAGCATATAATTATCTCCCATTGCAGATGAGGCAGTTGAAGTACAGGGAAGTTAAAAACTTGTCCATGTCACATGGCTAGTGAGTGCTGGAACTGGAAACTTACCCCATAAAATTGAATTGCAGAGGTCACGGTCGTGTACCGCTATTTCTCCTGCTGGAGGTACTGTGAGGATTCAACAGATGTTAATTGCATGCAAAAGTGTGGCTAGCACATAAGCAGCAGTCCATAAATGTCAGCTTATCATGTCAGCGAGATAGTGTGACGGTCACGTAAACAAGTTCTGGGGCTGGGAAACCTGGGTTCTACCCAGCTTCATTGATTAGATGTATAAAATCTTGGGCAAGAGTTCCATTTGCCTCATCAGCAAAAGACAATAAGAAAATTCTACATCTGAAGGTTTTTGAGAGGATCTATCAAGCTAGCACAGGGAAAGTATTAGAACAGAGGCTGGAACATTTTAAATGCATTCTGAGCATTGTTTTTTAAAACCTCCTGCCTCTTTCTACCTGAGCTACAGCTGTGTGTGCTCATGCTGCAGATATTTTTCAGGGACTGATGTCTTATTTATCATTGTCTTTTTGCATCTCAGGGCTTAGTGCTCAGCAGAGTCCAGGTGGGGGTGCCTAATAGAAATAGGTCAATCTGAATATAGCCTGGGATGCTTTGGGTACAACAGTACCTCTTTGTGGCACAGACATTCATAGGACCTGTGCATTCACTGAGTTCTTCCTGAGCAAGTCACTCACATAACAGGCTGCAGTGGGACAGATAAATGCCAAGCAGCTTGGTGTAAGAAGGGAGGGGTTGGAGTGGAGAAGCCTGGGATCATGAGCCCTTTAATAATTCTTTCAGCTCTGACACTGAAGGCATTTGTAATTTGCCTCTACATTCATTCAATCATTCACGGTAGAGAGCCTCAATTTATGTTTATTTCCCCAAGAGAGGCAAAACTGCACATTTAATTACTCCTTCCTTCCTTCATCTCTCTGAAAATGGAGAACCTTCAGTCCTTTGTCTCGGGGAGAAGCCAGGTTACATATCCTAAAACTCCCTCTTCTCTCATTCCTGTTCTTAGTGGCTTCTTTCAACTTGACCAGTCAAATATCTCTCTAGCGCACCCCTTGCCTCACGTGTGCACACCCTTGCCACCAGCCACCGGTTTCCTGCAGCAGCCCTCTCTTCCTGCCTGCCAGCCCTGCCTTTGCCTGGACTCTTGTAATCCATTCTCCATCCTGTGGCCAGAGCAGTCTTTCCAGATACGATCATCTCAATTCCCCGTTTGTCATGCTTCCATGGCTTCTACGTGCTGGAGGCCAGGCTTTGGAAAGAAAGCGTTGAGAACAGACGCAGCCTGTGCCCTCATGGAGCTGGCGGCTAGTCTGTGCTTTGTCCACAGCTGGGATCATTTCTACCATTCACACACTGGGGGACTCTGAGTGTGGACCCAGGGAAGGCTTATCTAGTCTGTCTAGTTGGGATAAATAACCAGGTGTTTTGGGAGTTGCCATGTGAGCTAAATGCTTATGACAAGGAGAAATTGACCAGGCTCTGCAGGACACACCAGGGAGAGGGGAAACCACAGGGGCCAGAACAGGAAGTGTGGGAAACCTGCCTCTGGCTTGGTTTCTACAGCACTTGTACCTGTTGTCACTTGAATGATAGTCACTTGCTTATTTGTGAGCATCTGTTTTCTGCCCTGTCCCCAGAGTTTTCTGAGACCAGAGGCCCTGTCTTCTCTTACTCTACATCCTCAGTGCTTAGTGGACACCCAAGAAATATTACTATCAGTGGGCAACTAAATAAAGAAGGGAATAGTCTCTTTCCTATCTCTTCATCATTTGTGTGAAAACTCCTCCTGCCATCCCACCTCTCGCTCTTGTCGTTGTTTTTCCTGCTCAGAAATACACTGAATCTCTCATTTATTCTAGCTTGTCCCAAGACACACCTCTTTTGAGTTAGATACAGAGAATTCAGTGGGAGCATCTGTAGGTAGACACAAAATTATGCAAATGCCATTGTTTGAAGATTAGATGCCCACACTCCCTGTCCATCTGCCTTCCAAGAATGTTCCATGAAGCAGGGTGTGGTGTGTTTGTGTGGTGTGAGTGTGTGTGCATGTGGTATGTGATATATGCATGTGTTTGTGATTCAACATGGTTTAGTGGAAGTCATAGTCCTACCTTTGGATTCAGGCTGTAAGTTCTAATCACCTATATGGTCATTTATTGCTGTCATCACTTGACCTCTTGGATCCTCAGTTTCCTCATCAGTAAAATGGGCACAATTGTTCCTTGGAAAGACTGTTTTGAGGATTAGATTTGCTGCATTTAAAGCAACTGACATCTAAAGTTTTGATTAATTCCACTTCTCAACTCACCTGTTACAATGCTCAGGGGTTCACCCCATGCCAATGAAGGGTATTGACAGCATCAGGTTGGAACATATGAGCTAGACCTGGCCAGGGGTCCTTTGAACCAAGACAAGGACAGACCTGAGCCATGGGCTCCTGATCTAGCAGTGTCCTAGTGAAGCCATAATGTCCAGCCTGATTTTTGTTTTCTGAATAGGCCTTGGGGAGGAGCTCACAGAGTTTAGCCTAATGGAGCACACATTAGATTGTTGAATCCCTTGTCTTCACTGGGCCCTGTCCAGCACCGAAATTTCTAAATTCCATGGAGGAGACTTCCAAGGAATATGGGCAGCTCCTCCCTTTCCCAAACTCACACTTCCCTTCAGGACCTGACCAGTATCTGAGGGGAGGCTAAGAATCTAACTAGCCCACTTTTTATCATGTGTCTGTTCCATCCCAGCCACTGGAATGGGCACTCTGCATGTGCTATTTAATTCTGTCCTCGAAGGCAGTGGCTCTCAACTGGGAATGATTTTTCCCCCCGGAGGACACTTTTCAATATCTGGAGACTTGCTGATTAACAAAAACCACATGATTATCTCAATAAACACAGAAAAAGCATTTGACAAAATCTGTAACGTCTTCATTATTAAAAAAAGGTCAACAAATTAGAAATAGCATTTTCTCAACTCAATCAAGTTTGTCTACGAAAGGCCCACAGATAATACCCTACTTAATGGTTTTTAAAAACTGAAAGCTTCTCCCTTGAGATCAGGAATAAGGATACTTGCTCTCACCACTTCTGTTTAACCTCTACCATGTTAGAGGTTCTGGCCTGGGTAACTAGGCCAAAAGAAGAAACATTAAATAAAAACAAAAATAAATAAAAGATACTCAGGTTGGAAAGGCTGGTGAGGAGGGGAAAGTGCAGTTGACTGCTTTGTGTCTATAGCATTTGAGTTGTCTTTGGCGTTGCTGACATCTGAGGGGCAGTGCAGCAGACTTGAGAACCCCAGGAGCTCTCTCACCTCTCCTTCCATCCCCACAAGCACCCAGGAAGCTTTTGGGTACATGGACTTGGCAAGTCAGCTGTGGAGCCACATTCCAAAACACTCATTCTTTCATTGTAGAGATACTTGGTTTCTACCTCTCTCCGGATGTTATGCTGGAGCCAAGAAATACGTGAGAGAGATGTGGCACCTGCTCTAGAGAAGCGTTCTATGTAGTAGAGGAGAAAGAGCCTGATCAACCCAGTGCAGATACGGTGTGGCCCATGAGGGAAGCATATGTAAAAAAGCCTTCCCGGAGGAGGCACTTGGGCTATGCCAAAAAGTATAGATTTATTTACCAGGCAGAAAGAGTGCATGAAAAAAAATCATTAAAGTGTAAAAATCATTAGATCTGTTGATCCAAATATTGCTGGCTCTCCCTACTCTCTAAGCTAGAGTATGATTGCACTCCCATGCCCACCCCCATCTTGCTTTGGTCAATGAAATTTGCATTGCATGGAAAGATTAAGAGACAGAAAATGGTTTGCCGTGGTCTTTTCTTCTTGCTGTGATGACAGGAAAGCTTTATCAGCTTGAGTCATAGAGTGACTACAATGAGCAGACATTCTTTCTTCAACTCCTGCCCCCAGTGGCGACTTTGGGCATGTAGAATGAAATTTAGGGGATGTTTGTTTCTGTAGTATAACTTAGCTCACCCTGACTAAAACATAAAGGCATTACCAAGGGCATTAGAAAGAGCACAAGAAAATATCTGGAGGTGAGAAATAGCCTCTTGGATATGAAAAACTCTAAAAGCTTGGTATGGCTATTGTATAAAGTATGACAACACAGGAAAACAGAGACATGACAGAGCAGAATCTGGAGACTCTGTTGCCCTTTACAGAGGAGCTGTGTTGTTTTTATTTTTCTGTAAGCAATGGGGAGATATTAAGTGCTGCATTTTGAAAAAAAAATCACCCTAGCTGCAATGTGGAGAATGGATTTAGAAGAATAAACCTCAATGCAAGGAGACCCAGGAGGAACCTGTTTTAACCCTACAGGTGCAAGGAGAAGGGAGCCTGCATGAGCCCCATGACATAGTGATGGAGAAGTGTGGACACACAGACAGAGAATGCAACAGGATGGAATCTGCAGGACTTGGTGGCTGACTGCACATAAGAATGAGGGAGAAGAAAGAGTGGTCTCACTCCAAAGCCTGTGTTCTTTCCACTCACTTAGCTAGTTTTCTTTGGATAGATGCTTTTGCATTATCACCTAATTGAATCCTCAAAATCATCTTCTAATTTAGGTTGAACAAATATTATTTCTACTTTACAGATGAAGAAATTGAGTCTCTGAGAGGTGACAGGACGGATTACTTTAAAACCAAAGTTCTCAAATATCCAAATAGCCAATGTGTTCTTTCTCTAAATCTCTGACCTCAGTGACTTAGATGTTTAAGGGGTGGAAGTAGATTTTGAGGGGGCGGTAGCAGCAAGGTGAGAGGATTGGTAGTGGGCAAGGCAGTTGCTTTTCAGCCATAGTTATCCAGTTGATTTATCTATGAATATCCATGCATATGTTACACACATAAAAAGCAATGTGCTCAAAGGAAGCCTCATATACCAAAGTCTGGATTTATAAGACTCAAATGAGTGATTCTTATTCCGTTGTTCAAGGCTTTTTTTTTTCCCTTCTTACTCTATCAAAATATTCCTCATAGGTTTTCTTAAAGGAGCAATCTCAGTCTCCCAGGATGCTTTTAAATGCAATTTATTGCCCACATTTTATTAGCATTCCACTGCTTAGTAATGCAGTCCATGTTTAAAATGGCAGGTATCCACTCACAGAATTGTGCCAGCCTGAGATGTCATTAACTTGGTATTTCCAGTTGTCTTCACGGTTGTTTTAAACAAAGGCAGAGTGAGTAGAGTCAGTCGTATAATTTAAAGTGGCCCAGTCTCCCCGAATCAAGCTCGGAGTAAAGCATTCTATGGAACTGCATGGACTGAAGGGATCTGGAGAGACGGCGGTTAGCAGACCTGGTTTCTCATGCACTCCTTGACTTCAAACAATCCTGAGCCTGGGCAAGCACCTCTCTTCCCTGAGACTTACTCTCCTTTTCTGCAAAGGGAGAAGATGGACAAGCCAGTGGCATGCAGCTCTGGGCTTAGAGTTCCGTCCTCCCAGTCAGCTCATTACTCCCTTGGAAGCCCTTGGGAAATCAGACTGTGAGGAAGTGGAAGTCTTAGGGTTAGTCACTCTGATACCTTCTAGTTTGGGAAATCATAGATTTGAGTCTCTAACCTACTTCAGCCACTTAGGAACTCTGAGAACTGAAGTAGGTCCTATAGCTGTGTCAAGCCTCTGTTTTTCTCATGTGTGAAGTGAGGCTTTCATCTTGTATTTGGAGGTTTCTGATAAAGGAAAAAAATCTAGCACATTGTTCAGAACGTACCTGGGTTTACTGTGTGTATAAATGCTGACATTTATTCACCATTAAATACAGTCTTGGACTACTTAAAGCACTTTACACATAACTCATTTAATTCTGCAACACCATGAAGAAGGCGCTTTTATTTCCCTTCAGTTTACAGGTAAAGAAACTCAGTCTCAGAGAGACTGAACAACTGATTCAAGGTCAAGAGATCATAAGTGATGAATAAGAACACTGGCAGTTTTATCATATTTCATACAGATCCGGTCTAAAAACGAAGCTGAAAATTTAATTCCGCCATAACTATTTATGTAGTTAGTCTGACACAGTGATCTGTTAAAGTTCTGGGCAGATTCTAATGTGGCTTTCCATAATGACTGCCTCCCAGTGTTCAGTGCCTAGAGTAGACAGGACCTATGACTTGTTTCTAACCAAAAGAATACAGCAAAGGATGCATACTGCCTATGACTGTCAAGCTTGTTTTGATGGAGTCTTTCTCTCTCTTGCTGGCTTGATGAAGCAAGGGGTTATATTGGAAGTCCACATGTTTAGGAACTGAAGAAAACTTTTAGGAGCTGAGGGTGGCCCCCAGATGACAGCTGCCACAAGGGATGGAGACCTCAGTTCTACAGCCTCAGGGAACTGAATGCTGTTGGCATCCATGTGAGCTTGGTGGTGGCTCTTCCCTGGTTGATTCTCCAGATGGAAACTCGGCCCTTCTTAATACTTTGATTGCAGACTTACAGCTGTGCTTGACCTCCCGAATCTGGAAAACTGTGAGGTAATAAATGTGTGTTGTTTCAAGCCACTAAGTTTGCAGTGGTATGGTTACACAGCAATAGATGACTAATACGTTATGTTTTTTATTTATTTTATTCTTGTTATCATCATCCTAATAGTAATTATTTAAAATATCCTTCTAAGCTGGGCATAGTGGCTTACACCTGTAATCCCATCTCTTTGGCAGGCTGAAGTGAGAAGATTGTTTGAACCCAGGAGTTTGAGACAATTTTGAGCAACATGGCAAGACCTCATCTATACAAAAAATAAAATTTAGCCAGGTGTGGTAGTGTACACCCATAGACCTAGCTACTCCTGAACCTGCTTCAGGAAGATCATTTGAGTCCAGTAGGTCGAGACTGCAGTAATCTCTGATTGTGCCACTGTACTCCCACCTGGGTGACAGAGCAAGACCTCATCTCTAGAAAAATATAAAGAAATAAGATATCCTTCTATTAGGCTAAGTGCTCTTATGGGAAACAATTAATGATGTGAAACATTAAGTGAACACTAGAGACAACAGAATCCCAGATGATAGAAGCAGTAGCACCTGACAGCCTAAATCCATTTCCAGCATTCTCAGTGCCTTCAGCTCTCCCTCACCAAGGACTGGCTTTCAGCTCCCTTGTGCAGCCCATCTGACAAACATTGCACAGCCTGCCTATGTCCCACTGGAAATGCTACAGCCAGAGCAGAATGCATGTTCTACTGAGTAGGACGCTTTCTTCCTGCCACTGACTCTTCCCTCTTCTGTAAAATGCATCACCATTTTCTCTGAGGAAACTTACCACTCTCAGTTCATATGGTTCAGGTGAGGTTTAGGATGAGTTGGCACTGGGTCTGGTCATGTTGCCTGTCTGATTTTCTCAGCCACCTAGATAGGTTCAGGATGAACACATAGCCCCGGTCAGGCCAGTGGGATTTATCCCTAGGACTCCAGTTGGACCTGCTGGGAAAGGGGCACCTATTCTTTTTCAAGGACCACTGCCTGTCTTCCATGAGGTCTCTGCCAGTGTAGGAGTTGCCAGGAGTCATGATGTGCAGAAAGTGAGCTGCGTTGGGGTGATGCCAGTGCAGGGAAGCAGAGTTTAGGGACAGAGCAAGTCATCAGATTCTAGTGACTGATCCATGGGGCCTGAGTGAGTCCAAGCCTAGACTTTTCATCTATATTGATACATTTCCCTTTGTGCTTAAGATAGTTTGAGAATGGCGTCCATCCCTAGCCACAGAAAAAGAGTGCTGGCACACACCTGCTGAAGGTTAGCCATTATTTTAGGTAACAATTATTCCATAGAGACAACTGCAACTTTTATTTATTTATTTATTTGTTTGTTTATTTATTTATTTATTTATTTTTGAGATGGAGTCTCACTCTGTCACCCAGACTGGAGTGCAATGGTGCGATCTTGGCTCACTGCAACCTCAACCTCCCAGGTTCAAGCAGTTCCGGTGCCTCAGCCTCCCGAGTAGTTGGGATTACAGGTGCCCGCCACCATGCCTGGCTAATATTTTGTATTTTTTTAGAGACTGGGTTTCACTATATTGGTCAGACTGATCCTGAACTCCTGACCTTGTGATCCACCCACATCAACCTCCAAAAGGGCTGGGATTACAGGTGTGAGCCATTGGCCTCATCTGCAACTTTTAACTTAGACATTGACACAGGATGGCATGGCTATTTCCACCAGACATATAATGCTGTCAACCAACAAAACTAATGGTAACAATACCTACCATGTGCTGAATGCCAGCTTTATGCCAGGTAAAGATCACCCTCTTTTATGAGTTACCTCAGTGAAGCCTTCACAGTCACATGAGAAATGATGAGAATGACAGGCAGCCATGTTTGGCACCTGCTGTGCATCAGGCTCCTTCTTCAGTCCTTTACACACAGGATCTCATTAAAGTCCCACTGACTATCTTACAAAGTGGGTGACAACTTCATCTCCACTATAAGATGAGGTAGATTGCACGCTTTTTTTTCTGCGAAAGCACCTACAACTTTCTTATAAAGACAGAGGCCAAGTGTCTCTGTGACCACACAAGGTCCTCATGTAAAAGCTGGAAGGAATGACCACTCCTTGCCGTCCCCAGGGCATCTTAGCTGGGAGCAGCCCTGGGGGGAAACATTGAGGCAGAGAGGGCTGCACCTGCACATCTGGCTTCCTGAGATACTTGTTGATGGAAGAGCTGAAATGTTGGGCAGCACACACCCCTTGATGCAGCAAGCCTTCTAGGACAGCTGATTCAGAAGCTGTGGATTAACATTAGGAATGGCAATACGGGGATATCTGTCTTGGACCACGTGAAATGACTGATGCTTTCTGTAAATATACCTGTGTGTTCATTCTTTACCTGTGGGATGCCCATGTGCTGAGTAGGGACTTGAAGTTAGGAGATGAGGACTTGATCTTCTCTGTGGCCTTTCCAGGACTCATTTTGGATATTAGGGCTTGTATATACTTATCTCTGAACTTTTTTTTTTTTTGGAGACAGGGTCTCTCTCTACCCCTCAGTCAGGAGTGCAGTGGTGCGATCTTGGCTCACTGCAACTTCCGCCTCCCAGATTTAAGCAATTCTCATGCCTCAGCTTCCTGAGCAGCTGGGATTACAAGCACCTGCCACCATGCCAGGCTAATTTTTTTGTATTTTTAATAGAGACAGGGTTTTGCCATGTTGGCCAGACTAGTCTTGAACTCCTGACCTCAGGTGATCCATCCATCTCTGCCTCCCAAAGTGCTGGGATTACAGGCATAAGCCACCACACCCGGCCTCTGAACTTCTTTCTGGCTCTGGAAAGCAAAGAGAATAGTTTTTTATGGGGCATTGCAGGTGGATGAGGCTGAAGAGGTCTCAGGGATCAGATTATGAAGAATTTTGGATGCCAGGCTTAGGTCTATATGGAGGAACCTCAGTCTAAGAGCTGCTCACATCTTATCTTACTGTGTCCTCATAGCAACCTCAAAGGGTAGATGTATTGGTCAGCTTTCAGGCAGTAAGAAAAAAATCCCCAGTGTTAGTGATTTACAACAGTGGATTCCAAGCTGGAGCCCGCATCAGAATTACCCAGAGGCCTTGTTAAAACACAGATGGCTGGGCCCACCTCAGAGTTTCTGATTCAGTAGGTTTAAATGAGGACTGAGAATCTGCATTTCTCACAAATTTCTAAGTGATGTTGATGCTGATGGACCACGCCTTGAAAACCACTGGTTTATAACAATAGACATTTCTTTCTCCCTCACAGCCCTAGGGGTGAGCTATGGAGCTCTGCTCTGGACTATGGATGGAGTCTAGGACTGCTTCACCTGTTTCTCATTCCAGAACTCAGGCTGAAGTAGCAGTGGCTACTCAGGCATGATGTAATTGTGCATGGCAGGAGCATAAGAGGCCAAGCTAAGAGTCATGCACATTTAATGCCTCTCTTTTGATTGGCATATATCTTGTCTCATTGGCTAATGCAAACCACAAGTCTAAGGCCAGCATCTGTGGGATGGGGAAAATATACTTCTACTGAGGCAGTGGAAAGGAATATGCAATTTATAAGGTAGATGCTGTTTTTCCATTAGGCATATGGGAAAATGGAATCTGAGAAAGGCCGACTGATTTGTCCAGCATCATGTGAATGGCAGAACTGAGATTTGAACCTGGACCCTATCTGAATGGCAAGGTGAGACCGAGGTGGGGGTGAGTGGGCTGCTGGCTGCTGGTGGCAGGCTTCATTCTGGAACCTCAGGAGGCCATGGTGAGACAATAGCAAGTGAGCACAGGACCCAGGCACACCTGGAATGAAATCTTGATTCTATCAGCTATGTGAGTGGGGCAGTCACCTCTTTGAGCCTTGATTTTCCATCTGGGGTGAACAAGGGTAATAATTCAAAGTTCACAGCATTGAACAGCATTACAGTAAGAATTAGGTATAGTGCAGGCAAAGTGATTGAGAAGCTTCCCTCAAGAGAAAATGCTTGAAATTTTAAAGGAATGAAGCAGATAGTGAGACTCACCAACAGCAGAAGAGATCCTCTTTTGTGTTGAGGCAACAGAGGCATTGTGCCATCCTTTCCCCACTGGTCCTCTAGAGATCCATCTGCTCGAAGACCAGCCAGCTGATCTTTCACAGAAAGAGCCTCACTTCATTTTTCCCTCTAGGTTGGACTGGGTGAAGAAGTTGTGTTTTCTGAGCCTTGGGTCCCAGACAAATCTCTGAAGAACGGGGACCCCAGGATGTCAGACTTTGTGTTTTCTCAGGCTGTGTGGTCTATGTTTCCCCAGGGTTGGGTAGACAGCCTGATACTTAGGATGTGACCAGCAAACACTATGTGAATTGCATTCTTACTCATACTGACAACCCCCATTCTCTCCCTGAAAATGGAGGCCTGGGCATCTTTCAGCTGTATTCTGTGAGCCTTGGGTGCATTTATTTTTTTCTTTGGCATGCTTTGCACTAAAAGCTATTTTCTTTTCTGTCATCCCCTATCAACTTGGTGAGACCAGAAGTGTGGGCCATTGCGATTGTGGATGCACCAGGGCCTGGGCAGGGTTTGCATTCCTACTGTCATGCTTTCCATTGTGCCAGGCTTGGAGAAACTGCCACAGTGTGTTTATCCATTCATTCCTTCATTCCTTCATCATGTCTTCACACTGACCACAAACATGTGCTATTAGGATTATTACCATTTGGCATCCTTCCCTAGTCTGATTGTGAACTCCAGTTAAGAGGTGGCTTGTAAGCAGCCCTGTGGACTCAGCTGCAGTGTCACTGAACTCCTGCCACGTGACAGCCATGGCTATGCATTCTAGCTTTTGCCTTTCCTGCATCCATTTCCTGTTTTTCTGGTAATAGTTCACTGGAGGTTTACTCCTGAAACCTTCTCCCACTACTCTCTGAACATGTTTTGTGGATGGGTGAACAATACCCCTGGCTTTGGAGGCTGAGCTTGTGACCTGAGCCTCACCCATCACAGCATCACATCTTTCCGGATGCAAGTGATGCTTCCACTATGGGCACATGGCCTAACTCAGGACAATCAGGGAACACAGGACCCAACACTGGGGAGTTTGTTGGAACCACAGGGAGTAGGTTTAGAGCTTTATCAGCCATCTTGCCACTGTGAGGCGAAAACCTGAGAATGGGGCAAACATAAAAGGCAGAAGGAACATGGGGAAAGTGAGATTGAGTCTGGAAACAGTGCTTGAGATCTGGGGTGAGCCAGTGATGCTGAATTACTTTATTTTCCTTCCTTCCTTCCTTTCCTTCCTTCCTTCCTTCCTTCCTTCC
>CM052663.1:79991122-80011301 GCA_028533165.1 Leontopithecus rosalia
GCTGCATCTTGGAGAGTCGATGAAAGTGAAGTCCAGTAACATGGATAGAACAGCTATGAGGCTATACCATGATTCCAGGTGAGACAGGAGCGTTGCTTGGACCATAATAATCTTGGTAGAGTTGGAAATAAGTAAAAACTATTGAAAGCCAACTAAGAGTTAACATATGTGGGGCATGGTAGTGGAATGGATGTACAGAGCTGGTGTAAGAGAGAGATATCACCCATGGCTCGGTGGTTCCAATGCAAGATGGGTGGACAAAGGCATCATCAGCCAAAATAGGAAACACTAAGTTTGTGCAAGAAGATCATTACGTTTTGCCCATTTGAGTTTGAGGTGTTGTATTGATATTCAAGGTATATGCAAAACGCACTGATACTTCTCCCCTTAATATCCCTCCTCTTCAGCACGGTCCGGACTTGGGTTCTAGTAAATTGCACATGGGAGGAACGACAAGATGTTAAGTATGAGACTTGGACATAAAATGACTGTGGCTAGGTCACATGACTATCGACTAGGCTAGGGCTATGAGACTAGGTGGGCTATGAGACTAGGTGTTAAAATGATGGCACCCTGGGTGCAATCTCAGCTTCTCTCTTGAGTCACCCAGTCAGCTGCCATATCATGAGATAGCCCAGGAGACAAGGAAGCCAGATAGCAACGTGTGAGGGTATTTAAGCAGATCATAAAGAGGCCTGTATTATGAAGAACCGAGACCTGACAATGGCCTAGAATCAGGTCACCCCCAGTCAAGCCTTGAGGTGCCAGCTGACTAGCCCCAGGTGACTGCCTGAGGATAGCCTGAAGAGATGCCAGAACCACTCAGCTCAGCCACACCTGGATTCTGGACCCGTAGAAATGAAGAGATAACAAATGTTGTTTTACACATCTAAGTGTTAGATAATTTGTTATACAGCAATTGAAAACAAACCCAGGCCCTCTGAAACATTCTAGTGGCCAAGGCTATAAAACATATCTCAGTATCATCTAGAGTTCTGACAAAATTTCTCTTGATATTTTTGCAGATATGATTATAAAATATGGGATGAATGAGAGCACACTTAGCAATGTGCTAAGAACAATTTATCTAAAAATGCAGGCAAATTCATGCCAAAGAGAAAGGTTGCTTTGTTCTCACTCCTATTCTATTCAACAATCATCTCTGCTTCCTGGATATTGATGCAGAAGGCAGACGGAGCACATCTAAAGATGTTACTACTGAAAGGGAGAACAGATTTGCTACGTAATCCCCATAAGAGGCTAGAAAAATGTAATGAAACTTCCAGTGGTACAAGACAATGTCATTGGCATTGTCTTATTTAATCTTTTTAAAAATTACATTCTATTATTACAGATGAAGAAACCAAAATCAAATCATTTGTTCAAAGTCATATAGATAGTGACTGGGGACCACAACTCCAACCCATGCCCTTTGGCTCCTGGCCCAGCCTTCTTTTCACTACACCAGGGCTCTCTGATAGCAGAATCAGGGCTGTGAAAGATTTTAAGAGCCTGGAAGAAAAACGGACCAAAAAGTTTATCTTCATCTCTTTAAAGTGCTTGACTCTGTAGACTGGGCTGTCCAATAAAGTAGCCACTCAGCATATGTGGTCATTTACATTTAAATTGATTATAATTATAAATTGAAAATTCATTTCCTCAGTTGGACTAGCTGGACTTCAAGGATCTGATAGCCGTGCGTGGCTGCTGCATAATGTACTGGACCATACAGATACAGAACGTTCCCATCGTCATAGAAGATTCCATGAGACAGCATTCCTGGACTGAAATACAGCTGTGGACTGGAAGCATGTCCACTGGTTCTGGGGCTTTTCTGATACTGAAGGACGACTGTGGAGTGACAGGAATCGGGACACTGATGAATGCAAAACATCAGCTAAAATGGGAAGGAGTGAATGTGTGAGAGGGGTGAGCCAGAGGGGCTGCCAGGAATCACAGGATTCCCACAGGAATCACACGTGGGATGAAATAGGAGTGCATTGCTATACATGCCCCATTCCTTGTCCTCATGATGTCACAGAGGGACTTCACCTAAAGGAACATTTCCAGCCCCTCTCTGCCCTGTCTTTCTTTCCCCCAGGCCCTCTTTCTTCCTGGCTGCCAGGGAGGGATGGCAGAAAAGCACATTCAATTGGGAGAGTGGCTAAAAGCTGATATCTATTTATATTTTAGTCCAGGCTGTTGACCTGGGAGACTTTGATTATTTTGGATCCCTCTGTCTTTCTCTCTCTCTTTCCCTTAGTCTTCTTATTGTCTCTTAACACACATAAATGGGACTCTCTCTCCCCAATGCAAGTGAGTTTAAGTACCTCTTTTGCAGAGTTTCCTAAGTCCTTGGGAAGACAGATGATCATAGATCACCTGATTATGCCTAGATCCCAGCTATGTATTTCTAGTCTTGTGGTAGCAGAATTATTGCTGATCCAATCTTCACCTTTCTGACTGTTGTGAATACGTCTTAATTGGTCCTAAACTTGGACGAGAGGTACAGGAGGGACGAGTTGTCCCTCTTGAATCTCAATAGTGATTAAAGTGGGATTTAAGAACATTAGTCTCCCTTTTCAATTGGATCCACTTTAATGCTATTTAAGAGATGCAAGAACGAAATAATAATACCAAATTACTATCAATTTTTTTGACTGTTTTTTGAAGATCATCACCTCAACCCAGAGTCACATAGGATTTCAGGATATACTGGGTTACTCTTTGATTATGACAGTGCTTTCTAATATAGAGAAGTCAGGTGAAGTGTGTCTGGTCCCTGCAGCTCTTGGAAGATGCTTCTCCAACGCTTTTATCTCATCAGGATTAGAGGAGAAAGTTTGGCAAGGAACTAGGGAGGCTTTATGAAAACTGGTGGAGAATCTCAGATAGAAACAAAACATATTTTTCTTGAAAAATACTTTGGAACTGAGGATATAGGACTGTTCAGACTACATTGTCCAAAATGTTCTGTGTTCTTCATTGAGTAGGACACTGAGGCTGAGGGAGATGACAGTGACACTAATAATTGAAGCCACAACTAACCTTGATTGTGCATTTACTCCATAGTAGGTGCCTAAGAACTTTCCTTCCTTGACCTTATAGAATCCTTACAACAATGATTTAAAGTAGGAATTTATATTGTTCCCACTTTATAGGTGAGGAAATTGAAGCATATAGAGAGGTTCAGTAACTTAAAGGTTTTCAGCTGGTAAATTAGGAAGCTGAGATGCAAACTTAGGTGTCTTTAATTCAAAGCCAGCTGGGAGCCACTGAGGGCTATGCCATAGGTAACCAAGCTGATACCAGTCATCACTACAACCACTCAACAAACAGGGTCATTTGCATTTACTAAGGGCCACTCACTGTGAGTATGGCAGACCTCTCAGATGAACCAGCAGTGGTCAGGGTCCCTGGGAGTTTCCTGTCTAGTGGCAAAGACAGACAAAACAAAGGCATAATCAAACAGTGTTATCTCGACCCTTCTTCCCCATTTGATAGGTCAGGTACCTGCAGCCAAGAAGGAGGAGCCGAGCTACCCAAGACCCACAGTTGGTGGGTCCCAAAAGGACCAAGCTACATCTAGGATGGGACAAGACTGAGACAAGAGAGGAGCTTAGGAGGCCGGAAGAAAGGAGGCTCCCCCTGCATGTGCTGCCTATGTACTTCTGCAACCCTGCGAACCGGGGCCACCTTAACTTTTCACCTTTGGTCATGAGAGACTGCTGTTTGAACTGTGGCTGCATTACTAAGCCTCACCCCAATACTGGCTCTGACTGCAACCAAGATCTCTAATTTCAAGAACCACCCTACAGCCTGTGTTCCCACAGAATGAGCCTTTGCCAAATCTTTATTCTGTTCACATTTTTTCCCCAACAGATTTTTACAGAGATTTTCTCAAGTGTGATACAAAACACCTTCTTGGATTTCTAAGTCAGTTATCAAGCAGCTCATAAGCACTAGAGGCAGGGGGCTCTGCTTCACCCATGTGTCCTGAGCATGAATTGTTTCTTTAATACTGAATTTTAATTATTCTGAGACTCTAGGGTTTGTGCGACTCATCCTGTGTTTGGAAATGTTAAAGTGTTCAAGAGTAAAAGCCTGTCAGAGAATCAATGAAACAGAAAAAGGATATGTTCACTGCCTCAATTGAGCCCCTTTTACAGATGGAACAACTGATTCTCAGTGAGTCCAAGGTCTCACTCAAGGTCACAATGCTAATCAGAGCAGAGCTGGCCCTGAAACCTAGCCTTCTGTCTCTTTACCTGAATTATATCTGATCCCACAGTTGTGACTGCTAACCACTGTGCTTGATATCAAGTATAAGTCTCTTTTTATTGGGGCATTCAGGGATTCTCACTGAGGAGGAGGGATGGGTACAGGGGCAGGAAAGAGAGATTTGTTCTGCTCCCAGGCCATTTCGTATGAAACCAAAGTTTATTATAACCTTAATTTAGATAATCTTGGAGTTTTATGGGAAAGGAAGAGGTGGGTAGCCATAACCTAAACTATCCCTGTCCTGTTATTTTCCCCACTCTTGTTCCTGTTTTCATTGTTTTCTTTCCCTTTGGCACTGTGCAGTTGCTTGCTGATATGGTTTAGCTGCGTCCCCACCCAAATCTCATCTTGAATTGTAGCTTCCACAATTCTAATGTGTCGTGGGAGGAACCTAGTGAGAGGTAACTGAATTTTGGGGGCAGGTCTTTCCCATGCTGTTCTGGTGATAGTGAGTAATTCTCACGAGATTCAATGGTTTTACAAAGGGTCATTCCCTTGCACAAGCTCTTTTGCCTGCCACCGTGTAAGACGTGACTCTGCTCTTCCTTCATCTTCCACCATGATTGTGAGGCCTCCCTAGCCATGTAAAACGGTGAGTTCCTTTTTTCTTTATAAATAAACCTCTTTCATTTAGAAATTACCCAATCTCTGGTATGTCTTTATGAGCAGCATGAGAGCAGACTAATACATTGCCAGCCAGGCAGTAGGATGTCCTCAGGGGAAAATGCCATCAGATCCCTTGGGCATTGGCATCACAAGGGCATGCTTGCTTTCAGACTCACCTCACTGATCCTACCCTGGGTTTTTACAGAGAACCAGAACAGTAGATAAATAAAAGCATTCCATGAGTCTTTAAAAGCCAATTTAAAAAAAGTGAGCAAAAATCAAGTACGTTGTATCAGTATTTGGTAAATAACCCATCTTTATTTATAAGTGGGAGAAGTCAAAGATCATAGCTATTTTGTGATGTTTACTATAAGCTATCCAAATATTGGCACTGCACTCAGACTGTGGAGGGGAGAGAGATAAATAAATTCCCATTCCTGCCTTCTATGAGCTCACAATTCTTATGGGGGAGAAAACCATCATCATTACAATGCCGAATGGAGTGAGTGTTAATTAGAGGTGTGAGAGGAATGGCCAGATGGAAATGTTTTGTGGAGGAAATAACTTGGGTGCAGAGTCAGGCAGAGTCTATCTGAGTCATTAGCCCTCTGAGTAACTTATTAATGAAATGTTCAAGCTCCCTGGGCCTCCGTTTCCTCCCATGTAAATAGGAATGTTACATGTAGCCTATAGGCTGTCTGAGAATTAAATGAGCTCCCATGTGTAATTGTTCTTCCCGTAGCATAGGTTCTCAAAACACTAGTTTTTCCTTTCACCCTTTCCTCCCTCTAAAATTCTATAGATACTCCCCTCCATCCCTCAGTCCCACATCCTGTGGTCCCTGTGAAAGTTTGGGTTCCCAGTCATAGTGCCCGAGAGAAGGTCTTGGGTTTAGACAGTCTATTTTCAAGGTAGCACCAGGAAGCAAGGATGAAAGAACAGAGAGGATGAGACAGAGAAAGAGAAAATCTAACATGAGGTTATGCTTCTCTCATTATAGACCTGTATTTTGTCAGTGCAGTGGCCTCTTCTTGAATTCCCTGACCTAAGGATGACATTCTTCCAACTTCCCTTGCAGCTGGAAATGCCATGGTAGTGGATGTCATCACTGGGCTAGCAGCAGCCATCTTGCAACCATGAGGCAGCAAGCATGTGTCAATATGTAAGGACGGCAGACAAAACAACTAGAAGGAGATGGATCTATGATGTCATGGTCAAATAACCAAACCAACACTAGGCGCCCCCCCACCTCTAGACCTCTCCCCATGTGCAAACATTAAAACCCTATTTGTTTAATTTCAGCCAGTTTCCTAATACTAGCCTAGAAAGCATCTTCCTGACCCACATATCCTCAGTAAAATAAGGACAGTGGCTCTGTTGATACAGTGGTGCTTTTGTGAGCACCTAGAACAGCACAAAACACACAACTGGTACTCAGCAAATGGTGCTATTGTGATCTCACAGTGTAGCTGTGACTCTAGTCAGAGTGGCATTTCCTGTTTCCCACGCTTATCTCCACCATGGGTCAATGGCACTGCAGGGGAGACTTCTGCATTCAGAGATTATCCCAAGCCAATTAGCCTCTATCCTTTAACTCACTTTTCCGCAGCTGGCATTCATCAACTTGTCAGCCTGTCCCCAAAGCTCTGGAACGTCATGGAGCCACATCCCAGAGTCTGAGTGATGTTGTTCCTCCCTCATGACCCTTCTGGGTGTCTCTAATTGAGATGCTGGTCCTGGTTAATCTCAGATTCAGAAACTATTTCCAGAGTGATATCAACCCAGCCTTTCTCCTCTGGGCTAAAGAGGGAGTGAGGAGTAGGGTCTCACAAAAGCAGAGCTGGAAAGTATTGGGACCAGGCAACCAGGCCTCCTAGTCACACACTGCAGGGGCATCATTCTCCCTATATCGCTCTCAGTGGTGCCTGTGGAGCTGTACAGTGCACAGCCTGCACTGTGCGTGGGCTTCATAAGGAAGCCCTGCTGGCTGCATCGCTGCAAGGCCTCTGGATGCTGCCATATCCCACCAGCTTTTTATAAAGAGAACACTGAACAGGAGAGAGGCTGAGTGTATCTTCCCAAATAGCATCCCAATGCATGGGAAGTACATTGGGAAGTATGTCTTCCCATATACTATAAATGTATATATATTATAAATATAAATAAATATTCATGTATTATAATGTATTTTCAATCAGAGGAAAAAAGATGAAGAAATCAAATCAGGTTGCAGGACTGTGAGTGACTTTGCTGCTTGAGGTCACACAGCACTTATGGAATGGAGCCTGGACTTTATTTTTATTTATTATTATTATTTTTTGAGACAAGGTATCACTCTATTGCCAGATTGGAGTGCAGTGGCTTGGTCTCAGCTCACTGCAGCCTTAACTTCCTGGGCTCAGGCGATCCTCCTACCTCAGCCTCCCAAGTAGCTGGAACTGCAGGTGTGTGCCACCACACTCAGCTAATTTTTTTTTTTTTTAACTTTTAGTAGAGATAGGGTTTCACATGTTGCCAAGGCTGATCTTGAACTCTTGAGCTCAAGTGATTCTTTTTCCTTGGTCTCCAAAAGTGCTGGGATTTCAGGCATGAGCCATCATACCAGGCCCTAGACTGGACTTTGCAGGAATTTGTGTGGGTGGCTCAAGGGCGTTTGACCTACAAGGTCCCATCTGATCTGGCACCTGTTGCTTGTTGGGACAAGCCCGCTCATGATGCTGTGGCCACACCAGCTGCTTGGCTGTTCCCTAGTTGTTTGAGCTTGTCCTGTCCCAGAGTTTTTGCACTAGCTCTTACTTCTGCCAAGAAGGGATGTTTTTCTCCCTTCTTGCCAATCAGATTTTGGTTCAAATATCCATTTCTCAAAGAGAAGTTCCCTGACTTTCCAGTCAAGGACAGCCTCCCCAACTCTGCAAATCACTTCCACGTCACGTTTCTCTATTTGGTATCGGTTTGAAGCCACCTTTATCTGTGTATTACTCTCTGTCTTTCCTGTGAGAATATTAGCCCCATGAGCTCCGTCTGGTCTTTCTCCATGATTTTCCTGGAACCCAGCACTTATCATATATTGGGTGTTTAGTACTATTTTAGGTTTAATAAATTAAAGGGTTGGAATTGGGATTCTTGTAGCGATCCATCTGACTATAAAGCCAACACCCGTTCCCCACATTAGGTTGAAAGCAGTAATCACCAAATGCAAAGAAGAGAAAAATGCATAGCTTTGCTCAAGACATGAAAGTCAGCACACAGTGAGAGCTTTCTATATGCCAGGCCATATCTTAAATTGTTTACAAGAGTGATTTCATTCATTCTCTCAGCAACCCCATGAAGCAGATACTATGAACTTCATTTTACAGACGGTAAAACTAAACCCCAAGAAACTAAGTGATCACATATATAAGATTATATGGCTAATATGTGTCAGGTCAGGATTTGAAGCCAGGCAGTACAGTTGTAGATCTCAGCCTTTTAACATTTACACTATCCTACCTGTCTATGCAGAAAGAGAATAACCAATATCACCTCACTTATATCCTCTACAAAATGTGAGGTTAGACTCATTGTCAATGAAAGTTTGGAGCCCAGTAGAGTGTGAAGGATTGATTGTAGTCATGGCCCACTTTGTCCAGGCCTCCCTGTTATCTCACCTACCAGGGATATACCTCCCTTGCTCATGCCTTCCCACACTGACCCTAGGCCTGCCCTATAGACTTGCTATAAGGCAATGGCAAACACCCATCATGCATGTGCTGACACCACCATGAATGAGCTTAGGGAAGTTTGCTGGGGGATGAGAGGCCAGATGGGGCAGAGATGACTCATCCACACTAAGGCTGTTCTTGACCAGGCAACTCCCAGCTGGGAGACCAGCTAATCACTGCTACTAAATGAGTCCAGCCAGATCAGCTGAGCCTGCTGCCTAGAAAAAGAACTCCCCAACTAAGTCCAGTTCCAAACTGCCAGGCTACAGAATCACTTGTTTTAATCTACTAAGTTTGAGATGATTTATCATACAGCAGAAACTAACTGATACAATGGCTGAAGGGATTGCCAGATATAACCATGCATTGAATCCTCCCAACAGCCCAGAGGCAGATACATTATCTCCATTTTGCAGATACAGAGAAGGTGAATAACTCTCATGGCTAATCAGTGGTGAAGCTGAGATTTAAATCCAAGCAGTCTGATTCTAGAATCTGCCTTTTTCACCTCTATACTATACTATATTGCCTCTCAAAGACTAATTAGGCCTGTAATCCCAGAATTTTTGGGAGGCTGAGGCAAGTGTGGATAGCTTGAGCTCAGGAATTTGAGACCAGCCTACTCAACATGTTGAAACCCGATCTCTACCAAAATTACAAAAAATTAGGCAGGAGTGGTGGCATGGACCTGTAGTCCCAGCGACTCAGGAGGCTGAGGTGAGAGGATCACTTAAGCCTGAGAAGTGGAGATTGCAGTGAGCAGACATCCTGCCACTGCCCTCCAGACTGGGTGACGTAGTGAGACTCTGTCTCAAAAAAAAAAAAAAGACAAATTAAAACCTGACCATGTGTCAAAAACTGTGCTAGGTTCTGGGTATGTGAAAACAAATAAAACAAATCCTTGGGCCGGGCGCGGTGGCTCAAGCCTGTAATCCCAGCACTTTGGGAGGCCAAGGCGGGTGGATCACGAGGTCATGAGATCGAGACCAACTTGGTCAAAATGGTGAAACCCCGTCTCTACTAAAGATACAAAAAAAAATTAGCTGAGCACGGTGGCGCGTGCCTGTAATCCCAGCTACTTGGGAGGCTGAGGCAGGAGAATTGCCTGAACCCAGGAGGTGGAGGTTGTGGTGAGCCGAGATCGCGCCATTGCACTCCAGCCTGGGCAACAAGAGCGAAACGCCGTCTCAAAAAAAAAAAATCCTTTTACTCATAAATATCTATCTATCTATCTATCTATCTATCTATATACACACACATATGAATACATATATTTAGAGAAAGAGCTATTAATCTTCAGGTAGAAATAATTTATATAAATTAATAAGAAAACAAAGAAAAATGAATAGAGCAGATATTTATTTTAAAATGCATGTTTGCAAAAATGTATTAATCACATCAGAGAGAGAAGCAAATTAAAGTGGGAATGAAAATCATTTTACACCCATGAAATTAGCATTTTGATCAAGAGTAAATAAATAAAAATATTTAATTCTTCTGGTGGGAATGTAATAATTTGGCAAGAGTTTTAAATATTTTCCCAGTAAATGTAATTCTAAACAAAGAAACACAGATACAGATACATAATCACAGTTATTTAAAAAATGGTAAGTAATATCTAATAATAGAGATATTAAAATATGTTATAATATATTTCAACGCCAGGCTATTGTGTAGCCATTTGAAATACTATTGCATTTATTGCTGTGAACGTATAGCCATGTCATAATTGTGTATAATATATTTTCCTATAAATATATCTTTCTATAAATACATTATAAATATGTACACAATTAGGGAAAAAAGACTGGAAGAAAACACTAAAAAGTTACCAGCAGTTAAACCAGGTTGTAGGATCATGAGTGACTTTTGTTTTCATTCATTCTGATACCTTTTTTAAACTTCCTGAAGTTTTTCTATTGAGCATGGAAAACGTTTCTAACAGAGGAAAAGAGCAAATTACAAACAAGGGATCTCTTGAAATCCAAATAATATATGAAGTTCAGCTAACAGGAGTGTTACTTAGCTGTGACAAATGTCTCCCAGTAAATAAGATGTTCATAACGGGAAAACAATCCTGAGTATATGGGAACCCCTATATACTTGCAACTTTTTGTAAATCTAAGTTTATTCTAAAATAAGAAGTTTATTAAAAACAAATATTGCCAACAAAAATCAGGCAGGACTGCTGAAGCTCAGCCCTGCAGCAGGCTGTCCAGTTGCACGGTTTGCACCTGCAGAGCCCCTGATGGAGTGGAGGAGAGTCCGGAGCCTCTATGAGGACTGCATCCCCCAGGAGAGGGCCTTCCTGTGCTTATCCACATGGACAGTGGTTTCATTCTGAGGAAATGCACTGTTGAGGAATGGCCTTTGCACCCTTACAGTAGGCCTGCGGGTGTGACTGTTACCTTCTGTCCTTCCCTGTGCCGCCATCTGTGGTAGCCTCCGGTGGTACATTGCAAAGAGCCCTTAATGGGGAATCACAATCTTTGACTGCATGTCCTTCTGCCCCTTCTACCAACTCCTTTCCCCGTGCAGAGCCTCAATTTCTCAGTTGTTTAGTTAGACAGCCTTGCAACCCTGGGCAAGTTGCTTAATCTCTCTGTGCCGTGGGCTCCTTGTCTGTGAGATGGGAATTGTCAGAGCTTCTATTTCTTTCTTTCGTTTTTTGAAACAGGGTCTCACTCTGTCACCCTGGCTGGAGTGCAGTGGTATAATCTCAGCTCACTGCAACCTCCACCTCCCAGGACCAACCTCCATCTCAGAGGCACTTGCCTGTGGTCTCAGCTACTACGGAGGCTGAGCTGGGAGTTGGAGTAGCTGGGACCACAGGTGGGTGCCTCCACACCCAGCTGTATTTTTCATATTTTTAGTAGAGATGAGGTATTGCAATGTTGGCCAGGCTGGTCTCAAACACCTGAGCTCAAGTCATTCCCTGGTCTTGGTCTCCAGAAGTGCTAGGATTACAGTTGTGAGCCACCTCACCCAGCTTCTGCTTCATGTAGGTGTTATGAGTTAATGCACGTAAAGCTCTTAGAAAAGTGCCTGGCAAATTGTAAGTGCTTAGTAAATATGAGTTATTGTTACTGCTGCTATTGTTATGTAAACATGACGTGCTGATGTGGTAAAGTGGTCTTTCCCAAATAAACTCTACACAGGTATTTCCATTGCATTAAAATCTTCCACGGGACTCCATCCCCATGTTGCCACTTGCTGTTGTAACAAATTGCCACACATTTAGTGGCTTCATGCAACACAAATTTATTATTGTACAGTTTTGGATGTGGTCAGAAGTCCCAAAAGATTTTATGGGCCTAAAGTCAAAGTATGGGCAGGGCTGCCTTCCTTTCTAGAGGCTCAGGGGAGAATCTGCTTCTCTTCCCTTTCCAGCTTTAGAGGCTGCCGGCACTCCTTGGTTCTTGGTTGCATCGCGCTCACCTCTCTTCTGCTGTCACTTCTCCTTCTCTGACTCTGACCCTCTCCCCTCCCTCCTATAACGACGCCTGTGATTGTATTAAACGCTGTTGAATATCCAGGATAACCACGCCATCTCAAGATCCCTAACTTAATCAAACCCACAAAGTCATTTTCGTCATGTAAGGTGATGTATTCATACGTTTTGAGAGTTAGGAAGTAGATCTATTTAAGAGTCATTATTTTGCCTACGCAATCCTCTTTAGGATAAAGCCCAGATTTCTCAGAGTAGTGTGACAGCATCTAAAATCTGGAGTCCCTCCAATTCTTCCAGCTTTTAGTCCTTCTGAATCCATCTCCAGAACATTTGCTATTTTCCTGCAGGCCTCAGCTTCCCACTTTCTTCCCTTTATCTTCCTGTTTCTACCTGGGAAGTCCCCTGCCTCCTCCAAACCATCTTATCCTTTCTTCAAGATCCAACTTAACAATTGTAGCAGACAGCAGTGACCACAAAAATACTGCATAATAAAACTCAGTGATGTAAGTGTCACGTGCAGTCTCATTTACATTTCTGCAACTTGGCTGGAGATCAGCTGATACAAACGGTGCTCACCGAGGCTTGTTCCAATCAGTAGGTAGGGGTCAGGACTGTTCCATGCATATTTTATCCTCCATGGACCAGAGCTGGTTTTTGTCATGGTGAGGACAGTAGCATGAGAAGGAAAAGCCCCACTGTGCCAGCACACTCATCTCTGCTCTCGATTATGGTCACTAACAACCTACTGGCCAAGGCAAGTCACGTAGCTCAGCCTAACAGGGAAATATACCTTGTTTCTAGAAGGAGGTAGAATCAATATTTTATGTGACTCAGCCTAACATCAATGAAACAGGGAAATATTCTCTGCCCCCAGGATGAGGTAAAAGAGAGTAAATATTTGCTGAACAACTATTCAAGTTATCATAAAGCCTCCTCCTCTAGGAAGTCTTCCTTGAATTTCCCAGCTGCAAACTGTCTTCTTCCATTGCCATCTCATAGCACTCTAACTCCGCTTTTTTAAGAGCAAGGCATTTATCTGTAACATAGTTCATTATCTCTAATAGGATACAGATACTTACATATGAGCCACATGAGGTCTAGACAGGTGGCTGCTTCTTGTTTACTACTAAGCCTATCCTTCATCCCACTCCAAGTGTCTGTTGCCTACTCAGTAAAGACCCTGGAACAGGAAAACAAGTACCATTCATCTCTTTTCATGAAGCTTGGGAGTAGAAGCCCCATCAAGCTCATCTGGGAATTCTCTTATTGCTGGCAGCCAAGCTTGCAGTACTTGGGTTACTGCCTTGGACACACAGGACACATTCATGACTCCCAAGATGATGGGGTTTTTGTGGTCCTAATTATCAGAGGGATAAGAAAAGGCCACTCCACTTCAGCCTGGGTGAGAGAGAAAGACTCCATCTCAGAAAAAAGAAAAGAGAAGAGAAGAGAAGAAAAGAAAAGAAAAGAAAAGAAAAGAAAAGAAAAGAAAAGAAAAGAAAAGAAAAGAAAAGAAGTCTGGCCTTTTGGCTGAATGATTTTGGGCTACATTCTCATGGGCATTTTCAGGAGGGACTTTAAAATAAAAGAGATGCCTTTTCTGCTTTCAATCCTGTGCAAGTAGATTATGAGGAACATGCTTTGGGAATCGCCAGTCCGGGGGCCTATACATGGGTCCATTTAAAGCTGGGTTTTAAACGTTATTCTTCACTGACAGGGAAATGCCCAACTCTGATTGGTGTGCAGGGCTTTGCTCTAAGAGCTTGCACTCCGTAGTACTGGGATCTAGTTCAGTTTCGCATTAGTTGGATGATCGTGGGCAAGTCACTGGCTCTGTGAGCTCCAGGCTTTCCATCTGATAAGTTGAGGCCTGGCTGGACCTGGGCCTCACCAGCCCATCCCTGTGCTAGCCCTTACGTCTAGAGGATACTGTGGGCCCTGGAGTGTGAGGTTTGCAGAGTGCATAGCAGCCCAGAGGGAGGGCTCAGCTCACGACCAGACTTTCCCTGTGCACCCACACTGGGTTTGACCCTGCTGAGTAGTCATGCGTTGTTTCCTTAGTCTGCATGAGCCTGCTGGAATGTTCCCAAATTTACTTCTTGCAGGCTGGGCAGTCTTCTTCATTCCCAGCCAATGGGTCAGAGCAGCTATAAAATGAGAGATGACATGGTTTGCGGATTTATGCCCTGGAAGCACCTTCTCATATGCCTGCTCCGTCAGAGTGGTGTCCTCAGTACTCCCCATGGGGAAATACCCACACTGGAGCCTGAGCAGGGGTGCCTGGTGAGTGCCCAGGTCCAGCCAGTCCCCAAACATTCTCAGTGTATTTTATAGTGAAGTGGAAAATCACATCATTTAAAGAGTGATGCAAAACAAACAGGAAGTTGGAGCTGGGATCCATTCCTGCGGAGGAGGGTGGAGGAGGGAGGTTGAGGGGAATGTGATAATAATAGTGTAGTTATGAGCATTCACACAGTTCTCTCTGGCTTCCCTTCCCTCCCTCTGTAAGGAACTTCCTGAGGCTTAGGGGTGTGGGGGCTGAGTGAAATGTAACTACAGCCAAGAACAGGACACAGTCTCAAAGTGACTATCAGACACAGAAATTCATTGACATTCATTTCCCATCACGTGGCCTTCCTCATGGGTCGGCATGGGCCCTGGCCTCTCCTGTGTACTGGGGACTTCTCTCCTGCACTGTCTCTTACTCTGAGCTGCACGGCACACCACCCCCAGCCCATGTTTGTTATGTCTCACTGTTGCACCATAGTAAAAATAATCTTGATGGGAAGGACGAATGCTTATGAAGCCCTGACAATGTGCTGTGCATATTTTAACCACTTTATATTTATTAGCTAATTTAATCCCCATAACTGTCTCATGGGGTAGGTCCTGTTGTCTCATTTTATACTTGAGGAAACTCTGTAATGCTTCATGTTTTATATTGTAGATTTTATTATTATTCAGGTACGATGAGGCCACAGATCAGAGTGTGATGGCATTGGAAAGATAGTTCCCAAGAAGAGAGGGACACCAGGCCATGGGGTCCATGGGGGAAGGACAGTTTCTGCCAGTCAGAAGGCAGCGGGAGTGGGAAAAGAGCCTTCACTGTAGTTTCCAGGGGAAGGAATGGTCAAGCAAGTTTAGGATTGGCAAGTTTGAATACTTTCCAGGACCTTGGGGCCATAGAGTTCAATCCTAATTGTCCAGCACCTGAGCTCGGAGTGAGTAGGGCTGGGGAATCATGGCCAAGAGCATGAGAGCAATAGAGCAGGTGAAGGTTGTGGGCTCTGAGTTGGCTGGTTTATATACCCATTTGTAATCTACAAAAGGGTCCAGCTGCTCATCACTTGCGGAAAGAAATTCAAATAATAACAACGTATGAAAAGACATTGTAAGAATTCTTTATCACCCGTTCCAGCAAGAGGAAGACTAGAAAGCAATTCCAGTCTTTAATGCATGATGGGAGCTCAAGGTTTTTTAAAGAAAGGGTTTGTAATGTAGAAGAGGCAGGGGGTCCTAGGAGCTGCCGGATGGCATGACTTGCCCCACTGGTGCATCTTGAATTATTGTTCCACTTGGTGAAGGGGCTGGCACCGTTGTGGATTCTCCCAGGTTATCAGTTAATCACAATCAATACTGTAGTCACTCTTTAGCCAGGAGTGAGTTGCAACCTTGAAATATTGTTTTGCTGGAGAGAGAATTCTGATCTGCTTCTTATCAGGATCCAACTTCTGAAGCTTCAAAGGAAATATGTGACCACAAATGTGAGCATGGTGTGGGCTTAACAAGCATCTGGGTAAATAAATGTGCATAAGGCATGGAGCATAGAATGGGAAAAAAGGGAGTGGAGGTTCACGGCACATTCTGAGGCTGCATTTCAAGATGAAAGGTAACCCATATGCAGTTTGTCTTAAAGTTATGTCTTGAGGGTGTGCAGAGGAGCAAAGGGGAAAGGAAAAAAAAGTTTTAAAACATGGTTTGAGGCTAAGGTGCACAGCTACACATTTACTGTCTGAATTGGCCAGCCCTGGGAAGGCAGTCTCTTCAATATAAGCAAGGCTCCCATTGTCAAAGTGTGAGAATGACAAGACACGCTTCATCCCTTGGAAGTCAACAGAATGTATATGGAAGTCTCATGCACCTATGGGATGCAACTCTGCTCAGCTCTCTGTCAGGCACCTTTCTGGAGGTTGAAGGTAGTTAATTAAGTGAGAGTCTAAATCTCTGCCCTCAAAGAGTTCCCAGTCTAAGGAGGAAGCAGATATGTACATCTCCCTGCACCACCTGATACTGTCCACCCATTCACCCCCAGCTGGATAGAAGCATAAAGTACTATTTGATGAAGAGGCCAGCGAGAAAACTGCATAGCTGAGAGACAACAGAAGCTAGACATGCAGGATAAGGAAGGTAAACATCTGAGCAGTACTCAGAGAGGAGGAATGGAATTATAGATTAGAGAAGTGCACACATGTAAGGTGTCTCTGGAAAACAGTACAGAGGCCAGAGTGGTTAGAGAAGACATGGGCAGGAGCGGTAATGAGATGAGGCTGTTGTGGAGTTTCACTATGTTTAGCATGATCACAGCAGCCAGCAGCTACTGAGCACTGTCTACATGCAAGAGGTCTCTAAGCAATAGCATTTTCTCATCCCTCACTGCAGAAGGAGGAAATTCAGGCGCAGGTGTCCCGGGTCACAGAGGAAGACTGGGAGCCTGGGTTCAAAGATGAGGGATGTGACTCCAGTGCCCTCACCTTTAACTGCTGCAAAGGGAGCTCAAAAGGGTTTTACAGTCCAGGTGACAGTTCTAGAAGCTTCCTTTTGTCAGCTCTGTTGAGTATTTGTCAGCGGGTGATGCTGAAGACAGTGAGTAATTAGGTTGCACTGGTTCAGAGGGAAAGAAAAGAAGAGAAAAGTTGATGGAGAGAGGTGATGTTTCTGGTGTAGACTTAACTGGATCAGGTGATAAGAATAAGCTGCATGCAGAGGTGAAGGAGAGGCAAGAAGGGAAGATTGAGGCTCCAATCTGGGCAGCTGTACAGCACCAACCCCCTTACCTTGGGGGCAGATTTGCTTGGGAAGGAGCTGAACTCAGGGGGAGGCTGGGAGTTGGCAGGCCCTGTCCGAGGAGGCGAAGCTGACTGCAAGTAGCACCCAGGCTCACACAGAAACCCCCTTCCTGTTGCTGCTGCCTCACAGCACAGAATTTATCCCTGCACTAGAAGTTCTATTTGGGGCTGAAACACCATTCACTATCTCTCTTTCTGTGGGGCTAGGAACACCAGGCACTGAAATGCCTTGCAATCCTCCCTGCAGGTGCAGACCTGGATTCAATCACAGCCCTCTTCCCTCCACCACTCCCTTTCTTGCTAGCTCGGGGACCCCGCTCCACTACCCACTGGCAGGACTCTACTGCAGATGCAGCCTTCCCAGGAAACAGACTCCTCTGCAGGAGGCTAGGAATGTGTCTTTTTATACGAAGGATTTGTGGGATCTCATGGACTATGTCTGCAAAGACCCTGTGAGCTCACTTCAGATTCCCTTACATTTATCTCCCGTAATATTTACACATAGGCTGCAGCTGTCTGCTTGGAATTTCCTGCCTTTATTCTGCTCCAGATCAGACTCAGAGGAACCATTTTCTCCAGTTCTCCCTTGGACCTGCTGGTGGCTGACAGGAGAGTTAGATGTCCTTCCACCACCTGCATCCTTGGGGAAGAAGCCAGAGGTCCAGGCATCCTTTGCTTAGGGTCATCTTACAGGATTGCTCCTCTGTTTCTGCTCTCAGCACCAGGGTCCCTGGTCACTCATCACTGGTACAAAACTTAAGGGGGCGCCAAAAAAACTCAGTCATCTAGACAGGTAATTTAATGCAAAATTTTTTAAAAACTCAAAATGAATGCAAAGAATCAAAATGTTTAACAACGACAGAATCCACCTCTGCAGATGGATAACCTCTGCCTCGCTCTCCTCATCTTAATCCCTTCCCTGTGGGAGCCTGTCTTTACTTTTAAAACTGATATTTTGTCTATCATGAAGATTTTGCATTAATTTTGATTTGAAATACTGAATTTAGCATTATTTATCTTGCTTTTTGAGTTTCTTGGAGCCCCGTTAAATTGTGTACCTGAGGCAAGTGTTCCCCTTGCTCACCCTAGTCCTTGCCCTGCTGAGTGGGTGCAAGGTCACACTTTCTCTGCAGCTGCTTGACAAGTGTCTGCCACACTCTCTAGAAGGCATGGTCCAAGTGCTAGACTTGGACCCAAGGGGGAATTTCATGAGAAAGCTCACACTGTTTGCAACTTTTATCAAAACTCTCCCTGTTAGTTGATGGAGCGGGGAGGGATGGCATGGGGAGAAATGCCAAATATGGGTGAAGGGGCAGAAGGCAGCAAAGCACACTGCCACGTGTGTACCTATGCAACTATCTTGCATGTTCTGCACATGTACCCCAAAACCTAAAATGCAATAAAAATTTTTAAAAAAGACAAAAAAAAAAAACACCTCTCCAATTTGTTCCCTCAGGTATCTGATGCCTGTTTGTTTTTGAAACCTCATTGGTGCTTAAGACATGCTTACTAAGTGAATGAAGAAATGAATGAGTGAATCCTCAACTGCATTTTCAATTACTATAGAAATTTCCCTGTAGAACACTCAGAATCTGTCTACACACACCATGTCTGGATTCCACCTTATTAGCCTCTTCCTTAAACTTGCAGATGTTAGAGGAGAGTGTTCATCGGTAGTAACATTGCACAGGTTAATGCAATGGCCAGTTAGGAACAGTAGTGGCAGCCAAAGGTTTAATGCTTCAGTTGATGGAGATGCTGCACTTAAATTTTAAATATGGAGCAATTGTGAACAGATGAAATTGGTTTTCTCTGCAGCATATATATCATCTCAGGTAAAAAGAAATCAACTCTCACTCTGCATGAGGCATTAAAGATAAACAAAACAATATAGAATTAAAAAGTAAGAGGAGGAGAAGCCAGAGAAAAAAAATGAAACTATTTCTATAGTTACACTTGGCTAAGGGTGTTATCACCTGCTCTCTAATAGAAGAAATCTGAGTGAAGAAAAGTAAAAGTGCAAAAGATATTTCATGCTTAATTTATTATTAAGTTCAAGTTAACTTTATGTAGTTATTTTTAGTATTGTTAATTGACTTTCAAATAACCTTTGATGTTTTCATAAAGCCCTAAGAAATGGGAGCTCCTAGGTTGTGTGTAATCTGAATTGGTTAGTCCAACACTGACTAATCCCTTGAAACTTCTAGTGCCTGTATTGGGAGAAGCAGATAATAAGGTCATGTTACAGAAAGGTGCTCAAGCAAGGCTCATTTGGGGGAGAGGGTTTGCTGCACCATACTGATCATCTCCACTATCTTTGAGCACCTGCTACATGTAGGGCCACATGCAGAGCATGGAAGACGGGAAGAGGGATAAAGCTCAGTCATTGCCCTCAATGAAGTTATTGTCTGCTGGCTAAGGCAGACACTTACACTAGCATTTGTCCAAGGAGGTCAATGTCATAGGAAGCTTCATTTAAAGAGTAGAAAAACCTTCAATGAAGGCCTTATGGAATCTACTTTGGGTGAAGATTTGGGGATGATAATGATTCAGAAAGTCTTCATAGAGGTGGGGCTGTGTGAATAAGTCTAGAAGGAATTATGGCCATATGAGGAAGAGCCCAGCAGGGGCCACTTGGGAGCCTTTGAAAGAGAGTAACCCTCTCATCTTAGCAGTTTGGTATGCTGCAAAGTCCACAGGGCCGTTCTAGGTGGAGAAAACTTCCAAGTGAGGAAGTTGCACCTTTGGAGAGTTGAATTTCCTTGGCGTGCAGGAGTGAGTGATAAGGAAGCGGTGGTGATGAGGCTTAGAAGTGGGTTCATGCTGGTTCATAAGGGGCCTCACATGTCTCATTAAAGGCTACTAGTCATACAGCACCATGAAGTGATCCACACTTACACCAGCAGCCGGGTGACCACATGGAGGATGGAGTGGAGCAAGACATGGATGAATCTGGAGAACATCATTCTCAGCAAATTGACACAAGAACAGAAAAGGAAACACCGTATATACTCACTCATAGGCGGGTGATGAACAATGAGAACACATGGACACAGGGAAGGGAGTACCACACA
>CM052663.1:80011801-80116277 GCA_028533165.1 Leontopithecus rosalia
GTGATCCCACCTGCTCTTCCCACCATTCAACCTGCTCTTTCCACCATCCCACCTGCTCTTTCCACCATCCCACCTGCACTTTCCACCATCCCACCTGCTCTTCCCGTGATCCCACCTGCTCTTCCCACCATTCAACCTGCTCTGCTCTTCCCACCATCCCACCTGCACTTTCCACTATCCCACCTGCACTTTCCACCATCCCATCTGCACTTTCCACCATCCCACCAGCTCTTTCCACCATCCCACCTGCACTTTTCACCATCCCACCTGCTCTTCCCACCATCCCACCTGCACTTTCCACTATCCCACTGCAATTTCCACCATCCCACCCACACTTTCCCCCACCTGACCTGTGACCTCACCTGCACTTTCCACCATTCGACTAGATCTTTCCATCATCCCACCTGCTCTTTCCACCATCCCACTTGTGCTTTTCTGGAGGGGATTTGGAATTGACTCAGGTGAAGCTCTCTTGTTTCTAAACTGAAAATTAAACAGGTTTGAACTAAGTTATGAGTAAGCCTCCAAAGTAGATGGAGATCACTTCACCTATGCAAGGTGAGCTGAGGTTGCTGAAATACCAGCTCTACTGCCAGGAATCCCACTGTAGTGTCTGCAAGTTCACCAGCAATGTAAGACTTCATGGGTGGAGCACTTTAAAAGTACTTTGACAAAGAGTCCAGTCAAAAGTGAGTTGATATTGGCTTTCACAGTTGACAATAATAAGAACAACAATGGCAAATGCTATTTCAACCCAATGCTCTCTCCATGCAAGCTCTAGTCTCCATTATTTATATGTTAGATTATTTTATTAATGATGATTAAGTGAGGGAGAGAAGAGAAAGGATTCTCTTCTCATATGGCAATATCTCATTTGGATATTGCCATTCCAATTTTCTGGGCACAGTTCTTTATTTCTTTTATTTATCTTTGTATTTATTTTGAGACAGGATCTCACTCTGTCACCCAGGCTGGAGTGCAGTGGCACAATCATAGCTCACTGAAGCCTTGACCACGTGGGCTCCAGTGATCCTCCCACCTCTGCCTTCTGAGTAGCTGGGACCACAGGTGCACATCATCACGCTTGGCTATTTTTTAAATTGTTTGTAGAGATGGGATCTCACTATGTTGCCCAGGCTGATCTCAAATTCCTGGGCTTAAGCGATCCTCCTGCCTCAGCCACCCAAAGTGCTGGGATTACAGGCAAGAGCCACCATGCCTGGCCTGGGCAGAGTTCTTTAATCTGTAAAAAGAGCATGATGCCATCCCTTGTGATGAGTTTTAGAGGGGTGATGTGGAGGGTAAAGTGACATTATGTAGGTGAACCAAACTTCCTCACTGACTCACTCATCCATTCACAAGCATTACCATGTGTTTACTTTAACCCTAATTTTAAATAGAGAGACAGAGGGGTGACGTTCTCTGCCTTGCACCCTTTCTCCTGAGCTGCACCTGCAACTTCCCCATTGCATAGTGTTTCTGAGAATTTACACCAGGGGATGTGTCCCAAATGAGGCCAGAGACTTTTAGGAAGACCCTTAGGGGAGCTGTCTTTTCATTTAGGTTCACAGACATATGGATGCAATGCAACTTGTAAAGCTCATGTCTGAGAAGGAAGCAAGGCAGATCCGAGAGAGAGAAAGAGCCCGTGGGATCCTGCCCATAGGGAGTTACCATGGCTTAACCTGTCCACCACCCCAGGACATCTCAGTTACGTGAGCCAATACATGCTGTGTTTGGCTCCCGATGACAGTCAGGAAAAAGCCTATTTCCCATGTAAAATAAAATCTGGAATAAATGATCCAAATATTCACACAGAGAAAAGTATTGATTTTCATACTCTTTTCACAAATGTTTTATAAAAATTGGTTTTACTTTTATGCTAAGAAAAAATTAAAATGTAAAAGTTTGAAAGGGTTGTATTGTGATATTGGTCCTGGATACATTTCCTTCCTTGGTATGGCTGGGACTGTAGGCTAAGAACTTAAGGCTCTCCGATCTCTGTGTGGCTGCCTCCCCGGGCTGTAGATTGCAGGAGGATGCTGCTATCAGCTGCATGTTTCTGTCCTCCTTAAATTCATATGTTGAAACCTGTCACCAAGGTGATACTACTAGGAGGTGAGGCATTTGGGGTGTGATTAGGTCATAAGCATGGAGCCTTCATGAATGGAATTAGAGCCTTTAAAAGGGGACTCCAGAGAAGCCCTCACCACTTTAGGAGATGCCTGGCCACCAGTGAACCAGGAGGCAGGCCTCCCATGATACCATGTTTGCTGGTGCCTTGATCTTGGACTTCATGGCTTTAAAAACAGCAAGAAATAAATGTTTGGGGTTTTTTGCCCCCCACCCCCATTCTATGATATTTTTTAATGACAGCCCAAACAGATGAAGGAAATGCTGTCCCCCTCCTGGTCCAATTTAGGAATTTGGGCTCTGCCAGTTCCCTTCCTCCCAGTTCCCACTTGGCATCTCCCGAACGTCCACATTTGCACTGCTCTTGCCATTTCTAGCCTTCCCTCTGTGCCTCGTGTTAGCTGTTTGTTTGCCTGTACCTCTCTCACCTGCAAGCTTCTGAGGAAGAGCTATACCTTGTTCCTCACTGCTGCCCAGCCCAAGAACTGGGCCGTGAGAGGTCGTTGGCCCATTTGCTAAATGCATGCAGGATAGATCCCCCGGGCTGGCTTGCACACCACCCATCCTAACCACTCTCTTCCTGGTCTTCTCTTGTATAGACTGGAAATCAATAATATTTTATTTCTCAAGCTTCTTTTTTTTTGCCCAGGACTGGCCAAGTACCTAATGTTGGCAGAAGTCCAGGAGATGCTTCCAGTCTCAAATAAAAGAGCAAAATCTTGAGAAAATCATTAACCTTCCTGCCCTGCCCCTTTCTTCCCACCTGTAACACTGATGTTCTACCTACTGTGTACATGCTGTAGCTATCTTGCATCTGTGAGGCACCCAGTACAAGGAAGAAAACCAATATACTCAAACAGCAGGGAGTTAGGAGGGATGGAACCTGGGTCTCTACTGACATAACTGAGAACTCATATAGGTCCTTAACTGCTTACCACTGGGCATCCTAGGTTGGGAGCCACATAAACCCTATTTTCTTTCTCCACTGCGGTCAGATGTCTGTTACGTGTAGTAGATCCCTTGATACTTCTGTGAATGAGAGAGGGACCCCACATCAATAGGTGGGGGTGCACAAAATGTGTTGGAGAACATCAGAATCGAATCTGGCCCAATGCCCCAGATCAAGGGTTAATATTCATGGTGTCCCTGGACATAAAGAGGCTCAGCGAGGATGATGGCTTGCAGAAGAACAAAATTGAGCATTGGCAAAATCAATATGAATTATTCACTTTGTTATACAATATCTCTTTTATAAGCATGTTGCAAGGTACTGGGCCTACAGAAGGTATTCACTGCATTGCTTAGTTAAATGATAATAGCAGAAATAAAAGAAGTGTTGCCTGATCCAGGTGACCGCAACGTAGTTGAACACATCCCAAGACACTTTACACAAATGTAACATCAATTCCCTTTCTCCCCTGTCTAGCCCTTGGAGTTCCTGGACATCGCCAGTGTTATTGATTCTTGGCCCAGTGCAAATGTAGATGGGCTGTGTTGCACTCCAAGGAAATGGCATTTGAGGAAACAGATCAATAAGGTTGATTATTCACATTACAAAGGAATCCAGGCAAGTGCATTGGAATAACTGATTGTTGGAAAGAAATTATTAAAGAAAGACAATGCAGCTTGGACTAGGCTTTAAGATAGCTCTTTCTCTTGCTATCTGGGAGATTTTTCCATGCCTTTTAAGAATAACAATAGACATGGTAATATTAGTCATGGGGTAGAAATAACTACACTCGCAATAATGGTGATGCGAATTTTACTTTCTAAGGTTTTTTTGTGAACTACTTAAACTGAGTGAAAACAAATAAATAAACAAGCAAGCAAGTAAGCCTTAAACAGTGCTGGACCACTCAGAAATCAGTATTAGTGGTTAAGAGAATAGTTATGGGAAGCCCTCCAACAAGAAGAGAAAGTTCTTTGGAGAACGATTAGATGTGATATGGGAAGCTTTGCATCCAGAAAATGAACACGAATTACAGGTAAAGAGCATTTAACTTGGAACCCTTTCCTCTCTGTAAAGCCAGACCCAGGCTTTGTCTGCCTTTGCCCCATGGACACTACTCCTTCAAGCCCTTCACACTGTGTTTGAGTCTGTTATGATCCTGGGAAAGTCTTCTTTTCTCCAGAAACATACACAGAATTCTGATTCTCAAAACATCTGATTGGACACAGGGATATTTTCTTATCAGTATTGAATGAGTTGAAGAGGGCTGTCTTTCAAATAGACTCCCCTCATCCCATTCCTGATTTGAAAGGCCACTGCTAATAATGGGATGCTGGTCATCAGCATCATGAGGGTAGAAATCACATCTGCATTCTCAGTGCACTGTCTGATTATATAGTAGATGCTCAGGAAATATTTGTGGAAGAAAGGGATGAGTGAGGGAAGAAAGAAGGAGGTACAGAGATAGAAGAATGAAATGAGGGAAAGAAGGAAGAGAGAGAGAAGGAAGAGAGAAAGAGAAAGGGAGGGAGAAAAAGAAGGAAGAAAGAAAAGGAGTAGAAGAAAAAGGAAAGAAAAAAGAGAGGGAGAAAGAAAAGAAAGGAAGGGAAGGAGGAAAGAAGAGAGGGAAGGAAGAAAGGAAAAAGAAAGAAAGGGAGGAAAAAAGAGAAGGAAAGAGGGAAGGAAGGAAGGAGGAAGAAAAGGAGGAAGAAGGAAGGAGGCTGGGAAGGAGGAATAAAAAGAGAAAGAAATGGAAGGAGGGGAGGAGGGAAGGAAGGAAGAAGAGACAGAAGGTTCAAAGAAGAAAGGAGGAGGGAGGGAGGGATCTCAGGTTGTTGGGACAGGGCAATGCCTGAGAACCGCAAGTTTAGAGGCAGTATTGCCTATTGTCTTATGAACTGGAACAAGAGCAGAGGCTAGGACTCTGTTCCTGGCTCCATCACTCATTAGCTATGTGACCTTAGCCAAGTCACCTCCCATCTCAGAATGCTGACACTTTGGAACTGGCTCTGGGACACAAAAGGAATCAAAATAGATCAAGTAAATCTCCTCACTTTCATCTCAGGTATAGAAGTGATCTCAGAATGTGATTGGTACAATGATAGCAAGATTTGCCCTTAAGCATCCTCTGAGGCTGACAAAAGTTGACATGGAAAAGAAGACTTTTGTCAAAGGATGTTCAGATGCTGAACCCACAGGTCTCCCAACCTGCCCTTATCCTTCTGTGAGGAAAATCAATAAAAAGCCAAAAAAAACAAGCCTTTAACCAAAAATATTTTAGTTTGGGGATGTGGAAAGCAAGATGTGAGTGAGGGGTAGGGTCCCTCAGAATGAGCCCTTGTGAAGGCGAGGGTGGAAATCCCTCCCTAAGTCTGAGTATCTGAGGGTAGGGAGGAAATGGGGACAGCCCAGGGGTCTTGTTGAGATGCCTTTGGTTCCATCGTGTGTGGCAGCCAGTGAGCAGCCATGTCTGCACGGGCGTCTGGGCAAAGCAGAGCAGGAGAGGATTCCCGAATCTCTTATGGTCTAGCTGAGGCATGGGAAGGTGAGAACAACAGCATACCTTGAATCATTGGCCTGTGGTCCATCAGTTGAAGACACAGCTCCCAGCAGATCCCCAGGAGAAAGGAGGAGGAAGGGCTTAGCTAAATCCAGATAGAATAAGACTTAGGTGCCACAGAGGGCAGTAAAAGGGTCCAAAGTTGGGATAGGAGTGTGACCTTCCCACAGTTGTCCAAGTTTCATCATGTCAGCCCAGAAAGCTTCACATCTGCCCTAAGGAAAAGTGGATTTGAGAGTATGATGGGGAGTAGGCCAGGGTTTGCCAGTCTCCAGGATGTCAATGTCAATTCCAGCTTACAAAATTCCTAAAAAAATAATGATCATCTTTTACTGGCCACATGAGCACACCATGGGGCAGGAAGGAATTCCTGAATGTAACTCAACAGATCCAACATGGCTGGGAGATTCTAGAATTTACTGAATTTTCTGCACCACGTAGAATGGGACTTAGGAGGATAAAGAAGAGCAATGCAACTGTGAAGGGAAAAATATGGACTCCCAAGATAGAGAAGTCCAGAGCAACGCTAAAATTAGAGCTCAGTGGTACTAAAATTGTGTTAAAGATGGTTGGAACCACCCAGGGCTTAGCACTGCGGGAAAAGGAGAGAGCCCGTGTCAGGAAATGAACACTGTTAGGACCACAGTTCTTGGTCTCCCGGAGTCTCTTGTGTTTCTGCAAAGCTCACAAGCACATAGACTGGCTCTCCTTTGCTCCAGATGATCTTTTTGAGGACATTGATGAAGCCAACAGCGTTGGAGAGAGATAGTGTCTCTCTCCAGAGTAAAAGACAGGCAGGCTTAGTGACTATTATAAAAGGTTTAGGGACTCTCTATTTGGAGTCCCTCTCCTGGAATGCACCCTGCTGTGGGTGCAGGTGCCACCTGGCCTTCTTCACGTCTCCATGTAGGAACCATGGCTTGTGGAATTGGTGTGACAATGATGATACTTGGATTAAATGCCTATTGCCTGCGTCATAGCCACTGCCCTGTGCCCCTGATCAAGGAGCTTTATATCTTGTGAAGCATTCAGGAAACAACGTCAGGCTAACTTGCCCTGCAAATAAGGTAAAACCTCAGCTGCTTCTCAGTTCTTGACAACCGCAAATCGGATTATGAATAATTGCCATGTGTCAGATGATACAAGAGGCACTGTAAGAGTTTGGAAACACAGCTGACTGCAGTGAGGAGGTTTGGAAGCACAATTTCCTGGAGTTGAATGTCAATGTCCAATCCCGTGGGTGAGGAAACTGCAGGTGGGAGAAACAAATGCCTTCCCCAAATTCTGAGGACAGGGAAAGGCAGGGCTGGTGTTTGACAGAGGTCTGGCTGGCTTTAGAGCCCATAGTGTGTACCCTAAACTGGAAGCCCTCCAAAACTGCATGCAACTTAAGGAGGTGAGGGTAGACTTTGGGAGAGCCCTGACTTTCACAGCCAAACCGAGGCTGGAGGATGCCGTGGAAGCTGCATGGGCTTTGGGTTGTACAGATCTAGAAGGCAGTCCTGGCTCAGCCCCTGAACTGAGTGACCTCAAGCAACTCATGTGGCCTTTCTGAGCCTGATCTCTCTTATTCGTGAAATGTGAGAAAACAGTGCTCACCTCACAAAGTAGCCATAGCTTAACCGGGTAAAACGAGTGAAGTTATTAGCAAGAGGTCTGCAAAGAGCCAGAACTAAGAGTAGTTCCTCTTCAAGGAAGCATTCTTCCTCTGGTAGCAATTATGATCATGGAGGAGGATGCTGAGAACCAGGTGTAGGGCGCTGGATGGCAGATCAGAGAACTGAATTTCAGGGAGCGGCAAACTCCCACGTTCTGTTCCCACTGCGTGTTAGTGTCTGAGTCTGGATGGGACCTCATCTCCATCTCGGTCAGTCCCTATGTCTCCACCCCACTCTGCCACTACTCCTCAATGTCCCTATCTGCCTCAATGTCCCTACCTGCCTCTGTACCCGTTTCCACACCGTTCAAAAGGACCCAGCCACCTCTCTCAGGAAACCATCATTTTTCTATTAACGCTTTTCTCTCCCAACTAGGTACAAGTTCTATGGGGGCAGGATCCATGCCTATTGATGTCTGCTGTATCCCAGGCTCAGCATGGTGCCTGGCACAGACTGGGGGCTTGATGCATTTCTGTATAAAAGTTACAAATGAGTGCACACATGCATGCATGAATAAAACACTCTGAGGCCTGCAGGAAAGGTAAGGTTAGGAAGAGTGGAGGTACGTGAGTAAGGAAGGGCAGCATGGAGAGGAGAGAAGTAGGCAGAAGCTTGCCTGGGTCTAATGTGTCCTCCCTGCAGGGGCTGCAGGTGGCGCTGAAGATGGCGGGACCCCAGGTGCAGTGGCCAGCCCAAGCAGATGGTACCATCTTTTTGTTTTTCCTTGAGATGGAGTCTCGCTCTGTCACCAGGCAGGAGTACAGTGGCGCAATCTCAGCTCACTGCAACCTCTGCCTCCCAGGTTCAAGTGAGCCCCCTGACTCAGCCTCCAGAGTAGCTGGGACTGCAGGCACATGCCACCAGGCCCAGCTAATTTTTGCATTTTTAGTAGAGATGGAGTTTCACCATGTTGGCCAGGATGGCCTCGATCTCTTGACCTTGTGATCTGCCTGCCTGGGCCTCCCAAAGTGCTAGGATTACAGGCGTGAGCCACCATATGGTGCCATCTTTATCATCTTGCTCTGCCCTGTTGAGAAACCCTTTCACATTTATTCAACACAGCGAGGGTGTTTGTTGGCCAGAGCCTAGGAACCAGTGAGGGAGATGAAGGGGTGCACAGAGGGGCCCCTGGAGGTCGGCACAACATTGGTGGGGCAGCTGAGCCATTGGTGCAGAAGGTCAGGGGTGCTTCCAGCTCAGAAGAGGCAGCATCTGAACTGAGTCATTAGGGAGTGTTGGGATCCTCTTTATAAAGAAATGACCCAGCTTCAGGCTCCTGCAGAGTCCGAGACAGTCAGCACAATGCCAAGTGCTGTGATCACCCCGCTGTGCCCAACTGGGCCAGCCAAGATCTTTTGTGCTTTGCACCAGTCGTGTGGGAAGGTAGCCCTGATTTCTCAGCATAATGCCAGTGCTGAGAGTGAGCCTGGCAGGGTGTTTTGAGCTGGACAGACCCATGTCCAAGTCTAAGCCACCCCAGCACTGATTGTGTAACTGCACCAGGCTGAATTTTGATGTTTTTATTTGATGTTTTTAATGAGCTAATCCATGGGAGTTGCTATTATCATTGTTGTTATTATTTTGGTTTGTTTCTGATTTTGTCTTTTCTGTGTTCATATCCAGGCAAATTTCAGCAGTCTCTCTTTCTTAGAGTAGATGTCCCCACCAAGCATAATATGCAGGTTTTTACTTCCCAATTTGGGTAGCAGAAACTGAACAGATGAGACCCCTTCTCTGTGAGGCCTCAACAAAGCCACCAGCATTGCCATCTTTGCCTGGGCAGTGCCAGCTTCTAACAGGACTGTGTGGATGGTCCTGAGGCAACGCTGAGGCCCCAGCTTCATGATTCTGTGACAGCTGGTGTCACCAGTGGGAACGGGTGTTTCCCCCTTACGCGGGAAGCTTAAAGCAGGAGCAGTCTGGCCTGCCAGCTTGTTTATTTACATGGCAAATTGCATTTTCTACTTCATTAGCCACCACGCTGCACCCAGGAGCTTCCTCTGGGCACTGGCTCTGATCAGGGATTGGAGGGCCTTTATTCTGGGACTAGAGGAAGATAAATTGGGAAGGGGGTGGGGTTCGGGGAGCACTGCCAACCCAGGAGGCATCTGCAGAAAGAGAATTGGCACTGTGAACTGGGGCAGGAAAGGCTGAAAACCTATGGGCTTTTCCAACATACACCTTGCTGGAAATGAATATGCTGCTACCTTGCTGTAAACCTGGGTGCATTTCTTTTCTTGTCTGAGTCACAGTATTTTCCTCTACAAAACACAGCTTCTGCCAAGGCAGTTGGGATGACCACGCTCACAAATGATGCCTATGAGTGCCGTTCTGTAAACTCCAAAGTCAAAAGCAAAGAGGGTGGATGGTGAGGAGAATAGAGATGGCTTCAATGCTTTTGTCCTCTCTAACATTCATGTTGAATATTAATTCCCGATGTGACAGTATTGAGAAGTGCAGATTTGGGGAGGTGACTGAGTCATGAGGGCTCTGTCCTCAGGAATGGGATTAGGTGCCCTTATTAAAGGGCTTGATGCAAGGAATTCAGCCCTTTTGCCCTTCTGCTTTCTGCCACGTGAGAACACCGCATTCTTCCGCTCTGGAGGATTCAGACAACAGATCAGCTTTCACCTTGGTCATGGACTTCCCAGCCTCCCGAACTGTGAGGAATAAATTTCTGTTCTTCAAAGATTCCTCAGTCTGTGTTCTGTTACAGCAGCCCAAACAGACTAATAAAAGAGCCAAGTTTCCTTTGTCCTATTGCAGCCAGTTGAATCCATCTTGGGGAAGATGACCACAATGCAAAAATTATGTGTGCCTCAGTTTATCCATCTTCAACAGAAGGGCAAGAACACCTATGGCCAAAAGTGCTGTGAGAATCAAATTGGATAAGGCACACCGATCTCGCAGCACACTCTCCAGCACTGAAAAGACGCTCAGCTCTCTGACTCAGTTTCCCTCAGATATCAAACGGTGAGGTTGAATGATACATTTAGAAGAAAACAGAAAGCACTTCCTTGGATCCAGGGCTCATGTGCTCAGTGTGCTACCTTACTTATTCCCATAAAGGTGAGACAAGGTAGGGTTTTGATCATCTCATTTTACAGACAAGGATAGTGAGATGCAGAGAGGTAAACTGTCTTGCCCACACATCTCCAGGAAGTGCCAAAGTTGAGATCCTGTCTTCAGATCCCAGGCTCTCATGGACCACCCTAAGTCGTCAGTAGGAGTTGGACTGTACCGTGGCCTTTCAGTCTTTCCTTGGGAAGCTGTTATGACTCACACGACCCTAAGGGCTGATCGAGCCCAGCAGTTTGCAAGCTGAGTACGAACTCCTTTGAATTTCACAAATACTTTTGAGGGCATAGACAGCCTCAAGTAAGCTCCTTCTACCTGCTCAGTATCTGTAAGTGCTCTTTGAAAAGTGACTCAACTAGAGATGCATCTGGGCTCTGCCTGCTGTCCTCTCTCCCCATACCTTTGCAGAAATTCTTTTCCCTCTTTATAAAGGAAAGCCATTCTTCTTCATCCTGAATGCAGCCTCTGGGGTATCAAACCAAGGCAGAAATTCTGTGAGTGCCAAGTGAAGGAGCTTCTCTGAGAAATACTGAAGGTGGTGGTGCCTCATTTCAACCAGGCATCAAACACAGGCAAGAACAAGTTTCAGATCTAGTTCTCTATCTTTCTCTTGTTATCTATTTATCTCCCATCTATCCACCCACCCACCCACATCCATCTGCGCATCATCTTCTGTGTACTTGTCCTTCCATTCGTTCATCCATCTATTATTCATCTGCATAGCCAATCAGCTATCTTAAAATTTGATTTCAGGAACGAGAAGGTTAACAGAGCTTGTATATTAACTCATGTCTTTCAATTTTAAAATAAAGTCATACTTTCCTGTCAGTAAATTGGATTTGGCTGGTGGGTTTGACAGTAAAAACTGGCTTTGCCAACTAAGCTACAGATATTTTTCATAAATTAAATAAATTGGGTCAGGCACAGTGGCTCACACCTGTAACCCCAGCACTTCGTGAGTCCCAGGTGGAAAAAGTTGCTTGAGGCTAGGAGTTCTGGCTCTTTTCTATAAAAAAAAATTAGTTGGCACAGTAGCACGTGTCTGTAGTCCTAGCTAGCTGGGAGTCTGAAGTGGAAGGATTGCTTGAGCCCAGGAGTTTGAGGCTGTAGTGAGCTATGATTGTGCCACTGCACTCCAGCCTGGGCAACAGAGCAAGACCCTGTCCCTAAAGTTAATTAATTAATTAATTTATTTATTTTTAAAAGGTTAAATAAGAACTCCAAGATTTTGACCAAATCTAGTTAAAGCACTTATACAGCATTCCAGACCTGCACCATCCAATATGACAGCCGCTAGCCATATGTGGCTACTACGTGCTTGAAATGAAGCTGTCGAAACTGAGATGTGCTAGACTACGAAATGCACAGTGGATTTCAAAGATTTAGTATGAAAATGCAGAGTAGCTCATTACTATTTTCACAATGACTACAGGTTGAAATTATGATATTTTGAGTATATTGAGTTAAATCAAATATATTATTAAAATTAATTTCATCTATTCCTTTTTTACTCTTTAAATTGTGTTTAATAGAAAATTGAAAATTGCCTATGATGTTCTCCTTATATTTCTATTGGACAGTGTTGCTTCAGAGAATAGATTCCTTGGAATTATTTAAATGTATGGCAAAATTTGGGATTTCTATTTATAATGCCACAATGGTATATGCTTTTCAAATTTCCCATAGAAGGTATGCTTTTCAAATTTCCCATACACAAGCAAATACTCCACTTTTTACACATGGAAAAATTCTGGCTTTTCTAATTTTGTGATTTCGTGAGAATTCTATAATGGGGCCAGAAAATTTACTTTCAACCCCTTGAGCCTTGGCAAATAAAGAGGTACTGAACTTAATAAAGTTCCTGCAAAGGTTAATGGAAGACTTCCCCTTGGAGAGCACATCTTTTGCTTGTAACATTTGCCAACTTACTGAAGCTATCTGCCATTTGGCCAGGCCCCTCCTTCTTACCTGCTCAGGTCTGAAAGAGAATGTGGGAGAGAGGAAGGAGGGGCTGGAGGAGAGAGGATGGGGTCTGGCTCCATTTACAGTGGCTAACTTGCTGAGTGACCTTAAGAAGTCACTTCCCCTCTGAGTCACAGTTGGATGATCTGTAAAACAAAACCGTACACCCCACTGATTTACGTGATCCCTGCTATGGGCTAAATGTTTGTTTCCTTCTAAAATTCTTGTGTTGATATTCTAACTCCCAAGGGGACGGTATTTAGAGTAAGGTCAAGAGGATGAGCCTTTATGAATGGGAGTAAGTGCCCTTATGAAGGTGCCCGGAAAGCATCACCAGAAACTGCTAGTGACGGACTGTGGACTTCTCAGCCTCCAGAACTTTCAGAAATAAAGTTCTGTTTTTGTATAGGTTTTTGATTCTGTGGTGCTCGTAAAAATGGCCTGAATGGACTAAAACAATTCTAAAGTGACATTTCTCCAGCAGTGACATTCCTGTTTCCTCATCTGCTTGATGAGCATAACATATTCCCTGGCTTCCTAAGGCTGTCGGGAGGATTGATTTGATCAATACATTACTGTATTGGAACAGAAAGTGGCCTGTAGTGTTAAAATGTGCTTGCTCTTTCTTGAAGTGTTTTCGGTGTACTGTGAAGAACAGTCTGTGAGGATACGGTTGTCCCATTTTACAGAGGACAGTGCTGCGCTCAGCCCCAGAGACATGCAAACCCACCCAATATGTGTCAGTGTCAAAACTGGTCAGGATTGAACCTCGGGACCTGGGACACCATTTTCATGGACTCACTTCTTCCACTTATGACCATCTTATAGAATCTTAATTTAGTTGTTGAATTGCTGAGTCTCACTATAATAACATGAGCTCCAGCACCATGGGGACCTGAGTCTGTCACTGCTGTGGCTCCACAGTGGGGCCTGGCACACAAGAGGAGCTCTATAACCATGTGTGTGCTGAGGGACAGGGCGCCAGTGCTCCTCAGGGGCTGCTTCTGCCCTGGAGGAACGGGTCCACTGTTTTAGCAGCAACCAGGGTTCCACTATGTCAGCAGCACCCCATGAGACTGAGGGTTCTCTTAGTCCCCTGAGCTGGAGTCCCTGTCCCTGTGGGTGGGCACCATCCCTGGAGAGCAGCTGAGCCCCCAGCACTGTCCCTGCAGCCAGCCTGCCCACACTCCTGCTGCACAGCAGTTTGTAAAATGAATTACTGTCTCTATGTGAGGTTTCTTTGATTAAGGAGGTGAAGTGTAGGTGGAACTGGGATTGGGTGGGTGGGAGATTATTAATGGCTTTTTGTTGTATTATAGGATTTGTTAGTTGTTTTTGCACTATTTTTTAGAGTTTTAAAAAGCTAATGAAATAAAATGAAAAGGTACCATATATTCACTGAAAAGAAAAAGACAAAACCTAAGAGTAAAATCTGAAGAAGAAAAATCGTCTGTAATCCTACAACTTACAGGCAACCGTCTCTGGCTTGTTATCAATCAGTTTTCTGTGCAGCCTGTGGTTGAGATCATGCCCCACACTCAGTTTTAAATCATGCTCTTTTCCCCTGAAAAAGGCGATGAGCATTTTCCATGTCACTGATGACTAATAACAGTTACCACTTGTGCTGTACTTACAGAGTGGGAGGCACTGGGCCAAGCGCTTTACCAAATTGACTCTTAATTTTCACAACTGCTGCATGCAGCCCAGCGAGAAGCGGTGGGCGAAGGATGGGCTCTGGAGCTGGGCAACCTTAGTGCCAGTCCTGACTCTGTCACCCCTGAGCTGTGTGACTTTGGGCATGATGGCTGTGTTAGTTTCCTGTGGCTACTGTAATAAATTACCAGATGCTATGTGGATTAAAACAACACAAGTTTATTCTCTCACTGTTCTGGGGGCCAGAATCTGGAACCAGGATATTGGCTTAGCCATTCCCTCTGAAGACTCTGCAGGAGAATGCTCCCCTGTCTTTTCCTAGCTTCTGGAGTTGCCAGCAATCCTTGGTCTTCCTTGGCTTATAGATGCACCCCACCTCTGTCTTCTGCCTGTCTTCACATGTCTTTTATGTAAAGACATCAGTCATTGGATATAGGGACTACCCTAAGCCAGTGGGACCTCATCTTAACTACTTACATGTACAATACTCTATTTCCAAATAAGGTCACATTATGTGGCTCTAGCTGGACATGACTTCCTGGGAACCACTATTCAGTTCAGTAGAGTGGGCAACCCCCCTGCAGCTCATGTTTCTCATTTGTTGGATGCAGAGACTAGTGTCCATCCAGCAAGGTTAATGCAATGTTTACATGAGGATACAGATGTGTATATATGGTTAAGAATGGTGACTAGTGCATTGTGACTTCCAGGGCGAGGTTTGCTTTGACCCTGAGGCTGTCTTACAATCATCTCCATCAGCCCAATGAGGAAGTTGTGTCTCAATTAAAAGTTGCTGGGAGCCCTCAGTTAAAAGTTGCTGGGAGCCCTTGCCCCAGAATGGCAGGGCAGGCACACATTGTAGCTGCTGGAAAAATTTCTGGGCGGCGTCCCCTTTTTACTAGACAGTATCCGTAAGTGATCAAGAGAAGAGGCTGTCAGGCCAGCCAGGGCTGAGGACAATTCTCAGCTTTAATCACCAGCTGCATGGTCTTGGGTGAGTCCCTCAGACTCTCTGAGGCCCCTTTCCTCAGCTATGACATGGGACAAACCATACCCATCTCATAGGACTATTGTGAGGCCAAAGCAAATCTGCAGGGGATTCTCAGCTCAAGAGGAAGCACACAGCAATTTGCAAATGGCAGCTGCTATTAGTTTACGTTTAAATCTAGTTTTGCTGATTTGACATGTTCACTTGTAGCCTTCAGGCTGGGCGTGATGGCTCATGCCATAATCTCAGCACTTTGGGAGGCCGAGGCGGGAAAATCACATGAGGTCAAGAGTTTGAGACCGGACTGGCCAACATAAAGAAACCCCGTCTCTACTGAAAAATATACAAGTTAACTGGGTGTGGTGGTGCATGTCTGTAATCCCAGCTAATCGGGAGAATGAGGCAGAAGAATCGCTTAAACCCAGGAAGCGGATGTTGCGGTGAGCTGCGATGACACCACTGAACTCCAGCCTGGGTACCAGAGTGAGACTCCTTCTCAATTATAATAATAATAAAGTAAAAATAGCCGTCATTGTTTTTTCTTGTTACAGAAGTCATATATGTTCATTATAGGACAATCAGAGCATATAGATAAGCCAAGAGCAAGCATTAATCACCCATAATGTTACATTCAGAAATAAAACCTCCTAACTATCCTTCCAGTATTGCATATGTACAGGTATGTACAGAAATACTCACATACAGAAAACATACATCTTAGTGGAACATTTGTGAGCTGTCTTTTTTTTAGCTGTATGTGATGAGCATTGTGTGTATGTGTATGAGAGAGAGAGAATATATATATCGTCACAGCTATAACACATTGTTTCAAGGACTGCATTCAACCACAGCCTTATTTAGACATCAAGTGGTGGTTGGCCATCTCACCTTTGGTTCATTTCAATACTGCGTCTGTTTCCATATGACTGACGGGTATGTGGTGCAGTGATGGGGCTACTTCTGTGTCTAGTCTAGTGGCCACAAAAGAAAAAGGGGATGTCACTGAGGACGCACTTGTTATGGTTCATGAAGCATCTCCACAGCCTCTTCCCAGTGTGCCCTTGCTGTGTGCATGTGGGGCTACCTTCTGTAGATCAGGGACTGAGTGTTTCGAGGGGCCAAAAAAAAATGGTAATCCCAGGACCTGAATGCAGGACCTGTCTTAGTAGAGTCTCTGTTCTGCCATATGAGGGGTGGGGACTGAGTGACCAGGGCCTCTGTCTGGTTACCCTTCACCTGGCCCCGTTTTCTGTCTCTTACACCACCCAGAAGAATAAGCAGATGAACTCTCCCTGTGCCTTTGGGGTCCCAAGGCACCCACCATTAGGGAGACTTGAGTATTTGGAGGAATCCTGGAGGATCCCTTCTCTAGAAATGCCCTCACTGTGCAGATTTCTATCGCAAAAGCTCTTTCCCTGCCTGCTTCCTGCCTTAGGCTCTGAGCCTCTTGAGCAGGGATTTTTGTTTTCTTCAATCTTAGCTCTTGTATCTAACAAGAGAATTCAATAAAAATTATGCCAGCTGAATCAAGCCAATGAAGAGAGATTAATGATGGAATCTCAGGCAATAGCTGCCTGTCTAGCTAAAGCCTGTTGGCTACTCTACGTTAAAGATTTCTTATGCTTATGTGACATTATACAGATTACCGAGGGCTCTGCTCACATCCGTCATCTCGTAAGGTAGGCTGAGTTTAGATGATAATGATGTGCTTTCACAATAAGAGTGATTTTTTCCTTCTTGCAGTCACTTTTCTTCTGGATCTTATACATTTCTGGGGATACCCTCAACAGCATTGTGAATTCTTATTTCTAAATATTAATGTAATGAAAGTAAATTGGTCTTTCTTACCATTTGTTGATTTTTAGCAAGTTTGAACATTTTTGAAAAATGTTTCTGTTCTTTGCTCATTCATATCTTGAGGTCTGAATATACATATACATATACATATATATATATATATATATATATATATATATATATATATATCTTTAATCAGTTTACATGGGGACAGTCATAGTTGTGACATTTTTTTTCTCCAGACTGTTTTTTCTGAAATCAATTTGTAGTTAAGTGCTTATTTCCATGAGAGTTTAGCATTTTAACAGTCATATTTCTTGATTTAAAAAATTTTTTTCATTGGAGACTCCTTAAACAACTTTGAAGTTTAGAAAGTCATTCCTATTAAAGATATTAGATAAGAAGAAAATCTAGTAGAGTATAGGTTTTTATGTTTTAATGTGTCATAGTTTACTGTTTTAATCTACCTGGAGGCTATTGTGATGCTATGTATAAAGTGAATTATGAAGACTTGAAGCTACCTGCCCCTCCAAATTAAAAGCAGTCTTTAAATTTATACTTACTGGTTTATCTTTGCCAGCTACACACACACACACACACACACACACACACACACACACACACACACACACACACACTCCTCTAACATCTTCAGGTATTAAACGTAATAAATAAATATCTGGATACCTATTTCTACTGGTAGTTGATATTGAAAGTCCCAGTTATTTTACAGACGGGAACACTGAGGTACAGAGAGGCAAATTAATTTTCATGGACTCACCCAGTGAGTTACTGGAACATCTAAGAGGAAAACCCATTTCCGTTATTCTCAACACAATGCTGTTTCACTGATTTCATCCCTTCTCTCAAAAGACGTTACAATTAATGTCACTTGTTTCCACACTCTGTCTTTTCAGTTAGACCTACATTGTCTAATACCATAACCACCAACACATGGTGCTGAGACTTTGAAATATGGCTAGTTCAAATTGAGATAGGTCGCAAGTATCAAAGGCACACTGAATTTTGAAGACTTGACGTGGGAGGAAAAGAATGCAAAATGCAAAACGAATAGATTTTGTAGTAATTACCCACAGAAATGATAATATATTGGATGTAGTGGATGAAATGAAATTTGTTATTAAATTTTATTTCAACCTTTTTTTTTTACATTTTAATATAACTCCCCCCTAATTAAAAATGACATACATGGCTTGTATTATGTCTCTTCTGGACAGTGCTGAAAACCAGATTAACTCTAAATAGGCACTGCAATTTTTTTTGTTTTTATTGTTTTTTTCTCACCACTTTATCTTAGCACAGTTTCTAGTATGTAATAAATGCCCACTGAATATCTGTCAAATGAATGACCATGTAAATAAGGGAACTACACAGCTACAACCCCATCCCCTTGTGACAGGGCGTGATTCTCAAAAGTCCTGGTGGTTGTTTTCCTCTCCAAGTTTAAAGGGATTGACTAGGCCACACGATCCTAATAAGAGTCTCTTAGTCACTAGGGATTCACAGAGAGCAATCTAGGATGGGCCATGAGCTCAGGCCATGGAGGCAGGTTGTTTGAGAGCCCCTATGCCACGATTCTAACACACTTGGTGGATCTCAAATTCCTACTCACACAGTGTCATTTGCTCTATTGCACTCTTTCTCTTTCAGGTATCAGCCCTCTTATTCATTCCATTCAGCCTCCTCTTATCATAAGCTTCCTTGGCTTCTCTTTTAAGCGGGAAGCTGGAGGTAGGAGAACCCAGGACACATGAGAGCAGAATATGGTGGGAGAAGTGTGCAAGGTGTGACGTCCAGGAGTCCGGGGAGGATGAGGCTGGCCATAGAGAAGCTGCAGGATCAGCAGGGCCTGTGAGTCATCTCTCTCAAGGGCACTAGAATGACATTGAAAGCTTCCAGAAGGGGAATGCCACATGCAAATTAGCCTTTCTGACACCTCCCTGGGGCTGCTGTGTGGAGCACGGAAAGGGACACTCAGGAGGCTGATGCGATCCCACAGTGGCCTGAGCCGGGGCTAAGCAGGCAGATTAGTGTGTATTTAGCTCCCCAGGAGGGATACAGGTTTCCGGTGTGGGCAGCCAGGTGGCTAGAGGAGCTTCCTGAGTATTTCCTGTCTGAGTGTTTGGGTGAGCAGGTGCTTAGATGGTGGATGGATGGTTAGATGCCGTGCTTTCTTCAGATCTCTGTGCCTTAATACTCTGTTGACCTTGAGTGTTCTAAGTCCTGTGGGCCTTGACAGTATGTCTCCAGCCTCCTTTCACTCTCTTCTTCCAAGCTCCCTCCTTTGGGTGCCCCACAGCATCCTGCAGTCATCTCTAAGCCCTCCACTAACATTGTCAGCTGACTTCTCTGTCTCCGTACACTCTAATAACGGAGGGACCCTGCCTTTCTTTCCTTGTGTTCCTGGTGTCTGGCTTATAGAGGATATTCAGTTGGTGTATGTTGAATGAACAGATATGTTACAATAATATTCAAATCACCAGTTTACAGTCTCCATGAGACCAAGAGCCATACCTGCCTCCGTCATCATCCTACCCCCATGTCTGCCTGCTACACAGGCTGGCCTCATGCAGAGGTAGAATCAGAGCTTCGTAAAGAATAAGATATGAAAAATGTCTCAGAACAAATCTGTACTCCTAAGAAATTGCCCTAGGACCACACCATTCTTCATTCTTGCTATGTCTACTGTAGGTACCTGGGAGAGAGACCTTTTACTATTGAGGACTCTGGGACTGGGCACACTCACCTATGCACTTCTTCACTTTCTCATTCATTCATTCACTAATTTATTTATTCTTTCAGCATTTTTCAATCCGCCCTGGTCACAAAACCCCTGGTGCCGATATGCTTGTTTTGGACACTGTCCATCAATCAAGCAGGGTGATGGCAGAGGTGGTGTCCAAAACCCAGGATGTCCTAAGGGTGTGTCCCTTGCCAGGATGTTCATTCCAAACAACACTGGAGATACACAATCTGTCTTCATGTTTCTAAAGACCTGTGTGAGAAGGAATAGTCATAGGTGCCTTAGGGGGAGAGACGTGACCCCCTGAGAAATACTCCCCTCAGTCAGGGCGAGGCTGCTCTGTGAGTTGGGGTCCTCTGTTCCATGGGTCTGGGGAGCTTCCAAGGGGCTGGCTGTGAGCCTGGCTGAGCTGCTGCACAGCCATTATCCTGTAGGTCACAGGCTGGGAGAAGTGAGCACTGAAGCCCATTCTAATGCAAAGTTTCTTGCAGTGTGATTTTCTTCAATCCATCTTTCATGTTGTTCAATGAATGTTTGAGCATCTTGAATGGAGAAGCCGAAATAGGTTAAGTTTGAATCTTTGCTCATAAACTGTGTGAGCCACCGGGGAGTGACACAACCTCTCTGGGTCACCTTCCTCCTTTCTCAGTGAGGAGCCCCACACCTCCCTCATTGTTTTCTGTGGGAATCACATGAGGTGGTGTATTTGAAAACACCCCGTACTGCCTCTGACACAGAATCCCATTTATGGACTCCCAACCTGTCATTTGCAGCTGTGGGACCTGGAAGAAAATAATAGAATTCATCTTTGGAATTTCATTATTGACATATGCAAAGCTCTTAAAACAACACTGGCCACATGTAACATATGAAGCATTATATAAATGTTAGCAATGATTATTGCCTCTATGTGCCCTGCTAACACCCTGTATGTCCCAGGTAGTCCTAATTAGGGTGTCTTTGCATTGGCCATCTTCACCTATCCAGTCCCACATCTGCAGCAGTGCCTTCCTGTCCCATCCCTGAACCTAACAGAGCCTGGATCACAACAAAAGCTTAAGATCATCCACAGACATCACTGAAGGAAGAGGCTGCTGTCATCTTCTGCTCAGCTCCACGGGACTGTGTCCTGCTCAAGACAACTGGACTTCCCAAGAGCACTGTCTGAAGAGTCCTGCCGGGGCTGCCACATTGAACGTCTCCAGGGGGAACCAGGACTCACGCACATTGGTGTCTCCACAAATGGGACCCCAGGGACACTTTTCTGGATGAATGTTCTCCCTGGGAGCTGTGAGGCTTTGAGGCTGTAATTGCTGTGGCAGCCTCGTGTGCTGGGCCTCTCAGGAGCAGCCAGATACAGGCACGGGTAACCAACACTTCTCTATGAGGTGTGAGGGATTCCTGTGAAGCTAGAACTAACCATTTAAACTGGGTCTGTGTTGTTGATAAAATATTTCAGGGACATGTAAAGTGCTGGCGGCCACAAATCATTTCCGACTTCGTAGCTGGGGAGAGATCAGTGTTAGGGCAGCTGAGAAAGGGGATGCCGGGGAGTGTCAGGAATTCCAATTAGTTCTGCGCCCAAGGCTCACCCTGCTTTGCAATATTTGACCCAAGGGATACTTGAGGCAGGAAAATAGGGTCTGGAGGCAGGAAACATTAGGCCAATCCACACTTCAGCCGTGACAGAAAATAGCCTCTCCTTAAAGCAGACACTGAGTAAATGACTTTGTAACTTTACTTCAGCCTTTTCATTTATATAGGGTGTAACCACATAACCAAGGGAAGCCCTTAGAGGGTATTGAAACCCCCACAAATTCTGTAACAGGGCCCTTGAGCCCCTTTGCTTGGGCCCGCTACCACCCTGCGGAGGGTACTTTCATTTTCAATAAATCCCTTCATTCCTTCCTCCCTTTGGGCGTTTTGTCCAATCCTTTGTTAAAGATGCCATGAACCTAGGCACCCCCCACAGGTAGCATGTTGCTGTGAAGCCCTTGTGTGCTGTTTTCCTATGGAAACCAGGGCCTCAAAGGTAGGCTTATTTTCTATAACCCATGTGGAGTCTCACGCTGGGAATCCGAGGGGGCGTCTCCTGGGAAGATGCTGTGAAATAAATACACCTAGGAGAGGGTAGGTGTGTGTGTGTGTTTGCATGCGTGTGTGTGCATGTGTGTGTGTGTGTGGTGGTGATGGTTGCAGTGGGGTGTGGAGCTGGTGCTTTAAAGTTTTTAAGATTGTGTGTAATATAAACAGACTGCAGTTTGTTTAATTAAGGCTAAAGTTTCATTAACCAGAAGATCCCTGGCCTGCTCAGGGACTGAAGAAGACTTGAACAACCAAGATGCCCACAGTTCAAGGAGCAGGTGGCTCGGGAAACCTTAGCAGCAAGTGTTTGGGATTCTCCGGAGATCAGGGGTGGGCAAACATCTTCTGTAAAGTGTCAGGTAGTTTCTGCTCTGGGGCCACACTCAGCTAGCTTTATCCTGTCAAAGTGGCCGTAGGCTGCCTGCAAGAGCATACTGTGATCCAATGAAACTATTATATATTTACAAACACAGGCAGTGGCCAAACTGGGTCCTCAGGCAGTGGGAGCTGGTGTGTGGCCTGCACTGAAGCTACAGTTAGGATGGTGACTTCCTCCCTGCGGTCACTGCACTCCCTCTGCGTGGAACTCTATCACCTTGAAAGAGCGATTCTGTTGGTGAAAGCCAGGCTGTGATTGCATGGAGGCAGAAGCAGCTCCATCTCAGATGCTGATCCTCCACGTTGACCTCTGATTAACCCGGGTTCCGGGAATGCTTCTAAAATTTGGCTTTTAGGTACTGTTCCTTGTGTAAGAGCATCTGCTGACCTAGTAAACCCTGCTCTTAGGTCAAACAAGCTTGACCATCAATCCTGCCCGTAGGCAGGTTCACATTCATTCTTGTCTTTCTCTTTCCCTGAAGGGTCCACTTCCATTGTCCTACGCATCTCTTGCCTGGGTCTGAGGCCCAGGGAGACCATGAATCTGGAGACGAGGGCTTATTTGTAAGTCTCTGCTAAATGTTGCTTTCTGAAAAACTGTATGTCATCCTCTTTCCCCAGCCTCTCGGATTCCTCAGATTTTGGAAGAGGTGTCTATAAGCCTACACAACAAAAACGGATCCGTCTAGTACCCTAGGAGCAAGGCAGTCAATTCACTGACTCACCACTGACCGCAGTGATTGGCTCAAGTTGTTCCAGTCAGATTAAAGTAGGACTTTCTTGAGTGAAAGGGAGAAAGATTTTTCTCCTGCTCACCTCTCCCTCTCCCTCTCCTCCTCCCTCTCTTCCTCCTGTGTAGGAACAGCTGATATCTGTGCAGGAGCTCATGAAGACTGAGGTTTTTGTCAACTCAGGATCCAGGGCTTCTGCCCACATCCCTTTCCAATAAAGACATACCAGATTGAGCTAATTCCACGTCCCGAGCCGTTACTATGTGCCAAGTGTCAGTGAGTCCCAGCAGGTGTAGAGATGCATGAGCCAGAGAAACCATTCCCCATGTCTTCAACAAGCTTGTGACTGCTGAGGAAGACGGACACACAACCAACAAATTCACAACACAATGTGTTGCAGCAAAGACGAACTGTGAGGACAAAGCATCGTCCTTCATAGAAGAGGTGGCAGGGCTGGAAGAAGGAGGCTCTGGACCAGCAGAGGTCATGTCAGAGCAGTAACTGGAAAGCTCTGTGGTTTTGCAGGGACACATGCACACAGAGGAACAGGAGCAGCATCACAAAGCGTGAAAACCCCTAGTGTGTTCAGAGACCCCTCTTCGAATCTTTCCTACTCTAGCTGCCAAAGTGAGACCTGGGCTTATTTAGAATGACAGACCCAAAGAAGTGCCTCAATGCCATCACTCAATAGCTGGTTGAAGCCCCAGCCAGCAGATGCTGCAAGCAGCTGACCTTCACAGAGCCCACTGATGGCAGAGGTGAGAAGCTGGCTGTCCAGGACAGATGTCCTCAGGTTACATGGGAAGCCATCAGGCTGCTGCCTGAGCCACTTCCATGCAAATCTGCAGCCCTCTGGACTCCTTAATGCACTGCATGAGGCTGGATTGATGTCAAATAAACTTGCAACCCAATTCTGGCACAGAAATTTTTCATGTGTGTGACCTTGGGCAAGTCACTTTATGTCTCTGACTGCAATTAGCTTATATGCACAAAGAGGTTATTTAAATCCATCTCCAAGAGTGTCATGAAGCTGGAAATCATGGGTATAGCCAGCCTGGCACACTGTGGAGCTTAGTAGCTATGAGACAGGAGGGTTACTAATCCCATTAGGCTGGTGTCAGGGTGTGCAAGGACTCTTTGGAAGCAGAGGTTGACAAAGGCCAGAGCTTTAGAACCTGTGGAAACAGGTGAAGACTCCTCTGAGAAATGAAGTCCGTCTATTCTCCTGGGTTGCGTGAGTCATCGGCTGGCCCAGATGTATGCTTGGGCGGGCCGGCCACCATCTTCACCCCTGCGAGATACTCCTAATAAGCCAGGACTTCATGCCTGTATGGATGAGATCAAGACTAACCCATGCACACTTCCCCCAGGACAGGTCCCGGCTTTTGACCTTTGGGCTCCTGCAGGACCTCTTCCAACCACCTACAAACCAAAAATAAAATTCTAAGCTCCCCAACCAACTGTTGGACCCCCATCGTGGCCAGAAGCATTCCAGAGTAAACCCGAAAATCCAGTGCAAGCCAAGATGGGAAGGGGAGGTCAGACAGGCCTCAAGATACCCTCATCCCTTTGGAATTCAGGCACAACTGACCAGCATTAGAATGAAAACAAAGTTTAGAATGACAAAACAGAATCTTTGGTAGCAATGACACCGATTCCAGCCTAACTCCAAGGTAGTATCACATGAGAGATCGCAGGCCCTGAGAGAAATTGAAGTATTTTACCACACAATACATTTCTTTGGCTTTGTTTCCTTTTTGACAGATTCTCTGTCACCGAGGCTGTAGTGCAGTGGTGTGAACTCAGCTCACTGCAACCTCTGCCTCCCAGGTTCAAGCCATTCTCCTGCCTCAGTCTTCCAGGCAGCGGCGATCACAGGCATGCACCACCACACCTGGCGGTATTTTTAGTAGAGACGAGGTTTTGCCATGTTGGCCAGGTGGTCTCGAACTCCTGTGCTCATGAGATACTTCAGCCTCAGTCTCCCAAAATGCTGGGATTACAGGTGTAAGCCGCCATGCCTGATCTCTCTAGCATATTTTGAAATGGTTTGTAAAACTGTCCCATGTGGAGAAAATCTACGTTCTATAGAGAATCCCCTTCCGTTTCCAGGTCTTCTCCGTTATCCAGGAAAGAATTAACTAAGAGTGTGGCACCTTTTAAAATCTGATAAGAAACATTTGCCATCCATCCTCTCTGTACCCTGCTATGTGGAGGTTTCATCTGCAAATAAGAGCCTTGGCCTCCACAACCCCTTACTTAACCCAGACTTTCCCTTCTGTAGATTCCAGGTCTGTAGAAAATAAGTTAACTCTTTCAGCTAATTGCCACACCCATTTCAAGTTGTCCTGCTTTTCAGACCAAACCAATGTGCATCTTACGTGTATTGACTGATTCTCCCTAGCACATATAAAACCAAGCTTAGCCTGATCACGTTGGGCTTGTGTTCTCAGGATTTCCTGGGGTTGTGTCATGGGCCATAGTCACTTATATTTGGCTCAGAAGAAACCTCTTCAAATATTTCACAGTTCAACTCTTTTTTTTTTTTTTTGAGACAGAGTCTCACTCTGTCACGAGGGGCCAGGCTGGAGTGCAGTGGCACAACCTCGACTCACTGAACCTCCGCCTTCCGGGTTCAAGCAATTTTCCTGCCTCAGCCTCCTGAGTAGCTGGGACTACTGGCTCGCGCCACCACGCCCAGCTAGTATTTTTGTATTTTTAGTAGACACGGGGTTTCACCACGTTGGCCAGGATGGTCTTGATCTCTTGACCTCATGATCTGCCCGCCTCGGCTTCCCAAAGTGCTGGTATTACAGGTGTGAGCCACCATGCCCGGCCCACAGTTCAACTCTTTTCATAGACATACTGAAATGTCTGAATGCTGGGGCTTCAACCATGCACCATGTTTATCTGTTTAAAATGTGTATCTGTTTAAAAAATTAATTACAATTAATTACAAATAAATTAATTAATATTTCTGCTTTTAAAATTAAGCCTGATACTACTAAAAAAAAAAAAAAAAAAACAGCTTAGATGGACCAGGACATCCCTGCTGTGGAGGAAGGCTGTTTGAAAGAGGCTTTGCAATGCACGGCTGGGTGGGGCAGCTTTCACAAAACCTCCCAGCTCCTTTGCTGTGGCCGCATCCACATTTCCAACAAACAGCATGGATAGAAGGGATTGCATTGATCCTCATGGACACTGATGGGCTTAGCAGCAAGGCCATTATGCTACTGGATGTTTGCAGGCGGGGGGCCCTCGGGGGTGATTTGTGTCTTTGTTGGGTACTGACGATTTGTGGACGGAGCATTTTCACCGATGTGCTCAACTCTGCAGGCTTGTCAGCAGCCTCTGCAAATTACAAGCCACCTCCACGGCCACCTCTCTCAAGCTGCTAAGCCGTGAAAGGAAGTAGGACCTCAGCTGCCCAGACAGAGAGGGGTGTCTCTTTCCAAACCTGTGGCCAGCTGGGTGGGTGCCCCAAAGGAGCGCTGAGGGTTCAGTGACGCGGGAGGTCAAGTTCTAGAATGTTCTCATTTGATGCAACCAAGGGGCTGCCTCTTAGGGCAGCTGCCTCCTTCCTTTCCCTTAGATGTGGTGGGAAGAGCCCAGCTGCAGGTGATGAGCCAGGGGAGGGGCACAGAGCCTTTCTGAGCCCCAGAGTTGTGGCCTGAGAGATCCCAGTAATGTCAACTTACTCTGGGTGGTATCCTGGGAGTGTCACATGTGAGACTCTTAACAGGGGCTTAACTGAGACCACGTGCCCTGCTGGCTATCCTGGCTCTGTGAGAACAGTGACTGAGGTCTCAGGTGACAATGGCCTGCCACACTCAACTGGTGGATGGTGAGAAGAGGACTCATTGAAACCACCTACTGCATCCAGCATCTTTACTCCAGGACCTCTGAGCCACAGTGTGGGGGAGGGAAGCTCTGGGGAATACAGATAGCTTTCACTTTAGAGCTTCTGCTTAGACAATAACAATCTCTCAGGGCTGGGGAACCCCGGGGCAGCCTGGCAGCCTGTAGGGCTCCACAGGGAGGTACCGAAAGAAGTTCCCTGGGTGGTCGTAGAACAATCTTCCCTCCTTTCTCAAGTGCATGTAATGTGCTGTGCCCTGGTAAGGCCCTGGGGACTCAGCAACCAGCCAGGCACTGCCCTTCTCCTACAATCTGTTTAATGGTTACCTTCTTTTAGCTCCCTGGACATTTTGAGGTTGGGAGGGGTGTCACCAAATCGTAAATCATCCAACTGAGGTGAGTGATTTTTGTACCAGACACTGTGCCAGGCACTGGGGAACTGAGTAAATAAGGCCCCCTGCCTGGCCCCCTGTTCTGGGTGCACAGTTGACTGCATATGAACATGCTCTGCAACAAAGGATCAAAACAAGCCCAGGATCAAAACAACCCCTTAGATGGTCTCTAAGGGGACGACTGTGTGAGCTCAGCTCCTGGCTGGGCCTTGTGGAGGACAAAGGAAAAGAGCACATCTTTTGTGCCCTCAGTTGGTGTGGATCTGAGCCTTCTGGCTGCATAGAGTCATCATTAAATATTTATTTATTCGTTTTTTTCTTTGAGACAGGGTCTCACTGTGTTGCCCAGGCTGGAATGCAGTGATGTATCACACACGCTGTAGCCTAGACCTCCTGGGCTCAAGCAGTCTTCTCACCTTAGCCTCCTGAGTAGCTGGGACAACAGGTGCACACCACCATTCCTCGGTAATGGTCCAAAACGTTTTGTAGAGGTGAGGTCTCACAGTGTTGCCCAGGCTGGTCTCCTGGGCTCAAGCAATTCTCCTGCCTCAGCCTCCCAAAGTGCTGCGATCACACCTGGCCGTCATTTAATATTTAAATAATTATCCCATGTAGAGGTAGGAATGTGGAATTCTCTCTCATTCTGAAAGTTTCAGGGATTTTGAGAGACTTCCTCTTTCCTCAGTTTCCCTTGCACCAGTTCTATGCTTTAACAGTTACATTAGTCATCCCAGATACATTTGCTTTCTTTCTCTTGCTTTGGGTCCCCTAGCACCCTGAGATGATAATTCAGTGCAAGTTTTCTGTTTGAAAAATTATCCCAGAAACACTGTAAGTGAAGCAGCTGTGTTGTCTGGGGTATATACCTTGGGGTTCATTGTCACATGCCAGGAAAATTTAGGACATGGACACACATGAGGAGTTTAGGAGAGAAGGTATAATAGGTTGAAGAGAAGAGAAAGAGAATTAGCTTCCTCTATAGAAGGAGCATCCCATTGGAAAAGACCAGCTGGTGGCAAATGAATGGAGTTTTATAGTCCAGTTTGAGGAGATGGTGTCTGATTTATGGGAGGCTCACAGATTGGCTAAATTAACTATGATATTTACATAGTGTGCAGGGAAAACTGGGTGCCCACCCTAATCTTCTAATGCAAATGGGCTTTCCAGTTGATGGGTGCCATCTTGTCTGCTCCTTATGACACACATGGCTGGCAGAGAAGGGAAGATGGAGTCGCCATTTTGAAACTGTCTAGTCCTTAGTTCCTGCTGGCATTTACCTGTGCAAGCTCCCAGCTTGCAGGCTGCTCTTTGTTAGAACATGATTTGGGGCTGCTTCAGAAGCCTTACCGAGGACTCCCATGCCCTTGCTATCTGCCTAAGCAGTTTCTTTTTAACTCCTGTATCATAAGAATGCGAGGAGGTGGGGAAGGAAAGGGGGTCATTGAGGGTGTGTTGTGAAGCCAGGTACCACTGTGGGCAGCTGGGCTCAGTCCACTGGGGGCTCTGAGCGATTACACAGAATGTGATGCAAAGTTGTCTCCACTGAGAGGCAGGGAAACGTCCCCCACTTCCTCTGTCACTGGCTGAGGGCTGATTCTGAGGCCCAAGGCAAGCTGATGTGGGAGGCCTCTAGAAGCTGGAAAAGGAAGGTCCTCCCCTGAGGAGTTCAGAAGCCTCAGGAGGAGCACCAATGGTGACAGCTTTCTGCAGTGTCATGCAAAATGTGACATAGTATGAGTGAGGGCAGACAGCCTTGGGAACCAGGACGGGCTCCTGTGCCAGCCCGTGGGTGCTGAAGAAGCTCACTACAAAGATGAGATAGCTGAGCTCCTTCTGAAAGTAAACTGGAGGTCAGCCAGGGGTGAAAGGCAGCCCAGGGGCCCTGGACTCCAAGGCGACGTCGTGAAGGAGCCGCAGCAGAGAGAAGCAGCACAATGGATTAGGAAGACATAGGCAACTCACCCAGCACCGGAGGCCTGGTGGGGGCTGAATTAGGAAGTGAGGCTCAGAGGGTCATCAGTGCCCGGTGTGAAGTACTGGGGCAGCAGGAAGAACAGGCTACTTCAAGGAACAATGGGGCCAGGTGTGGGATCTTGGCGTCCTCCTTACACTCAGCTGAGTTAGGGAGAAGGAAGGAGAGGGTGGGGTCACTCTTCCTCCTGGATTCCTCCATCACATTCTGCTAGGCAGCTGGGCAGTGCCAGCCCAGGGCTCAGTGCTTTATGAATATTAACCCTGTTACTTCTAAGAACCACATTGTGGAGTAAGTGATATTATTTAATCCACTTCGTAGATGAGGAAACTGAAGCACAAAGATATAGATTACTTCCCTGAGGTTAACATTGTTGAGTAGAACTGTGGTGAGATGGAGAATGTCTGCCTCAGAGATGCCCATGTCCTGCTTCTGGGAACCTCTGAATGTGTTATTTCACATGGCAAAGGGACTTCGTGGATGTGATTAAGAATCTCGAGATGGAGGGATTATCCTAGATTATTTGAGTGAGCCCAATATAATCATAGTGGTCTCTGTAAGAGAAAGGCTAAAGTGGCAGCAGTGGGGGGATGTGCTAGCAGAAACAGTGCTAGGAGTGATGTAGCCACAAGCCAGGAAATGCAGGCGCCTCTGGAAGCTGGAAGAAGCAAGGAACACGTCCTCCCCTAGAGCCCCAGGAGGAACCCAGTCCTGTTGTCACCTTGATTATAGTCCCATAAGTCCATTTTGGAATTTCTGACCTTCAGAACTATAAGATATTCAATTTGTGTTGTTTTAAGCTGCAAAGTTTGGGAAAATCTGTTACAGTAAGAAAGTAATACAACATGTAATGGACTCCATTCTACCCAGGAGATGGCATGTGAGTTCCCTATGTGACACTGAGGTGGGAAGACAGATGTTTAAGGACAGATGGATTGCAGAAGCAAGCCTGTGGGATGCCCTAAATTATAAAGACTCTGGCGTATGGTCATGATCCATTACAATCTTTCTGAATTGCCATCGTCCCCCCACCCCCCATGCTGCTAACCTTCCAGAGTCCCTGGCATTGAGGCTTCATGCAGCTAACCTTCCCCAGTCCCTGGCATTGAGGCTTCATGCAGCTAACCTTCCCCAGTCCCTGGCATTGAGGCTTCATGCAGCTAACCTTCCCCAGTCCCTGGCATTGAGGCTTCCCCCGGTGAGGCCACGCTATTCATCTGTGCCTTGAATGTTCAGCCCTCAAAGCTCATCTCGCCGATGCCTCTACATGGAGACTGCTTTTCCCCATGTTCAATTTCCTCAAATCATTCTTGTCTTTCGAGGTTAATGACAGCAGGAGGTTATTATATATCTTGGACAATAGGACTTGCTCTTTTGGGAACTGGACTATTTATAGCATTTTTTAGCTTCTAAAACTCCTGTAGGGGACTATGGAAGTTTGTTCCTCTCCAGCTATGGGATTGGCACACATCAGATTTTTAAGTCAGAGTTAGCCTAGAATGCTCCTAGGTGGGTGTCAGGGGTGGGAGAAAGGAGAACGTGTTGTTCCTGAGCACCCCTTTCTGCCAGGCGGGGCAGAGCCCTTCTCTTTTTAGTGCTTCCTATCCAGATTGGCTAGCACATGCTGACAAGAGTGGGCCCAGAGCCAGAATGTTCAGCTCTGAATTCAAATGTTGCCAGCTTCTAGCTATCTAACCTAGGGCAACGTCTTATCTCTATGCCTCACTTTCCTCATCTATAATGTGAGAATAACAGCATAGGCCTTGTTGTGAGGATCACACAGATAATGCATTTTTAATATTATTTTTATTTTGTTTCATTTGAGAGAGGATCTTGCTCTGTTGCCCAGGCTGGAGTGCAGTGGCTTGATCATGGCTCATTGCAACCTTAAACTCCTGGGCTCAAGCAGTCCTCCCACTTCAGCCTCCCTTGTAGCTGGGACTGCAGGTGCACACCATCAAACCCTTCTAATTTTTTGCAGTGATGGAGGGTTATCACTATGTTGTCCAGGCTGATCTCAAACTACTGGGCTCAAGTGACCTTCCTGCCTGGGTCTCTCAAAACGCTGGGATTACAGGTGTGAACCACTGTGCCTGGCCCATTTTTAACATTCTTTGAATGGTCTCTGACATCTGAGAATGTGAAATATCTGCTAGTTGTTACGTTGATGATCATCAGTGTCATAGTTACAGCATCCTTATTTCTTATTCCGCTAAAGAGATTTATTCTCATCTCTATTTTGGAGGCATTAAAACTGAGCCTCACTGAGGTTAATTGCATGTCCAAAGCCACATGGAGAATGGGTCAGAGCTGGATTTCAGTACCAGAGCTCTCCTTTTCTCTTTTAGTACTAAGCAATTTCTGAACCTTCATTTTTCTCTGTGCATCCAGGACACACAACACTCAGGCTGTCTCTTCCCAGTGATCCAACTCCCAGGCCCTTGGGCTTTGTCAGTTCAGATTCCCAGCATACTCAGAGGCTCTGTCCTTCCATAATGAGTTCTCTGTCAATTACCAGCTCCTGCCCAGAAGCCTCCAGGGCAGTGCAGGCCAATTGTTCTGTCAGGCTTCGGACTGAGCAGAGCATCTCAATTTGGGCAGCTACTCAGTGGTCAATCACAACCTAAAACAGAGACAGCAGGGTGGCCTTATGCCCGGTGATTTCTGGAAACCAGCCAGCCCTTTTCCCCAATAAGACACTCTATTTCTCAGCATGCAGTTTTCTACCAGACTTTTTATGCTAAGCCAGGCTAGTCCTAATTGTAATTGGTTCTGGCTAGTTCCTGCAAGAGCTGTTAAATCTTTTATTTGCTCATTTTCTGAGGAAGTCCGCTACCACTGGGAACTAACTCTTATACCCTTGAGAAAAGGTGTCTCCCCTGACCCTTGCTGGAACATACTCTTTCCCTCCTGTCCCACTCACCCAGCCATCAGCAGTTTCTTCAGATGGACACTATTTTTGATCTTCTAGAAAAATCAGTGTGCGCTGATTCTTTTGGTAGACCTTAAACCTAGGGCTCTAGACATCTGCTTCTCTGTAAGGAGTATTTGCTGGCAAATCGACCTTCTATTCAACAAGGCCTATCCAGTAGAATGTCTGCCAAATTATCCTTGTGACTTCTACGAGTTTAATTGGAAGTTTATGGGGTTCAACATGCATCGTCACTAAGTTTAAATAGCACATTGATTTAGGATTTACATCTTAGCTGGAGATGGTTTCTCATCAGTCCGGGATCCTAGTAATTGCACAGGGCTGTAGCTGTCTACGATCCCAAAACACTTGTCACAGCTGTGATCCTATTTGGTCCTGAGAGTAAGTCTTCAAAGTAGCAGTTATTATTATCTCTGTTTACCAGATGAGGAAATGGGGCTCAGAATGGTTAAATAATTTGCCTCCGGCCACACAGTTAAGACTGAGCCAGGATTTGAACCTGATATCATCTGGATGCGAAGCTTCTTGTTCTTTTTATTGTGTCCATTTTCAATTGTCCCTTCGGTTATTCCAAGCCTATTTATTGAGTGCTTACCAGACAATGATCTAGGCCCCAGGAGCCCAGCAGCAATGAAATGGTTTCCATCCTGTGGGAGAAAAGCAATGAACAAACAATATTGGAAAGTGGTAACTGCTCTGCAGAGGATTAAAATAAGGTGAGGCTGGTGGACGTGTAAACTGGGACAGCCTCTGTAAAGAGCAACTGGGCAATAGCTCACTCAAAGTTTGAAATGTGTATCGACTTTGATTTGGCAGTTTGGCTCCTAGGTAATTTATCCTACAAACATGTTAGCACATATGCAAAGCAGCGGATATAAGTACAAGGATATTTGCTGCATCATTGAATAAGCAAATCAAAGCGGAAATAATGTAAATGTCCATCAATAGAGAATGCAGTGTATCCCTACAATAGAGCCCTCTGGAACTATTAAAAAGAGCAACGCAACATATCTACAACCATCTGATCTTTGACAAACCTGACAAAAACAAGCAATGGCTCTTGACGTGTCCCAAAAACAGCACTGAGTTTATATCCAGGCAGCCATTGGACAGGGCTGAGATCTCGCCCCAAGTTACAAGCCTTCATGCTGAGAAAGCCAGCAAGGCTCTCAGGCCCTGCACTTCCCCTCCTCAAACGTGCAGCTGCGGCTGTGGCTTCTGTACTCATCTCTGCACTTCCTATTGGTCCCCCCAGATTCCACTTAGGAAAATTTGTGCTCAGTTGAAATTGTTACGTAGTTCAGCTAGGAGCTTCGTTCACCCTGTGGCCCCTCTCCAATTCCACTGGCTGCCTTCCCTTCTCCAAGAACCCCTGTGAGATAAGGCCAAAAATGGCTTCCCTGGGCTCAAGCTGTGGACAGGGCATACCTACAGGACTTTTCCCACTGCTTCTTCCACTTTTATATTCTGTTTAGCTCTCTAAATCCATGTCAGCTATAGGTAAGATTAAATCCTTCTCTCATTATTTGGATTTTCAGATTCCTCCGTGGGAATGTGTGTTCAGAGGCAGACTTTTATTTTTCTCTCACACTTTGGGAACTCACAGATTTTTGGCTCTCCTGTGGTGTTTGCAGAGGTAAGCTGCTTCTTTCAAAGGGTCTGTAAATTCGTTCAATTTTCCTGATATGTTCCTGTGATTGTTCTTGAAGCAAAAGTTCACAATGTGAGTCTCCACATACTGTTTTGTCCATCTAAGTAGAAGCCACATGTTAGTCCTGTCTTCTACCCACCATGATCTCCTTCTGTCCCGTACATTAAATTTATGAGGAGGTCAATGCAAGTGTCTAGTGGTTGATCAATGAAGAGCTCTCTGCAGATGTGAGGTCACAGTAAGCTTTGAATGAGAAAAGGAGACAGTCACATGACAGTCAGCGGCTAAAGCTTCCTGGCAGAGGGCGGGAGGCTAAATGATCTCGTCATGAGGAACCAGAAGATAACCAGTGTTGGGGAGCTGAGGAGGTGAGGAAGACACTCACGTGTGATTAGCCTAATGATGCTGGCTGGGCACAGACTATATATAGATGTTCTTGTCAGCCACCATAAGAAATATGGACTGTTTTTGTTGTTGTTTTTGAGATAGGATCTTGCTCTGTCACTTAAGCTGTGGTACAGTGGTGCACAATCGCAGGTCAGGGAAGCCTTGGCCTCCTGAGATCAAGGGATTCTCCTGCTTCAGCCTTTCAAGTAGCTGACAGTGCAGGTGCATGGCACCACACCTGGCTATTTGTTATTTATTTATTTATTTATTTAGGTAGAGACAAGGTATCATTAGGTTGCCCAGGCTGGTCTTGAACTCCTGGCCCCAACTGATCCTCCTGCCTCAGCCTCCCAAGTAGTTGGAACTACACGTGTGTGCTGCCATGCCCAGTTATTTTTTTATTTTTATCTTTTTTTGTGAAGACAGTGTCTTACTGTGTTGCTCAGGCTGGTCTTGAACTTTTGGGTTCAAGTGATCCTTCTACCTCAGCCTCCAGAAGGGCTGGGATTTTGGCCATTGCACCTGGCCAAAAGCTTGGACTTTTTCTCGCCAATTTCCAAAGGCTTTATTGGTAAGTACATTTTAGAAAATAATGATTCATCCTATGGTTTCCACATTAGTGGTATGGAGAGCCAGGCCCAGGGATATGTCAAACGGTGCTGCAGGGACGGCTGCTTCATCCATCACTTGTGCAGGGATCCAGTCCTATGCACCAGACTTGTAGTCAGCCACTTCTTCAGGCTTAAAGCATGGGCTGATTTCTTTTTCAGCACTTTTTACTGACTCACTGCCACATTGGTGCTGCCAACTTAAATACAGACATCCCCACATATAGTACCCAGCTTAGACTTCACTGGATTGGTGTTCCCAAGCCAGGAGTTTGCATTCTATTCTAAGGATGGTGAGAAGACATTGATGGATTCTAAACAGGCAAAAGCCAGTTCTAACTTGTGTTTGAAAGTGATTATTCTGCTGGGGTGAAGAAAGAACTGAAAGGAATTAGAGAAGTAGCAAGATAAACAGCTGGAAGCTACTGCATTCATCCATGGAGGTATTATGGTGGCTTCATGCGGAGGAGGTGTGACAAGAAGTAAATACACAGATTTGGAGGAAGTTTTAAAGTTAAGGCAACTAGACTTACTTATTGAAAGACAGAGTGGGGTCTGTGCAAAAGAGAATCTTAGATAATTTCTACTGTTGAGCAACTGGATATCATGTACTGTGGTGAAGAAGACTTGGAAAGAACAGATCTGGAGAAGAATCAATAGTTCCATGTTGATCACATTAACTCTGACATTCCTCCTGAGCTCAGCATTCCTCCTGAGACATAAATATGTGTGTGGAATGTCCACTACACCTTTCTGTATAAGTAGTCATGGAGTTAGAGAGAGGTAAGGACTGGAAACAGGAACTTGAGTACTTAGACAATATTTTTGACCATAGGAAGAAAGAAGAGAGTTTAGTGAAAGAAAAAGGCCCAAGGAGTCTCTGACTTTCCCAAGTCAAGCAGACTCAAGAGCAGGGAAATGAGACTGACGGGGTGGGAGGAGGATAGAAGCAGCCAGTAAGTTAGTGGGGGGAAATTTGAGAAGTGTGCATGACGGACGTCAAGAGAAGGGCAGAGGACATGATTCTAGAGAGATGAAATGGTCAGCCAGGTCAGCTTCTGCTAAGTGTTTATTGGGGACCATGAAGGAAAAATTTATTTGTTTGGCCAGAGGACAGAACTCCAACCAAAATGAACCAAGGAGAGGACTGAAGAGAGCAAATGGAGATGGACACCGCGGTTTTCAAACACCCTTCAGTGAAGGGACGTGGATTGATGGGATGGATCTAGAAGTACTATAGCGGCAAAGAAGATTTTTGTTTGTTTTATTTGTTCCAAATTATAGAGATACTAGGACATTTGATATGCTAATTGGGATGATCCTGTAGAGAGGGCATGACTGAGCCTGCGGGCAGGAGAAAGAGGGTATAAGAGCAGGAGCAAAGTCCATGAGTAGATGAGGTTGGATGATGTCTAGAAAAACAAGTGGAGGCTTTACCTGTAAGGATCAGAGACACCTTTTTTTGTTTTTCATTAGAAGAAGGAATATTGAGAGGACGTGAGTAGGTGATTGGGATGAGTGAAGGGAAGATGAATGGGGTTTTATATAATTATTTTTGTATTCTCAGTGAATATAAAGTACACACACACATAAAGTAGCAAGCAAAGTCACAGTTGGGAATGGCATGGATGACGGGACACAAGGATGTAGGGGCTCAGTAAAAGAGAAGATTTTTAAAAATCGTCACTTTGGAAAGTAGAAAGAGTGGAAGGAATTCAGGAACATTCTGCATGCTGTCTGAAATCTGTTACCCTGAATTGAGAGTTAGGTCAGGCAGCAAGATAGTGTGTTTTCCTCCAGGAATATTGGATATCAGAAAGGATACCTGCCTCACCTCTCAGGACTGTGCAAGGTACTAAACTGTCAACATCTGTTGACTGTTACAAAATAGAAGCTGTGATTGCTGTTAAAGTTTGGAATTGGGGTTGTCCCTGAGCTTAGCTCAGTGTTGGGTTTTAGTATTTGCTGAATGCTTTCTCAGCGCTTTATTGCAATCCTTCTCTCCCTCTCTCTCTCTCGCCCTCTCTTTTTACTTTCCTCAGGTGTAGGCCACTGCATGAATGAGTAAGTGAATTAATGAGGAACAGACTCTGATCAGATAAGAGTGATGGAGAGAGAGAGAGGAAGACAGAGAAGTTAAGAGTGTGTTCAAGGAAGTGATTCCATTTTCTCCCTGAGAATAGGAGAAAAGTTAAGGTACACATGAGGTACTTAAAATAATAGATTGGTAATGTTAACGGATTCTTCAAATATTGTTGCAATGAGTACACTAGTTAGGTAATAGGAAGTAACAGGGAGTGAGTGGCTTGGAATAGAGTGTCAGATGAGTGCAGTTATTTTAACAAGGTCAAGGATCTAGGCGTAACATTGTGTAGCTGAGAAGATAGAGGGACAGATTGTTGGAGGTGAGGCAAAGGTGATTTGATGGATCACGTATGGATATATAAGTCTTCATGAATCATGATAAAACTGAAGAAGAGGAAGACAATGAACCAAGACCCAATGTTAACCATGAATGAATACACTAATGGAGAGTCAGCAGGCTGGTGTGTTTGCCTCCTGTGATATTCACCTGCTCAAGGGTAGGCCACTGCCTGGGTGAAGAATGAATTAGTGAGGTTTGTGCTTGACCAGGTAAGAATGATAGAAGAGGGGACAAAGAGTTCAAGGGGTTTTCAAGGAAGTGATTCCAATGATGAGTCATGGTTCCCCAGGGAGATGAAGAGGGAAATATGTGGCATGTGATGTACTGGCATATGCCAACACAAAGAGCACTGGAGGACAGGAATCTGATGGCACAGACTTCAAAATAAATGAAGTTTTGGAAGATGGAGATTTTTCTCTCTCTCTCTTTCCGCAATGATTCATACATATTATCGTTTTCTCTCTAATAAAATAGAAAGTACTTGGAGGGCAAAGAATGTATGGTTACTTATTATTATTATTTTGTCCTTACAGAACCAAGCATCACAAGATCAGGCATACAGGCCCATTTTAAATGGGCTTATTAGTCATGATCTTGGTTGCTAATGACAGAAACATAGCTCAATCTGGCTTAACGAACTGCCTTAGAAGACCAGGAATCACAGGGCTCCAGGCCTGTCTCTGTCCTGAGGTTCAGTGATGACTTTCACTGGGAGTTTGTTGTCCCTTGGCTGTGTCTGAGTTCCTTCTCAGATAGTCTCTCCCTGAGAAGTGCAAAGAAGGTTCCAGCAGCTCTAGGTTTTAGCATTCTTAAAATGGCAACCCATTGAGAGAGAAAACTATCTACCAGTGCTGACACAGAACTTTTCTGGCTGATTTTGACTAATTTGGCTTGGATCATATGCCAAAGTGTAGGCCCATGTCTAGAGAGATGGAGTTCTCTGATGGCCCAGCTTATGAGCTCCCTTTGGGGCCAGGAAAGGGGTCAACCTTATTAAAGCTTATAAGCAGAATATTAAAAAAGCATGGTTTCTGAGAGGTAAATTTGCATTGTTATTATCAAAGAAAGCAGAGGAGGCCTGTTAGGCAGCAAAAACACCAGATGTTCATCTATATACAGGAACGGAAGCTGCTAACTGAGTTATCGGGAAGATTAAATGAGATACAGTATATAAAGCTTTGCTGTGGTACATGGTACCAAGTAGGTGTTAAATATCTTTTCAGTTCCTATAACTCTCCTGCTGTATTCTGGGTTCTGAACATGACTTGTTCTGTGACACTGGATAAATCTGTAACCTTCTTCGGGATCAGTGAGTTTATATATCTGATGTCTTCATGGTAAATCTCAGCAAAAAATGGCCACAATTTTCCCCTTCCTGTACCCATATTCCTTGCCACAGGACTTGCAGCTCCTCCCAACAGAAGCCGGAATCCATTATCTCACACTTTGAATTGAGGCTGGCCTGGTGACTTGCTTTGACTAATAAAATATGACAGAACTAGAGGCCAGTTTCATACCTAGGTCACAGAGACCCTGTGTTTCTGCTCCCTGCCCTGGAAACCTGTGAACAAGCCTGAGCTAGCCTGCTGCAGCGTGAGACCACATGGAGATGGAATTCTCAGCCAAGGTCCATCCTAGACTAGCCAGGTCTTAACAGATCTGCCAGGAAGTGCAGATTTGGAGTGAGCTCAGCTGAGATCAGCCCAGCCCAGCCCAGACCTACAGAACTGCTCAAGTGACCCACAACCACACTAGCTAAGTAAATGCTTGTAATGTTAAGACACTCAATCTTTGGGTGGTTTGTTACAGCAATAACAATTTGATACTGTCCTATGCAGCACGGGACTCCTATATTTTCAATTCTTGTTAAATGCCACTTTCTGCTTGCTCTTTGAATATATTTGATGAGATAAAAGCCCTTTCCTTTCCACAAAACTGAGTTTCCTGCATGTTAAACAGCTTTCTTTCAGACACTTCAGTTCCCAGGGTTTCCATCTACATGTGTTAGGCAGCAGTCTCTGCAACAAAAGCATGTTCAAGGGCACTTTTCCTGATCAACTATGTGATCTGTTGATTTTTCTTGTTTCCTGGAGTCCTGGTGAATGATTTGATGCTAACGCTTTCCCTTTCCTTTGGTTTTTACATAGTTCTTATCTGTGGGTTTTAAAGGTTTTCTCTTTTTTTCTTTAAATTTCAGTGTTTTACTGAATTAGCCTTTGTGGTTGGACTTAGAGGACACAGGTGCAGAGCTCAGTTCTCCTTTCTCTGGCTGTGCTGCCTGGGACAGTACAGCTCTGGGGCTTCCTCACATGCAGCATTAGGGGTTATGAGCATTGGCCTCACAGGATTTCAGAAAGGGTCACCTGAAACTGAATGCCTGGAGGTGTTAGTGTGGTGCTGGGCATAGGGAAGGGGCTCGATACACATTAGTTCCTCTCCTTTCTATGATTGTAACCCTCTTGAACCGACTGTAGTGGAACTGAGCTCCATTAATGTAACCTGTGATGGCTGCTGAGAAGCAGAGACAAACGAGACATCACAGAGGTTATCTTTTAATTATAATGATTATTTTTAAAAGAATAATTGTAAAATATGCTGTAATAACAAGTCCAGAGAATAAGGGAACAGTGGAGGGACATTTATTCTCATCTGCAGTGGAATCATGACGTGATGAGGGGCAAAGATCTTAGATCTCCCTGTTGGTGGTGGTTACGAGCTGGGATACAAGGTTGAGCATGCCCCATTTCAAATCCTGGTTTGTCCATTTATAACGGGTGTGACTGCCCGCAACCTGCTTCAACGACACAAGCCTCAGCCTCTCCGTTTGCAAAATAGGGAAAACAATATCTCCTCTACGTGGATTTTGTTGACTGAAATGAGAGAGTACTCAGCCTTGAGCACAATGCCTGTAAGTAGCAAGAGAGATATTTGATTTATCCACACCTTCCCTGGATGCGTGAGGAAACCAAGACTCTGAAAACACCTTCGGCTTCCTGAGCTTACACTGATGGGTAGGGCCAGGCCCTCCAGTTTCTGGTTTTAGTAAGTGGTAATTTGAGCTAATATCTTCCAGGGTATAAAATTACAAAGCACATTCTCCTCAGGGAGAAAGAGTTTCTGCCAATTTCCAAATCAAACAGCTATTCTTCTAGTTGTGAAATAGAATTGATTTTCAGAGCTTAAAAAAGTAATGAAAAAGTAAGCAAATAAACCGTCAGAGTGGCTATGGTGTTTAGCAACCTGCTACCCAGGGGGACTGATGTGGTTTCTTGGTGTCCCATCATATCCAGGTATGATGGTGTGGGGCCTGGGGAATATCACAGACAGGGGCAGGGAATGCAGATACTTGAGGAGCCTCAGACATACCTAGAGAGGACTATCACGCAGTCAGGAGCTGAGTGCTGATGGGTGTTAGGCAGGGAGAGTCAAAGGTAAAGAGAAGGACAGGCTCTATCTTCTAGGAACTTCCACTGGAAGCTCATTATTCTGGCAACAGCCAGACCTGGAAGTGCCAGGCTGAATTAGCACAACATGAGAATTTAAGAACATTTCTTTAGGGTCGTGTTGCATTACCACTTCTAAATGAAGCATTGAAACTTAGACTGGCCTGATCTAATGATAAGGAGAAAGGGTATCTGTAAAGTTTCTAAAGGAATATTCAAGCAACTCTGATTGAACCTGCTGGAAACCCTGCCTGCTGCTAGGCACAGGAGGACAGAGGTAGTTCTTACCTTCCAGTTGTCCAATCGAGTGGGAACAACAGATTGAAACAGAGAAGTCGGCAGAAAGTGACCTTACAGACACAGGCTCACTCTGGCAGATAGCGGATGGGCAGCCAGAGAGCTGGGCGTTGAGGATGAAGAGGAGTAGACCAGATGGAGAAGCGGAGGAATGGGACTGATAAAGTAGGAGGAATGAATGTGTAAATGACTTTAAAGGCTGTCGTGATTGACAGGTGTGAGGTCATAGTACACCCAGAGGCAGGGCTAGTCCCAGGAAAGTAGGAGGGGAGACTGGACAAGATTGTGTAAGAATTCAAAGAAACTGACTCTTCCTAATTGCTTCTATATCTCTTACAAACTCCATCATGATACCTAATCCATATGAAGACGTTAAATCATTGATGAGTGAATGAATGAGGGAATGAATGATGTGCCGGTGCTTGAGTACAGTGTCTGATAGAAGGGAAAGTGCTGATCAGAGATAAAGGGGAAGGCTGCATGGGGAGTTTCCAACAGCAGTGAGCAGATGGCAAGTGCTGGGGCAGCAAGGAGTGCTGACTGAAGGATGCTGTGGAGTCAGAGGAGCCAGAGAGGATCCCGGCCAGGCCAAGCATTCTATCTGTGGTCCTAGCCAACTCAAGAAGCCTCTCAGAGCCTCAGTCCCTTCTGCTGTCATACAAGGATAATAATTAGAATCTGGTTAGTCAGCACTACTTTGCTTGCAAGGGACAAAAAACCCAATCTGAGATGCTTAGGCAAAAGAGGATATATTGTCTCTCGCAACTGAAATGTCTGGGTGTGACTTAGTCTGGGAGCACACATGAGGCTGCTGTGACCCACTTTTTCTCCATCTCTTAGCCCTGATTTCCTGCAGGTTGGTTTTGCTCTCAGATGTGGCATGCTGGTGAGTGAGAAAGTCAGCCTCTGTCATCAAGGGGCCCTAATATCATACATTCTGAAAGTTCAAACACCAGCTACACAGAGATTACTAACGTTTTTATTCCCTGGGGTGAACACTGGGACTTCTTTCCAGGTCTTCAATGCTGTACTCCTCTAGGAAAATTTTGTGATAACTTTTGTGATGACTAATTTTATGTGTCAACTTTGTTGGGCTGAGAGATGCCCAGGTAGCTGACAAAACATTATTTATGGGTGTGTCTGTGAGGGTTTTGCCCCTTCCTCTCTATAAAACAGTTCTTGGAATGGCAAAGCCTTGTTCTTTTTTGTTGTTGTTTTGTTTGTAGAAAGTTATTTATTTTAAGAGAGAGAGAAAAGGAGAAGGAGAGAGAAAGAAACAGCTAACTCTTAAACTGAGTGAGAGAATCCAGAAAGATGGAATCCAGGAGAGAAAAGCAGCTTCCACACTGAGTGGAGGGGGATAGAGAGACAGATGGAGTTTAGGAGGGGAAGACAGGCTTCCATGAGAGATTGTGGAAGGGGACCCCATAGGGAATATCCAGGAGAGAGAAAGATGGCTTCCACAAAGGGAATGTTCATGGAAGGGGGCCCAAACATGGAGTCCAAAGCCTTGTTCTTAAATGTTGAGTTTGAGTTTAATTTTCCATCACACAAATAGCTGCTGAGAGCTCGAGGCCTCATTTCTCTTCCTAGACTCAAGTCTGGTAGAAAAGAAACCTGTTCTCTCTCCCTCATTTTAAACACAGGTGTTGGGCCTCATTTCCTTGCTCTGAATTTGATCCTGTGCCTTATTTCTGTGTCTACTCCCTGGTATCAGTGGGATGGGCTGCATGGATTGGCTTATACCTTGCTCACCTGCCCACTGAGAAGACGAAGAACTCAGCTATACCAAATAACATCAATCGAGGACAGATCAGTGATTTTCCAAAAAGCAATTCATGATGCTATTGCCAGAGAAAGAAATGGTTGCTGAATCACAGCCAGCAAGTGTCTAACATACATTACTAATTGGTGGTGGTGTGAAGATGGATTAAGATGGCATGCACAAGGGCTCTAACACATGGTATGTACCCAATAAATTCTCACTTTATTACACTAGGAATTATTCAATTTATTCACTAGGAAAGAGAATACATCCCAAAGGCTGCCTGCTTGAGCTCCAATCCCATCATTTCCTCTTGCCAGTTTTGTGTTCTTGGACAAGTAACATTCCCTCTCTGTGGTGCATAATCCCTACCTCAAGCCTTGTGAGAAGTATCTGAGTTAATACAATTAATGTGTTTAGAGCAGTGTCTGGCATGCAGAAAGAGCTAAGCATTTGTGGCTATTACAGCAAAGGGCTCTGATCTCTGCTTCGTAGGCAGTTAACCATGCAGAAGGAAGAAACTTCAATTACAAAGAAATCCTCCCATCTCCCTCAGTGCATATACAAACAATCCCAGATCCCTAACAAAACAGCGCAGAGGGCTATCTGGAATTCTTCAGGCTAAGTTATGAGAGCTGGGGAAACGGACAACCTTCCTGGTTAGTGAATTGTGGTCAGAGACAAACGAGGTCCAGCTGGAAGCACAGAGTCTAGGCTAGGTTGGAATAGATTGAGTCCAGAGTCGAGAGGTCTGTCTCCAGCCCTGCAAGTATTTGGGAACCAAGCTTTATGAGGAGTGACTGACAACCAGTGGTGTGATGGTAAATGTTTAACAATTGGCTCTCTAGGGAAAGAAAAAAATAGTATAATTTCCAGTATTTATTTGCTCATTTCCGTCTAGTAAATACTCCCACCATGGTTGAATTCAAATGACCAATGTTACTGATTAAACAAGGAGTTGGGAAAGAGAGGTGCATAGTTGAATCTCACAAGCCTGTATAAATAGTTGCAGCACACCACTTCTTGGATCTTCCTTGGTGATTTCCAGCTTTGACTTATTCCTTCAGCATCACTTCTGGCTACTTATACGCTCAAATTACTCCCTGGGCGGACAGCAGGATGTGCAGTTCCCTGAGCAAGTGTCATGTTCAACTCTGCCTACTCAGCTTTCCCTCCTTTTTGCCTGCTTATCCTCGCTTCCCCTGAATGACCTAAGAATGCTGCATCAGGTAGAGCAGGCTGTGTATTGCATTGCTTCAGGAAGGCCATCAATGAAAACTGAAGTGGTGCAGGTATAACATATACAATCACCTGTGGCAGCTCAAATCTCAGAATTTTTCTTTTCCAAGAAGTCTTTCTCATTCTTCTAGGCTGTGTTGTTACTGCTCCTCTGTATTCCCATAGAACCCTGAATTTTTCTCAGTTCCCAATTTCCCTAAGCTAAGAAAGATATCTTCCCTGAAATATCAAAAGTCTCTTTTAATGTTTAATATGGTTTGGTTCTGTGTCCCCACTCTAATCTCATCTGGAATTTTAATTCCCACATGTGGAGGGAAGGGCCTGATGGGAGGTGAGTGGATCATAGGGGCAGTTTCCCCATACTCTTCTTATAATAGTGAGTGAGTTCTCATGAGATCTGATGGTTTAAAAGTGTGTGATGGTCCAGCTAAACCAGTGTTAAGATGGAAATTTGTAGTACTAAATGCCCGCTTCAGAAAGCTAGAAAGATCTCAAATTGACACCCTAACATCACACTTAAAAGCTCTAGAGAAGCAAGAGCAAAGAAATCCAAAAGCTAGCAGAAGACAAGAAAAAAACTAAGATTAGACCAGAACTGAAAGAGATAGAGACAAAAAAAATCCTCCAAAAAATCAAGGAATCCAGAAACTGTTTTTTTAAATAAATTAACAAAATAGACCACTAGCTAGACTAATAAATAAGAAAAGAGAGAAGAATCAAATAGATACAATAAAAGGTGATAAAGGGGTTATCACCACTGCCCCACAGACACATAAACTACCATCAAAGAATACTATAAACACCTCTATGCCAATAAACTAGAAAATCTAGAAGAAATAGATAAATTCCTGGACACATACACCCTTCCAGGAAGAAGTCGAATCCCTGAATAGACCAATGACAAGTTCCGAAATTGAGGCAGTAATTAATAGCCTACCAATCAAAAAATGCCCAGGACCAGACGGATTCACAGCCAAATTCTACCAGAGGTACAAAGAAAAGCTGATACCATTTCTTCTGTAACTATTCCAAACAATTGAAAAGGAGGGACTCCTCCCTAACTCATTTTATGAAGACAGCATCATCCTGATGCCAAAACTGGGAAGAGATAAAAAAAAAGAAAGAAGAAAAGAAAACTTCAGGCCAATATCCCTGATGAGCATTGATGTGAGAATCCTCAATAAAATATTGGCAAACTGAATCCAGCAGCACATCAAAAAACTTATCCACCATGATTAAGTCTGCTTCATCCCTGAGATGCGAGGCTAGTTCAACATACACAAATCAATAAAAACAATCCATCACATAATGGAACCAAAGACAAAAACCACATGATTCTTTCAATAGATAGAGAAAAGATCTTTGATAAAATTCAACTTCTCTTCATGTTAAAAACTCTCAATAAACTAAGTACTGATGGAACATATCTCATAATAATAAGAGCTATTTATGACAAACCTACCGCTAATGTCATATTGATTGGGTAAAAGCTGGAAGCATTCCCTTTGAAAACTGGTACAAGACAAGGATGTACTCTCTCACCACTCCTATTCAACGTAGTTTTGGAAGTTCTGGCCAGGGCAATCAATCAAGAGAAAGAAATAAAGGACATTCAAATAGGAAGAGAGAAAGTCAAATTGTCTCTGTTTGCAGATGACATGATTTTTATACTTAGAAAACTCCACCATCTCCGCCCCAAAACTCCTTAAATGGATAAGAAACTTGAGCACACTCTCAGGATACAAAATCAATGTGTAAAAATCACAAGCATTTCTTTATACCAGCAATAGACAAGCAGAGAGCCAAATCATGAATGAGCTCCCATTCACAATCACTACAAAGAGAATAAAATACTTATGAATATAGCTAACAAAGGATGTGAAGGACTTCTTCAAGGAGAACTACAAACCACTGCTCAAGGAAATGAGAGAGGACACAAACAAGTGGAAAAACATGTCATTGTCATGAATAGAAAGAATCAGTGTTGTGAAAATGGCCATATTGCCCAAAGTAATTTATTGATTCAATGTTATTCCCATCAAATTACCACTGAAATTCTTCACAGAATTAGAAAAAAAAAACTACTTTAAATTTCATATGGAATTGAAGAAGATCCCATATAGCCAAGACAATCATAGGCAAAAAGAACAAAGCTGGAGTCAACATGCTACCTGATTTCAGACTATAGTACAAGGCTACAGTAACCAAAACAGCATGGTAGTTTTTACCAAAACAGACATACAGCCCAATGGAACAGAATGGAGACTTCAGAAATAACATGACACATCTATAATCATCTGATCTTCAACAAACCTGACAAAAACAAGCAATGGGGAATGGATCACCTATTCAATAAATGGTGCTGGAAAAACCAGCTAGCCATACACAGAAAACTGAAACCAGACCCCTTCTTTACACCTTATACAAAAAGTTACTGAAGATGGATCAGAGACTCAAATGTAATACCCCAAACCATAACAACCCTAGAGAAAACCTAGGCAATATTCATTCAGGACATAGGCATAGGCAAAGACTTCATGATGAAAATGCCAAAAGCAATTGCAACAAAAGCCAAAATTTACAAATAGTATCTAATTAAACTAAAGAACTTCTGCACAGCAAAGGAAACTATCAGAGTAAACAGGCAACCTACAGAATGGAAAAAAAAGTTTTGCAAGCTACCTATCTGACAAATGTCTAATATCCAAAATTGACAAGGAACTTGAATTTACCAGAAAAAAACAAACAAACAATGCCTTCAAAATGTGGACAAAGAATATGAGCAGACACTTCTCAAAAGAAGGCATTTATGTGAAACAAACATATGAAAATAGCTCAACATCCCTTCTCATTAGAGAAATGCAAATCAAAACCATAATGAAATACCATCTCATGCTAGTCAGAATGGCGATTATTAAAAAGTTAAGAAATAATAGATGCTGGCAAGGCTGTGGAGAAATAGAAACACTTTTGCACTGTTGGTTGGAATGTAAATTAGTTCAACCATTGTGGAAGACAGCATGGCTGTTCCTCAAGGAACTAGAACCAGAAATACCATTTGACCCAGCAATCTCATTATTGGAAATATACCCAAAGGACTATACATCATTCTACTATAAAGACACATGCACACGTATGCTTTGCAGCACTATTTACAATTGCAAAGTATGGGAACCAACCTAAATGACCATCAATGATAGACTGGATAAAGAGAATGTGGTACATATACACCAGGGAATACTATGCAGCCATAAAAAGGAATGAGATCATGACCTTTGCAGAAACATGGATGAAGCTAGAAGCCATCATCCTCAGTGCACTGACACAGGAGCAGAAAACCAAACACTGCACGTTCTCACTCATAAGCAGGATGTGAACCATGAGAACTCATGGACACAGTGAGGGGAACATCACACACCAGGGCTTGTTGGTGGTTGGGGGTGAGGGGAGGGAACTTAGAGGACGGGTCAATAGATGCAGCAGACCACCATGGCACACATATACTTAAGAAATAAACCTACACGTTCTGCACATTTATCCCAGGACTTAAAGTGAAATAAGAGAATAATAAAATAAGGTGTATGGTGGTCCCCCGGACCTGCTTTGCTATGGTAAGACGTCCTTGCTTCCCCTTCCATCATGATTGTAAGTTTCCTGAGGCCTCCCTATCCATGCAGAACTGCGAGTCAATTAAACCTCTTTTCTTTATAAATGACCTGGTCTCATGTGGTTCTTTATAGCATGTGAAAATGGCCTAATACAGTGTCTGTCTCCACTGGGTGTCATACGTTCTCTAAGAAGAGAGGCCAAGTTGAATTCACTTCTGTATCCACAGAACCTACCACAGGGGTGCCCAATTTGGGGGCTCTTCAGACCACACTGGAAGAAGAATTGCCTTGGGCCACACTAAAGTACACTAACACTAACAATAGCTGATGAGCTAAAAAAAATCTCATAGTGTTTTAGGAATGTTTATGAATTTGCGTTGGGCTGCATGTGGCCTGTAGACCATAGGTTGGACAAGCTTGACCTACTAGAGCACCCGGCCCAGGGGTTCTGTCTGAACTATATTAGGTTGAGGCAGAGAATCCTCAGGGTAGACAATTATAACTTTGCCTGATTACCAGAAGGGACTCCATGCAAGGAGTAACTGGATTGGTTCTGTGGAACCCCAGAGCACTGATATAGGTCTGTTGAAGAAAAGACGTTCTGGGAGACAGATGACAATTCTAATGAACAGTATTTTAACTGACAAAACTCGTCAAGCAGTGAATGAGCCACCTTGAGAGGTGGTGAGCTCCTTGTCTCTAGAAATATGTAAGTGAAGGTTGAGATATACAGAAGGTAAGCTATCTGAGAATTTCTTGTACTGAATAAGAGATTGATGCAGAATGTTTTGTGAGGCACTGAAGGAGGAAGATAAAATATAAGTGGACATTGACTTGGCTTTAGCTTCATAACAAGTGAGACATCTTCAGAGAAGCCATGCAAAGCTCTAGACAGCATATCATAAGAGAGAAAGGAGGAATTGACTCAGAGCAGATCTCTTATCGGTTAAAGTTCACAGGACATCAGCACCCTAGAATTTCCCAGTTGCCCCACCCAGTCCCTCTGACAGTCTCTGGAGAAGCTAGATCCCAAAAAACTGTGGAGTCGTTTTCAGGGCAAACCATCTGCCTTCTTGGAGCTTGGAGGGTGGCCAGCCAGGTAGCAGTGGGCCTGGGGCATCCTGCACCTCAGCAGCAGCAGGGAACACCAGGGAGAGAAGCGTGCAGACCAGGATGGAGAGGCACAGAAATTATGAGGCAAGATGCTTTCTGAGCTTGCCCACTGGCCATATTCAGGTCCAGGTTGGCATGGCCATTTGAGAGGAAGGGACGCCATTCTGGGAATGGCCCCTTCCCAAAAGATGGCAACAGAATAGATTCACTATTAAATAAAAGTGAAAAACTCCTCTCTACAGCCTACATGAGTTATATTGATTGCAGAAATCTGCCTGAACGTTTATCAGTAACCTCAAAAAACACAGCTGAGTGTATCCAGGGAGGCACTTAAACTGAATCCAGCACAGACTCCAACATCTCAAATGCAAATCATCATATGTACATTTTCTTCATTCCAGGGAATGCATTTTTCCAGGATTTTAGTGGTAAGAGAATGTGTTACATTTCTTTGTACACTTTCCCTTTCTCCAAATGGAAAGATGGAACCAAGAAAGTTGATGAGGTCTGCACTGAGAAGTCAGGATGGAACACTTATTATGCAAGATGTCTGTGTGTGTGTGCGTGTGTGTGTGTGTACATGCACATGCTTATAAGCAAATGTGAGTTTGCATTGAAATGAGCATGAATATGTGGGCTTGATTGTTCTTGAAAGTACACATGCATTCTCAGCTGCATGTGCACAGCTTTGCATGAGCCTAGATGTGGGTGTGCATGTGTCTTATTCACGTGGATCTGAGTATGCAATGAGAGTGCATTCTGGTGTGTGTCTGTGCATGGTGTAAAGAGGCTCTGTCTGCTGGTTAATGTGTGTGTGCAGCTTTCTCTGCAGCTTCCCCTCCCATTCTGCCTGCCCCTGGAAAGACCTGTGCTCTCCATATATTTAGGAATCTGTGCACCTCTGCCTGCAAGACAGACTGAGGTTGTTTCTCAGGAGGAGCCAGCCTGACCCACCTCTAAACCCTAGGTCCTGCCTTGGACTGTGAATTTCACTATTGACGTTCTCTTCTAGGAAATGAGAAAGAATAAAAGCCAAGACCTAAAGCAAATATTCAACAAGACAGTGTTACTAATCCTGCCTGCACTCCTTGAAGAGAGCGTCAAGGTGACAAAAGCCAACCAGCCAGCTGAGCCTCACTTAGCAACCCTAGGGGTTAGGCCTGCACAGTCTGCAGAGCTGCTGGCATTCTTACCAGCTCTGTCCCTGCACTTGCCCCTACCCAGCTAGGTTCAATATGTCTGGTTTCCAAGTCCCAGCCCCTCTTGACCTGCCCTGTCTAATGTCATTGGTTCAATAAAATTCATTTCAAGGCAAGTTGATATCATCATAAAACAAAAATGGAGAAAATCCTTAAAACCAAAAGCAGGTTTAAAAATGTGTAGGGCTGAGACTCAGATTGACAGTTGCCTGCAGGGGTGTTGTGGCAGAGTGCTGTCCCGAACAACACCTCTAGGGTGGTGAGGGAGGCAGGTTCGGGCCTGAGAGAGAAGTTACACTGAGACACACTTGCATCACAAGCCTCTGTCTCACCAGCAGCTCTGGAACGGAGCAGCCTTCAGGGCTGTCGCCAACTGAGGCAAGGGGGCAGTGTGTACACGTCACCACTAACCCTTTCCAGAACTCTTCTCATCTTACAAAAATGAAGTTTTATATGTCTTCAGTAACACCCCCTATTTCTCCTTCTGTGGCAACCACTCTTCTACTTTCTGTTTCTGTGACTTTGACTGAGTATCACATGTAAGCAGAATCAGATAGTATTTGTATTGTTTTGTGACTGGCTTATTTCACTCAGCTTAATACCCTCAAGGTTAATCCACGCTGTGGCAGTGTCAGTTTCCTTTGAGTAATATTCCACTGTTTGCATATTCCACATTTAGTCTATGCATCATCTCACTCTTTAGCATATATACTCAGAAGAAGTGGAACTGCTGGATCATATGAAGCATAAAGTTCTATGTTTAATTTTTTGAGGGATGGCCATGCTGTTTTCTATGGCAACTGTACCATTTGCAATCCTACCAGTAATGTGCAAGGATTCCAGTTTCTCCACAACCTCATCAACACTTGTTTTATTTACTGATTTGCCATCCTAATGGGTGTGAGGTGCTGAAATGGCTTCTGAAACCTGGAGTAAAAGGAGTGGAAGAGAAGCAGGAGCAAACTGAATGTACACAGCCTTACCCAGTTTCACTGTCCCAAGAACCATCGACGCTCTTGGGTGCAAAAACACAGAGTGAACAATGATTCTAGAAGGGAGAGAGGTAGAGAATAGTAGAGGCAAGCTGTGAACTAGGACAGCCAACAGAGCTGTTGTCCTGCTTTTTTGGTCACTTAGAGGTAACTGGATTTTCCACGTTGCTGAAACTGCAATCAGGAAATGTACCTTTCCATAAATCCCTGACGATCTAGAAAACGGTTCTTGTTCTTTTGTAGCTACTTCCTTGGCATCACACAAAATACAGGTGTGACCAGCTACCCTACTGAGATTCACATCCCGAAGGAAGTAAAGGGCCTGGCCTGGCATTAACAAGGGCCCAAATAATCACACCCCTCTATACCCAGAAGCAGGGGATCAGGCCTCATAAGTTAGAGAGAAGTCAAGCCAGGAAGTCAGGAGACCCAGGAACAAGTCCAGCTACTGAATCCAGTCAACCGTGCCCATGGCAGCACCTGACCTTGAGGCCACTTGAGCTAATAAACATCCTTACAAGGTTTTGTGTCTTGTGTTTCAGACCCTGGCATCGGTGCTGGGATACAGGGTGAGTAAGACCAACTCTGTACCCTGCAGTAACCTGTAGTCTTACTGCATAAACACAAGTATAATGCAGTGAGTACTGTTGGAAGGCAAAGGGGAGCTGCACTTTGCAGCCTGGGAATGGAAGTGAAAGAAGGCAAAGGATGAATAGAATTGAGTTGGATGTGGAGAGGAGAGCAAATGGATTAGAATCAACTAGAGGTCACAATGCTGGCCATATTTTATGGGCTTCTGAGGGCATCCATGTGCTATTGCTGTTGATGATTATGAGGACGATAATGATGATGATGATGATGATGATGATGATGATGATGCTATGACTCCCAGTTTAGTGCTCCTCTCTGAGTCCCTTCCCAGGAAGTCCGTTGCAAGAGAACGCAATGAGTTTACCCTCACGGCTTAACTTAGATTCATACAATGCAAATGCTTAGTCAGAAGGATTCTCACTTCCTGACTACTGCTGTCTGCGGATGGGATCTTATTTCCATGCATTTGTACCATAGGGCTGAAAAAGAAATGGGATTGGGTTTTGTGGTTTGTTTGATTTGCCTGCCTCTTCTTACCTTAGGAGGAAGCCTTCTGGTGTGATGGGGAGTGTCCTGGGAAAGTCAGGAGCCCTGGCAGGGAGATTCTTTATTTGTCATGGCACATAAAGAACAAATCTTTACACATCCCTGGGTTTGTTAAGTGTGGAGAGGGTGGAAATTTGGTCCAAATAACAGCAATTATGGGCACCGTTTTAGCATTTTTGTATCTTACATGATCTCCCTAAATCTTGGAGGAACTCTAACATATAGTTGGGGGAATAACAATGCTGTGGAAAGAAGGTTGTTCTTGGACTCACACCCTTAGTTTCATCTCTTCTGAGCTCCATAGCAGAGCTCATCCTCATTAAACCTCAGTTTTCTCATGCATAAAGTAAGATTCATCATGCCTCTCTTGAAAATCATTTTGATGATTTGAATGAAGCATTAAAGTGTGTTACATGCAGTAGCTAAGAGTCGAATGTTACTGGAATCTGTAGTAAAGGGTTGCAACCCTGCTTTAAAGCTGCTACCAAGTGACATTCTCTAAAAAGGTTCAGCAACTTCTGTGTTCTGGAAACTCTTCTGACACCACATTTTGGCTTATGTATCCAAACGAACATTTTTTTAAAGTTCTTCCAGGAGGCTAAATATTTATTCCAGCAAAGCTGCTGTTGCTCAATACATAATTAGTCTGGTCTGGAAATGCACTTCAGAGCAGTGTTGCATAGAAATATAATATGAGTCACATGTGCACTTTAATACTTCCTTGTAGCCTCATTGAAAAAAATTAAAAAGCAGGTGAAATTAATTTTAATCATATATTTTATTTAGCTCCTAATATTAAAAATATGATTTTAATATGTAATCGATATAAAAACTATTAATAAGATACTTTACATTCTTTCTTTCATATTAAGCCTGTAACATCCAGTGAGTGTTTTACTGACAGCACATCTCAATTTAGATGCTAAATTTTCACTGTAAGTACTTACTTGATTGATACTATAATCTCATAGAATTTGAAGTTGCAAAAAAAATAGATTCATGCATTCACATTGCTCTAAGCATGCTTAAAAGTTTTTAAATACAGCTGTGTTAATGGTAGACTATTTTACTGTGCTTCAGTTTTTAGATTTAAGTTTAAATTATTTAAAATTGAAGAAAATTAAATATTCACGTTCTCACTCACATTAGCTATTTTGCAAGCACTCAGCCACATGTAGCTAGTGATATTAGGCCGCACATCTTTGGTGTCTGAAGATATTTCTCTGAAGGTCGTCAGCAACACTCATCTTTTTGAAGTTGGCTCCATATTTGCCCAAAAATACCCTGAACTCACTGGGAGTCTTGTCATTTTGGAGGAGATTGTGAAGAATGATAAAGTGCTTACTTTCAGAATGAAGACTGACTACACTGAGAAGGGGTTACTTCCCTCATGCGACTCCTGCCTGGAAATTGTTTTTGTGATCATGAAACCTATTTGGGTAAACAAGTCCCAGTGTGTTTGCTTTACAATTGCTTGCATTACTTCACCGTCACTCCTGGCTCAGATTGCAAAATAGGTGGTGTGACCCAATACACAGAAACGCTGATGTCTCAGCATTGCTCATGAGTGCAGCGGCCAGGGCAACTGGAAATGAGCTGGAGAGTTGAATCAGAATCTCCCTAGGGCTGTCTGCCCCCACCCAAGTCTGTACCCTTCCTGAGAAGGCAGGTTCCACGCTACAAAGAGGCCTTCACTAAAGCAGGACTGAACATCTTAGCTGTTCCATCGTGGACACAGGCAGCCTGATGATTCCCTCTTTGGTGCATGGCTTTATATCCTATTTCCCATCTGGCTTATGCTGAACTCATTTTGAAAATGACCTATAGGTAAAAGAGCAGTTTTCCTTCTTAACATCGTAAACTGTAATAGCCTCAGCAGGTATGAAAATTGAACTACACTAAAAAAAGATTTTTGGTCATCAAACCCAGAGTTCCCCCATCAGCTGCTTGAATACTCTATTATTATTATTATTATTATTATTATTGCAGTTGACTGTATTGAGCAGTGCCAAGATTACACAAGTACAAGATATGACGATTCTCAAGTCCACCTCATACACAGGACGGTAGTACCGGGAGCCTTAGGGTTAATTTTTACCTGTCTTCTCCTTTCTTTTCTTCCATTTTTCTATTTAATCAACTTTTCGAAAGCACCCGGGGCAGCTGCTAGGGTTTCTAAGAGTTACGAGACAGGGGCCTTGCTCTTCTCCTTTAGTGGATGTAAACAGATGTGTAAATACATAAATTTAAGTATGTACATAATAGTAACTATTATCTTCATCAGTTTAAATACTTCTCTAGCCATTATTTTACTCAGGCACTGAGTTGGAAAGAGCCCAGGATTGAAATGAATGGACTAAAATTCAAAATTCTAACTTAGTTATTACAACATTTTATGTACTCTTGGGTAAGTCACTTAACTCCTTTGAGCCTCAACTTCTTCAACTGTATAATGGGGTGTTAATACCTACTTTACAAGGCTGTTTTGAAGATTAAGTGAGCTGATTAACGTAAAACACATGTGCTCCAGGAGCCCCAGGGACGCAGCTGGCTCTCAATACATGCAACACCAGTGAGTACCACTTTTAATGAATCCTTCCAGCAGATTTGAAATGCTCTTCACTGTCATGAAAATTGAAGCCCAGAGGCGAAAAGTGTCTTGCTATTGATTCCAATGTTACATGCCAGATGGGAGTCTCAGCCACTTGAAGATGAGGACAGGCCGTCAACCTGCCTCAGAGTGCCAGGAAAGCACACAGTGGGGAACATGGGAGGCTCCTTGGGGGAGAAATCTTCTAATGAGAGAACTAAAGAAGACCATGGGGAAAAGAAAGTTCAGGGGAGAAAGAGGAAAAAGAAGAAAGAGATGAAATAATGTCTAAGACCAAAGGACAGAGAATGGACAATAACCAGAGACAAAAAAACACATGGCATCTACGGATAACAGAAAGAAATGAAGCATGACTAGAGTGGGTGTGCATATGCATGTATGTGTATGTGCATGTGTATGCATGCATGTGTGCATTCATGTGCATATATGTGTTCGTATGCATGTGTGTCCATGTACATGTGTGCATGTGTGCGTTCATGTGTACACATGCATATGCACATGTGTATGCATACGTGTGTGCATTCATGTGCATGTGTCTGTTCATTGCATGTGTGCATATGCACATGTGTATGCATGCAACATATGTGTTCGTGTGTATATGTGCACATGTGCATGTGTATGCATGCATGTGTTCATTCATGTGCAGGTGTATGTTCGTGTGCATGTGTGTATATATGTGTGTTGTGACTGGGGAAGTAGATAATGGTCAGGTCATATGATGAGCATCACATTGGGGTCACCACCTGAGACTTTGACCTGATACTTATCACAGCTAGCACCTGAACAGGGACACTGACATGACCGATGCCACAGCTGTACCCCAGTGCAAAGAGACCTGACCATGATACTTATCACAGCTGGCACCTGGACAGGGACACTGACTTGACTGAGGTCTCAGGTAGTGACCCCAACATGATCAAAGTCTCAAGGTTCTGGGGCCCGTAGTAAACACTATTAACAGGTAATTCCCCTTCAACCTCTCTCTGAGAGGGTCATCCAGCACAACTTTTACATTAGTGAACAGTTAGGGTAAAGAAAAAGGGATGTGGTGTAAAGAGACTTAACTAGAGAAGCTTTAATGTCCCTGTCTTTTATGCTATGACTTGAAATTCTTACCTAATGAACTGGCTGCCTTCAGCCCACTCCATTAAAACTTTTGGCCTTCCAAAAGGTTTGAGACTATAATCTTCTGACTTTCCCTAATCTTTTGCCACCTACCCCAAGAGAATCCCAACAAGGTCACATCAAGCTAAATTAAGATTTTTGTTTAATCTTTGCAAAGCATTGAAATGTCTCAATTGTCCACATAGGAATTTTAGGTGGGGCCAGAGTAAACACTATTAACAGGTAATAGTCATAATGACTGCTGTGTGGAAAAAATATAGAAGGAGACTGGAGGCAGAGAAAGCAGGAAAGACATTGCTGCCATTGTCCAGGCAAGCAATCATGGTGGCCTGCTCCGAGGAAGCAGCAGTGGTGATGAAGAACCCTGCACAGGGTTGAAAGATGTTCAGAGGGTATGGTGGACTCAAAGCCATGGCTTCTGATTTGTGGTCACTAGTCCAAACATCCATAGAAGCAACAATTCAGTTGGTTCCTAGAAATTCGCAGACAATGGCTTGTCTCTGGGTATCTGTTGTAGCTTTGTCTTGGGATTTTTTTTCTTGATGCCAATGAACTGTGTTGTCATTTGGGTGAAACTCATTTTATAAACACAGCCTTAGATTGGGTGGCTGTGTAGGGGAATTAATGTTAATCGTTACAACAAATAACACAATTTCAGTGGCTTAACACAATAAAATTTTGTTTTCCATGACATAAAAATAAATGTGGTTGTGGTGGATGATTTTTCTTCAAGCCCGGATGACTCAGTAGTCCAGGGGCCATTTAATTAGTGGCTTAGATGTCCTCAGAGCCTTGGAATCCACTGCTTCATCTGCTGCATCCAGCCACCCTATGATCAAAAGGAAAAATGTGTGGGAAGCTTAAGGAGTCAGGTCTGGAACTGGTATAGATATATGGATGCTCATATTCCATTGTTCAGAACCAGTCTCATGGCTCATATTTAAATAATCTGACAAATACAGTTTGACCATGTACAAGGGAAGAAGTAGGATCTGGTAAACATCAAGCCAGATTCTGCCATGATGCAAGCAACAACTGGGTGAATCAAATAAGTAGATTCATTTTAACAATGTTTACTTTCTATTTTATTTTATCTTATTTTTGAGACAGAGTCTCACATCGTCGACCAGGCTGGAGTGCAGTAGCACGATCTTGGCTCACTGCAACCTCCGCCTCCCAGATTCAAGCAATTCTGCCTCAGCCTCCCTGAGTTGCCAAGACTTCAGGCATGGGCCACCACACTCAGCTAATTTTTGTGTTTTTTAGTAGAGACAGGGTAGCCAGGATGGTCTCGGTCTCTTGACCTTGTGATCCACCTACTTCAGCCTCTCAAAGTGACAAGATTACAGATGTGAGCCACCATGCCTGGCCCAATGCTTACTTTCTTTAACCCAGAATCCTCTAGGTTTATTCCTCTATCTTAAATAACTACCACTTTTAAGAAGTGTGAACAGAAAACTTCAAGTGTGTTTAAGGCTGGCCTCATCTTCTGCTTGGTTTTGTGCCAGACCCCGTAGGCTTGGTAGCGAATGATGAGATGCTGTTGTTAAGAGCAGAATGAGGCTCGAGTCTTCAGAGTCAGCCTAATCTAGGCATTCATTAGACACTAAGATCCTGGTTCCCTGTCCTATCCCTTGCTGAGTTTGTTCGAGCAAAAATTACTCTGTGATTCCTAGTATATGAGTGGATCTTCAGTATTTCCAACTCTTTTTGGCAAGTATAGCCAGCCAATACAATGAAGAGGAGGGCAAGGGAGTTTAAATTGGGGGCATGTGATAGAAGACAAAGTCTCCTTAGCAGTCAGCAGGAGAAGCAGGTCTAAAACTGAGGTTTATTGCTTAGCAGTTGAGCTCTGTCAGCCCAAATTAATTGTTTCCTGTAGTTTTTCTTCTCATCCTAATTACATGCTTAACTAGAAGTCAGAGAGTACTCTATTTAAATTCATTCTCTAATGGTCATTCGTTGCTTGACTTTTGCAAAGCTCCTTGCCCATTTTAAGCTTCTATTTTCTCTTTTCTAAGTTGGATTTGATGATTTCTAAAATTGCTCTGGACTCTAATCTTACATGCCTCTGTCAAGGAATCATGAAACAGGAGAAAAAGGTAAAACATAAAAACGCCAAGAGTCCTTGCTTTCATCTTTATGGAGGAATGTGTTAGGAAATTAACATTCCCAAAAAGGCCTAGGATCTCATATGTTGTTCATCAAACTGTGATTAAGGAATAAGACAGTTGATTTCTATACCCAATAGAGCTAGGTCACTGACACTTTCTGTGCTGCGGTCCCATCTGTCTGGGTAAGACTACATGGGTGAAAATGCTGATCTCACAGTTAAAAAGAGGAATCCTTCACTCCACAGGGCCATGTGAAGCATACTGGGGACCTGACTGATGGTAATTTCCACCTAGCATCAGTGTTCAGTGGAAATTACAGATGAATGAGTTGCCCTGTCTACCATGCCAGCAAAAGTACTCTGTAATAAAAGGTTGATCCAAAGACTACTCAGTGGAGAATACACTTACCAGGAAAAAAAGAAGCTACAGAGATTCAGAAAAAGAATGAAATAGACATCAATTGTTTTGCCCATGCCTCTTTCTTTCTTCTGCTAGAACACTCTAATTTTCCTGAAGAACTCCCTCTTTCCTTCTACTGTTCTCTGTGGTTATGGTGGGGTTAACCTGGTCCCTTAGTCCCAAAGTCAGTCACTCTGGTCAGAGGATTGGTTTGAAAATGGTCAAAGACATTTCTAGGGATTGATGTAAGAAAATGGCCCTATGAGGCTATTCAGAGGAAGACACTTGAGGAAAAAGCTGCAAGATAGAAATGCCATTTGCAGCAACCTGGTTGGGATTGGAGACTATTTTTCTAAGTGAAGTAACTCAGGAATGGAAAACCAAACATCATATATTCTCACTCATAAGTGGGAGCTAAGCTATGAGGATGCAAAAGCATGAGAAGGATACAATGAACTTCAGGGACTTTGGGGAAAGGGTGGGAAAAGGGTGATGGATAACAGACTACAAAATGAGTTCAGTGTATATTGCTCAGGTGATGTGTGCACCGAAACTCCACAAATCACCACTCAAGAAATTATGTAACCAAATACCACCTGTTCCCCCAAAACCTATGGAAATTAAAAAAAAGATAGGAATGCCAGATAAGCAAGTAGAGAAACTGAGTCCTGAGGACCTGTTCAAGATCCTGGATTTTACAGTCCTTAAACCTTATATGCTCAACAGATACTTGATTTTCCTTTTGATTGAAAACATTTTAAGGGAATGGGGAAAGGGTCTATATTCTGCAACGAAAAGGCTTTGACTAATGCAAAAGGGAACCAGATTGCTTATACTCTTTGAATAATGATCATCTTAATGACTCTTCTCTGACCTCCTGCTAGGCACTGCACACTTATGGCTCCTTCTCTCCCAATAACTTACGAGAAATACAAAGATCATAATTAAGTAGTTGTAATTACAAAGGTTCTGTTACATTGCGTGACTGGACCATGGTCAAATTGCTTGTAAGAAGTGAAGCAGAGGCCGGTACAGTGAGTCACACCTGTAATCCCAGCACATTGGAAGGCCGAGATTGGTGGATCACCTGAGGTCAGGAGTTCAAGATCAGCCTGTTCAACGTAGTGAAATCCCATCTCTACTAAAAATACAAAAATTAGCTGGGTTTGATGGTGTATCCCTGTAATCCTAGCTCCTCAGAAGGCTGAGACAGGAGAATCTTGAACTCAGGAGGCAGAGGTTACAGTGAGCCAAGATCAAGCCACTGCACTTCAGCCTGGGCAACAGAGTGAGACTCTGTCTCAAAACAAAAAGTGAAGCAGAGATTCGAACCCAATTTTGCTTGCATGGGCTTGTCCCTCTCTCACATGGTTTTTCCTGAAGGGAAAGGCTCAATAAGCATGAGGGCAAATCAGAGAATCAGAGAACACAATTGTTTAGCTATTCAAATAATACGAAGGATTTTCCATCAAAGACACAAGTATCTAGAAAAGGGGTTATTGTTATATCAAAGAAAAAGATTGAAGAGAAACAAACAAACAAGCAAGCATATTTGAAAAGAGCATTTGCCTAAATAAAAGGAAAGGGTTTGGTCTGTGCCTAACATTTTGTTAGGATTTTTTGGTGCATTGGTAAATATCAACTGGAACTAATTTGTTATAAGAATACAGAAATCTTACAGAGCCTGATGTGGAATTAACTGAGTTTCAGACAAGGTTGAAAGTGGAGACAAGAAAAACCTCAGGCCTCTAATTCTTATTCCCGGTTGTCTCTGCTTGTCTGCTTTGCCCTTCTCTGTCTCTGTACACAGGCTTTCTGTCATCTGCTGTCTGTGGGGCAGAACCTGCCTGCCTACAACTCCCTGGTTGGTATATTGCAGAGAGACCCAGTCACTCAGAGAAGCTGATTTTCTGTCTCAACTCCCATTTTCTGCCACTTCCAAATTTCGCAGAAGAGGGTAACTGACTAGGTTGGTGAGGTGAGGACGCCATCCTGGGAGATTCCATCCTGGATCATTACTGGAGTGGAGAGGGAACAATGCCAGGACCCTGAATTTAGGAGCCCTCAGGAGAGGGTCTTGTGATGCACTGATCAGATGCCCTGCCAGGCCCTGAAAACCTATTGTCTCAGCTAGCATCAGCTCCTTTCCAACATCACCTTGCCAGAGGTCATGCCACCTTCACGCAGGAGCCAGGGTCTTCTCCCTCTAAGTGGGGATATCTCTTAAGGTTACTTTGCAGGGGGCTACTTTGGGCTTAAATTGCAACTCAATTTCTCCCTCTCCTCAATCATATGTTTTCCCCTTACAGCCTACACGTTTTGTCTTGAATAACTGTCCTGCATTGAAATTTGCACCTGAATCTCCTTTGGAGAACCTAGTCTGTGACAGCTGGTTCCAAGGATTATCTGAGAAAGGAGATGCTAAGATGAGATTCTGGGACAGGATAACCCAGGCTTGTCTGGCGACGAGGACTCTATTCCTGGGGTTAATTGGAGCGCAGTTGGCCCCAGGGTGCGTAACAGAATAATTTCTGACTTTTCATGAGTGGTGATCTGGGATGGCTACCAGGGGAAGGGGATGCATTAGCTGGTGCAAAGCATCAGATGTTTGTAAATATGGGGCAGAGAGTAAATATGAGTGGAATAGGATGGTTATTGCTAAGCTCAACTGAGATTCTAGAAAATTGAAATGAAAAAGTGAGAGTGATTAATTGGTAAGTCAGAGCTAAGTGTGAAAATCAGGAACCTCCTGGTTCGCATAAAAAGAGCTCTCAGCTCCTATAGCAAGAGGGCAGACAGAGCTGTGGACTTAGTTGTCAGAATATTTGACCTCTAAAGAAAGTAGAACTCCCCAACCAGGCAGTTCAGCTAGCAATTCCAGGGTCACCAGATCTTCAATCTCTAGGTTCCCCTGGACCTCTGGGCCACTTGCCCCTATTAAGTGCTGGTGCTTCTCCTTAGCTTGAAGATGATTTAGAGGCCTTGCCTCTGCCAGAGAACCTGAGCTACTCTCAGGATTCATATCCACTGCCCTGCAACCCCCTCGCAGGTAGGCTGAGAACCAGAAATTATTCCCCTTTATGTTTGGGCAAGCTGAGACAAGAAGAAGAAAGCTATACACTAAAAGAGCTATATACTGAAAGACTGAAAGATCCAGTCAGTCTTTGTCAACAGGAGCTGGGAGAATATGCAAGAGATGAGATTTTACGGTGTGAGATTACGGAGGATTTTATTGATTCGGGAACACTTTCCTGGGATGCAAGAGTTACCTCCTTGGAAAGAAACCTGAGAGATGCTAAGAAAACACTGACTCCAAGAAGCATGGAGAGATCAGTGGTCCCCACACCCCAACTGGGGGCAATTTCAAAGGTTCCTCAATGCTCTGGAGTCCCCATGGGGTCAAACTAAGATCTTTGCTGGAACCGCAGAGTAACTCAGCTTCCCCTTTTGCCAAACCCTGCTTTCTTCCCCTGTGTTTCACAGGTCTTAAGAGCAATTCTCAATTAACTTTGTGCATTATAACTTTTATCTCAGCATTTTCTGCCAAGAAAACTCAGCCTGCCACAGACACCACTTCTCTTGGTGGGGCTGAAGATCCTGGAGTGTAGATGCTGGATATTTACTCCATCAAGGTCTCCATATATACAGCATTGGAAGAACAGTTGATTTGCGCAGAGAAAATTGGTCACACTGCCAAGTCCAGATCCAGATATGTCTGTCTTCAAAGCCATTTGTACACTGCTGTGTTTTCCTATTTAATACATATTTTTATGATTGATCTGTCGGCAAAGTGTCTGAACGTACAGGCAGAGAAAATCAAGTTGATAGACATCAATCGTAGCGCGTGGTTGGAAACAGTTGGAACACAGCATATAAGATGAGCTAAGTGTCTGTGATTCATTCATTTAACAAACTTTCATTAAGCTCTTCTTATTCTGTGCCAGCCCTAGGCTAGGCACTGAGGATACAGCAAGAAATAAAGCCTTCATTCTGATTTCCAAAATGCATGATCCAGCAGGAGATTCGTAAATCGTTTAAAGGCTGATAAAGAATGGTTCAAGCCTCCACTTACATCCTATGAGAATAGTTGAGCACTATTTCTTGAAGACAGAGGCCCACAGTGCTTCTGTGCCCCTCAGGCTCAGTAAAATGCTGAAATCATCTGGTATAGAACTGGCAATAAAACTGATTACCCTGTCTTCCCTTGTACAGCTCACTCTGGTGTGAGCCAAACACCATGTACAGGCCTACATCCCATATTAAAGAAATTACAATCAGTGCTTCTTAATGGGATAGCATAGGTAGGTACGGCCTACTGGCAACTTTTGGTTGAATCAGCATATGGCAACAACATTGTCCTTTTAATTTTCTCCTTTGGTGATGATTTCCAGTGCCAAGCAGGATGAGAAGCAGGACCCCTCCACAAATATAGAAAGTGGACTGTTGCATTGAAAAACAGTGGAGTGCAGTGCCACAATTAACTAGTGAACAGTGGGTGCTAGTGAGCATAGGGCCATGGTTGTGCATGGAAATGTCATTAGTTTTCCTTTTCCTCCTTTTTCTTTCCCCATCATTGGCCACTAGTAATCTATATCTGCCATCCTACATAGTGGGCACATAACAGAGCTTCCAGTGGTAAGAAGTTCCTAAGTTAAGGGTAAACACAATGAACGTCCATCAAGGTGAGGAAGTGAAGAATTATGTAGCCATCCTTCAGTATCCATTAAGATCTGGTTCCATGACCTCCCAAGGATCCCAAAATTCAAAGATGCTCAAGTTCCTGATGTTAAATGGTGTAGTATTTGCATATAGTCTATGCACATACACCATATACTTTAAATCATTTCTAGATTACTTAAAATTCTGAATGCAAAGTAAATGCTATAGAAATAGTTGTTATGAATTGTATTGTTTAGGAAAAAATGACAAGAAAAAAAGTCTGTACATGTTCAGTAAAGATGCATTTCTTTGATCTGTTGTTGTTTGAATGGTTGGATGTGGGACTCATGGATATTGAGGGCTGACCATAGGTAGAGAAGGAAAAATAAGAAGAAGACATTTAATAATTAATCAACAAATGAGTACTGCATTGTTTTTCATTCCAGAGCCCATGGTCCTGAGTAGCCAGAGAGGATATGATCCAGAACAGGCATGGCCAAGTGGTCTTAGATCTGGTGTCAGGAGGAGATGGAGGAGACGGGTGTGTCCCAGTGGAGGAAGGACAGTGGTGGAGGTACACAGCAGGGGTGAAGGGGCCTTCCTACCAACAGGGCTACTCAGTGCCTTTATTTGTCAGTCAAAGCCTTTCTCCAGCTAATGTCAACTTGCATCTCCATGTATTTTACATTGTCCAAACTTCATCCCACATGACCTGGCCAGGCCTTCAGCAGCAGATGTTACCCATAAAGTTCCTTTTTCCCAAAGAGCCTCCTGTGTTATCTAAGTAGCCAATGCTCCCCACAGCCCGCAAAATGGCCATTGCCTATCTTGCTTCCTCTGATGTACCTGGGTAGTCAATCCTTCTGCCCTGTGGGCTTCTTTGCTACTTGGTTTACTCATCTGTTGAAGCTACCTGTGCATGAAGGTGGAGCTTCACTCATTGCTGAATCAGCAGCTCCCAGCTTAGAGCACAGGATTGGCCAGTCATTTCACAGGCCACTGAGAATGTATGATTTGTAGAAGGAATTAATGAGTGAGCATCTCATTGTGTCACTGATCCAGGTCTCGATGAACTCATCAATGAAAGGGCTGCACAGAGACTGGCAGATGAGATTAGTGGCTCTCACTGGGCATGTCCGCCAATGGAACCAGAGGGAATTTGGGGAAGTCTGGGACCACTTAAAATAAAAAAAATCAGCCTCTCTGGGTATTTTTAGGGAACAGTGGGATGCCACCCTCTCTGTTAGGAATCAAACTCTGAGCAGGTCTCTTGAGGTCCTTTTATTTTGTACATTTATGAATTCCATTTTGTTCTGTGGGTTTTAGTCTGAAAAATTGGTGCTCCAATACCAGGATGCATTGAGCACCCCCTGAGCGGCTGCCCCAATTAGCCTGAGCAGTGACATGCAAATCCCCGAGGTGTTTTGCATTTTCTCTAGCATGGTCCTCCACAGCCTGCTCTGTGTTATCTTTGTTTGGGTAAGAGCTGAGTCCCAGCCCTTTAGGAGCCTCGACAGCAAGGGGCAGATGCGCTTGTTTCTGTTTCTCTGTAGACCTAGTAAGTAACCGGCTCACAATATGCCCTCCGTCCACTTTTTGTTTGCATTTTTTCCTCACTGAAATGAAATTAAATTCATCAGGTAGTGCCCTCTTACCCTTAGTTACAATTTTGACCTTTAGAAGTATAATCAGATGTGTACAGATTTTCAGATTAACAAATTATGCTGTTTATCTGGAAAGGTTTGACAGCCTGGAGCTCCAGGTAAATGCTACACTCTTATGGGTGCCCAGGCTGGAATGCCATGGCACAATCATAACTCACTGCAGCCTTGAATTTCTGGGCTCAAGGGATCCTCCTGCTTCAGCATCCTATATCCTAGGGCTATAGGCATATATCAGTATTCCTGGTTAAGTTTCTAGAATATTTTGGTAGAAATATATTTTCAGTATTTTCATCCCAGGTTGATCTCAAACTCTTGGCCCAAGTGATCATCTTGCGTTAGCCTCCCAAAGTGCTGAGATTACAGGCATGAGCCAGTCTGCCCGGCCACACAACATTATATTTTATGGAAGTGGGCACAGCATTCCCAGAAACTTGCAGTCACTGCTGGGCAGTGGCAGAGAAGCCAGGGGAAGTAATTCCATTCTCTGAGTACCAGGCTGGGTGCTTCCCACCTATCAGCCTGAAAAAGGGGTGTTAATGGTTCTCCCTTCACAGATGAAGAATTTGAGGCTAGGGGATGAAGGTCACCCCCATTTAACATGTGTTCTGTTTATCATAAAGAAACCTCTTTGCAGAGAATCCCTCTGCCTTGGCCTCATCCTCAAGGCCATTGCCTTCCAAGTAGCTGGCTGGTCCTATTAAGGAAAGGCTGTCCTTGGATTGCTAAGGGTCCTGGGCTGGTGAGAGAATTGCACACTTGGAAAAGGATCTAGAGACACCTCCAGAAAGAGCCCCCCATGCAATAGGAGGAGGATGAGTACACCATGGGAGAAGCTAGCTCAGCCTACTGTCAGTTTCAGCTCCCGACAGTCCCTGCATTCCACACTACAGTCTAGATCTACCTAAGCCCTGTGGGTCTCCCTCACACCCAACTCTTTCTCCATCTCAAACTTTGCTCACACGGTTTCCTCTTCCTGGAAAGGCCTACTGGTATCCTTGGCTCCTTCTGGCTGGTGCCTCTTCACACTGTAGCAGATGCTGCTGGTGCTTGGCCCCAGCTCCCCCTGGCCACCTGAGGTTCTCCTGCACCAGCCACCTAGTGTCCAACCTCCACGTCTTTTTGCCTCTGCTCCTCTGCCCAAGGGCTTCATTTGGCAGAAGCCAGCTGTTATGGTTTGGCTGTGTCCCCATCAAATCTCATCTCGAATTGTTGCTCCCATAATTCCCCTGTGTTGTGGGAGGGACCTGGTGGGAGGTAATCGAATCATGGGGTCAGGTCTTTCCCTTGCTGTTCTCATGACAGTGAATAAGTCTCATGAGATCTTAAGGCTTTATAAGGGGAGTTCCCCTGCACAAGCTCTCTTGCCCATTGCCATGTAAGAGATGATTTTGTTTCTCCTTCACCTTCTGCATGACTGTGGGGCCTCCCCAGCCATGCAGAACTGTCAGTCCATTAAACCCTTTTCCTTTATACATTACCCAGTCTCAGGTATGTTTCTATTAGCAGCGTGAGAACAGACTGATACACCAGCTCAGCACAGTGTAGGGCAGGTGGAAAATGCCAGAGATTTGGCACCCTCAGGGCAGTCCTCAGCCAGTGAGGGAAGAGAATGTGTGCGGAAGTGCCCCAGCTTCCTGGTCCCTGGAGGGGACAATGCTGAGATGCCTTCTGCACAATTATCACCCGTTGCCTAGAGGGCCATCTGCCCTTTGATGCCCCTTTCTCGGCTTTTGTCCTTTCTGATTCTCCTTCCCTCTCACTCACTTTTGCTTCCAGGGATCACCTCTCAGGTAAGCTACCTGTACCAAGTCCTGATCTCAGGGTCAGCTTGGAGCAGGGAGCAGGGAGACAGTACTAAGACTGTAAGATACAATAGCACATTGCATGTTTCAAAATTGCCAAGGGAGTTGATTGTAAAAGTTTTCACTACAAACATGTAAGTATGTGAGATGATGGATTTGTTATTTAGTGTGATCTCATCATCCCACAGTGTGAGCATATATCAAAACATACAATCATTATTTGTCCATTAACATTAAAAGAAGACACTCATGAAGGTCCACTCACACCTTATCTGGTGACTGCATCCTAGGTGAGAGCTGTGAGGGTCTCCTCCTCAGAGGTCCCAGGCATTTGTGGGCTCCCCTGTCCAGAGCAGGATGAACTGCAATGGTCTGTTCACTTCTCTGTCTCCCCCAGCAGGCCATGTGTTCCTGGAGGGCAGGAGCTCTGTCTTGTGATCTTCAGACTCCAGTGCCTAGCAGATAGGAGATTCTCAGTGTTTACTTTTCAACCCAGTGATTCACCTTGTGCCTCCCTTTCTCCATTTATGAGCTTGCATATAGGGCCCCTGACCTTGTGAGTCTCCATGAGGACAGGATATGGGGCAGGCCAGGTGTCACCTGGGGCTCCTGCCACCAGGGAAGGTCCTGATATAACCAAAGTTAAAGTGGTGGTGTGGGGCAAGGGGCGAGGGACAAGTCCAGAGGAGCAGACTTGGATCAATTTCTTAACATTTTTTAAGGGCTGTGATGTATCTTGGCTGTAAATGATCTTTTCTGCACCAGGGGATATTTCTTTTATAAATGCTGCCTTGGAGGTCAGATTAAAATGCATTTCAATGGAGCATTTAATGATTGTTTTAAAACAGCCCAGGCCATAGCACACAAACACAGGCACACTGATTCTGTGCACTGTATCCTGAGGCCCAGAACCAAGACTTGCTAAGTGAGTCTTCACCCTCTAGCTTAGAGAAAACAGGTGAGGATATGGCCACTACAACGCTAGAGGACAGAGCAGGACAGAAAGGAGCAGAGGACTCTGTCCCACTGTACTGCTCTCCGGGACTCCTGCAACATACTCTTCAAACATGAACAGCAAGTCACTCAGCAAGGGCTGGACCGGCCACTGTTTCCAGCTCCCCCAGAAACTTTCCTTGGCAAGTATTTCCTCTCAGACAAAAAATTTAAAAACACCTGTAACTGGATGAGGGGAAATGAGTATAGATTTTTTTAACTGTACTTTGGGCTCTGGGGTACATGTGCACATCCTGCATCCTGCAGGATTGTTGCCTAGGTACATACATGCCATGGTGGTTTGCTGTCTCTATCCCCATCACTCCCCACCCCCCCAGTCACCTACATCAGGCATTTCTCCTGGTGTTATCCCTCCCCATCCTCTCTGCCCCCTGCTGTCCCTCCCCTTCCATTTTAGACTAAGCCAATGTAGATCCTACCATCTCCCCAGAGTCTCCAATCTGGCAAAGACCTTTGAGAGTATTTCTGTGAAATCCACTTTTCATAATATTTACTGGCCCCATGTCCCCCACTTTGGAATCCTATGAGACCTGCAGCTTCTTTCCTTGGGGAAAGGCAGGATGAATGTACCCAGCTATCAGACACAACTCCAGGGATGCCTGGATCCCCTGAAATCCAGTGGGCCCTGGATGGAGCTACCTTCAGACGAAAAGTGCAGGCCAAGGGTCCAGGATGACAAAGGCCTTCCCCACATCACACATCAGTCAGGGAAAGGCTTAGACACGAAACCAGGAAGCCTGGTGCCTATCTCATCAGACAAAGAAAAATCAGGTAATTCACCAACAACACAGTCATTGATATTTAATCTTGTGTCCAGGTTCAGGGCCAACTGTATTTTTTTTTTTTTTTTTGAGAAAGGGTCTTGCTCCGTTGCTCAGGCTGGATTGCAGTGGTGCAGTCATGGCTAAATGCAGCCTTGACTTCCTGGACTCAAGTGATCCTCCCACCTCAGCCCTTCCAAGTAGCTGGAACTACAGGCATGCACCACCACACCTGGCTAATTTTTCTAATTTTTGTTTTGTTTGTTTTGTTTTGATTTGTTTTGATTTTGTAGAGACAGGGTTTAACTATGTTACCCAGTCTGGTCTCAAACGCCTAAGCTTAAGTGATGGGCTGGCCTTGGCCTCCCAAAGTGCTGGAAGTACAGATGTGAGCCACTAGGCTTAACTGTATTTTTAAAATACTCTTTTTTTTTAGGTATAATTTACTTACCATAAAATTTACTATTTAGCATGTGCAATTCAATGATTTTATAGTGCAGAATTGTGTTTACTAAAAGGTGCTGATAGTGACTATCACTAAAAATTTAGTGTAGATTTTTTGTAGAATTATAAAGAAACTTCATGCTCACTACCCAACACTCCCCATTCTTACCTCTCCCCTAGGTAAACACTAGTCTACTTTCTCTCTGTAGATTTGCCTTTTCTGAACATTTCATAGGAAAGGAATCACACGTACGTAGTTTTTTTTGTGCTTGGTTTCTTCCACTTAGTATCGTGGTTTTGAGGTTTAGCCATGTTGCACTTGGTTTTTTATTACTGAATTATAGTCCCAGGGCCAATTGTTTAAGGTGGTAGCATGTGTGTGTGTGTGTGTGTGTACTCAAGTGTGTGCATATGTGCATGTGTGCGTTTGTGCCTGCGAGCATGTGGATGAGGCATGAGGAGCTGAGACCCTGTCGGGAGGGCTGGCTGGGTTTCTATATCACAAGCTGTCTTAGTGTCTACCCATTTTGAATGGTGAGATGACCCATATGCAGGGTCTTCAAGTTAGCTGGAGAGAACAGGTACAGTACCTGTGGTTCTTCCCACTGCAGAGGCAAGGGCTGACTACAACAGCCTGCTTTTTTCCTCCTTACCGTGGCGCATGTCTTCTGAAAACAATAGGGATTTTTGATGGTTTAATGGATTAGTCCATTCTTGCATTGCTATAAAGAACTACCTGAGACTGGGTAATTTATAAAGAAAAGAGGTTTAATTGACTCAGAGTTCTACAGGCTGTGTAGACACCAGGCTGAGGGAGGTTCTGCCTATCCTTCCTAGGGACTGACTCATGAAATGGGAGTGGCTGACCCTTCTTGGGCAGGGCTTCTGGGTCTACCATTGAGCGAGCTGAAGGAAGTTGGGGTTAATTTCTTTTTTGTCACTATAAGTATATTCCCATTTCCCTAAGCTCTGGGCTTTGGGGTTAAATGACTGGGGTTAAGTAATAAGAAAGAAGTAAATCCATGAGTCATTCTCATGTCTTTCTGATGTCCTCAGCCCTATTAGTCCCCAGTAAATTCTCCTTAATATTCTCAGCATTATTGAGGCAGTTTAATGGCTTCTATATTTAAGAGGGACAGTGAGCTTGCCATGCAATCATTCTTATAAGATCCTTTATGAATAGCAACAATGTCCACATTACGATTTTACAATTCCGCTTTAATAAGGATGAAATTGCCATGGGCCATTTTGAATGAGTTGGTCTTGGCTTCTAACTGCTGTAGGTCTTCTGGCAGCAGCCTGCTCTATTTCCTGGCTCTTCACTAGATTAAATTATTTTTCTCACAGTTCAGCCCTTAACCCCTCTTTAGGCTAGCAATCTGGAGAGACAGACCAAAGGATTACAGAATTTTGGGTACTCAAGGGTTCTTAGAAGCCCCTTGTCCCCAAGAAAGTACAGAAATATTCAAAATGGCAGAACAGACCTAGTCAAGTCCAATTTCAACTTGAATCCTACCAAGGTTCGTCTCCCTGTTTTAGCCACAGATGGTTCTTTTGCTCAGTAGTTCCAGAGAACTCCCCTTAACATTGAGCAGAGTGGACCAAACAAAGAAAAGTGGCTTTGGAGGCAAACAGGTATGGGTTGAGTCTGACTATGTCTATAACATTAAGCAGATTGTTTAGTTTCTCTGTGTTTCAGTTTTACCATTGGTAAAATGCACATGATGATGTTGACTGCATGTTGTATGCAGACTTAGCTGTGATAATAGATGGTAATGCTCAACATGGAACAGGTGCTCCACAACCTATAATTATATTTCTGAGTAATGGTAATACCCTGGCAGGTACTAAAGACAGACTCCTTCAAGATCTATTCCAAACCACTTCAAACTCACCTTTACAAGAAAGGATAGAAAGCTCAAACTAAAACAAAATTAAAGAAAACTGACATTCCCTGTTCTCTCCTGCATCCAGATTTCTGCCAGAGATTGGGACAGCAGTGAGAAAGTGGAGGTGATGGCCTGGGAGAAATAACGGGACATTTCAGGTAGGGTTGGTGTCTGGGTTTCCTGGGGCAGTCCCTGTAGAGTTTCTAAGTATCTGGTTCCCAAGCACTACAGAAGCTAAGTGGAGCCCCAGCCTGGGATTCTGTCCTGGAGTGTGAGCTATGGTTAAGCATCTCTCCTGCCTACATTGTTCCTGGACATGTAGAATCGAATTCTGATTTCCTGGCTCTTCCAGAGATGCTGTGAGCCAAGTCTTTAATAAATTATGTATTATCTAAATTAACATGAATTGATTCTTCTTTTAAAAATCTGTAGCCTAAAACCATGACCAATGTGATTGCTTATAACAACTCCTCCACTACTTCTAAGTGCTGTCTAAAATGCATTTTTTTTTTTGAGGCAGAGTATCAGTCTGTTGCCCAGGCTGGAGTACAGTGGCATGATCTTGGCTCATTGCAACCCCCACCTCCCGGGTTCAAGCAATTCTTCCTCTGCTTCCTGAGTAGCTGGAATCGCAGGTACCCAACACCATGGCTGGCTAATTTTTGTATTTTTAGTAGAGACGAGATTTAGCCATGTTGGCCAGGCTAGTCTCAAACTCTTTACCTCAGGTGGTTTGCCCATCTCAGCCTCCCAAAGTACTGCAATTACAAGTGTGAGCTACCATGCCCTCCCTGAAATGCTGTTTGGAGGAGCACAGAACACATCTGTGTGCAGACAGCCAGCAATGAGAAGATCTCAACAGCTCATTAATCTGGGCACCTTATTTTACAGAGAGGAAAACTGAGAGCCAGTATTGAACAGCAACTCTCCCAGAGTCTCCCAGCTCGGTGTCTAGAGTATTGAGCATTTGGTCCTGCTTTGCTGGGCTGTGTACTCAATCCCATATTTGTCATCTCATGTAATTCTTTCTAGAGTCCTGAGGTGTATATAGACTTTATCATCTCTTTATAGGAGTGAAGTAAGGCTCAGAAGGCTTATGAAACTTCCCCAGAAGTCAAACAGATATTTCCAAGCAGAGCTGGAACTGTGACATGGAACTAATGGCAAAGCCCATACTTTGAACCTGAACGTGTGTTTGCCTTTGATTACATGGCTTTTCATATCACCCCTTCATAATCCCAACTAACTGGGGGTGATTTTAAGGTGACTACGAAGGGAATGTAAAATGACTGGGTGCCACTTCTGCACCCAGTGGTGCTAGCTGGGTGCTGAACCAAAGACAATGTTGTGCAAGGCTTAAATCTCAGAGTAGATGAAGGCTCCATTGGCAAGGACAGATGTAGGCTCACTATAAGCAGAGAGAATGGCTACTTCCATGGAACAAATAGTATCTTCTATGCATTTAGAGGAAAAACCCCTGTCATTCCTTCCCACCCTTTCACCTTCTTCCCACCATCCAACCAACTCCCTTATACAGGAGGACAATTACTAATATGATGGATCTGGTCTTGGGACCTGGATTGGACCAGATTTTACCAGTGCCTGGACAGGGGCTTTCCCTTCAGGATCCTTGGAGAGATCGTTCTCTCTCTATCTCTCTCTTTCCGCCATTGCTGTAATTGCAACATTACAGGTCATGAGAAAAGACGGGAGTGCTGAACACCATTCATGTTTGGAAAATGTCAAGTAGATCCAGTGACTGAGAGAGTGGTGTATCACAGAAGGAGGTGGCCAGAAGCTGGACCAGATCATACAGGCTGAGTAGCTTTAAGGCACTCAGGCATCCAATCCCGGCTATCCAGCCAAACCCCATATGTAATTAAAACTACCTGGAAGTCCTTCTTCAACTTCTCCTTATCTTGCCCTAGCTTCTCCCTTCCTTCCTTCCTCCACAGTTTCGGATTCCCTTTTGGTGCCTTTTTCCTTCAAATACAGTTAGCATGATGATTTTAATGGGCTTTCACTCAGACCCAGCTGTCAAAAGTAGATGAACCCTGTAGACCAATGTCCTATCCCCATTCCAGAATGTCACACAAACAGAACACCTACTCTAACCAGAATCCATGCCTGTAGCTTTCCTATCACGATAACATTTGATGGTCTGAGCACCTAGTGAGTCAGAAGTTATCAGCCTCTAATAAGTGAGGGAGGCCCAGAGAGACTTGGCAAAATCCCCAGGGTTGCTCAGAGTCTTAGTAGCTGAGCCCCAAATCTTGACAGTTGTGACACCAATGCTGGTGCTCCTACTGGGCTGGGGATTTATATTATCTTCCTCATCCTTGGCCTTGGCCAAACCCTCCTGAAATCCATGACAATGGCTTGCTGAACTTGGCCCCACAGAATAAGCCAAGTCTTGTCTTAGGCTTGCTTTTCTTTCCTCTCGTGGCCCTGAGCCTCCTCATGTTACTGGAGGGCTCTAAAGAACAGCATGAAGAACCGAGGTTGCTGTTAGCAGGTGGCAATTGAGTGGGTTTGGTTGGTTAGGAGGTGATAGCACAAACCTTGCTGAAGCACCTTGCTTCTGCTTTCCTCAGTTTTTCTCACCTGTGCAATTAGGAAGGTGGGCACACAGCCTGGCTTAGCTCTCATTGCTCATAGGTCTGTAGTCCGAGAAATAGAAAAAGAAGAAGAAGAAGAAGTCCTACAGGAAGGTCTCTTCCTGCTTTTCTGGGCCCACCCCTGAGCTTCAGCCATGCTGTTTCTGAGCTGATGAGGGCCAGAGGCCAACACAAACTTATGGGTCATCTCATGGGAAGCTCAGATGGGTTATTGGTGGTGGCATAGATGGTACATTGAAAGAATTATTGGGTTTAGCCGGGAAAGAATTCTAGGCCTGATTCATAGTGCCTACCACAAGGGCAGGATTTGGAGGTGGTGGCATACATGCCACAAGCAGCCAACTCTAGCCAGTGGTAGAATCAGCTCATCAGCTGTGGAGGAAAGAATGACTTTATTCCCACTGGCCTTGAATCAGTTTTTCCAGAAGTGAAGTAAGCTTTAGGTCTCCTTTCATCCTCAAACCATATTTCATGTAAAGATATCATGATTATTACTTTATATGAAAGTAAATCAATGGTCAAAGAGGTTGGGCAACTTTCCCAAGGCCACTCAGCTCAGACATGTTGTATCTAGGATTCAAACCCAGATCTGTCTAATTCCAGTTTGCTTTCTTTCCATGCATTGGTACATTCTGCTCCTTATGTTTCCTCTCTGGCAAGAGCTGAATTAAGATTTTACAAGTATGCATGCATTTTTCAAAAGACAATCACCAAATGAAAAGTTGAAAAATCTTTAAAAAAAGATTTCTCAGCTCAAGAATAAAAATCCTGATTTGAAAAATTAAAGTCACAGAACAGTTGCAGGGACAGTCATTAAGTCCTTTAAAATCTACTCCTGAACTTGAGAGAGAGCAGCTAGTGAGAGCTAGTAGAAATGCTTGCAAAGGTGACCTCAGGCCTTTCCAGAGACTAGCCCAAAGCAGATAAGGATAAAATAGTTTCATTAGTGCAATTAGAGGCAGCATGAGAGGAATGTTCCCAGGAGATGTCACCTCCAGGACACTTTTGCTATAAGCCCCAGGCATTTGCCATAGTACCTTAAGGCAGAGAAAGAGTTAGATCTATTTCTAACTGCAAAAGCAGGAAAACCCTCTGTCAGGTTCAACAAAGAGTTCATCCTTCAATGGTCTATTCTGATATCACATGTAAATTTTTTTTCTATTCCTTCTCAATGTCTGATTTATCCAGTGGCATATCACATAACTAGACACAAAGCAAGTAGAGATGAGAGAGTTACCAAGTGACGCCCAAGGGTTTATAGAGTTGAGGCGGTTCTCTGAAATCATAGACTCTTTAGGATCTAATATGTTGATAACTGTTTTTAGATACAGTCTGGGCATGGTAGGTTATAGACATGAGAGGTGGGGGCTAGATCACGGAGGGCCTTGAATGGTGTACTAAGATAACTGGACTTCATCTTACCGGCATTCTTTAAACAGTCTGAAAAGGGTGGATTGACATAATCAGTTTGGCATTGCAAATAGCCAATCCAGTGAAGTGTGGAAAGTGGACAGAGGGAAACCAGACTGGGGGCAGGAAGATAGTCAAAAAGCAGATGGAAAATATCTGGTTTCCCATTTTACTGGTTCCAATAGGGCACAAATTGCACCTGTTTTATCTATTTGTATATCCTAGAGCTAAGAATAGTGTCTAACACCTAGAAGGCTGTATTACTCAACTTGCACACTGCTATAAAGAATTATCTGAGACTGGGGAATTTATAAAGAAAAAAGGTTTTTTTTATTGCGTTTTAGGTTTTGGGGTACATGTGCAGAACATGTAAGATAGTTGCATAGGTACACACGTGGCAGTGTGTTTTGCTGCCTTCTGCCCCTTCACCCACATTTGGCATTTCTCCCCATGCTATCCCTCCCTGCTCCCCCTCCTCACTGTCCCTCCCCTATTTCTCCCAATAGACCTCAGTGTGTAGTACCCCCTTCCCTGTGTCCATGTGTTCTCATTGTTCATCACCAGCCTATGAGTGAGAATATACAGTGTTTCATTTTCTGTTCTTGTGTCAATTTGCTGAGAATGATGTTCTCCAGATTCATCCATGTCCCTACAAAGGACACAAACTCATCATTTTTGATTGCTGCATAATATTCCATGGTGTATATGTGCCACATTTCCCTGTCCAGTCTATCATTGATGGGCATTTGGGTTGGTTCCAGGTCTTTGCTATTGTAAACAGTGCTGCAGTGAACATTCATGTGCATGTGTCCTTATAGTAGAACAATTTATAGTCCTTTGGATATATACCCAGTAATGGGATTGCTGGGTCAAATGGAATTTCTATTTCTAGGTCCTTGAGGAATCGCCACACTGTCTTCCACAATGGTTGAACTAATTTACACTCCCACCAGCAGTGTAAAAGTGTACCTATTTCTCCGCATCCTCTCCAGGATTAAAATATCTGTTGTCTCCAGATATTTTAATGAACGCCATTCTAACTGGCGTGAGATGGTATCTGAATGTGGTTTTGATTTGCATCTCTCTCTCAAGAAAAGAGGTTTAATTGAATCACAGTTCCATAACACTAGGGAGGCCTTAGGAAATGTAGAATCATGGCAGAAGGCACAGGGGAAGCAAGGCACGTCTTACATGGTGGCAGGAGAGAGAGGTAGACTTTTAAACCATCAGAGATCATAAGACTTCAACCACTATCACAAGAACATCATGGGGGAAACCATCCTTATGATCGAATCACCTTTCACCAGGTCCCTTCCTAGACACATGGGATTACAATTCAAGATGAGATTTGGATGGAGATACAGAGCCAAACCACTGAACAGGCCCAAAATATGTATTTGTTAAATGACTGAAGGATGTGATTTCAGTAATTCTATTGGGAAAAGAGAGTAAAGTCTTAACCAAATTCTTAGTAGAGGGAACTGAGAGGAGAGGATGTATCTGAGAAACAGGGAATAAAGTTGGAAGACTTTGGTAATGGATAGAAGTGGGATGTGGGGACAAAAAAGAGTCTTTCTAGCTTGGGGACATGGGGGCTCTCACTGAGTGTGATGGAAACAGGTTTTGGGAGATGGGGGGTCAGGGCGAGGTTAGGATGCTCTTGAAAAATGCATGGGAGTGTATGCTCATATCACTGAGCAGCCAACTTTCTCTTCTGCACAGGCCCTTAGCATGCACTGTTCTCTTCAGACCAGAATCTCTTCCTTCCCTTTCATACAGTTAACTCTCCTCAGTTCTGCAGGGAAGACTCTCCTGGACCCAGCTAGTCCAGCCAGATTCCCAGGCTCCAGTGAACTAGCTTCTTCTCTTCCAGCTGTAGATCTCAACTGGCCCCTTGTGTGTAACTCATGGATTAATGTCTATCTCCTATTTAAGAGAGGATCAGCTCATAAGTACCAGGAGCATGTCTCTTTGGTAGTCACTACCGACTCCTAGTAATAAACACTATGCCTGGCACAGGGTAAGTGCTCAAAAGATATGCATTGAATAAATGATTAAGTGAATTCATGCCTATATTAACAAATGAGTGCATGGGTGTCATAACTCTATCCTATAACACGTAATATAATCTGAGTCTCAATGAGATTTCCCAATGCAATCAAAGAGGCAGTTTTTCAGAATAACATGAGTATCTGGATTTGAATTGATGTGCCTGCAACACAGTAGACACTTGGTAAATACTTATTGAATTATTCGAAGCTTTTCTAACTATCTCATCTGAACATCTTTAGGCAAGAAATACAGCGTTTTGAAACTTTGACTTTATTTATTCACATGAGGATAATGACACCTCGGTTTTTTAAAAAATGTGAACTTGGTGAGATTACCTATGTCGAAACCAGACACATAGAAGACACCCAATAAATGTTTATAATCAACAACTGGGTGAATTATGTAATAGAAATCCCCAAGAGTTTACAGGGACCACTCAATAAAAAATGAGTGCAGCATCAAGAAAATCCAGGTCCTTCCACACACAAAAGGACACACACACACACACACACACACACACACACACACACATGCACACAGCCCTCACCCCACATCTTCCCTCCGTATTGTCTATCAGCTTTCTGCAGCTGGTCAAACTCCTAGAAAGGGGTTAGCTTCTTGCTGTGAAGAGTTCCCAAATATTTTAAGACATGACTCAAACAAAGTGAAGTGAGTGAATTTCTGAATGTGTGTGTGTTCCGTAACAATGTCCACTGCCCGGCGGACACTCAGTACATGCCTACTCCCTTCCTTTTGCATTTCCCTCTGTCTTCTCAGCTCTTTGCACAAAGCTTAACACAGAGTAGGTGCTCTGTGAAAGTCTGAGCCAAAGACAAAGGAAAAGAAGAAACGAAAGGAGGGAAGGGGGTGGTATAAACACGTGTTCATGTTTTCCTTTCTTTCCAGGCACATTGTTACCATCCTGGATGCATTTAAGGAGAGAGTGGAATAGATGGGAGCTGTCAGAGACGGCAGGCTCATGGTCTGGAGCTGCATAGCACCTTTATGTATGATTACTGCCACGTGGAGCCCCTAGTGTACCTTGAGTTTGCGGGCTCCATGCCACCCGCTGTGCCTAATGTTCACCTGCTGCTGTTGTTAAATCACTAGGAGACCCTGGCCATCTTCTTATGACTTCCCTGACTCCGTTTCTGGATACCTGGATTTGGTGATTCTCTAACAAGTGGTAAGAAGAGTAGTAACAGCCCTTTGACTTAAACAGCACTCTAGAGTCACAGATCTCCCTGCAGACCACAGCTCTCTCCCGAGCTGCCTTCTGGACATCTCAGCAGGTGCAACACGCATTGCATGATCTTCGCAGGCCTCTGTTTAGTCCCTTCTCCTCTGTCATTCAACTTGTCAACCAGTGAAGTGGGAGTCATCCTAGAAGCCCCAGATCAGTTCATCTTGAATCTACCAGGATTTAAATCCCATCTCAACCCCTTACCAACTGTGCCACCTCGAGTAAATTACATAAATTCTGTCAGCCCCGTTTTCTCATCTGCAAAATGGGGAAGAATGGACCTTCCTTAGAGTTGTTGACAAGGATGGTAAAAGGTCACACGTGCAAAAATGTCAGCCTAGTGTAGGCAAGATACTTTTAATACGTAAGTCTTTTCACACCCTTGCTCACCCATGCTCAATTCTCAGAAATTAATATATCATCACAGAATGGCCATTTTCCTTATATTCTCTTAAGTCTTAAACCTCAGCATTTGCATCATGAGAGGAACCATTTAACATGCAGGTTCTCAGCCCTGCTTTTTAAGATGCCACTGCCTTCATGCTGTAGGGCTCAGGAGTCTGCATTTATAAAGAGGGGCCTCTGATGTCGTAAAGACCACCGCTTGAAAAAGCCTTGTTTTCAGTCAAGATCTGTGGTTTAATTGGAGTCCACTCGTTACCCAGCTGATTGGCTTGAGGCTTTGTGGAGTAGAGGAAAAAGAAAGAAGGGGAACTTTAAAAAGGTTGAAGAGATCAGAGGGGAGTCCCTGCACAGTTGTCTCTCGCTGGATGGGAAAGGTTGACAAAGTCTCTGTCTCTTATATAAAACGACTATTGTGCTTGAATTGGCAATGCTTAAGGAAAGAAGCATGCCGTCTTGGCTCCACATAGCTGCAATCATGGCTCTCCTAATTAAAGGCTGCTGGTGGAAGGCCGTCCTGGCATCTAAAAACTCCCTCTGGGCAGCCACATTTCAAAATGCCAGTGGTTGGTTCCTGGAGCTCTGGGAGAGGGGAGCTCCCAGAAGGTTCCTGGGGAACATAGTTCTGGAAGATTATTTGTATCTCCTAATCAGCATCAGAGAGTTGTAGGGAAGGGGGTTCTCAACATCCTTGCCCCCTTCTCATTGCCCAGAGGTTTTTAAAGACTCGAGGGTAAATTGCTACCTTTCACTCATCCTCTCTCCTCGTCTCCTCTCTCCTGCTTGGAATCGAAGGACAGTTACGGGTGGGAATCAAGTGACCCAGTGAGTGAACAGGAAGAGAGGATCTGCACAGGCAAATCCCAAAGTTCAGATTCGAGGTCTGGTTTCCCCCTCATTTTGGCTATTTTTGTTGATTTCTAGACATTGAAAAACTAACTGCAAAGTCACTTCTTGAATTCTGGCATTGCTCCTTTCCTAGGAGATGTCTTGGCTCTATTCCAATAGCTCATGGAAATCATACCTTGCAGAGCGCAGGGGGGATCAGAAGCAAAGCATGCAAGGTGGCTGGCATAGCATGGTGGAATGATTTCATTTGCTGCCCATTTAAGTTTGTTTTACAAAAGCTTCCAGAGAAAGAGATAAAAAGAGGCAATTTTGGAGTGAGAGAGCCGTGGGTTCAAATCCAATGCTCTATACATCTTTCAATAGCAAGGCAGCTGCCAAGAGCAGCCCACCCTCTCTGACTCTAGCTCTCCAAGACTACACACCAGTGCTGTTAACATCCAGCTCAGAGTTTTAGGGAGACATGAGCCATTTCTTCCTACAGCAAAACATCTCAGTAGTCACCTAGAAATATAAAAGTAACACATGAGAATATGTTTGTGTAGTCCCAGGCTGCTTGGCCTTCAGTTGCTGGGTAAAGTGAGGTCTCAGGAACACTTTGTTCTTCTTCTATTGGCTTGAGGGGTGGCTCTTATCATAGCCAGACTTGAGGCCCACTTTTTTTTTTGAGATGGAATCTTTCTCTGTCACCCAGACTGGAGCTCAGTGGCAGGATCTCAGCTCACTGCAACCTCTGTCTCCCAGGTTCAAGTGACTCTCCTGCCTTAGCTTCCTGAGCAGCTGGGATTACAGACATGTACCACCACACCTGGCTAATTCTTGTGTTTTTAGTAGAAATGGGGTTTCACCATGTTAGCCAGGCTAATCTTGAACTCCTGACCTCAGCTGATCTGTCCGCCTCGGCCTCCCAAAGTGTGGGGATTACAGGCGTGAACCACAGTGCCTTGCCCTACTTTCAAGATTTCTAACTTCTCCTTGGCTACCTCACTAGTTGTAAGACACTCCAGAGCTGTTTTATTTAATTTATCATATATTTGTATTCCAAGGCTCAAAGATTATAAGATATATAAAATTTATGTCTATAAACACATATACATATATCCATGTACATATATGTGCATGCATAGGGCACACAATATACATATATATGCATATGCACGTGTTTCTACTCATAAATGCATATAGAACACATGTTAGCACATATATATTGACATGCTTCATATATAAATGTGTGTATACATATATAGTTATAAATGCCCACACTTACATTATCTACATACATGTGCATGTACACAGGTATGAATCATGTGGACTTGGGAGTCCCAGATGTATATCAGAGGCTCTCAGTGGTCAGCAATGGCTCACAGGCCCTCTCACTGTTATCTAGGCCATCACCCATGGAACCTCTGGCCGATGCCCCTGTTAGAGGTCACCCTGGCCTCCCGGGCTCTGCCCAGCACCCTAGCAGCCCGCTGCTTTATCTGCTGCACCCCGCCTTGCACCATGGCGTCAGTGGGAGCAGTGATCACTCAGTACCTCCTGGCTGTGGAGGAGGCCCAGTGCAGCAAGGTTTGGGTGCTGAGCAGTTAACATGCAGGCGCTTCAGGTTCTTCATGGCCTTTCCTCCTGAGCAGCCCAGGGGCAGGGTAAAGCTAGTTGGCATGCCCTGCCCTGTTCCACCCTCAGGCCTGAGGCTGAGTCCTCGTACCAGATAACCTCACTCAGAGGCCTTCTGAACCCCCTCCCTGCAGGGTGCCTTTCATTGTGCTGTCTGCTCCCAGTCCCTCCACACCCACACCAAGCCACGGACCTCCGCACAGGCCCTCAGGTGTCTGAACCCTAAATTCAAATCTGGTGTTGCGCTTTTCCTAAAAGATGCCTTGGCTCCATTTCAACAGCAAATGGAAAATCATATCTTGTGGAGATAACCGGGAGATTAGAAATAAATAATACAAGGTGGCTGGCATAGCATGGTGGCGTGACAAATGAGGGGTGGCATTGCCACTCTCGATTCACAGCTGAAGAAACAGAGAGGTGAGTGAACTTGCCCAATGTCACCCAGCTGAGAAGTGGAATCCTGGAGTCAACCTCAAGTTTGCCTGTCTGACTTGGAAGTCCATGGCCTTTCCTCTGCTGGGCCTCTTTGGGTAGCGGCAGAGCTGGGGGAGGCACTGACTCTTTTAGCTCTGGGCTCAGTATTCTTTGTGCAATGCCAAGGCCTATCCAAGTGAAAAACTGAAGACACAAGCTCAAAGCCTGCAGGGCCAGGGAGCTGCCCGCGTCAATGATCCTGGCGCTGGGGGCAGCTACAGTGGGTGGAGGGAGCCTGGCCAGCTGGAGAACACCCTCTACCTAGAGGGGCAACTGCTCCTCTGCCCAATGTGTGGGCCCTGGGAGTAAAAGCCCAGAGTTGCCAGATCTTAATGGAAGTCATACTTTGAGGATTTTAGGTAAAATTAACCAAGGACTAATTCCCAGTAGCTAATTCAAATTATGTGTCTGTGTGCACGTGTGTGTGTGTGTATGTATATTATACTAGCTAAACAAAACACATATGTTAGCAGAATCTTGCTGGCAAGCTGCCAATTTGCCTCCGCTGCTATAAACTGTTTTACAATTTAAGGGAGGTATTTTGGTTAATTTTTGTTTGTTTTGCAGTTGAATTTGACAAACCTATCTCAGTTACCCCACAACTCCTATGACCAGCTTTAAGTTCTGGTCAGGGAAACAGAGGCAAAAGCAGCCTGAGAATTACTGAGGAAGACTGGACAGAAACCAGGGTCAGGTGGGGTCACAGCTTTGTGAACCTCTGAGGCTTCAGCTCACCTGTAGAGTGAGCTCTTTGGCTGAGCAACATGCAAGCTCTATATCCTCATCCATAGCCCAGGAAAGCACCAACTTATAAAGTCAAAGGGTTTGTGTCTGCAAAGAACCTAGGGTAGTACCTGGGACAGAGTGACTCTAAATGGCAGCCCACAGGCCTGGCTGCTTGATTTGTGTGTCCCAGTGCAAGGTGGAAATGTGAGGTTGCTTGTTCAGAACCTGTTAAGAATTTCACTACAGTGACACAGAGTATTAAGTGGAGCCGGGGGCCCTTCTAAACATAGGGCCTGTGTGACTCTATAGCTCGTATACCCATGAAGCCAGCCCTGGGTAGCCATCTTTATTAGCTAACAGAAGCAATATTTATTGAGCAACTACTGTGTGCTGGGCACCATGCTAAGTGCTTGCCGTGGTTTTATGTAATCCTTGCTGTAGCCTTATGCATGGATGTAGCTGTTATTCTCATTGAACAGGAAAGGAGAATGAGGCACTGTTCAGGATCACTCAGCTGACGAGTGGCAAAGCTGGATTTGATCCAGGCAATCTGGCCCAGAAGCTCATGTTAGTAACCAGTGAGCTATGTTATACCGCTCTTATGATTATTATCACAATCACTGTCCTCTTCTGAACTTAAACAGGGAGCTGGGTCTGACTGGGATGGAGCACCCAGAGACCCCTCGAGCCAGGCTAGAAGATCAGGCCCAGGAAGCTCATTTCCAAAGCCAGAGAGGCTCAGGTAGAGGTGGCAGGATGTGTTCCTCCCTGGAGATGCTACCTGTGCAGTACTTACATTGGGAGGTCGGTGCCCACAGAGCAAGGAGAAGAGAGTTCAAATGAGGACACTCCTGCTATTCATTAAACCAAAGAGAGGCCTCTGCAGGACTCAACGCTTTATTCTTTATTCTCTGATCCAAAGTCGGGATCAGAGCTAATCAACCGCAGAGCGATTACTCACATTACGCAGCTTCGGGCTGACTCAGCACCTTTGGAACCCAGGCTGGATAACAGATCCTCTCTTCCCACTGCCCTGCAGAATTTCAGCAGGGGCCACCCCATTCAATATGAGACTGCAGCAAATTCTCCTGAGATCAGACAGGTGCATGTCACTGACTAAGGAGTATTCTTTCTCTGTGTTTTCTTCTTCTGGGTCTGTGTGGTCCCAACTTCTTCTTCTTTTTTTTTTTTTTTTAGACAGAGTCTTGCTCTGTCACCCAGGCTGGAGTGCAGTGGCACAATCTCAGCTCACTGCCACCTCTACTTCCCAGGTTCAAGCGATTCTACTGCTCAGCCTCCCGAGTAGCTGGGATTACAGATGCCTGCCATCACACCCAACTAATTGTTTGTATTTTAGTAGAGACGGGATTTCACCCTGTTGCCCAGACTGGTCTGAAACTCCTAAGCTAAAGCAATCCACCCACCTCGGCTTCCCAAACTGCTGTGATTACAGGCATGAGCCACTACACCTGGCCCCCATCTTTTTCAAATAATCTCATGAATTCAAGATTTTAAGTTGCAAGGGGGAGGATAATGTATCAGCAACATCTTTGAAAATGTTGAAAACAGAGAAAAAAAGGTACTCCAGTTTCAATGATTCTCAGAGCAGTGATTTAATTTCTCACCTGTGAAATAGGAATGATGGTAATAATGGTGATGATCGTAGCAGCTAACATATTCAGCCCTCACAGTGTCCCAGGCACTTTGCTAAACGCTTGACTCAAATTATCTCACGCACGCACTCTGACTTGACATAGGTATGATCCTGCTGTCCAAACCACTTACAATCTTTTTTCAAGATGCACTAAATTATAGCTCAGGCAATTTACATCAATTAATCTCCTTAATGGGACGTTTATGGTTAGATAATAGAACCATGGTAGAGATGAGTGGCAATCCATTGAGCTCCTCTGCTCAGGTTGGATCTTGCCTGTTCTGAGAGAGTGTGATGGGGGATGTGGAAAGGAAGGTGAAGGGGAGGTAGGAGTGGGAAGCTGACCACTGCCAATGACCCCACTTGTCCCCTGCTGTATCTCCTTTCCTTGCTCCCTCACTCAGCTCCAGGCACACCGTCCTCCTTTTTTCGTTCTTTGTTCCTTAAACTTTCCGTGCTTCACCCCTCTCCATGGCCTTTGCAAGTCTGTTTGCCTGGGTTGCCTCCAGACACCCTTCTGGCCTTCAGCTTGCCGTCATGTTCTCAGGAAGCCCTCTCAGACCCTGGGTCCTGACTCTGCTGTGCGGCCTCCTTCCTATTGCTTGCCAAAGCTGCACTTGAACATTTGTGTCGGATCTTATTTGTGAGTGAGTGCCCCCCATCCATTAGACTCTTCCCATCCTGAGGACAGAGAGCATGCCCATCTTACCTATTCTTATTTATTATCATTGCAACCCTACCACCTAACACACAGTATGGATTAAATAAGTGCTTGTTGAAGGAGTGAGTAAGTAGAAAGATGTGTTCAGGCAGCAGGTAGGTGTCAGCTCCGTGCATGTGGGTGATGAATTCATGCTCAGCTGGACCCTAGTGCATACCTGGGGAAAGAGGCTCAGGTGTCATGGCCTCAGCCACGGGTCAGACAGGCACACTGGATACTTTGTAAGTTGATGGCAGCATCATTGAGTCTGATATTCCAGGGTATGGGGCTGGCTGGCCCTTATGTGGACTGGATTTGAAGTTGGAAAAAAGGAGGAACTGGAAGAGCCAGGCAGGTGTGAGGCAAATGCCCCTCCACTGGCCCAGAATTCTCGCCACTGTCTGAAGCAAATCACTGAGCCCTCAAAGTCTAGACCAAGAGGTGGTAAACATTCTCTGTAAACGTCCAGATTGTAAACATTTCAGCTCTGCAGGCCTTATGGATGTGTGGTACGACTATTCAACTTATGCCATCATAGCCCAAAAGCAGCCACAGATGATGCATCAGCCAGTGAGTCTGGCTGTGCTCCAATACATACTTATTTATTGAAATTTGAATTTCACATCATCTTCATGCATCACAAAGCATTTTTTTAGAATTTTTTCTCACAATTAAAAGACATTAAGATGATTATCATGCATCACAAAGCATTTTTTTTTAGATTTTTTTTCTCACAATTAAAAGACATTAAGATGATTATCAGCTTGTTGGTTGCACAAGAAAGCAGGCGACCTGCTAAATTTGGCTCACCGGCGGCGGTCTGCCGCCCCTGATCCATACTCTTGCTTCGTATCTCTGTTTTCTCTGCCATTTCACAGAAGATGCTCTTTTAGGTCGGCTGAGTCCAGGTTCTCAGCTGCCATTTCTTCCTTGCGTGATCTAGGGGGTGTCATTTGATCTCTTGGGGCCTGGGCATTCAGGGGTTGGATTAGATAAGTTCTAAACTGAGGCTTTCTGATCGTAGTTAGGTGATGCTATTGTCTGGAGTCTCCTGCTGGGGTCTCTCCACTCTACGCTGAGGGTTCTTCTAGGGAGATTCTGGGTGGCTTTGAGTAAAACTGAAAATCAGAGAGAGACTGCTACCACAGGAAGCCACCAGTGGATAGAGAAGCAGGTACCAGATTCCGGGTGCCACTGGGGGCTTGTTTATCAGAAGACTCTCCAGTTCACACTTGCAATTGGACCTGAGCCACATATTCATTCATTTTCCTTCCAGAAAACTGTGCAAGGTTACGGAAATCCATCCTTATCTTCAAACCCTTTGCTATTACGAAATAAGGACTTGATTTCTACCAACATGAAGAGGTGAGACTTGAGTGGGGCAAGGGACATGGGGCATGTTAGCACAAGAAGTGTGTGTGCAAAGATCACAGCTCAGATCCGACTTGAAAAACAGAAAAACCTGGCCAACGTGTTTTGGTCTTACTCACTTATTCTTTGTAAATGACCCAAGTGTATCCCCGACCCGGAAACCTGGGCTTCCTCGGGCCTCCCGTCCTTTCTCCCACGCACACCATTAATCCTGTCAGTCTGTGCATTTTCCCAGGACCACTTGCAAGTGTGTGACCTTTCTTGGACTCCAACCCACACTTGCGTCACTCAGCATTTTACCTTCCCTCACCTGGACCAAATTTGACCTCCTAAAATCGTTTATCGTCGTCCTGCCTTTAGACACTTTCTAATTTTCAGGTCTTGATAAATGTTGTTGTTGTGTGTTTGTTTTGTTTTATTTTCCAGAAAGGAAAATCGAGTTGTATCAGTTACCTGGTAGAAATTGTTTGATGGCTTAGGATAATGAAAAATTCTGGAGATGGATATTGGTGACAGATGCCCAGCAATGCAGATGGGCTTAATGCCACTGAATTACACTTAGATATGGTTAACGTGATAAATTTATGTTCTGTGCATTTTTATTTTTTTTTTATAGACAGGGTCTTGCTCTGTTGCTCAGGCTGGAGTATAATGGTGCAACTGGAGTATATGGTGTGCAGGCTGGAGTATATGGTAAAAGGCCCCAGATATATTCTTATAAATATAAGGGGTATGTCAGATAATGTCAGATAAAGAGAACTTCAGTAAAACGAACACCACTCATTCTATGCAAAAGATAACCAACATCTTGGTAGGTTTCTGTATGTCTATTCTCAACCTTCTTCCCCTCCTTCCCCTTCAGACTTGACTCCCACCATTAGTTTTGTATTTGTCTATTTCTTTTCTTTTCTTTTTTTACTTTTTTATTGCATTTTAGGTTTGGGGTACATGCAAAGAACATGCAAGATTGTTGCATAGGTATACACACGGCAGTGTAATTTGCTGCCTTTCTCCCCATCACCTATATCTGGCATTTCTCCCCATGCTATCTCTCCCTAACTCCCCACCCCCCAGCCGTCCCTCCCCTATTTCCCCCCAACTGATCCCAGTGTGTGATGCTCCCCTCCCTGTGTCCCTGTGTTCTCATTGTTCAACACCCACCTATGAGTGAGACATGTGATGTTTGATTTTCTGTTCTTGTGTCAGTTTGCTTAGAATGATGGTTTCCAGGTTCATCCATGTCCCTACAAAGGACATGAACTCAAGGTTTTTGATGGCTGCATAATATTCCATGGTGTATATGTGCCACATTTTCCCTGTCCAGTCTACCATCAATGGGCATTTGGGTTGGTTCCAGGTCTTTGCTATTGTAAACAGTGCTGCAGTGAACATTCGTGTGCATGTGTCCTTATAGTAGAACGATTTACAACCTCTTGGATATATACCCAGTAATGGGATTGCTGGGTCAAATGGAATTTCTATTTCTAGATCCTTGAGGAATTGCCACACTGTCTTCCACCATAGTTGAACTAACTTATACTCCCACCAGCAGTGTAAAAGTGTTCTATTTCTCCACATCCTTTCCAGCATCTGTTGTCTCCAGATTTTTAATGATCGCCATTCTAACTGGCGTGAGATGGTATCTCAGTGTAGTTTGGGTTTGCATTTCTCTAATGACTAGTGATGATTATTTATTTTCTTCTGTTTTATTATGCTAATTTTTCTCCCTGAACAGGGTATCATGTAGTTGAACATGCTCTTGAACTTTACATAAATGGAATCATGCTGCACCTTCTCTATGACTTGCGTTCTCCCCATCAAAATCAAGTGTGTGAAATCCATTCACTCTTTTGCATGTTATTGCCAATTCATTCATTTTACTGGTATATACTGTTTAATAGGGTAAATATAATACATTTAGGCTGGGCGTGGTGGCTCATGCCTATAATCCCAGCACATTAGTAGGCCGAGGTGGGCAGATCACAAGGTCAGGAGATTGAGACCATCATGGCTAACCCAGTGAAATCTCATCTCTACTAAAACTACAAAGATTAGCTGGATGTGGTGGCTTGCTCCTGTTTCTCAGCTACTCTGGAGACTGAGGCAGGAGAATTGCTTGAACCCTGGAGACAGAGGTTGCAGTGAGCTGAGATCGTGCCACTGCACTCCAGCCTGGGCGACAAAGGGAGACTCTGTCTAAAAATATTAATAATAATAATAAATATATATATTACATTTTAGAAAACCTATTTCTGCTGGTGATGGGAATTTTAATTGTTTCCAGCTTTTGCTATTAAAAAAAAGTGCTGACATGACTTAGCTCTCTCTGTGCAGGTTTCTTAGGGCAAACCCAGGATTTTCCAGGTATATAGACAGAAGTGGTAATGCTGGTGCAGACTTACAGGTCTCCTTAACTACATCTGATAACGCCAAATTGCTGTCTGCTGTGACTTTACTAAATTACACTCTTACCCAGCATTGGTTAAGAGGAGTGATTGCTCCATTTCCATGCATCATTGATTATCAGACTTTAATTTTTGCTTACTTGGTGGATGTGAAATGATATCTCATTGTGGCTTTATTTCACATTTCCAAATGACTGGAGAGGTTGAGTTTCTTATTATATGTTGATTGTTGATTTATAGTTTATTTTATATTGAGTAAAATCTGCTTTGCTCATTTCTTTCTATTGAATTTTTTGTTTCGTTCTTATTGATTTAAGGTTTGTTATATATTCTAGAAAGTACTTAATTAATTTTATGTATAGCAAATGTTTTCCCCTGGCTTTGGCTTACCTTAACACTCTCTAGCAGTTTCTTTGCTAAGTTGAAGATTTTAAGTTTAATGTAGATAATATTGTCTATTTATTTCTCTTTCTTTATTTTATTTTAGAGATAGGTTCTTGCTGTGTCACCCAGGCCCAGACTTGAGTGCAGTGTTGCAATCATAGCTCTCTGAAGCTTTGACCCCCTTTGCTCAAGTGATCCTCCAACCCCAGATTGCTGAATAGCTGAGACTATAGGTACATGCCACCACACCTAGTCATTTAAAAAAAAAATTGTGAATATAGGGTCTAGCTATATCGCCCAAGCTGGTTTTGAACTCCTAGACTCAAGTGATCCTCCTGCCTTGGCCTCTTTGTAATTCCAGCCTTGACTGGAATTGCAAGTGTGAGAAACCACATCTGGATGTTTTTCTTTATTGCTTGTGCTTTTTGTATCTTGTTTAATAAACTGTTTTCTAGCTTGAGGACATAAAGGCCTCCTCTATGTCTTCTTTTAAAATGTGACTAGTTTTACCTTATCTTTGTGGTATTCAAGTCTACTGAAGTGGATGTTTACCTGTAATGTAACAAAGGTGTCTCAGGCAAAATATTTTACCATTTGGATGACAATTATTCCAGAATCATTCATCGCACATGTACCGTTTTCCCACGGGTCTGCTGCAGGACTTTCATCGATTGAGGTTCTGTCCCGGGCTTTCTATTCAGCTCTAGTGTTTATTCCTGGGTCCTCACCACACTGTTTTTATTCCTAGAGCTTACTAATGTGTCTCAATATTTGTCAAGGCAAGTTATATCAGCAATTCTTCCTCTGAAATGCCTTGACTATTTCTATTTCTTTACTTTTTCATTTACATTTCATTATCAGCTTATCAGATTTCATTAAAAGCTCATGATTGAATTATATGATTCTTAGTCATGGCCCTCACAGTGTTTTATATGACACACATAAACCCACACACACTTATTTGTTCTCAGGATTCACATCTTATCCTTAAAGCTTTTCATAGTACCTGATACATAGTAAGTTTCTTAAATTAATGGATGAATGATCAAAGTTTTCTCTTCAGCTGTGGTTCTATCTTATACAAAACCCCAAATTTATAGTGTAATTAAATTATTTATTTAATTAATAATAGATCCTTGTCAAAGGACCTATCATTCCACAAAAGAGCAGAGAAAAAGTACCTGTCATTATCTGATCAGCTACCATGTGCCAGGAATGTTGCCAGGTAAGAGGCAGGCAAAGAGCCATTTTGGAGTTCCATAAAAGATGCCGTGAAAACACCTGGAGTGCTTTAAAAAGAGAATGCAACTTTCAAAAGTTAGGATTTTTGCCTTCTTCTCAGAACATGTGGCTTGTGGAAGGCAAGGAGTCCCTGCCTTGGCCTTCCAGGTGTGGGCTTTGTGAGTGCCTCCCAGTGTAACACCCCTGACATCTTGTGTGTCAGACCTGAACATTCCAAAATGGAAGTTTCATCAAACAAGGCTCACAAGTGTCCAAGTGTTCTAACTTTATATGTATGGGAAATATTGGGAAGCACACAGATACAAACAATTTTTAAAAGGTGTTGGAGGTGCAACAGGGTCTCTTTTATTCTTTTTCTTTTTAATTCACTTTTAGAGTAATTTACAACATAGACTTACTCTTGATATACAAGAAGCCTTCGGCCTGGCGCGGTGGGTCACTCCTGTAATCCCAGCACTTTGGGAGGCCAAGGCGGATGGATCATGAGGTCAAGAGATAGAGACCATCCTGGCCAACATGGTGAAACCCCGTCTCTACTAAAAATACAAAAAAAAATTAGCTGGACGTGGTGGCACATGCCTGTAGTCCCAGTCACTTGGGAGGCGGAGGCAGGAGAATTGCTTCATCCCAGGAGTCGGAGGTTGCAGTAAGCCAAGGTCACGCCACTGCACTCCAGCCTGGTGCCTAGTGACAGAGTGAGACTCTGTCCCAAAAAAAAAAGCCTTCATCTGAAAGTTAGCAAGGAAGCAAAGCAACCCCCTGGGCCATGCTTCCTGACCTTAAAAGCTGTAGTATTAAAGCCTCGGTTTGAATCCAGGCTTGAGGAGGGGCAAAGTTGTCACTGAAATGAATAACGGAAATAACCAGGCTTGTCTCCCATGAGGCTATGCTCTTGAGATGAGGAACCCCTCATAACCAGTAACATGTCCTGGAAATTCTAGCTCACTCACTCACTCACTCACTCAAGAAGTATTCACTGAGCACCTACTGTGTGCTGGGCTCCATAGAAGAAGTAGATGCGCAGCCATTGTGAGTTTTAGGAACTCACTCTATTGCCCAGGCTGAAATGCAGTGGCATGATCTCAGCTCCCTGTAACCTCCGCCTCCCAGGTTCAAGTGATTCTCCTGCCTCAGCCTCCCGAGTAGAACTGAAATTACAGGAATGCGGCACCCTACCTGGCTAATTTTTGTATTTCTAATAGAGACAGGACTTCACCATGTTGGCCAGGCTGATCTCGAACTCCTGAGCTCAGGCAATCCACCCACCTCAGCCTCCCAAAGTGCTGGGATTACAGGCATGATCCACTGCACTCAGCCTAGGAGCTGTCCTTTGCTAGTAACAGAAATTTAACAACCTTGGTTAATACAAGGGTATGCTCTTGGGATGGGAAATCCCTCACAGCTAGTAACATATCCTGGGAATCCGAGATCTCTCATTTGTTCACTCAAGAAGCATTCACCGAGCACCTACTGTGTGCTGGGCTTTAGAGTAGAAGTGGATGCACAGCAATTAAACAACACTCCTCCCTCAGAGCCGGTCCAGTGGTAGGCAAGAGATGCTAAACAAATCAAGAGCTACAGCGAAAAATAAGGTTGGCTAATAAGCGGGACAGTGACTGTGGGAGTGGAAGTCGTGATGGGAATATTGCATGTGAACTAGACAGGAAAGACCCCTTTGACAAGGTGACACTTGAGCAGTGGAAACTGACATAAGCAAGGGAGTGAGCCGCAGGCTGTCTGGGGAAATCCTTCTGAGCAGGGGGAACTATGGGCATAAAGTCCCTGAGACAGGAGGTCACCAAGGGATGGCAGTGACCTGAGGTGGGTGGGGTGGGGCTTGCAAGTCTAGTGGTTGAATCTTCTGAGCAAGGGTGTCCAGGGGCATGGCCCATGATTTTCTCATTTGCAAGTATAAAGACGAGTGAAAAGAATGTTGGATGAAGCAGGACTCAAAAGGAATCCCTCTTGCACAAAATGCCTCTCTTTCAATAAAAATTTATTCAGCCAGTTGCAAAGTGCTTCCACCAATCTATTTCCATAGGTACTTAGTGAATGATTGATTCATATCACAGCTCTGTGAGGTAACCTGTGAAGTCAGCTTCCCCAGGAAACAGACTCTAAGGTGGAGCTTACCATGTGGGACATTTATTAAGGGGTGTCATTGGGACCAACATCTGTGGAAGGAAGGAGAAGCAAGCAGGATTGGGCAGAAGGAGAAGCTGAGCTGTGATGATGTCCCTTAAAAGGCCTCAGGTGACACCCCAGGAACCTCTGGAGCTGGAGTAGCCCTGCAGAGTTGTGTGGAGTGAAAGGGTGGGGACTGAGCCTTTTTGTGTCTCAGTGTGATTCGTCCTCACATGCAGGCTTTCCCTGGAAGGAGGCGTGACTTTGCAGTAACTAAGCCCCTGTTATGCCCTAGAAATTGTGCTAGGAGCTGGGATGATATGGATCCACCCCTCCAACTAACATTTCCCTCCTCATGATGGTTCTTTCTGTATCTAGAACCCAGCACATCACCTTTCTGGCTTCAGAGCCTTTGCAATTGCTGTTCTTCCTCTCTAAAATACTCCTTTCTCTTGTGTTTCCATGGTTCATTCCTTTCTACTTTACAGGTCTCAGCTGAGATGTGACCTCTTCAAAAGAATCTCTGTGTTTGTTGGGACTGCTAGTAACAGAAACACAACAACCTTGGTTAATACAAAAGGGTTTATTCACTCACATTAAGGTCATTCAGAGAAGGCAGCAGAGCTCTGGAATCGATGCTCAATGAGGTCATTAAGGACCCAGGCTTGTTCGATGACGCCTTCCCCTATCAATGGTGGGGGATTGTTTGCATCCTTAAATTTTAGGAAGGCTGCTGGGGTTCCACCCATCATCTATATATTCCAGATAGGCGGAAAATAAGAAGAGTCGAAGTTGCATCCACAATCTAGCTGTTTCTTCTCTTAAGGAGCTTTCTAGGAATTCTAGCTTCAAAATATTGCACTTAGATGATCTGCTCTTACCTGCAAGAGAGGCTGAGAAATATAGCATTATCCTGGGTACATTATTGCTGAGAATAAAATAAGGGTTCTAAAAATGCGTGGAGAGTTGGGTAAGCAGCCAGTGACCTCTGCTACCCCTTTCCTTTTCCATACTGTAATACCACCTTCACAGGCTCTAGACTTTGTTATATTGGCCTATTTTTAATTTTTTGTTAAGAAGACATTATTATCTGAAATGGTCATTTTCTGCTGTCTTCCGCACTAGACTGGAAGCTCCCTGAGCTTCGCCTGTTTTGATTTCCTCTGCATCTTTATTTTTCTGCAGTGAGCTTAGAGCACTTAGGTTCTACTGTCAAAAAAAAAGAGTGGTAGCAATAGACACATGGATTTATTCATTCATTCGTGTATCTTATTACTTTATCCTGCAATTATTTTTTAAGCTCTGTCTTGCTTTATATGAAACACTGGGAGAGATAAACTGCCTCTCCTAAGGGAGATTGACATACAGATGTAAAAACTGAATGATAATATGAAAAAAACAAGCTTAAGTAAAGTCATGTGTAGAAGCTGTAGGAGCCTAGAAGGGGGAATGCTCACCCGTCTGGAGAAGGAGCTATTAATGGGCACTGTAGGTAGGTCATGCAAGGTAAGTAAGAGTGCACCAGGTAAACAGGGCTTTTAGCTCCGGCATCTTCCTCTCCAAATGAGCTAAGAAAATGCAAGCTATGAGGGAAGCAAGACAATGCAGTCTATTTTTATTCTTCTGCAGGATGTTTTTCATCATGCCTATAAGACTGTGGGCTCTTATAGGGGATGCCGATGAAGAGAGAACAAAGGCTCTCGAGGTCTTGGGGTCTCAGAGGATTGTATCTGGGAGGGAGGAGAAAGAATGACAGAGATGGGAGAAGGAGCTCAAGGCTGTATGAAAAGTCATTATGGGCTTTTAAGTAAATTCTCAATTACAATTATTCTAATGGATTTAATAAGTCTGCAATTTGGAATGACAATATTCCCACGTGTCAGCTGTCATATGCCTCAGGGAGAGTCTCTTTTTTCCTTTGAAAACCAATAAGAAGAGGATACCCATGGAGAATTCTGTCAATTACTCACTCACCAGGGATGGGGACCTTCTATATTAATTTAAGACTAATTCAGTCACTAAGGTGTAGTGATAGGCCCCAGCCCAGAACTGTCTATTCTGAACTCTACTAATTTGGGATATTAAGTAAGTGATAGCAGCAGAGAATGTGCCGGTGGGAATGAGTAACTGGGGCAGATGCTGCTTAAATGCCTTGGATTCGAATACTGTTTCTGCCTCATCATAACAAGGAAACTTTTGGCAAGCCAGTTTTCTTCTCCATGTCTCAGTTTTCTCATTTGTAAAGTAAGGATGATGACAATACCCACCTCACAGCATTGGCGAAACAAATGGTCTCATGTGTGTCAAAGCCTCTTCTTGCCGTATAATGGACTTTTCTCATGATAGCCGAAGATTTTTTTTTTCAGATGAGAACAAAAATAAGCTGACTGTCCAACATCACTTAGCAACAAAACCGCCAGCACGGTGAGCCAGCAAGATGAAGCCAAAAGAATACCTTGAACTTGGGCATCAAAAAGACTTAAATCAAATCCTAGTTCTACCATTTATCACTTTCGTGGCTCTGTGCAAATTTCTGTCTTGCCTCAGGGCTCTTTCCCATTGCCTGAGCTGTTCTTCCCTGACACCCTTCATGGAAGAAGAAATACTCCACTCCTTCAGGTCTCTGCTCAAAAGGCCACTTGATCAGAGAAGGTTGCTGAGTGCCCTGCATCACTCCCTCCACCCTTAACCTGCTTGAGGTTGTCATCTGACATATCGAGTTGTTTATTCTTTTATCTTCTGTCTCCTCCAAGGACAATGCAAGCTCTTTGAGAACAGATATCTGTGTGTTTTATTCCCTCTTAAATCTCTGCGTCCTAGAATGCCACCTGGCATAGATGAGGTACATAATGCCAATTGTTGAATAGATGTTGAATGAAAGGATCTTAATTTCTCTAAACTTAAATTCTTCATGGAATGACTTACCTGCCCGAATCATTGTGGAGATAGCTTTTAAGCGCTTAGCATCGGTACATGGATTGCGGGCCGATGGATGTCAGTGTGATGCTAATGATGAGTTCTATAGACCCCTGTGGCTGTGGCAACACTTTCATAGGCTGACTCTGCTCCTGAAAGCTTTGGTCGAGGAAGGAGGATCTGAGTCGGTGTTTCCCACCTCTGGCTGCAGATGAGCATCACCTGGGAGCCTCGTAGAAAGGCAGCTGTCTGGGCCCTGCTGTGACCCTTCTGACCCAGATCCCTGGATGGAGCTCGGGAATTGGTGTTTTTTAAATATTGGAGTAGCCATGGAATTTCCCCTTTAGGAATTAGAAAGGAGGCCACTCCAGAGAGAGGTATTGTGACTCCAGTGCTTCCTGTGAGGGTCATTATTATTACAAAGAATAAACACTTCCTGAACAATGTAAAGGCTGCATATAAAAAGCACAATTACAAGTGAAGGAAAGGGAGCAAAGAACTATTGACCAGAGAAGCCTTGCTCGCAAAGAGCAAGCAACTTGCTCAGATACAGGAACTACTCTAGCCGCATCCACAGCAAACTGGCTGCATTTCTGTACATGAAACCAATGAAAGCAACGTGATAATTCTATTTCTTTTTTAAAACGCTGTCACTGCTGCATAGCAGGCAGGTAGTAAATGCTTGCAAGACTGTTCACATTGGTGAGTGTTTAATCTTTTAATTATTACCCTTGGAGTTTTTTCCAATGTAATGCTAATAAGCAAACACATGGCCTCTTTCTTGAACTTAATTTCATACATGGAGTGTTTACACAACTGTGAATCCCCGCAGTGCAAAATACTGGGGCCAAGAGTTAAAGCCACTAGATAAACAAACTGAAATAATTCTGTGTTTACAATAAATAAGCATATAAATAAGTAACCAGGCTGGTATTTTCTTAGTAATTATCTAGATCTGTGCTATCCAATATGTAGCCATTAGTCACATGTGGCTTTTTAAATTTAATTAAAATTGAATTAAAAATTCAAGTCCTTGGTTGCCCTACCCACTTTTCAAGTGCTTAGTGACCACATGGGGCTATGGGCTATCGTGCTGGACAACACGAACTAGAACATTCCCATCACGACATATGCTGCTGGACAACGCTGATGGAAATTTTCTAGAATTTGTGGAAATCTGCCATATATGGCATGCGCTAAACAACAAAATGGGCCCAAAGCAGGAAAGACGTATTGTTGAGAAATTTGAGTCTCAGAGCAAGATTTTATTACTTTGTTGTCTTGGACATTTAAGAAGGGGCTGTACGCCTGTAATCCCAGCACTTTGGGAAGCCGAGGCATGCAGATCACCTGAGGTTGTGAATTCGAGACCAGCCTGACCAACATGGAGAAGCTCCATTTCTACTAAAAATACAAAATTAGCTGGGCATGGTGGTGCATGCCTGTAATCCCAGATACTCAGGAGGCTGAGACAGGAGACTCGCATGAGCCCAGGAGTTGGAGTTTGCAGTGAACCGAGATTGCGCCATTGCAGTCCAGCCTGGGCAACAAGAATGAAACTCTGTCTTAAAAAACAAAAAGAAGGGGCTGTAAATTGTTGATAGGAGGACACCATATATTAAGCTGCACATGAAAGTTTGGAAGCTCTCTCCCAAAGAATGTCTTTGCTTGTGAAGGAAATGGAAAGATGAGTTTTCTGTTCTTCCTAGTCTCCCTTGTAAGGATGACTATGCTTCTCACAGCCCCTCACCAGGGGAAAGGAAGATAAAATGAGAAGCGTTCATGTTTGGATTGGTATCTGCATTGCTATGCCCTAAGAAAGCAAGCCAGATTGGATTTGAGAGTGATGTTACCTGATCTCACTGTCTCTCCCTGTCTTGGTCACCTTCTCTTCTCATGGCAAAGACAAGCTGAAGTCAGACAAAGCGGAGGCTGCTTCGCTGTAACATTTAAACCTCACAATCAGCCTCAGTAAGATCTGGCTATGCTGTGTGACGTCGGTCAAGTTATTTCAACTCTGCGAGCTTCAGTTATCCTGTCAGTAAAATAGCAATAACAGCGTGTCTGTCCGATGGAGCTGTTTTCAGAGGAAAATGAGACAGTGCATACATGCACTGAACATGGTGCCTGCCTCATGACACACACGCAATAAATGGTTTATCGTAATGCGTGCATGTGGCACCAATCTCAGCTTTGCTATTTATTGACTCTCTGCTTCACTAAATATATTAATGCTTTTGTGTTGATTTCCTCATCCATACGTTGTCAGTGGTGTTACCACCCACGTGGAAATTTGTTATGAGAACCAAATGAAATGAACTGCGCCAAGGAGCACTGACGTGGGCTGACACATAGTAGGAGCTTCACTGACACTGTTGCTGCTCTTGCCTAAAAATATCTTTGGGAGCAAAACCTTTTTAATTCTTAAGCTTTTTATGTTTTGCTGTTAAGATCAAGACTGAGCTGGTCCATATTCAAGAGCAAGTGGATTTGCCCTCTATGCATGAGCTCTGCTGGGTCCAAGCATCCCTTCCACTCCCCAAGGATAGGGGAGGAGAGCTCCATTCCATATCAGAGGGTCCCCGGGTACCACGGGCAGGTCAGTGGGTGAGAACAGAAAATGTCAACTGGATTTGTTGCTGAAGCCTCAGCTTCTTACACAGAAAGACTTCGTCCACTGGAAGCTGCCTCCGGTGCAACAGCTGGGCTTGTGTGCTGTTGGAGGAGTGGCATGTTGTGGACCTGCTCTGCCTTTCCCCCATATCTTTTCCTGGTAACCAAGCTGCACATTTTCCTGGGGCTTTCTACCACTTCATGTGATTTTTTTATTTTTAAAACTTTGTTAAACGTTTTTTAGAGACAGGGTCTTCTCCTGTTGCCCAGGCTGGAGTGCAGTGTCAGGATCAGCGCTCACTGCAGGCTTCCAATCCTGACCTCAAACAATCCTCCCACCTTGGGCCTCCCAAAGTGCTGGGATTAAAAACATGAGTCACCACAGCTTGCCAGCCACATTGTTTTCACAGGAAGAGAGCATGCAGGGCGTTTCTGTTGTACAGATATGGAAGCTGACTCTCAGAAAGAAGGAATACTTTCTGGGAAGACACAGCTTGTACATAGTCAGGCTGGGATGAGAGCCTAGGACCCTGAATCCTAGCTCTGCTTTGCTTTGTCTTTTCTTCACTGTAACTTTCCTCGCACTCTTTCTCTGAGCTCTGAATCCTCTGTATCTTCCCCCAGCCTCATTTTGCCTACTGCAGCCCCTGTCCCATGCATATCCCATCTCCTCTAACAGCTTCATCCTCACAGCCTGACTAAAGTACATGTAACTTGACCAAAATGATTCTTTCTAATGGCACAATACCTAATATTTACCAGCTCAAGAGGTTTGGAAAAAAGAGACTGGATTATTCTAACCACATCCCGTTATGGCAAATCCCAGGCACTTAATAACACCAGATCTCGGTGTAAGGGGCAGAGTGTGAGGCATGGCTTTGCTGCTTCATTGCCAGGTGACATTGGGCTGGCTTCTTAAACCTGAGCCTCAACCTCTTCATGTATGAAGTGAAGTACTCAACCCTAAAGCATTCAGAAGGCACTTCTAGCTCTAGGATTCTTTGAAATGAGGAGAAGCATTTCAGCTGCTGAAGAGATCATGTTGCTCCATTCTCCTCCTCCTGTTTGGGGTAATGATGCCCCTGGATTTGGAGACTGTATCAAAGGGAGACATGGTCAGTTTCCCTTGATGTCCTGCAGCAACTCCCTGTGCAGGCAGCTATGGGAACCTAAACCTCAAAATCCCATTCTTCTTGGAAATCCCTAAGGATTCTCTCCTTTTCTTTAATCTCCAGGGAATTTCCTGTTCCCCTTAGGATCAGGTGCAAAGGTTTTTACTGTTAAATTATTAATGTTTGTCTCCATGTCTTCTCCTTCTGCCAGCAGCCTGCACAGTTCCCCTAAGAGCCAGGAGGGGTGACTGTGTGTGTCTGAAGTTTCTTCAGTTTTTGACACAGCCATAAATAAAACCTTTAGGCAAGGAAATCAAGCTGTAGTAGAGAAGAGCAAAGTATCTGTAATGGTGAAGACGAAATATAAATTAGTACTCCAATTCTGTCATCTGCATGCATACGTATACATCAGCCAGGGGCTAATGAGCACAATTAAGTATTTGTCAAACATCTGTTGAGCACCCACCATGACTGGAACTTATTTGCAAATTGCTCTACAGTTTATAGAGCATAGATTATGCACTGAATTAGCCAAGGTTCTACTAGTGGCCAAAAAAATAAAAACTAGTTCTAACTGTAACTAACTTCTAAAAAAAGTACATGTGTGTGTGTACGTGTGTGCACATGGGCATGTGTGGTGGGTGGTCTTACTGGAGGAACACAAAGGCAGTTCAGAGAGACAAAGAACATCTAAGACACAGAAGGGTAGGAACCTGGGGCCCTTTGGGACTGCATCAGAGTCAAACTTAGTGAACAGAAACGATTCTAGGTCTTTTGAATAGATGGCATTTAATATGGGAAATGGTTATACAGGTGATGGAATAACTGAAAATTCAAACAGGTGACAGCAAAGTCACCTGGACTGGCAGTAGCCAAAAGCCCACTTCTTCTGGGGCTAAATGTTTTCCTTTCACTGGGAGAAGGTGATAATTCATAAGTGGGGCTCTGCATGAAGAGCTGGAACCACAGTGGGGCTGTCTCATCAGGTGCTGGGACATCAAGGCGAGAGGGTTACATGAGCTTGGCATTGAAGCTACTGAAAAGAGACAAAGCCACTACTGAAGACACCAGAGGGAACAGAAAGGTGGGAGAAATACCTGGTTCTTCCCTCCCCTTGCCCACCAGTCTTCTGCCTGAGCTTCCCACTGCCTGAGCCTACCCAGAAGGCAGCTGGCAAGGGAGCTGGGGTACGCAGCTGGCAAGGGAGCTGGGGTACGCAGCTGGCAAGGGAGCTGGGGTACGCAGCTGCCTGCATCGCAGAGTACTGTAGAAGAGAAGAGTCCATGAGGAGGCAGGCAAATGGCTAGCTCGGAAACTTCAGCCATCCTTACTCCTGAGTACGGCCCCAGTATGACTCAGCTAAGCCATCTTTAGTCCTTAGCTTACGCTCTTAAAGGTTCAAGTTCCCAGCAAGGGATCTAATGGCCCAGCTTGATTCAGGCAATTCCTCTGGATGCTCAATGATGGTCAAGGCACAGGGTCAGTAAGAGAACTGTTGGGAGTCCCCTCATTCCTGACCTCCTCCAATGTAAAATTATTGCAGATGCATTTTCTCACTTAATGTCTTGGGAACTGGTCTTTATTTTCAGCTTACTCTGCAGACAAAGACACTGAAGCTCAGCAGGAGAGAATAATTTCCCACATAGTGTGTGAGAGCCAAGAGCTATGTGCCAGTCACAGAGTTTGCATTCAAATTATGACTTTGACTCTCATTGGCTGAGTAATGTTGAACAGACAATTTGACCTGACAGCATTATTGGGCAAATACAATCAGATCACACACACACACACACACACACACACACACACGTATACACAGACCTGGCAAAACTGATATTCAAAAACCCCTATTTTCAACAGAGCAGCTGCTTTTCTTTGCATGCCATGACCCAATTAATGGAAGGTTTTAGCCAGGTTAGTAAGCTTTCCCATCGCATTAAAGAAGGCTGTTGTGGTGCAAAAGGTCACTCAGAGCGATCTTCATTGCACGGAAAGACAGGATTAATATCTTCTATCCATGCATTCTCAACACGGGGCCAGGGGATGGCGGTGGTGCAAAAATTGGTTCTTGAGGAAAGAAAATATCACACTCTTGTTGTGTATAGAGAACATACACATACATACAGCATGTGAAGAACTACAGAGTATGTTTTTGGTACTAAAATTTCATGGGAGGAAGTGGTGATTGGGAAAAGTGTATGCAAAAGGCTCCTGAGCCAGGCAGTAATAAGATGCCCTTAGCTCTCTCTAGGAACTCTTTTATTGTTCAATAGAGAGCCATTCCTGCCATGCCAAGGGAGTCTTTGGGGGGCAGGTAACTTATAACCTCTGACTTGAGAGAAGCATGGAGGGTAGGGGTCATGCTATAGGCTTTTGAATCAGATAGAAATGACAGTCTCTATTGCATCCTAACTACATGCCCTGGGAAGCTACTTTGTGTCTCTGGGCCTCAGTTTCTTTAACTCTGAATTGGGGATGGTGACGTTTCCTTGCAGACATGGAAAGGAATAGAGACAAAGCCTATGAGGTACAGTAAGTGGCACGTTTTTGCTGCTCCATGCAAGGTGCTGGGGTCACCCTAACTTTGCTCAAGGCAAGGATTTGAAGCCTTTTTCTCATTTCTGATTTTCATGTCATGCTGTCTTGTTCTCTCTCTCCCATCTCCTGACCCTACTCCTTCCCACCCCTGATGCATGGGCCTGATAACTTTCTCTGCTTCTGACTTTCCTCCAATGTATTGGACCCCCCTTGGGGTTCACACCAGTCCTACCAAGTGCTGGGCTTTCTTTTGCTGCCCTTAGTGTCTTCTAAGAGTAGATCAGACACTCTTGTCTGTCCCTGAGTCCGGTCCACTCACCCTCAGGCATACACCAGGTACACAACAATCATCCCATGTGATGATTATCCTGTGTTGCTTAGATGGTGATTCTGCCTTCAGAATTCCAAGACAAGGCACTAGGACATTGATCCCCACGTAGCCTCAGTGGCCTGGCATTAAAGAGCCAATATCTCTGTGGCAATTCTCTAGCTTCCTGCCTGGGTACTAAGTCTTTAATGCTGCCCTTCCTATATCATTGCCAGTGGGTGGGGAAAAATTCTCCGCAAACACTCAAGATCTGCCTCCTTCACAAATGACTGCATCTGCTTTGCCTCAATTCACCTATAGGTTCTTCAAATACAGACCTAGATCTAAACCCTTTTGCATTGGTGTTTTTTACTTATTCATTTATCATCCACCCATCTGCCCATTGGATCACTCAGCAACCATATATCATCACCTACTGTATTAGTTTCCTAGTGCTGCCCTAACAAAGTACCACAAATGAGACAACCGAAACAACAGGACTGTACTGTCTTATGGTTCTGGAGAGTAGGATTCCACAATCAAGGCATAGCCAGGGCCATGCTCCCTCTGAATGCCTTAGAGAAGAAGCCTTCCTTGTCTCTTCCTAGCTTCTGGTGTTTGCTGGAAATCTCTTGGGTTCTTTGACATACAGATACATCACACCAACATATTCCTTGTTCTTCACACCATCTTCCCTGTGTGTCACTCAGTCTCTTAAACTTTTTTTGTAGAAATGAGATCTCGCTATGTTGCCCAGACTGGTCTTAACTTCTGTCTTCAAGTGATTCTCCCACCTCAGCCTCTCAAAGCGCTGGAATCACAGGCAGAAGCCACTGTGTCTGGCCTCTCTTTGTCTCTTCACATATCATTCTTATCTCTGTGTATCTCCACATTTCCCTCATTTTTTAAGGACCCAAGTCATAGGATTTGAGCCCATTCTATCCAGTATGGCCTCATCTTAACTTGACTGCAGCTGCCAAGTCCCTGTTTCCAAATAAGATCGTATTTACAGATACCGAGGGTTAGTTTATCAACATATCTTTTCAGGAATGTGATTCAACCCACAGTGTCTACTATTTGCCAAGGCCTGTCTGTGCTAGACATTGCGAGAAGCAATGGACTCACTGCCCAACTTTATTGTGGGTCAACTGGTAAGGAGTCAGGAGGCAAACTCAGAGCTGTCTCCTGGATCTGGGATGAGCCAAGCTTTTTTGGCTTTCCTAACTAGTCCTAAGTAGTCCCAGGTGATGCTAATCAGCTAGCCAGCGGTGCTGGTGGTGTTAACAATTAGAAGGTTACGGCTTTTTCCCATTGAGCATGCCCAAGCCACGTGACTTGCAGTCTTTTCTATAGCAACTTAAGCAATGATGAATTGGCTTGAACTGGTCCCATGATTACAATATTACTGCCCAATTCTTAGCGTGGGCTCCATGAGCTTACATCCTCAAGGTATATTCAAGCCATGAGGGGTCATCAAACTCTTTATTTCTACCTAGTCATCATTTTCAGGTAGCTGCCTGGATCTCTGGCCATCTCTTTCCACTGGATCTAAGTTTCTCAAAAAAAATTTAACATTTTAAAAATTATCCCATTGTCAGTGTTTAACCTCTAGGAAACAAGAAGTTTAGCTCAGTGGCATATCTGTGCAAACATCTGCCAGGATGAGCTGCTCTGCTAGCTCAGAGGACAATAAGAAGAAATAGAAAAGAAATTGAATTAGAGGGAACAAGAATAATCACCTGTCTCAGGTTCACTTGGAGAAAAAAAAAACATGATTTCAATCATTTTCAGGGGAATCCTTACTCCCAGCTCCACAGATTCAACAGCTGTACTCAATTTTCCCTTTGGAAATTGGCAGAGTCAACATTTTCCCAGAAAAATCAGTTACTGCAAGGGTAGGCAAACTCGTTCTACAAAGGGCCCAATTGTGAATACTTGTAGCTCTATGGCCACAGGGTCTCCATCATAACTACTTGGCTCTGCTGTTGCAGTGAAAGCAGCTGTGGACAATCCATAAAGGACTCCCCCAAGCTGTGTCCCAGTAAAACCTTAGTTACAAAAAGAAGCAGCAGACCGGACTTGGCATGTGGGCCATACTTTAGCAACCCTTGGGTTATGGCAGAGAATTACGAAGAATCTCCAAGGAACTGTCTCAGAACCAGAAAGGGCCTTGAGTGTGACCGGGTGGCAGGTGGTTGGACCATCTCTGCACAGCAAGCCCAGCTGGCATGTCTCATGATGGAGATGTGTGCTTCTCCAGCTTATGCATCCATCCATTCTGTAAGAAAACTCTCACTTATGCTGACCCGAAATCTATCTCCCTGTGTCTTCCTCTACTGGGGACCACATAGAACTGCCCCAAACTCTCTTGTACCCAATAGCCCTTTGAATATTTCTATTCCCCTGAGTCTTCTCTCCTCCAGATTAAACATTCTAAGTCCTTGGGATTATCTCTTTGACTAACATGGCTTTAATTCCTCCCCTTTTCAAATCACCCTCATCATGTGGAATGTTGGTTTCAGACAGAAAATCAGAAAAGCAGAAAGAGTTGCTACCTGAGACACTCACCCGGAGGGTAAGGTGATCTGCTTCTGGGCGGCAGAGGCCCCTCACCTGGGGAATGGAATAAGGATGCTGAGCTCACAGAGTTGCTGTGAGGAGGTGATAGAAATTATTTGCCCCCATGGGGCCTGGTGCAAAAAGGGCTGTAGGTAAATAATTCGGGTCTTATCTTGGGACACCAGAAGAAATGGTCAGGGCTGATGAGAAAGGATGACTCCTGGAAGGTGACTGACTCCTGCAATGGTGTAGAGAGTGGAGGGGTCCAGAGTGGTGCACTGAAATCACCTTAATGGGTCTGACATATGTAGGAGGAGAAAAACCAGGCGAGTGAGGGAGCCCATCTGAGTCAATCAGGGCACGCCCACCGGGGAGATTCATTCCTGTGTCGGTGGTGATGCAGGTGTGCCAACAAGCTAGTGGGGACCAGAGCAGAGATGGTCTCTGCCTCGAAGGGACTGGCAGAATGTCAGCTTGCTCTTCTCTTGGGACAGCTGCAGGATTCTTCATGTTTCCTCAATTATGCTAATTCTGATCTCGCAGAATTCTGTTTTCAAAGTGTGCTTCGTTAGAAGGATGAGGGCTGGGTTGGGGGTGGAAAAGGCTATGGGTCTCTCCGTCTCTCTCCCTCCCTCCTTCCTTCTTTCTCTCCCTCCCTCCTTCCTTCTTTCTCTCCCTCCCTCCTTCCCTCTTTCTCTCCCTCCCTCCTTCCCTCTTTCTCTCTCTCCCTTCTTCCCTCTTTCTCTCCCTCCCTCCTTCCCTCTTTCTCTCCCTCCTTCCCTCCTTCTCTCCCTCCCTCCTTCCCTCCTTCTCTCCCTCCCTCCTTCCCTCTTTCTCTCCCTCCCTCCTTCCCTCTTTCTCTCCCTCTCTCCTTCCCTCCTTCTCTCCCTCCCTCCTTCCCTCCTTCTCTCCCTCCCTCCTTCCCTC
>CM052663.1:80116377-80131118 GCA_028533165.1 Leontopithecus rosalia
CCTCCCTCCTTCCCTCTTTCTCTCCCTCCCTCCTTCTCTTTCTCCCTCCCTCCATTCCTCTCTGTTTCTCTCTCCTTCTCTCTCTCTCTCCTACCCCGTACCTCTCTCCCTCACCACCCCCATCTCAATCTCTTCCTCCCTTCCTCTCCCAATCAACCTGGTCCAAAGTTAGGAAACAGCGGTGCTTGCTTTGCTTCAAAGTATCACACCTCCTCACCATCCCTCTCCCTCTGTTAAAACAGACTTTAGAAACCATTCAGATTACATAGGAAGAATGGGGACCAAACTTGGCCTGAACAATGTTAACAATTGCTATTTTGTAATTCTGAGGTTCTGAGGACAGGCCTGACTGGGTGATAAACTGCTCTTATTTCTCCAAGAGCAATGAATTATTACCACCCACCTGTTTATCCCTGCCACCCCCCTCCCTCAAGGAAATGAAGCATTACCTACCCTGAGGTTATTTTTCCTAGTGTGGTGAAATACCAAACTCCCTTCCCCTGATGCTCCAACTTGGGGTTCATCTTCTTTCTGGTTCCTCCCTTGATAGATAAATTTAACATGGAGATTCTGGTTTAATCTATTTGTTTGGTCAAATAGACTTTCAAGTTAAAACATGAGTTGAAAGTCTACCACATGCAACCCCCCTGTGCTAGGCAATAGAGGTAGCAATATGAAAATACAGCCTTTGACTTATGAAGTACTGCAGTTCAATTTGGGTGGTAGACTTTATGCAAAAGTTACCCTATGACAAGATGATTAATTAAGGTATGTATTTGTGGCATTGGGACCATAGGAAAATACGCTTAAATGACATTGGCAGGAGTAGAAAAGCAGGAACAGGGCCGGGCATGGTGCCTCATGCCTGTAATCCCAGCACCTTGGGAGGCCAAGGCAGGCAGATCACTTGAGGTCAGGAGTTCAAGACCAGCCTGGCCAACACGGTGAAACTCAGTCTCCACTAAAAAAAATACAAAAATTACCTGGGCGTGGTGGCATGCATCTGTAGTCCCAGCTACTTCAGAGACTGAGGCAGGAGAATCCCTTGAACCTGGGAGGCAGAGGTTGCAGTGAGCTGAGATCATGTCACTGCACTCCAGCCTGGGCAACAAGAGCAAGACTCTGTCTCAAAAAAAAAAAAGAAAAGAAAAGAAAAGCAGGAACACAGGGCTCTTGGAAGGAGGCAGCATGATAGCTGAGTTTCCTAAGACAAGCCATTTTTGGCTGCAGAGAAACAGTTTGTACAAAGTGCTGAAAGAAGCATCGCCTTTGGACATCCCAGCCTGGAGCTGAGAACAGTTTTCTTCATGACTCAGTAGTGTTCTAACTGAATGCCATTCATGAAAAATAAAACCTCTATTGGCTCCCAGTTGGTCTTCTGATTGGCACTTTATTGACATGTTGGATGGTGGACTGGCGTTTAATCTAGATTGTGTTCATAAGCACTGCAGTGGGAAATAGAGATATCATGACGTCAGTGTGGATTCTCTGGAAGCAGATGCTGAGGCTGAGTTTTGGGTGCAAGATATTTATTTGGAACCAACGCCTGTAAAAGGGATGAGGAGGAAGCAGGGCTAGATGAAGAAAGAGTTTGAATTTCGAGGCTGACTGGAAGAAGTTTACGTTAGTAAACCCATGGTTTCTTAGATTCAGCCCTGCTGACATTTGGGGCTGGATGATTCTTAGTTGTGAGGGCTATGCTGTGCATGGTGGGACATTTAGCAACATCTCTGGCCCCCACCCACTAAGTGCCAGCAGCACCCTGATACGTTGTGACAACAAAAAGTATCTCCAAAAATTGTCAGACCCTCTGGGAGGAGGCGGGGGTGCAATCATCCTTGGTTGAGGGTCACTGAATGGTGGGCTTGGATCAAGACTCATCTATCAGAGTTGCTTTATGGTGGGCAGAGACATCCAGGTTTCCACTGCTCACTCACTGCTTGGGGTTGCCCCGGTAAAGCTTGACCAAGAAAGGAGCTGACGGAGGAGGTCGGCTGCACTCTGCACGGCAGGGCAGCATGTTCTTCCTTGAAGGGGATCCAGGGCATCTCTCCTGTAACAGCCCACGCTTGCTTCCTCAGCTCCGCTTCTCCATACGTCATGGGAGGCAGCTGCTCTAGGATGTTGGCTAGTTGTTTGTCTTAAGGGGATGACCACAGCCCCTGCCACAGCAGTTGGCATTGGGACCACAGTTGACACTCACTGCTTCTCTTCTCCTGTCTCCAATCTAAACTCCCCTCACCCTTAAATATCACCCATCCATCTGGCTACCTCTGAAATCTCAGCTTTATAGATGGCTGGATGCAATGCTCAACGCTCTGCTCACTGGGAGAAATTTCTCTTGCTACTGTCCTTCAAGGCCACCCCTGAATGGGGCCAGAGTCTATGTGTGACTTACAGCTACATAGCAAACTGACTCATCCTTGAACCAAGCTCAGATATTGTCCCCACCTTCAGCTACCCATGCATGATCCCCCACACAGGCCCAGGTGTGAGCTGGGAGGCATCCTGCTATGACAGTGGGGAGGCCATGGGAGTCTGCAATGCCTGTTCATGCAGCTGGCATGTGCTCGCCAGTCCTGCTTGAGCTTGGATGACCACTTTCACCTTGCCCTGGATGGCTGCTCCTCCTGCCCAGGCTATGAGTTAGTGGTTCTGAGTGGACCCAGCTCACGATGGGCAATTCCAGCCAGATGGTCACATGGTGTTACCCGGTCAGCCACTCTGTCTCCACCAAGGGGCTGGTAACAAACAGGAATTGTGTTGAAAAGACATGTGATTCTTTTCAACCTAAATTCCAAGGGTATCTCTGGGATCCATTTCCTGGAGCAGAATCCAAGGGCTAAAATCCAAGGGCTTGTCTGGGATCCATTTCCTGGAGCTTGCCACAAACTCCATATGGCATCTTTCTCCACCACTGACACTTCTAGTGGCATAGGCTCTGTTGAGTCCTACAGCCCATGAGGTACAGCTCCTTCTACCACAGGCCAGACCTGTTCAGAGCCCCTATGTGGTCCTGTTCCCCCTCAAAGCTTGTCACCTATGATGTCATCAGCCTAAGAATCAAAGCACAGAATAGTATGGGTGGCTGGTTCTCTGACAAGAACCTAAAAAGACCCACCACATGCTATACTTTCTGATTTCTGAATTGAGGTTCAAGATGAAGGAATCTCCCTTTTACTTTGCAGACAATGTCCAGGCATCCCTCTGGCTAGTGGATCCAGAAACATTCGGTGGGTAGTGGCAGGACTTGAATCTTGGTAGGATTTCTCTGCTAACCTGGGGAACATGTGTCTTATCAATGTCTCCAGTGTGCCAGTGTCTGGTCCTATCACTATAACATCACCAAGGCAATATGTCAAAGGGAAGCTCCGTGGCCCATCCATGAGTCCCAAGATCTCTGATAATGTTATGAAATAAGGCCAAAGAGCTGACATAGCCCTGGGCTCTGAGTGTCTGTGGTTGTCCATTCCACATGAGTGAAACCATCAGTGACCTTCTAATACAACAGAATACATCTGCCAAACCAGTGGCTGCATACCATGCCCGGAGGTCGTTTCAATCTGCTCTAGTACAGATAACACAGCTGGCATATAGGCTCCCAGAAAGGGCCACCACTTGTCTGAGCTTGCAGTTGTCTAGAGTTGTTCTCTTGGATGCATCTGGTTTCTGCAGGGGCCATGCCCATGAACTGAATGGAAATACGATGAGGACTACCAACCCTACCTGCAACCTTAGATTCATAAGAAAGGCTATTTTCTCCCCAACGTCCCTCAATCAGGGATGTTTTTATTTGCCATTTACTATATTGACCAAGGGGGGAGGGCACATTTAGAGCCTCCCTCATAGTCTTCCCCACTGTGATAGCTCTAATTCCTCAAGCCCAGGGCCCAATATGGAGCATGACATAACCAACAGGCCTCAGGAGAGAGAGAAAGGACACTGAGCCACTGTTGTCTGCAACATTCAAGTAACGAAGAGGGTGGGTGGGAGGGTGCTAGCCGTGGAGATGGTGGGATGGAGTCAGGTTCTGAATATGTTGTGAAGGTAATGGTGGAAGAATTTGCTACACTTTGGGCATGAGTGGAAGAGAAGGGGCAAGGTTTTTGGCCTGCAATCTTAGAAGACTGGAAGGACGATTTATAGTGATGGAGAATAGATTAAAAGAAGCAGATTTTGCAGGGAAAAGATGAGGTTTTTAGTATTGATACCATCCGCTTATCTCCCGCAATCCCATTTAACAGAGAACCTGACCTCAGCGAGATGATGATTTCCTCAAATCACCAATCTGACTGTTAAATGTCCTAAAGTGTAATATATTCCTTCATTGATTTTCTGCCTCCAACCAAGGGTCAGTAAAAGAATGAGTTCATTGTATAACATCCCAGAGACCTTCCCAAAGTCCTATTTGCCCAACATCTCTCTCCCCAAGATCTCAACCTCAACTCAATTTATAAATGTCATTTTAGCTTATGTTGATCTGTCCATTCCTATCTCAAGCCAATCACCAATTATATAATTATCAAACTAAAGCCAAGACAAGCAATGCAAACAGATTCTAGATCAGCAGGAAGGAGAATGGAAAGCGAATAAGTATGAACAATGACGATGTAATGTTTTGACACATATACATGCATATGTGTGTATGTCTACGTGTGTGTGTGTGTGTGTGTGTGTGTGTAACATCTGAGTGGTCTCACTGATAAAAGCTCCTCAAATCACCTAATGTCCATGCAGTTCGAAGATAAGGTTTCTTTCCTCGGTTCAAAACCTACACATAGTTTCTTTTATTATTATATTTTTTTGTCAGTCAGGAAAGCAGGGACACATCATGGAGTGCAGAGTCTCAGAGCCTTCCTCTGTCTCCTTGCTCCAACTTTTATGCATACTCTCAGGAAAACCATACACATTTCTCCCCTTTGTTTTGCAGCAAAATTTCATTCCAACTAGGAGGAATCAAACCTATCTGAAGGATGAGTTAACGGTTTGCCAGGCAGGTAGGTAGATGGCATTTTAGCATTTCAGCTGGGGCAATAGATGGGCCTCTGAGGTCTTCGCTATGTAAGCTCCCCTGATGTTTGAATTTCATGCACAATCTTTCCGGCCCATTGAATACCTCTCCCTGTCCTTACCTCCATAACAATTCACACACAAAGTAGTGAAAACTGGAGATAGCCAGTTGCCTGCTCATGCTTGGTTCATCTTGGATCTCTGCAAGAGGGAAAGCAATTGTTGGCTGATTGTGTTCAGAGTGTGACAAGAGAATGACCCACAAACTAGCCAGAGCATCCGCAAGGCTACCTTGAGAAGCCCACTGGTGTCACTTGAGGCACCACATTGCAGAAATGAGCCCCAAAGTGCCTGGAGATCATGGGTCTGGAGGAGTGGGGCAACCCAGAGGATGTGGATGGGCAGCTGGGGGCAGAGGCATCCAAAGGTTTCAGCTCTCTTTCTGGCTCTGCCACATCATGCCCTGTGCCCCTTCTAGCTCTTCTGGGAGCCTGTGTCCTCCCTGTTTCTCTGCTCCTCCCTTCGGATAAGAGGAGCTTCTCCTGTTTCCACAAACAGATTAATCATGATGACTCCCACTCCCAGGCTGGCCAAGGCAAGACTGGCTACATAATTTGTGGGGTATACTGTAACATAAAAATCCAGGTCCTCTTACTCAAATATTATTAAGTATTCCAAGACAGCATCAGCAGAGCGTTGAATGAAGCATGGAAATTCCCTGGGTTATAGTGTACTCATCTCACCCTGAGTTTTGGTGAGGACAAAGCACATGCAAGGGTTTTCCCGAATGTCTGTTGAGCTGAGCTGACCCTATAGTTCCTCATCCATGTCACATCTGCCTTAGAGAGTTCTTACACGGATTCCATGGAACAATAAAACAGGAAGGGCTGAGCGCAACGCTTGGTGCAAAGTTGCTGTTTACTAAATGGGAACTGTCTTTGGAATCGAGTAAGAACAGCAACTTCGTCTTGTTTAGCGCTTGCAACGTGCTGAGTATTAGTTTAAGTACTTTCCATACATAGTAACTTGTTTCAGCCCCAAAGGGCATCTTGTGTTGCTGGTTCTATCATCATTTTCACTTTACAAAATTGTGTCTGTGTATCCATTCAGTAAGTGGTGGGACTAAATTTTTTTTGGGGGGGTCGGGGGGACGTAGTTTAGCTCTTGTTACCCAGGCTGGAGTGCAATGGCGTGATCTCGGCTCACCGCAACCTCCGTCTCCTGGGTTCAGGCAATTCTCCTGCCTCAGCCTCCCGAGTAGCTGGGATTACAGGCGTGCGCCACCATGCCCAGCTAATTTTTTGTATTTCTAGTAGAGACGGGGTTTCACCTTGTTGACCAGGATGGTCTCGATCTCTTGACCTCGTGATCCACCCGCCTCGGCCTCCCAAAGTGCTGGGATTACAGGCTTGAGCCACCGCGCACGGCCCGGGACTAAAATTTAAATGAGGGCAGTTTTGGGTTGGAATCTGTGCCCTTAGCTCCCAAGCTTGCTTCCTTCCTCGCAACACGAAATGAACCAGAGCCTCTAAGTGGGCTCTGATGGCGCCAGGTACCTACCGATGTTCAAAGCTACATTTCTTTACTTTCTAGTGATACCATTTAATGATTTATTTCACTTTTTAATTTAAAAGAATTTTAATTGTGGTAAAATGCACATAACATAAAATTTAAAATTCACTATTTTTAAGTGAACTGTTCAGTTGTGCTAAGTATATTCACATTGTTGTGCACCCAGCCTCCAGAACCCTTTTCATTTGCAAAACTAAACTCTATTTCCTTTAAACAACTTCTCACATTTTCCTCTTCCTAGCCCCTGGCAACCATCATTCCACTTGGTGATTCTGTGAATGTGGCTACGCTAGATTGCTCTTGGAATCGCACAGTATTTGTCTTTTTGTGACTGCCTTATTATACTTAACACACTGACCTCAAGGTTCATTCATGTTGTAGCAGAATTTCCCTTTTTTAAAGACTGTGTAATATTTTATTGTATGAAGGTATTATGTTTTCATTTACACATTGGTTACCACGTGGGTTGCTTCCCACCTCTTGGTTGTTATGAATAATGCTGCTATATACACGGTGTACAGATAATTTTTTAAAGGCCTGCCTTCTTCTTTGGCTGTAATTTCAGAAGCAGAATTGCTGGGTCATGTGGCAATTCTACTTTTAATTTTTTAAGGAATCACCATACTGTTTTTCACAGTGGCTGTACCATTTTACATGCCTACTAACAGTGTACAAGGATTCTGATTACTCCACATCTTGGCCAACATTTGTTATTTCCTTTTAAAATAGCATCCATTTAATCTTTAAACAGAGATAATTTTACTTTTTTCTTTCCAATTTGGATGGCGTTTCTTTTTGTTGCCTAACTGTTATAGCTGAGACTTCCAGTACTATATTTGAATGGAAGTGGCAAAACTGGGCATCTTTGTCTTATTTCTAATCTCAGAGAAAAACCCTTTAGTCTTTCACTATAGAGTATGATATTAACTATAAGTTTTTCTTTTCTGTTTTCTTTATTTGGGACAGAATCTCACTCTGCTGCCCAGCTTTGAGTGTGCAGTGGTGTGATCTAGGCTCACTGCAACCTCTGCTCCTTGGGTTCAAGTGATTCTCCAACCTCAGCCTCCCACGTAGCTGGCACTACAGATGTGCACCACCACACCTGGCTAATTTTTGTATTTTTAGTAGCAATGGGGTTTCACCTTGTTGGCCAGGCTAATCTAACCCCTGGCTTCAGGTAAAGCACCTGCCTCAGCCTCCTGAAGTGCTGGGATTACAGACACGAGCCACCACACCTGGCCGTATAAGATTTTCATAGATGGTCAATGTAACACGTAGGGAATTTCCTTCTATTTCTTAGTGCATTGATTGTTTTATCATGAAAGGGTTTGTATTTGGTGCTTTTTGTGCAACCTTTGGGATGATCACGTGTTTTTTCCATCACCCTATTAATGTGCTATGGTGTTTTGCACTGATTGATTTTCACATGTTGAACTATCCTTGCATTTCAGGTATAAATCCTTTTAGAAGTCGAATCCTTTTAATAGTGATATTATTTTTGTTGAGTGTACTTGGTGTGCTGTTATTAGTAACAACTTATGAATATTATTTCTCCTACTTCAAGTGGCATTATTATTAGTAATTCATGGTGTATGTACAGTACCTAATAGCAATTGTACCTAACAGCAATTGACACTGAACTTTTGCAAATCAAATGCTCATATTCCTAGTTATCCTATACATAAAAGAAAGTAGTTTTATCCTCGTTTCATAGATCAAACAACTGTGAAACCAGAAAGGTTAAGTCATTTTCTCTAGATCACCGGTAAGAATAGTCAAACAGCTGCTACACGAATATAAATTATTGATTCAGCCTATTTTGTGTGGCTCTGATGAAGCTAAGTAGGAACTCTGATTAATGGCATGTGAAGACAGGCTTTAGTCAGCAAAATTATAGCTCTCTAATTCTCAGAACTGTTTGAGGTGAGAATAGGATGCACTAGGCCGTGTGATCTTCATTTAGGGGATTTGCTTGCAAAAGTGAGAAGGTCTTCGCCAAGGGAGATGCTATTGAGGAAATGGCTGAAACAAGAGATGAAGATGAGAAAAGAATGGATTTTTTAATGCATCTTCAAGTCTTTATTATTTTTGTAGCTCTTTTCAGCACTAAGCACTCAATGCAAACAAATTTATAATTACCACAACGTTCTAAAGCTGTACCTATATTCTAAGAAATACTATTTAAGAAGAGAAATATCTAGAATCTAAAGACAATTCCTGCACTCTAGGTATTCTTGAAGACAACAGCTTCATTTCTTTATCTGTAGTGGTTAGCAAAGACATAACCCATAAATGAATATTTGTTTAATGAAAGAACAAAATAAATAAATAAATAAATAAATGAATTTATTTCATTCTTGAACCCAGGATGAAATAAAATAAATTCTTCTTTCTCCAAACTAATTTCAAAAGGTTATTTAATGGCTGGTTAGGGAAAGAATTATTGTAGAGTTCATTAATTCCACTTGTCTCTTAATAAAAAAGGAATCAATGACCAGCAAGATTCACACGTTTGCCAAAAGTTAATTTGGTGAGGTTGCATTCCTTCCCTTCCTTCCTGATCATAGCTGTATGGACCTATTACCAGCTGTTATGGACCAAATGCTTGTGTCCCCCTAAAATTAGGACTAGATGGGGTTGTTAGGCAGAGCACTCAAATGGAATTACTATCCTTCTAAAAGTTCCAAGAGAGCCTGCTTCTCTTTCCATTGTGTAAGGACACAGGAATAAGACCGCCATCTATAAAACAGTAAGTAGAACTTAAAGTATAATAAACAAATTAAAACACAAAAGCTAAAACAGCAAGCAGGCCCTCCCCAGACACCAAATCTGCTGGTGCCTTAAAGTCGAATTTCCTGGCCTCCACAACTGTGAGAAATAAATGCTTGTTGTTTATAACATCTAATTCACGATATTTTAAGATTTGGGGTGCCTTGCATGTACCTTTCAGCAGCCCAAGCTAAGACCAGTTAACACTGACATCTGTTCATTTTTCTAGTATAGTCCATCAACAACAACAAAATGTTTTTATATGAGTATAGAATGCATTTCTAGAGGGCTTGCTCTACGATAGTTATCAAATTCAGTTTCATGGCAAAGATAACATTTACAAGTAATATTATTTACTTTGGAAATATCTGTTAGGGCCTAATCTGTTACTAAGTTTCTTCTTGTAGTTTACACGAGTCTCTCATGCTATAATTTCTGAGTTATCTCTTATAATGCTGAACTCATATGTCCCCTATTCTCTGGGCTCTGCCAACCTTTGCTATGAGAGATCTTATACTCTTAATATTCAGGGTACTGGTCCGGCATGAATGGCTCACCTGTAATCCCAATACCACGGGAGGCTGAGGTGGGTGGATCACCTGAGGTAGGGAGTTCGAGACCATCCTGACCAACATGGAGAAATGCCATCTCTACTAAAAATACAAAATTAGCCAGGCATGGTGGCACGTGCCTGTAATTTCAGCTACTTGGGAGGCTGAGGCAGGAGAATTGCTTGAACCCAGGAGGCGGAGGTTGTGGTGAGCTGAGATCAAGCCATTTCACTCCAGCCTGGGCAACAAGATCAAAACTCTGTCTCAAACACACACATACATACACACACACACACACACACACACACACACACACACACATACACACACACACAAACAGATTCGGGGTATCTTGTATGTCTCCCTCACTAAAGAACATGCTCTCTCCGGCTAAGGATGCTGCAGGTGCCAGTGCCAATCATGGGCAGGGCACTTGGAGCATGGCCAGGAGATGTGTTGAATCTCACCAGCATAGAAGGAGCCCCAGAGGCCATGGGTGCTGTGCCTTAATTGTACAGTCAAGGAAACACAGGACTGGGCCGATTGCACAACATATTCAAAGTCACATCGCTATTTTGTAGCAGAGCAGAACTCAGTGATTTCAGGCACTCAGATAACAAAGATGATGATGTCACAAAAGCAACACATCTTTTATTTTCCCAACACTTTGACATTCACGAAGAATATCTTTGTGTCTGGATCATGTATCCTCACAGTAAATTTATGGCCATGATGGGTCAGACAATACCACCCAAACTCTCAAGGCATCTAAAGTTGAATTTGGGGAAAACTCTTCTCAGAATTTTCTCCATTACCACCGTGTTCACCTGAAATGCCTGCTTACTGAACAGAAAGATAATAACACTTCTTTGTGGTATTCTCTGAATGTCCTATTCTACGTAAAAGTCAGGACTTCCTCACCTATTTTCCTTTCTGTTTTATACATTCATTCCTGGAATTCTCTTTTTTCTTTAGAATAAAAGTTCATAAAGCAGTCTGCCCTCAATGCACTAACTTTATTTACCTAATTTAACTTCTGAGTGATTTGAAATTTATTTTAAATGCCTCAATAAATGACCTGCATTTTTACTATGGCCTATTCAATGACTTGCGAAAAAACTCTTCTCTCATGGAATTGCCATATGTTGACCATATTTACATCTTCATTCTTATGTCTATACTTTCTTTTCTGCAGATGTAGAACCAGAGTAAACCCTCATGGTGTCCTGGCTTCTAAGCATTTTGCTGGGGCGAAGGGACGACCAGGTACCCTGTTCCTCTGCATGAGCAAAGCCTACAATACAGGTTTTGATGAGGAATAAACAACATTGAATAAGCTGCTTTTCCACACAGAAAATCATGGACTAACATGACTGGCCAGATGTACTGAAAACAGAACTGAGACTCTGAACTCAGAGCACCCAGAGAGAGACAGTTTGTCTAACTGCGCTTGTATGTTTCCTCAGCCTTGTCTTGGAAGGAGGTAAGGAGAATATACTCTCAACTTACCTGTAAGCCACACTGTACCACCAAGAAATGAAATCTCAAACCAATCATTCCTCCCTCTCCTGCCTTCTCCCTTATGTGCCCCTTGGATGTCATCTGGGAAATCAATAGACTGAGTGGTGGGGGCTGGTGCTTTGCACACTGACTTAAGACATTCTTCTCAAAGAAATTTGATTCTTTTTCTTATATAGGGAGATATAAAAATGCATATGAATAGGCAATTTTATTGCTTGATTTGAGCATTAAATTTTATTAATGCAGTGGGTGTGTTTTGTCATACCCATTAGTGTCAGTTAACAGTGAGGATGAGAGTGTTGTTCTAGCTTGCATGGAGAGGGACATTCACACAGTGTTTTAGAGGAGCCCCCTGCCATATTACACCAGTTTTCCAAAGCACCCGTCTCATGAGTCACAAGTTATTTGATGCTGTGTCTCTCTCTGCAAGCACTACTGGACAGTTGGCTCCTTGTGGGAAGGACCACTTGTTAAGTCCTTACCTGGTATGTGCCTGGTATACAGCTGATAATCAGCAACTATCTTGATTTCCATGTCCTTCTTTTGATTCTAATTGCAATGTTCTCCCCTTTGTCCCATACTGCGCTTGGAGATAGATCAGGTTTTTTCCGCTTCCTCCAAAGCTCATGCCTTATCATTCACCAAACCATCCTTCCCTGTGCCCTGGGTAACGTATCCAAGGATGATGTGTGGCCTTGCTGATGCAGCATTTCTTGGAGAGGCTGTCTACTGCCCAAGGCCCTGTGAGAGCAGAGGCAGGCAGGGTCCCATCCTGCTACAATTGATCTCTGCGTGAGCTGCACAGGAAATGAATTGGAAGGCAGGTTGGAAAATGTTGCAAAATGAATAGTCACTTGTAAGGGATCAGGATTTGGAGCACGAGCCTGAGAGAAACTTGTCCCCAAACACTAAGACATAGTGGGAGGTTCCCTAGGATGCTAACTGCTGTGCTGAGACCTCTTGTGAAGCTATCTAAGCCCCTGCAAAAGAGACGTCTGCAATCACAGAAGAAATGAGGAGTAATCCTGAGTCATGGCAGGAGAGGCCCTGGAGCAAGGCTAACCTGAGTTCAGATCTGCCCCTCCACTTACTAGGAAGGATTTGAGCAAGCTGCTTAAGGTCTCTGAGACTCAGCCTCTGTAAGATGGGTACCAGAACACCTTTTTCTGTGACGGGTACATGATTTAGTAGTGATCCAGTGGTGAATAATCTGTTGAATGAATCATTTAATATAAATCACCTTTCCCAGTGCCTAGTTTCTCATTTTGCTTTTAATGAGTGAATAAATAAATAATATAAGTTTCTTACCGTAATGCAAGTTAGCTCTTTCCCCCACCAAAATTTCACCCCTCCCACTTATTTGTTTTCATGATTTGTCACGTCTGGCCCAGAGAAATGAAATGATCTCGTGAAGGTCACAGAGAGGCAGCAAGTCAGAACTCGTTCTGCTGCCCTCACCCTGACTCCTCTTCTCTAACTGGCACCTTGTGTTTTTTTTCTATATAATTTACCACCATGTATTGAATGTGTACACCTTTTGTCTGCCTTTTTTGTATGTCTGGGAACACCTTGAGGGCAGAGATTCTCTTATTCATCTCACATGTTCTAGCACAGAGAAAAGTTGTATTGTAAAAAGAAGAAGGAAAGGAGGAAGGAAGGAGGGAAGGAAGGAAGGGAGGGAGGGAGGAAAGGAGAAAGGGACGGAGGAAGGGAGAAAGAGAAAAAGGGAGGGGGAAGGGAGGGAGGAAGGGAGGAAGGAAGAGAGGGACAGAGGGAGGGAGAGAGGGAGGATGGAGGGAGAGAGGGAGGGAAACAAAATGGCTAAAACAAATGCAATACCAGCTTCAATTGGTGGGAATGTGTCATGTGTCACAGGAGCATAAGAACCCACTGGAAGAGCTCCTGATGGCCAAAGCTGGAACAATCTGAACAAGGAAATGAATGAATATTGGATTAAACCCAAAGTATAAATTGTTCACAAGTCCATGCTCATAGAAATAAATAACTGATTTAATGAATGAGGAAATTTTTTAAATAATTCATGTAGATATTCCAACCTCCAATAAGGAAAGCATAACTTTCTACTTCTTAGGTGTTAAGCATACATGGTGACTTTCTTCTAAAGAGAACAGTAAGGAGAGAGGGAAAAATAGCAACTCTCCAGTGAAGAACGTTGACAAACAAGACCTCAACCAGGCGATCAGGGTGAAACATCAGGAGTCATCAATCATGATGCTTACGTGTACCCTGATATGAAGTGAAGAAGATGGCACTTCATCTTTTCCTTCCAGAAAGTCCAATCATGAGAAGAAGAAATAGAAAAACATTCAGTAGTGGAACATCTTACAAACCATCCTCAAAACTGTCAAGGTCGGGCCAGGTGTGGTGGCTCACTCCTGTAATCCCAGCACTTTGGGAGGCTGAGGCGGGTGGGTCAGCTGCGGTCAGGAGTTTGAGACCAGGCTGGCAATATGGTGAAACTCCATCTCTACTGAAAATACAAAATTAGCTGGGCATGGTGGTGGTCACCTCTAATCCCAACTACTCAGGAAGCTGAGGCAAGAGAATCATTTGAACCCAGGAGGCAAAGGTTGCAGTGAGCTGAGATTGTACCACTGACTGCACTCCAGCTGGGGCAACAAGAGAGAAACTCCGTCTAAATAAAGGGACAAAAAGAAAACAAGAAACTGTCAAGGTCAAGAAAAACAAGGCTAGTCTGAGAAAGAGCCAAGCAGAGACTTCAAGAGACATGACAGGTAAATGTAACATGGTATCCTGGAGGAATGCTGGAACCCAAAGAGAGCATCAGGTTAAAACCAAGAAAATCAGAATAAGCTGTGGACTCCAGCTGGCAATATGGTTTCAGTAGCGTTTTATTAATTGTAACAAATGGATCATGCTAATGTAAGGTGTGAAAAAAAGAGGAAACTGGGTGTGGAGTAAGTGGAAATCTGTATCATCTTCTCAAGTTTTCTATACATCTAAGCTGTTCTAAAGCATAAAGTCTATTAGAAGAATAAGAAAAGTGGGATAGTTATCAAACATCTGCCTATAGCAATGTCTTGAACTTCCTTATTTGCACCTTAATTCACACACGAAAGAACCCAACAACAACGAGAGAGTGAGAGAGAGAGAGAAACAGAAAGAAGGAGGGAGAGAGAAGGGGAGGAGGGTGAGAAAGAGAAACACACAGAGAGAGCAAGAGAGAGAGATGGGGAAGAGATGGGGGAAGGAGACAGGGGAGAGAAAGGGAACAGGGAGAGAGGGGAGTGGAGGAAAAGGGAGGGGAGTGAAGAGGGGAGGGGAGGGGGAGAGGGG
>CM052663.1:80139065-80175133 GCA_028533165.1 Leontopithecus rosalia
TCCCAATGGAAAAGGAAAATTTCCTTTTCCTTTTCTTTCCAATACTGCCGCACACCGAAGACCCTTACCCTGGCTGTTCCACCGTGCCTACCTCCCTAACACCTACTTTCAGTGTCTCCTTTTTTCCACTTCTTCCTCCCAGATTCATTGTGTTAATCTTCACTTTTGATCATGTGATTCCCTCACTCAAAAATATTTATTGACTCCCCTGTTGCCTTCTTGGTTATGCACCAATTATCTGGCTTAGCTCCTAAGTCCATCTGTCCATGAGATCTGTCCTTCAGTTTTTACCTCCAAATGCTCTATTGTGTTTACTTGCATGAGGCACTTCCTAAACCCCCAGCAAACAAAAAGCAGCACGCACAGCATAGCGCTGGTGCTGGATCCAGCTAACAGGCTCATCCCTCAACTCTTCTGTTTACCAACTGTGGGATCTTGGTCAAGTTGTCTATGACAGCATCGGTTTCAGAATGGCATTGTGAGAGTGAGATGCACTGACTCAGCATGAAGCCCTCATAACATTGCCTGGCACGTGCTAAGTGCTCTGCAATCCTTGGGTCCTGGCAATGAAGTCCCTGGACACTCTGTTTATAATAGATTTATTTTCAGCTTTAGGCTTAACATTCTAGATAACTGCATGTTTTAAAAAACCACCTCAACTCTTAGAGGATGGGGACAGTGTTGTGTTAATCCTCTATAGTTCCTACAACAGACATTAAACTAACACTAATGAATGTCTGTGAAATGGAATTGCTTATCAAATGACCATCCAGAATACATATGTTCAGCTCTGTTGGGTTGTGCCAATAGCCCATTTGGATGAGTCATTCTTTGTTAGCTCGTTTATCCCACACTTGATTAAAAACACTGTCCAAGAAGCCTGTGTGACCTCACATAGAATATGAAGAATAAGTGGGAAAGGCCTGGTGTCCAAGGGTTGTAAAGCACTTATACCAGACCAGTCTTCAGAGATGCTGGAATTCATCCTCCAGGGGCAAACCTGATATCTGGACTTGGAAATTTCTATAGTTGACTCAAGCTTTCATGGCTGCCTATAAGCAGATCTCAGTTCCCCTTCTGTTCTGAAAGTTCCCCCTCTCCAAACAGAGAAGTGAAGCAGAAGATTTCTGCCTTCTGTAAGAATTCTAGAATACTACAAATTCTTTCATAATTCCTCTTATAGAAGATTTGGACATCACTTTTAAGTGGGATGGAAATCAGATGTCCATCATGGCTCTGAGCCGGACCACCAGCCTTGTATTTCAATTCCAACCTTCTCTGTGTGGCTCCCAGCAAGGCTGGTAACTCTCTAGAAATGAGAGACTCATTTTTCTCACTGGGCTATTCAAGGTTTCCCTCAGTTTCTTAGTGGATAGCAATAGAGTTCATGCCAGAACCGTCTCCTTTGCTAGGAAGTCTATTGAAGTTATGCACAGTTACATTACCTGTGATGTGATCAGCAACACTCACCATGTTGTCTTTTATTCTTACATTTTTATTTTTGACTTTTGTGAAGTCCAGATTAAAAGATCCTTTCAGTGAGTTCAAACCAAAACCATGTCAATCCCCATATCTAGTGCATTCCAAATACCAACGTGACTGCTGGCGGGGTGTTGACTTGGACTGTTTTGGAAATCAGTGTGGTAATATTTGTCAAGACTCTTCAGAATCTTGATTACGTTTATTTCTGTAATTTCACTTCTAGAAATTTACCCAGTGAAAAGAAGTAGAAATGCAGACAAAGACCCATGTTGACATGTGCAGGTATGCATTTTGAGGATGACATGTTTGGTAAGAACACAAAATGGAAACAACCTATCTAAAAATATTGTCATTAAAATTATAGTACATTGAAAGGCTGGGTTATAATACAGCCGCTAAAACTGACTGTATAATGAATGTTTAATGATGAGGAGTAAAAGCATGATGTGACGTTAAGTGAAACTGCAGAATACCAGTGGTGCACAGATCCCAATTGTGATGTTTTACACATGCACTTGATTAAAATGTAGTTTTTTCATAAAAGAACAGGAATTAGAACATGATGGAACTGGCTCAATATTTTTCAACTGGAGGCGATTCTGCCCCCCAGGGAAATGTCTGAAGACATTTTTGACTGTGGTGCCTTAGAGGAGAGGAGGCTGCTGGTCTTGAATTATAGAGGCTGAAGATGCTGTTAAACATCCTATAAATTGCACAACAGCCCCCGACAGCAGAGAATTTTCCAGCCCAGCATGCCAGTGGTGCTGAGGTTAGCAAACCGGACTCGGAGTCCTTACCTTCTTTTAACCTCTTTCTAATATGAGCAAATTCCCTTATCTCTTTCTTTCTTTCCCTCTCTTTCCTTCTCTTTTCTTTTTCTAATATGTACTGAGGCCTGAGTATAGACCAGGCACTGTCTTAAGCATTTTTCCACACATTAACTAACGTTAATACACAACAACCTCATGGGGTAAAAACTGTTATTGTCATCCTGGGTGAGATAATCTTTCAAACTGTTTTGAGATTTCAAAATAATCATTATCTCTGATTGTATAGACTGCTTAGTAGTATAGTGTCTGAGTTACAGATAAATACATGCATTTATGTACGTGTGTGTGTACACATACACACAATGAGTGTACATGTTACCTGTATATATCATGGCCAAATTATAAAAATGACTAGTTTTGGATAGTGGAATGCGAAAAAAGTTTTGTGTTTTTTCTTTATACTTTATATTTTCTATATATACACATTTCTATATCTCCATATTTTCTTCACTATTTATTTATTTATTTTGCTACTGAAACAACCTAATAGTATATTAGAGCCCTGGAGGGCTTAAGGGCTGTCTACGAGAAGAACAGTCCCTGTTACATGAGAAAGTTTAAAGAAATTCTATTCCCTTCAAGTCATATATTTCACTAAAACAGAGCACTGGCTCACATCGCCAAACAAAGCTTCACTTCCTCTGATTCAATGCAGTCAGCATTCGGACCACAGATCCTGCTTGTAGCGATCAATTTGCTTGCTATGTTTTACCACAGCTAACTCCACTGGGATTAATCATTTCCTATTGATCTCATTATGCAACAGAAATCTTTTCCATTTATCCTTTGAATGACCCTTCTCATTTCCTCTCGGTCAGATGACACTCTAGTAGAGCAGACATAAACAAAGTTTTCAACTTTGTTTACATATCTGATTTATCTGGGGAGCACTTAAGAAATAAAAATGACCCATTGCTATCTTGAGAGATTATGATATAACTTCTCTGGAGATAAGCGCTCTATTTTTAAACTTCCCAGAGCTTTTCATATGCAGCCAGGTTTGAGAATCGCTGCCTGAGCTATAGTGACGCTTACAATTTTTGAACGGGCCCAAAGAGGAGGAAACTAACCTTTCAGATGCAGCCTACATCAAGGAAGCTGCCTGCTGTTAGGGGAACAGGATACCTGCAGAGGCTCAAGTCCTGACAACACCTTCAGCTCCACCTCCCACCAAAGACCTGTGTGATGTCAGCAGCAGCCCTTTTGGTAGGTGAGGTGAGAACTTACAGCCCTGACCCTTGGGATGCTCTCCACCTAAAATGCAACCCCTTGGGGTGCTGAGGAATATACCAGAGCCTGCTTCCACTTGCCAGCCCTTCAACTATTTACAGGTGGGCCTCATGTCCCTCCATAGTCTTCTCTGCCCCTGCCCCCGGTTAACATTCCCAGTCTTTTCCACCATCTCTCAGGGGACAAACGTGCTCCTCACACATTCTGTTTCTCTGGGTTCCTGCTTTCTATCAGAAAAGTTGTTTATAGCACCTGGCTGATCCTCACCATATGTTACTGCTCATTTCTGGAGTCTGAATAGTCTGGCTAATTATCATTTCTCCCGTGAGCAGAACTTTCCAGAGCGAGTTTTCTGCAGTGGAAGCAGTAAGGCAGCACCCACATGTCCCAGAGGAAGGGTTGTCAGCTGACAGCTCACAGCTGGATCACTCTGGGGATTTCTTCTTTTCCCTGAGAGAAAATGCATCTGATGACTGATTGAGATGGGGAACAGAAGCCTGGCCCTTTGCCTAAGTATGAAAGGTCTTTGAAGGGCCTTGTCAACTTCTGTACTCCCCATGGAATCAGCTGATGCCTCTGTTTTAACTGTACGGCAAATTACCCTCTCCCTCTGCTCAGTTGTGCTTCCTTTATTCCTTATGTTGCTGATCCTGACAGCACACCATGCTAAACTTTCTGCATAGATATTTTCTTTTTTTTCGAGACAGAGTCTCTCTCTTGTTACCCAGGCTGGAGTGCAATGGCGCAATCTCGGATCACCGCAACCTCCGCCTCCTGGGTTCAGCCAATTCTCCTGCCTCAGCCTCCTGAGTAGCTGGGATTACAGGCATGCGCCACCATGCCCAGCTAATTTTTTGTATTTTTAGTAGAGACAGGGGTTTCACCATGTTGACCAGGATGGTCTCGATCTCTTGACCTCGTGATCCACCAGCCTCAGCCTCCCAAAGTGCTGGGATTACAGGCGTGAGCCACTGCGCCCGGCCTTCTGCATAGATACTTTCATCTTGGGGTCTATTTCCCAGAGAGCCCAACCTAAAGACACCTGCTCATAAACGCAAAATGAGCCTGTGAATTGACTGCCCTGAGTCAGATGGCTAGAACTCATGGTTGTCCATAGAAAGCCTAGGGAGAAGGATAGAGCTCTTTCCTTTACAAAGCGGTGATAGGAAGGCCTGTCTCCATTACCATAACCAGAATAAAATGCTTTCAAATTCCTCCGCCACACTGGCTCCCTTCTCGGCTTCGGTTTTGGTGGTCTCAAAGGTCTTATATAGGACTAGAAACTTCAGATGGGGGTCTGGATAGTGGAGAATGGACATGAAACCTCAAACCACACATAAATGCCATTACTTTATGTACTATTCTAGCTCCAATAGCTACAGGTAAACACAAAGCAATCCTGTGTTTGTTAGTCTAAGTCTGACCTCAAGCTGTGTTGTGATCTTGGCTAGCCTTGTTTCTCTGACTGCATCTCCTGACACAATCCTGTGTTGCGCCCATTGTTGTAGCTTGTAAATCCTATTACTTTAGTATAGCCAGTATATGCTATAGCCATAGTATAGGTTGTCCTCTCTGTAACTAAAATTGCCACCTGGCTTGAACTTATTTGCCTTTTCACCAGCTATTTCCCTTGCCCACTTCAGCCAGCCTGACCAACTTGTGTATTTCCTTGAAACCTTAACTCCCTCATCATTTCTTGTAGATTCTTAGCACCTATGCTGACCTCTTTAAGCTAGATGGGTCATCTCCACTTTGTACTGTCACCCTGGTTCCCCTGGAGACCTCATCACATCACTTGCCATTTTTCTTTTTCTTTTTTTTTTTTTGAGATGGAGTTTCGCTCTTTTCACCCAGGCTGGAGTGCAATGGCACGATCTCGGCTTACTGCAACCTCCGCCTCCTGGGATCAGGCAATTTCCCTGCCTCAGCCTCCTGAGTAGCTGGGATTACAGGCACGTGCCACCATGACCAGCTAATTTTTTGTATTTTTAGTAGAGACCGAGTTTCACCTTTTTTTTTTTTTTTGAGATGGAGTTTCGCTCTTGTTACCCAGGCTGGAGTGCAATGGCGCGATCTCAGCTCACCGCAACCGCCGCCTCCTGGGTTCAGGCAATTCTCCTGCCTCAGCCTCCCGAGTAGCTGGGATTACAGGCACACGCCACTGTGCCCGGCTAATTTTTTGTATTTTTAGTAGAGACGGGGTTTCACCATGTTGACCGGGATGGTCTCCATCTCTTGGCCTCGTGATCCACCCACCTCGGCCTCCCAAAGTGCTGGGATTACAGACGTGAGCCACCGCGCCCGGCCAACTTGCCATTTTTCTTTGCAGGATCCTATCCTTCAGGGCACGGGACACATCTCATTCACCTTTGTACCTCCAGCACCTAGGAATGTGCTGGGACATGTATGGTGGAATTGGAGTAAACTAAACCCAAATTTTAAATTCTAATTTTGATGTTTTCAGCCTATTAGAGAGATATCAGCTCTGCCAACCTACCACATAGCCTTGTGATACATTGGGCAACTTTGTAAGTAGTTTCAAAGTTTCCATTTGTGACTGATCTAACTCCTCCCTAAACCCACAGGAGGGAAGTGAGAAAGGGGCTTGATGTTTATAATGACAAAGCTAGCTATGCAAGTCACTCCTGTTTGTTTTGATTCAGAAATATTTCAGCACAGAGCCTTGGATTAAGGGGGATTCCTGAGGGGGGTGAAGCATGTGATCATCCTGACTTTTTGTTTGGGGCTACTCCTGAATCATGGCCCAGGAAAGCAGAATCCAAGCGGAGCACAACAGGTTTGCTAAACTGGAGAGGCAGAGATGAGAGTTGAAAGTTTGCAGAGTGTCAGGATAACCAAGAGAACAGAGCTGCAAAAAAGAGCAACTCCAGAAATTTATGTATTAATCCCCTTCAGGCACTGGATGGAATTAAAGCATACATGTTTAGGGCAAGACTACCCGACCTTTGGAAAAAACAGCTTCCGGAGAGCTATGAGATGAGCAGAGATCTCTGATGTTACCCAGTGCTGGGAAATATAGGTGTTCCAATCATCCAGAGTGGAGAGAAGACCTCAACGGAGACCCAGAAAGACCACATCTGAGAAGCAGTGTTCCTCTCATCCTAGAGTAGGGAGTACTCTAGAACCACTCTAGCAAAGCCTAGCACCAAGCCTTTAAGGGTCAAGCTGATCTTCCAGCAAATTAACTGCCTGCAAGAACAAAACTTGGCATTCTCTGAAGAGAAACAACAAAATTCAGAATCTGAATGTAGTGTCACAATGTCTAGAATACAATAAAAATTTATAGACAAACATAGAACAAGAAAATGCAATCTATGTGCACGTCACTGATAAAAACTGATCCTAAGATGATCCAGGTGTTGGGTCAATTTTAAAACAGCTTTGCAAATATGTTCGAGTACATAAAGGAAAATGTAATGATAATAAATTAACAGATGTGGAATCTTAACAGAGAAATGTAAATTATAAAAAGGAACCAAATTAAAATTTTAGAACTAAAATGTGTAACATCTGCTGTAAAAAATTAACTGATGGGATTAACAACCAATTGGAGACAACAGAAGAAAGGACAGATAAACTTTTATATATTAATAGAAAATTTCCAGTGTAAAACAGCTGGTAGAAGTTGTCAATATCTGGTAAAACTATTATTTATTTTAATATTAGTTTTGCCTTAAAACATTTCCTTATCTTTCTCTTTCTCTCTCTCTCTCTCTCTCTCTCTCTCTCTCTCTCTCTCTCTCTCTCTGTCTCTCCATCCCTTTCTCTCTTTCTTGTTCTGTTTCACAATGATAACTCCAATTTTAATCCAGCACCATAGGGTTTATTCTGGCTTTCTCTTTCAAATATTTGTCACTCCCTTCTCTGATAGTGCAAAACCTAGGTCCCATTTTCTTTAATACCACTACTTTTTGGCCCAGTCCTCTACATATCCTCTAATAATGCATGTCCCACACCATCCCCACCCTCTCTGTTGTGCAGGTGCCCTCCTCCCTGTGCTTAGGTTCTGAAAGCCCAGGCCAAGCAACTGTCCTCTGTGGACACTTGCCTTACCTTCTGCAGCTTAGGGGCCCCATTGTGTTTCCTCCCCAACTCTTGCAAGTGGAAGACTCAGAATATTAAACCACTTGGATTTACAAAACATGCCAAACTCCCTTGTATTTCTGCCTATCGTCAAATTTCATTCCCTGTCATGGAATATCCTCTCTGACATGACCAATGGGCAAAGTCCTCTTTTTAAATTTGAGTTTAAATATTTTCTGATCCTCAAAGCCTTCTTTGTGCCAGGGATGGTTGCAATGCTCCTTTATCCTGGTCTTGATCTGTTATGCCCCTCCATTGCCCAGGTATTTCCAGACTCTGGTGCAGGTAAAGCATCATCAACAGCTAACACATCGAAGATGTCTGATGGTGTGGCCAATGAAACTTACCCCTGTTGCAGCAGCACCAGGTAACTGAGAATGTCTTTGTGTGGCAAACAATGTATGAAGTTAATACACCAGCTTCAAGTGTGTTTTGGGGGACCTGCATATCTCTTTCATGCCTTCAGCTCTGCCACCATGGGTCAGATCCCATCCCTTACCTGCCGTTTCATTGCTGGAGTACCCTAAGAAATACAAGATCATTTCACTCCTTAGTTGTTTTTCAGGTTTAGGGCAAAGTCTGCTACCCACAGTGCAGTTTTTGTCCTATCAGATAACTTAAGAATAGTTCTGTCTTCACGGTTAAATGAATATGAACCTTTGAAATCCATAAAATACATAGAATGAAGATTTAGCCCATCAGATTTGGCAGCTTCATAAAACTGACCTAAACCTTCTTGTGCTTCTTGGATTCCAGTTTCCAGCCTGAGGCGGGGAATGAGAGACATGCTGATGTGTTTAATACTCATGAGAACCACTCCAAGGCTGGAAAGGGAACCCCAAGAGAAAGGTTTCCTGAAAAAATAGGAGGTGAGAAGGGTTTTCTTTCTACCTCTGAACGTAACACGCAGAGGGAAGCTGGTTTTAAGTTTGGGGCTTGTCTGCATTTCTTCACAGGGAAAACTAAATAAGGAGGTTTTGGTTGCAGGATTCAGGATTCCCTGAAAGATAAGAGTGAAATACTCCCTCTCTCTGCCTAGCCGCCACCATCTCGGGGCAGCTGCCATCAGACCTCTCTGGGGTCTGCAGGGGCCCCTCACCTGGCCTATCTGATCTGAATCTTTCTCCACTTTGATCAGGTAACTTGTCTCTTTCAGGTCTTTGGGCTGCTGACTCACTGAAATGGAAACTCTGTGACCTGTTGTTGGGTTTTTACAACTGGTCCTTCATGGCAACCATACCTGACAGCCTGGCCTTGGCTTCAACCGTCCTCTTCCTGAATGACTTCGGCAAGTCAGCCACCCTCCATGCATCTGCCTTCTCGTTTATAAAACAAAGACAGGATTGTTGTGAGCATCAGAGAAAATAATGGATATAAGTTTTTGTTGATTGTCAAGTGTTAAAAAATTGTTATAGTTATGTTGTTATTACAAGAACTCCATGAGACATGTTAAAATGTGTTTCTCCATGGTTTGGATAGTTAAATATTATAAATATTGCTTGAGAGACACATGGAGCCTCTTTGAGTGGATCATAAAACCAAAAACTGGGAAAGACTGTGGCAGTGATCAAATCTACCACCCCAAACCATGGCTTTATGATGACTATCAGCATCTTGGTGTTACACATATGCCCCTATCAGCTCTATGATATATGGAGCCTGAAACAAGTCCAGAATCTCACAGTCTAATCCTGAAAATTTATAAATGAAGAAATAGATCCCCCAAGAAGCAGCATGGTTTGCTCAATGTTGTACAGCTAGCAGTAGAGCAAATAATAATGAAAGTAGAGGACTGTACACTTTCAGCGAAACGCAGTTCCAACAGAACCTCACCCTGGCTTCAAAACTGCTCAGGATAGACATTAACTAGCTTACCAGAGTTTTCCAGATACTCATTTTTCAAACCAATCTTTGAAGATAGGCTTCAGAGGTTCTTCAAAAAGCACACAAACAAAATCAAACAAAAACTCATTAGTTTGTCCCCCCATCCAAAAATGGAGAATTAAATGTTCAGGGAAACCATGTGTTGCTTTTATCTGTTTTATGACATGTTTGGGTTTTGTTAAAGATTGCCTTTGAAACACAGGGTCTGCAACTGAAAATGCTGTGAAAATCATTGATCTAGAAGAAACAAGTATTTGAAGGGAGCAAGGATAAGATTGCATGAGGGTGGGTTTGTGTGTAAGTGTAGAGGGTTGGTGAGTATTCAGAGGGGAGCAGAAGAAAAGTCAATGCATTCATCAAGTATTTTTCAAGTTCCTAACATGTAAATATGTCACCAACAGGAAGTGGATTTTACAGTTCCCCAAGCTATACCAGAAATTCTTTTCTCTGCCATTCTCTGTTACTAAAGCTCTCTCTAGAGTCAAGGACTCCTGCCCTTATCTAGCCAAGTCATCTGCAGAAAACACCTGGCTCCATTCTATGATGACAGACGGATTTAATCCTCAGGTAGAAGCTATAAGCATGGTTACTCTCTGTGTTCCTAAAGATGTTGCCATTGAAGCATCCTCCTGAGGAAACATGTCAGAGTCCTTTTATTTTGTTTTTTTTGTGTGTGTGTGAAGAAGTCCTTTTATTTATTTTATTTTATTTCCTATGTTAGAAAGAGAAGAGAGACTGTGGATAATTCCAGTCAGTGGGGCTTCAGCATTTTTTAATATAAGAAAAGCTTAAGATAATGTTTTATAAACTGCCTTGTCCCATGACCTACAGTAAAAAAAATAGTTTGCATTGTACTCCAGTATGCACACATGCACACAAGAGTCACAAAACAGAACCAAATATATTACACAATACTCACTATATGCAATGCACTAATTCCATTCTATTCCATTCTATACTTTCCTATTTTAAAACATTTGGAAAGTACCCACTAAATTGACTTTAGCATCCACTAATATATCTTGTAGTTTTTAAACATTTACTAAGGGGTAACGATCTAAAAGTTGGAAGCTAAACGACTAATCTTACAGCTGGTTTTGCACTGCATGTGACAATAGATTGAGACTATGTCCCTGTCCGTTCACTGTCCATCCACTGTCCCTTCACTGTATCAATGAAGGGAACAGGTAGAGATTATGGGGGAGTTTTCTGCCTCCACTGGCTCTATGTCTCTCTCCGCTGATGCTGATGAAGTATCAGAGCTTGTTGATTTCCCAAACATCAAATCCCCAAAGTGGTCCCAGAGCAGAGTAACCAGGTTGGGAGGGGGGCTTCACATCTGGTCTTCTGAGGAGCTGGGTACTTTGGGGAAGAGGTGGCTTGGGGCAGTTGAGCATGGTTTGAGTATGGACTTCCAAGGACAGGGTCAGGGCAAAGGATGGAGACTCTAGGGAGAGGGACTGGGGTGTCCTGTGAAGGGTGGACTCTTTTGCAGGCCACCACTGCTTTCAGGGGCTGAGCGCCCAGGGAGGGAGTCAGTATGGGGAGGGCAGAAGCCATGAGGAGGTGCTTCCAGGTGGCTGCGTGATTTCTAAATGCATATTTCCTGCCTCTTTTGTGACAATCATCTATCTACTGATTGTTAATATTAGCTGATTGTACACAGAAGTCATCAGGTGTCAAGAGCTGTTCTAAGTGCTTTACATATAAAAACTCATGTAAGCCTCACAAGAAGCCAGGAGGTAGGATTTATTATTATCATCCTGCTTTACAACTGAGGAAATGGAAGCCTGGAGAGATTAATTGCACAAGATTGCCAATTCAGGTTTGACCTCATGTGTCCAGCTCAAGAGCTCCCCAGTCATTACTGATCTGTGTGTATTTTTGCAGGGAAGCCACATGCCCAGCATGCTGGCTGACACAGGTCAGGGACCAGGTGGACTCTCCATTTACCATGATTGTTCTCTTATGGCACAAACTATGAAGCAGAGATTGATAAGACGTAAGGCTGCAGGGACAGAGGACAAGCATTATGCACAGGGCCATCAACATCCTGCCTGAAACCTTGCACTCCATTCTATAGTTTAGGGTTTTCTAAAACACTGGTTCTGAAGTAAAGAATCAAATATGTTTTTAAAACAGTAGTGTTAAAAAAAAATTAAACAGGTTCCTACTATGCAGATCTGGTCAACACTTGGTGCTGGGGTGAGACATAGCCCACGACATTCCCTTCGGGAATTCTACACTCTTGGCAGCACTGGTGAGAGGACAACTCCTTTAGGCATCAGAAGTCATCTTGAGAACTGACATGGGGGCAGTGATATGAGGAGCTTGCATTTTGGAAAGATCATTCTGGTTTCAGAGTAGAAAAAGGATAGAGTGGGGAGCTGGGTGGGAGTGGAGGGACATTGCTTGGAAGACCCATTAGGAGGCACATCTACCAATTCTGGGAACCTGTATTAGGAATCATGTGGCGGGATGAATTGCAGAAATAATTGGAGGACAGAATTAATGAGACTTTCTGACTGATTGGAAATGACAAGGGAAGGAGAAGGATGGATAGAGATGACAGCCAGGTTTCTGACTTGGTTACCAGCCTCCTAAGGCTTCCACTACGTGAGTCAGAAGACAATGGACAATGGGAGAGAAGAAGTGCTGGGGGTTGGGGAATAAAGAGTTGCCTGGAGACAGATGCAATGTGAGGTGCAGATGAAGCATTCAGTTAGAGGAGCCCAGCTGGGAGGTGGGTATGTAAGAGGCCGAAGCTAAGGAGTGAGATCACGCAGGTGACATAGGGTCAGGACTCCTCGGCATGTGCTGGTGGTAACTCACATCACAAAAGAGGTCCATCGTCTAGAGAGATTTAGGTAAGCTGAGGGCCAAGAATAGGATGCAGTGAATCACCACTGTATAGAGTATGGGCAGAGAAAAATGAGTGCAGAGAGAGAAGAACAAACACCCAGAGATGAAAATCTAGCCAGGGAAGTCATGTCATAAAAGCACAGGGAGCAGGGAGTGAAAATAGTAGCTGGCAAACCATGAGTTTTTAAGGGTTCATTCCATAATCCACACCTTTATAGACCGATCTTCTAAGATTCTCACAGTTGTAGAACGTGTGGTTAAGGAAACGTGTAGAGAGGTAGCATTGGCCCTAAGGGGCAAGGTCCTGAGAGAAGTTTTGACATCACTTAGAGATTTTATTTTCACATTTATCAGTAAAATAGCACATTATTTAAAATAATTTGCATCTCAGATTAGTGGCAATAATGTTAACCAGGACTCGTGGAGGGCTTTTTGGATTCCAATGATGATACTGGATACTTTCACATATTAAATAAGATTAAATGATCTCAATGCTCAAAATAATCCTATAGAGCCAATACTACTTTATGTTCCTTTTCCAAATGAAATATGCACACACACACACACACATACACACACACACCCCCCAGAAAACTTGAAATACTTAATTGCTTAAGACCACTCCATTAGTAAGTGACAGAGCCAGACTTCTTCTTTTTTTTTTTAATTGTACTTTAGGTTCTGGGGTACATGTGCAGATCATGCAAGGTTGTTGCATAGGTACATATGTGGCAAGGTGCTTTGCTGCCTCCATCCTCCCATCACCTATATCTGGCATTTCTCCCCATGTTATCCCTCCCCAACATACCCATCCCCTGCTGTCCCTCCCATAGCCCCCCAACAGACCCCAGTGTGTGATGCTCCCCTCCCTGTGTCCATGTGTTCTCATTGTTCAACACCCACCTATGAGTGAGAACATGTGGTGTTTGATTTTCTGTTCTTGTGTCAGTTTGCTGAGAATGATGCTTTCTAGATTCATCTATGTCCCTACAGAGGACACGGACTCACTGTTTTTTATGGCTGTATAGTATTCCATGGTGTATATGTCCCACATTTTCCTTGTCCAGTCTATCATTGATAGGAATTTGAGTTGGTTCCAGGTCTTTGCTATTGTAAACAGTGCCACAATGAATATACGTGTGCTTGTGTCTTTATAGTAGAATGATTTATAATCCTTTGGGTATATACTCAGTAATCAGATTGCTGGGTCAAATGGAATTTCTATTTCTAGATCCTTGAGGAATTGCCACACTGTCTTCCACAATGGTTGAACTAATTCATGCTCCCACCAACAGTGTAAAAGTGTTCCTATTTCTCCACATTCTCTCCAGCATCTGTTGTCTCCAGATTTTTTAATGATCACCATTCTAACTGGTGTGAGATGGTATCTCAATGTAGTTTTGATTTGCATTTCTCTAATGACCAGTGATGATGAGCATTTTTTCATATGTTTGTTGCCCTCATATATGTCTTCTTTAAAAGTGTCTGTTCATATCCTTCACCCACTTTTGAATGGGGTTGTTTGTTTCTTTCTTGTAAATCTGTTTTATTTCAGTGTAGATTCTGGATATTAGCCCTCTGTCAGATGGGTAGATTGCAAAATTTTTTTCCCATTCTGTTGGTTGCCAGTTCACTAATAACTGTATCTTTTATTGTACAGAAGCTCTGAAGTTTAATTAGATTTCATTTGTTTGTTTTGGCTTTTGTTGCCAATGCTTTTGGTGTTTTAGTTATGAAGTCCTTGCCTATGCCTATGTCCTGAATGGTTTTGCCTAGGTTTTCTTCTAGGATTTTTATGGTGTTAGGTCTTATGTTTGAGTCTTTAATTCATCTGGAGTTAATTTTAGCTTAAGGTGTCAGGAAGGGGTCCAGTTTCTGCTTTCTGCACGTGGCTAGCCAGTTTTCCCAATAAATTTCCACCATTTATTAAACAGGGAATCCTTTTCCCATTGCTTGTTTTTGTCATGTTTGTCAAAGATCAGATGGTTGTAGATGTGTGGCATCACCTCTGAGGCCTCTGTTCTGCTCCATTGGTCTATGTGTATGTTTTGGTACCAGTACCATGCTGTTTTGATTACTGTAGCCTTATAGTGTAGTTTGAAGTCAGGTAGCGTGATGCCTCCAGCTTTGTTCTTTTTGCTTAGAATTGACTTGGCTATGTGGGCTCTCTTTTGGTTCCATATGAAGTTTAAGATGGTTTTTTCCAGTTCTGTGAAGAAGGTTATTGGTAACTTGATGGAGATAACATTGTTTTAATGTGAATTTGTATCTGGACCATTAGCCACCGCAGTATGTAATGTCATCCACTCTATGTAATTATGTCATAAATATCTAGTTACAAATTCTTTCATCACTAGAAACTCTTCAGATTCTAACTCCCTTAGAGTCTTAGGACAATGGTTGTGCATTTTTCATGTGTTGTGCAGGGAACACACAAAGAACAATCTTTAGCTTTCTGGTTTTCTAATCGTTCTACATATTTTGAGTGTTGCCACTAATGGTTTTGATGTCTCTCAGCCTAAGGAATCTCAATGAATGCCTTGAAATTTGCGTAAACCTCAATGATAAATGCTTAGGTAAATAGAAGATAATCCGTATATGCTACAACGAGGTATGAGGAGTGTTTGTGGATGGGAAGGATTGAAACATGTATTAGTTTTCAAATGTAATTGTATGTGTTGTGGAAGGGAAACAGCCCAGGTAGAGAATCCTAAGGCAAAGATAATTACATTTTGGAAGTTTCATTTCCCTAGAAACAGAGCACATGGATTATGGCCTCTTTCCCTGATATGAACATTGTCAGAAAGTAAAAACAAGAAAGCTATTCCTTGTGGTTGACTTACAGTCATTCTCTCTGATCCTTCTTCAGGTTGATAAACTAAGAAGCAGACCCCTTGACTGCATTCTTTAGAAATAGAGGAAAGATTGTATCCCTTGATGATGTCTGTCAGCTTGAAAGAGTTATGAATCACAGCAAAATGGCATTTTATATTTAGTTATTCATTTCCCATTCAGATCCAGGTGACAAATCTTGTGCAAAACAGCTCCCTATGACTCACACCAGCTTTTAAAGATGTTGGTGATGAAGTCTGATGAATCGTCATCAACCCAGCTTTGAGGGTGTACACAGTTTATTTCAGCTATTAATAAGATATGCAATCTTCATCTGGTTTGGAACATAATTATTATTATTTTTCCCTCGTCGTGGCTCTCATGACAAGAAAGAAGATGTAGTCCTGACTTAATGTAGCCTCTGGGAACCATGTCAAAAGACATGCTTCTAGATTTTGCCACATCTAGAAGTCTTGGGATGGATTCTAAAGATAAGACAAAAGTGGGGAATGCATAAAAATGGACATGAGGTACAAAAATAATCATTTCATTATTAATAGATCACTGATTTATTAATATTAAAATTGACACAATAAAAAGTGCTAAAGGTTAAAGAGATAGTAAACACACAGGTGGTCCTGAATCACCCCATTCTTGTTTTCTGTGGCTCAAGCCTGGGTGTTTTTCTATCAGCCCCTCTGATTGGTTGCGCCAAATCTGACCTTATTTCATTAGTTAGCTCATCTTTTGAATTGATAGTTATTCAGAAAGCATATTAGGTGCTGGGATATGAAACTGGATAAGGCCTCGTTCCCAGCTGAGAAGGTGCTCGCAGCCCTGAAGAGAAGTCCATGGTACTCACAAAGACATTCCGCATAGATTTAGGTAGGCATGTGGGACCACCGAGAAGAGACTGAGCAATTGTGTGTGTGCATGTATTCCCCTCAGATTTCAGAGAAGAACAGATATTTGATTTTCAGTACAGCAGAGCAATTAAATTACAGAATTGGGAGTTAGTGGCTCGGGCTTGAGTCTTAGGTCAGAAACTTTGGACATAGTGTTTACCTTTTCAGCTGTCATCTTTTTCTTTTGTAAAATGGGACTCATCATCTTTGCAGTAAAGGGAGGCTTAAATGAGCCTATACAAGTGAACAGGCTCACAATGACACATGAAAAGCATTTAGTAGTGTGTTTAGAGAGTCGTACTGAAGACCTGCTTTCTGAATGGCTAAATGAATACTCACTCTGGGTCAGGCATTGGGCAGTCTTAGCAACCCCCTGCCAAGCATGATCTGGAGGGGTTGGATGGACTTGAATCTAGACCACAAGACCTCCACACTGGCAGCAACCGCTGTCTCTCTGGTGTCCACATGCAATGCATCTTGGCGCAATGTGAGAGATGGCTTCTTCAGCTGTTCTCTCTTCTGTCCTCTTACCCTACTCCCTGCCTCACCTTAGGTGTGACATCATCTATCTGATCCTTACATGCATTCAGTGGCAAATAAAAGACAACACAAGTAACCAGAATTTCACCACCAAATTATGTTTTTTTAATCTCATGTGAAACTGTTGTGTTGGAAATCATTAAAACAAAGTGTCTACCATACCATCTCCATGGTTGATGTTGTGACTTATCCTCATGGTCACATGAAGGCTGCTGCATCTCCAGACCTATCTACATTCTAAGCAAGAAGAGACAAAGGTGCAGGAGCAAAAGCAGTGGATGCTGGGCTGAAGGGCATGCTAGCTGGGTCTCTCTCAAAGAGTTCTACCCAGAGACTTCTTCTATTCCACAGGGCAGACTGGGCCATGTGGCTGTGGCTATCTATAAAGGAGTCTGAAAAGGAAGGCAAGGAGACAAGGAGTTGCAGTCATTTCGGGGTTGCCCTAACATGGAATATGGAACATTTGCCACCCTCCAGGACCTAAGTTAATGTCACTGGCCCCAGGAATCTTCTCTTGACAACTGGCATCATGCCAGTTACTCTCATCCCACAAAAGGCCAAGGCATTCGCCCTCCATATCCCATCATTAAGCCTTGAACACTGACATTGACGACAACACTGGTGAGCACATCACTTCACAGTTAAAAATGTACTTTCCACCATGACACCATGACTTCCTTTTCAACTCCGACAACCATTGGGTGAGCCATACACCTTTTCTGAGGTCCCAAGAAGGAAACTGCCCAACCTCACACATAAGGGTGGTGAGGATTTAAGAACTGTTAGTCTCTGCTTAGGAGCATTTTGGAATCAGGTGGAATCAAATTCCAGTGTTGGTTTGGCCACTTGTTAGCTGTGCTAAGTTGGTGTCTTAATCTGTTTTGTGCTGCTGTAACAGAAGACCACGGACTGGGTAATTTTTAAGGTACAGAAATATCTTTCCTTATACTTCTGGAAGCTAGAAGGTGCAAGCTTGCAGGACCAGCCTCTTGCAAGTTCCCTTCTTTCTTTTCTTTTTTTTTTTTTTTGAGACGGAATTTTGCTCTTGTTACTCAGGCTGGAGTGCAATGGCGCAATCTCGGCTCACCGCAACCTCCGCCTCCTGGGTTCAGGAAATTCTCCTGCCTCAGCCTCCTGAGTAGCTGGGATTACAGGCATGCGCCACCATGCCCAGCTAATATTTTGTATTTTTAGTAGAGACGGGGTTTCACCATGTTGACCAGGATGGTCTTGATCTCTTGACCTTGTGATCCACCCGCCTTGGACTCCCAAAGTGCTGGGAGTTCCCTTCTTTCTATGTCATCCTATTGTGGAAGGCAGAAGGGCAAGAGAGAGAGAAAGGGGACTGAACTCACTTTTGCAATGAATCAACTCCCATAATAAAGGCATAAATTCATTCATATGGGAAGTTAGAAAAGAGATTTCAGCCTTGATTTTTTGAACAAGTGAACAGAAACAAAAATAGTATGGCACAGAAGGAAATAAAATCAGGTCAGAAAGCATAGATACTAAGGACTGTGTGATCTAGCTTCATCTGCTTGCCTATGAAGGACTGAAATTTTAAGATCCAAGTGCTTTGCTGAGCTCACCTGCAATACCATGCACCAGATAGAATCCGAGTCTCAGAATACCCAGGGCAGGTGTCTTTCCAACACTCTCTTCGTAAATAAACCAAATGAGCAGCTAATGTCCAGAGCGTATCTCTTCAGCTTTGTTCGAAAGGAATGTTGTAACCATTCAGATTTTGTAGCTGGGATCTCCGAATGGGGTGAATGGTAAATGCCATTCCTAAAGCCCCATTCAATGCCCAGATGCTATGTTTCTATGGAACAATTTATTATTTTTTATTGTTGTTTTTTCCCTTTCTTTTTCTAGAAGTCATTCATATCTTCCTTCCTTCTACTATAGATATTTATTATTTATTATGCACCTCCTGTGCACCAAGCATGCTGTAGGGCACTGTGGATACCACACTGAATGCGAGGAGCTGCTTCATGAAACTTTGAGTCTGGTGCAGAAAGAAACTCATCAGGTAACAAATAAACATGTCATAACAAACGGAAGAGAAATGTTAGGGAGGAAGTCCACCTTCTGGCATGAGGAAAAAACCAGGGATGATCCATGTGTTTAAGGAGGTCTCGGGAAAGATCCTACTGAGCAGGAGACTTTAGGTGAGATGTGAGGAGCGAGATGGACCAGGGGTGGTCTCCAGACTCTGCTTCCCTCAGCATCCTCACCTGTGTGAGCAGACAGACTGACTGCAGGGCCAGGACTGGGGCTAGGACGAGTGCTTAGGGACCCAGGTAATCCAGAAGCTTCCGAGTGACAAAAGTTACCAGCAGGAACAACACATTTCCTTGAATTTTCAAACACTAGACTCATCTGCAATTGAGCAGATGCACACGTGCTGCTCAGCGTCTGACAGAATGGAGGCTGGCTTTCAGGAAGGCAGGCAGTTAGGCTGGCTCTTTGCCAGGAAAGCCCTGCTTCCCTGTGGATTTTTGGGAAGGCTGGGCAGGGATGGGCTGGGAAGGCGGGGCATGTCAGAGTCCCCAAGAGAGGAGGGCACAGTTGGTACAGGACTATCTAGGCAGCTCTGGGCACTCCATTCTGTGGCTAACACAGGACCTTGTTCTAAATGACTCATGGCCCTAATCCTAAGATATTTTGCAATTTACTTCCACATCTATGTCCTTGGATGGAAGAAGTTTCTCAGCATGTTCTGAGTAGCAATCATCCCTGCCACCATTCTCCTCAACTGTATCTCAATAAATACGTCATCCCAATAAGTTCCCATTGCAATAGAAACTACAAAGTCTTTTACAAAAACTGTCTTTGCTTCTTATAGGAAGGCAATGATAGAAACAGTGTGCCAAAATGGAGTTCAGACCTTGCTGTGTGGAGAGTCATGGGAGAGTTGGCCTTTGAACTCAGAGCTGACTCCAAATCAGATGCTTTAAGCCCTATGGAAGACCATTTCCTCCTTGAAACAATATGTCCATAGCCCGGAGGAACACCATGTCTTGCGGTACTTACTGGCAGTAACAGCAGCAGTATGGGCAGTATTACTAGCAGCAGCAATCGCAGTAACCACATTCATAGTAGCAGCTGCAGTAGCCGTAGCAGGGGCAGCAGTGTTAGCAGGAGTAATAGCAGTCGCATCAGCAGTAGTAACAATAGCAGCAGAGGGAGTAACACTTTCTGAGCACTGCCTACGAGTCAGGCGCCGTGATTTCTGTGAGTCAGCTCATTTAATTTCAGAACAATACTGAGAGGTAGGTAGTACTGATGTCTCCCTTTCTCTGCGCTGAGAATCACAGAAGGTAAGTAGCTTGTTTGAAGCCACACAGCTGTTAAGTAGCCACGCGGGGTTTCTGCCTCCATCTGGCCCTTCCCTCTCTCCACGCTGCCTCTTTCTACGTTTTCAAGTGGAATGTCTTCACGTCACAGATTAGAAGGTGGGTGATCATAAAGGGCAAGCATGGCCATGATGTGACTCAGGTAGACACCTGTTGAGATTGCAGTTTTACTGCTTAGTCAGCAAAGGACTTTATCTTTCTGTCCTCAGTTTCCCCTTACATAGATTGGGGCAGGCAATAGAGTACAACTAAGCAGGTTTTGTCAAGAGGACAGAGGCATTCAGCATGTAGTTGGGGGGCGCAGGACCGGCCCCTCACGCTTTGCAGCTCATGTGAGGGGGTGTTAGAGTCCCACCCAACACTCCAACAGCCCAGCGCATCGCTGGCAACCATTCATTAGCCTCAGTTTGCAGCCATTGGTGGAGGGAGCTTATCTGTCCCAGGGCAGCTCATCCTAAAGTGAGTATCCTAGAGGGCTCTGAAAGAAAACTAAAATCTCAGGATCCCAAACGTACTATGCCAAAGGGAAAATTTAAGCTTGGACAGTGACTCATGAAAAGAAATCCTGCTTTTCTTTTTGTTCCTAAATATTTACAACACAGAAGACCACATACCTCCCCAGGTGGCCTCTCTCACCCTGACAATGTAAATTAACAGCTTATCTTCACAGGTACAGGACAAAGACAAAACAAGACATCATCCTTCCGCCTACCCAGAGACAAATGCAGGTTTACTGAGCACGAGATGAATACATAATTGGCAGTTCTACCCCCTCCTTTCCCAGGTGACATACGAATTCTTAATCAAAACTGCTCAAGAATGTGGCCACTTATCTCATTATTAATCATCCATTTATTTTTCTTTCCCCTTCCCCTCCTGCCTGCTCTTTTTCCTTTAAATATTGAAACCAGCAGGTGGGGTGGTTCACACCTGTAATCCCAGCACTTCAGGAGGTGAAGGTAGGCGGACGGACGACTCAGGAGTTTGTGACCAGCCTGAGCATAGTGAGACCCCATCTCTACAAGAACATTTTAAAGAATCACCATTGCATGGTGGTGCATGCCTGTTGTCCCAGCTACTTGAGAGGCAGAGGAAAAAGAATCTCTTAAGCCCGGGTAGTCAAGGCCGCAGTGAGCCATGATCATGTCACAGCATTCCAACCTGAGCATCAGGGACACCTTGTCTCAAAATACACATATTTGTGTATGTGTATGTGTATGCCTATGTATGTGTATGTGTGTATAAGGGCTTATATATACATGTATATATATATATGTGCACATATATATAAACATATGTATACATATATAGTTCATATATATGTGTATGTGGGGGGGGTGCTTATACATGTATATATAAGCCCTCAAAACCCTCTTTGGAAAAATGTGGGCCACAGATCTTACTGTGATGTGTCTCTTTTTCCCAGGCACATCCTCAGCCTTGACAAAATAAACCTCTAAATTGATTGAGACTGTCTCAGACATGTTTTGTTTCACAACATGAAACAGACAGAATGCCTGTTCTGCGTGTGGACGATGCCCTTGGGCATGCTTTCCTGTCCACTTTCTCAGGGTGGAGCGTCACAGGCCTGCCAGCTCTGCCTACCACCCAGGGCCCCCTTTCCTGAAGAGAATCCAGCCTTTCTGGTACTTCCTTGGCACTTATATTCCTGCCTCTTTGTCCTGCATTCCTTCCACAGAGACCCCACCCCACATCCAGAAGAAATTTCTTGATCCCTGGCTTCACCTGGAATGAACCCAATTCTTCACTATTGTCTAAGCTATGCCCTCTGCCTGGTGTGCCCTCCCTCCTGCACCTGGGGCCATTCACTCCTGCACCGTCCAAGCACTGCAGGACTATTTGGTAAGAAAACAGGCAGGTAACCAGGTTATACAAGTATAATTCACACTCTAGAGAGAGAAGCAAACACAGCCTTTCCTAAGGATGCCAGCAGAGGAGCTCCTTATGCAAACTTGGAGGAGATGGGGAAGTCCCAGAAAGCTTCCTGGAGGAGGTAGTATCTATCCACATTGGAAATGTTGAGAGGGCCTTTGCTTGGTGAAAATAGGGCAGGGATCTAAGAGGGAACAGTGTAAACAAAATCGCGGATGAGAGAGCAGCTGATAAGTAGGGGAAGTACTTACCATCTGTAGCTTGTTGTGTGTGCAACAATAATAGGTATTATTTAGTGCAGAACAAAAAACATGTAGGTATGCATGTATGTATGTATGTATTTCCCCAGCATCTTCAAGCACCAGGTTCTTCCAGACAGAAATATGGATTCCAAGATTTGAGCACTTTATCCACCACCCCTAACCCATGGGGCCCGGTTGATTGTCCCCAGTTAGGGAAAAGAATCTCATCCCTACCACTTGCTCCCCATGCCAGGCTTTGTCTCAGTCTCCGTCTCTTCTGAGCTTCTTCCTCAGACTCTCCACCCTGGCTCTCTCTGCTTCCCAACAATCTTTCTCAATGTTTCCACACCCTGTTTATTTCTCCCCTCTCTGTGCATTTCTCTTTCTGACATTGTCTGGATCGTATTTCATTCTTTATGTGTCTCATCTTTTCTTCCTCAGTTCTCTTATTGTCATACCTTCTCTGCTTCTATCTTTTCTCTCCTTTCCCACCCTCTGCATCTCTCTTTGATATCTGGATTATTTCTCTCGTTTATTTACTCATCATAGATTCATGGAACACATGCTTAGTTAGCTTATATTGTGGGTCATGCACTCTGGCAGGCTGCAGGAATGTAGTGAGGACTTTATAAACAGCAAGAAAGGCAGTCACTGATCTATACTTAGCAGCCTTCTCCCCTCCTCACAGCTCAAGACACCTGCTGTCTTTGTTCCGTGTGGAATAATGTAAGAAGTATGAACCTCAGTCATACAAATCTGAATTTGAGCTCTGGCTCCCGTGCTCATAAATGATAATGTAGGACAAGGCTCTGAATCCCACTGAGTTCTCTCCTCAACTTTCTGTGTAGAGTGATTGGTTATTGTGGGTGCTTAATAGATTTAAATAAAGGGAAACCTTTGTCCTTACTCTTAGTAGCAAACAGAGTGTCTGCATTATGACTTGCATTGCACTAAACATTAACAAGACAAAGTTAAATTTTTCTTTGCAGCATCTTACTCTCTAACGAAGAAGATTGTATATAAATGATGCTGTAATCCAAGCATAATCTGTGTCCACGTGTGGCTCAGACTCTGCCTAAAATCACATTTTAAGAAGCCTAGTCCAGCCACAAAATGTCATTTTCAGAAAGCTATACCAAACTTCTCTTTAGTCTTTTGAGGAACTTGGATGAAGATACAATTTGTAATCCACATTAGCCATTCGCCATCTTCTTCCTTGAGTCCTTGCTCTTTCCGATTCTGCCTCTGCTCAGAAATGCCTTGCATGCTACTCCCCCAGCATCTCCTTTTGGCTTTCAAGCCGGGTGGCTTACCCTTCCCCTTGTCCTTTCCTTCTGACCATCCTCTTTAGTACATAAATTGACTGCCTAGTTGGATAAGATCTTATCCCTTTCTTCTCATCTCTCATGTTGGGATATTCTTTTTCTGCTCTTCTGACGAGACATGAAAACCATCTTGTAACCACTGTAGCAAGTACTTGCCTTTAACTGAAAAAAGCTCTGAGTAAAATGGTAAAAATAAGGCGTGCATGTGTTAGTAAATCCTGCTTCTGTTATAATGCTAATGCAATCCACATATTGATAACTGTACCTAACAGTGAACGACTATCAAGAATATGTTGTCTTCATGTACACTGTCCTTCGAAACTCAGAAAACTCCTGGAATGAAAGTGCGCATACTGAGCTGCCTGTGTGTAGCTCCTCCTCCTCTTTGCAGGGGCCTAATGAACCCATCCGAACTGCAGAAGAGGATGCATGGATGAATCTTCTCACACCGTGGATGACGGCGTTTCCTCTCTCTCTGGCACCAGGAATGAACAATAAACAACCAGCCTCAGCTAAAAAGGGAAGCAGTGCTGAGGGCAAAATGAACATTGACAAGAAGGCCGAAAACGGTGAGGAAATGACGGCAACCGATCACCCACGCTGGGCTCGCACTTCCTCTGACTTCCTGCCCAGAAACGTGTTTGTTTCTCAAGTCACTTTAACTCAGAAACCCACTGACATGTCAAAAGCTCTAAGATTTAGAGTGATCTAATGCTTTTCTTTCTTCATTCCTCCAAGACATCTGAATAACTTTCTTCTTGACAAAAGTGTCACTTCCCTATTTTCAGCACTAAGCATGTGGGATTTTAAAGATAAAACCAGAAAAAAATATTGACAAGAAAGAAGCGATTTCTGTTCCCGGGTTTCTTCAGGGTCTTTCTGTTTGGAAGCAGCTGTGAAGAAGGGCCAGGCTGGCTGCTGACTTCATCATGCTGGTTGCAGAGCGCTGACCTCAGTGTTGACTTTGGAACATGTTCTAGGCTCCGAAAAGAAAAGAGAGTCTCCACCAACCAACTCCCTGGGATTAAAAGCAACTATAAGCAATAGTTTCCTTTGAAGCTCAGCTCTGGAGAGAACCCATTTCATGATCAAATTAGATCAGAGGGTGAGAAGGCAGCCCAGCAGAGGGTCCTCATGAGATCTGTTGGGCCTTAGATCTGAGAAATAACTGAGGAAGAGTTGGTCTTAAGAGAAGAGGCATCATCCCTAGCAAACTAATACAGGAACAGAAAACCAAATACCACATATTCTTACTTATAACTAGGAGCTAAATAATGAAATGTCATGGACACAAAGAGGCGAACAACAGACACTGAGACCTCCTTGATGATGGAGGGTGGGAGGAGGGAGATCAGGAAACATAACTATGAGGTACTAGCCTTAATGCCTAGGTGATGAAATAATCTGTACAACACACGCCTGTGACATGAGTTTACCTATCTAACAAAAATTCACGTGTACCCCGAACCTAAAAGTTAAAAAAAACCCTAAAGTTAAAAAAAATTAAAATCGTGGGTGAAGGATATGAACAGACCCTTTACAAAAGAAGACATACATGAGGCCAACAAATATATGAAAAAATGCTCATTATCACTGGTCATTAAAGAAATGCAAATCAAAACTACATTGAGATACCATCTCATGCCAGTTAGAATGGCAATCATAAAAAATCTGGAGACAACAGATGCTGGAGAAGATGTGAAGAAATAGGAACACTTTTACACTGCTGGTGGGAGTGTAAATTAGTTCAACCATTGTGGAAGACAGTGTGGCAATTCCTTAAGGACCTAGAAATAGAAATTCCATTTGACCCAGCAATTCCATTACTGGGTATATATCCAAAGGTTTATAAATCATTCTACTATAAGGACACATGCACACGAATGTTTCATTGTGGCACTGTTTACAATAGCAAAGACCTGGAACCAACCCAAATCCCCATTGATGATAGACTGGACAGGGAAAATGTGGCACATATACACATAGACACTATGCTGCCATAAAAAACAATGACTTTGTGTCCTTTGTAGGGACATGGATGAACTTGGAAACCATCATTCTCAGCAAACTGACACAAGAACAGAAAATCAAACACAGCATGTTCTCACTTATAGGTGGGTGTTGAACAATGGGAACACATGGACACAGAGAAGGGAGCATCACACACTGGAGTCTGTTTTGTGTGGGCAAGGGAGGGACAGTGGGAGGGTGTGGAGTTGGAGAGAGATAGCATGGGGAGAAATGCCAGATATAGGTGATGGGGAGGAAGGCAGCAAATCACGCTGCCATATGTGTACCTATGCAACAATCTTTCATATTCTTCACATGTACCCCAAACCTAACATGCAATAAAAAAATCCAGAAAACAACACGAAACAAAAACATACAAAAATTTAAGATTAAAATTACACACACACACACACACACAAATAGAAATGATCAAGGCACACGTTTGGTTCTAGGCCAAGCTACTGCCTTGGAGAGGACTGGGGAGTTCAGCAGAGGTCTGTCACTGAGGCTGTCTGTAGACCTCCAGACAGGTCCTATGCCCTCCAGCCTGAGTTTTAGGTGAGAGGGCTATTGCCTCAAGACTCTCTGAGACACTGGAAGCCCAGAACTGGGGTCTGGGGGTGCAATAGTGGGATGGAGGGACACCTTGCCTTGAGCCTGGTGCACATGGGTGAAAGCTGTGTGGAGCAGCATGGCAGGGCCGGAGTTGCCAGTTAGTTATGAAAGAACACCCCCCATTGCTTGTGGGCAGATTTCAGCAATGGAGTCTCAGACATCAGGAAACCAGAGCCCCAGCAGGAGAGGCCATGGCGAGGCCCGTGTGTCTGAGCAGGTAGGTAATCCTGCTCCTCACCAGGTTCCCAGAAATGGCTGGGCATCTCTGGTCATGGGAGAGGCTGAAAGTCTTTACTAGGTAGTCTCTTTCACCTCCCAGCTGGAAAAATCTCAGGGTTAGCTCAGGTTAAAAATGAAAAGATGGCTGGCGTGGTGGCTCATGTCTATAATTCCAGCACTTTGGGAGGCTGAGGTGGGCAGATCACGAGGTCAGGAGTTCAAAACCAGCCTGGCCAATATGGTGAAATACCATCTCTACTAAAAATACAAAAATTATCTGGGTGTGGTGGCGTGAGCTTGTAGTCCCAGCTACTCAGGAGGCTGAGGAAGAAGAATTGCTTGAACCTGGGAGGTGGAGGTTGCAGTGAGCTGACATCACACTCATTGCAGTCAGCTGACAGAGGGAGACTCCATCTAAAAAAAAAAAAAGCAAAGACATGTTGTCCTTTACAATGGAAATGTTAGGCATGGCTAACATTCTTTTGTTGTTTACTTATTTTTTTCTGCTCAGACCCTGTTTCCCAAAGGAAACCAGTCCATTTCCTGACTTTAGCCACCAAAATCCTGCCCTCTCTGAGCATAGGAGACAGAAAAAAAAATCCAGGTTCTGGGCAATACCATGTCCCTTGAATAGTGAGGGATGCAAGCAGGAGAAAAATGATACATAGATTCTGGGAAATAAATGGCTTTCTTTTTTCAGGGATAATGAGCTATAAAAATGCAGGCATGGGGTATACAGAAGGCGTCTTTTGAAGTATCACTGCAGGAAGCCAAGCTGAGAGTGACAGGAACACACAGGAAACAGGCCAAATGCTGCTGGAGACAGAGACCATGGCATTAGCTGAGCCCTAGACCGGGATGTGCCTGCAGCCAGTTTCTACCTCGGATTTCCTTCTACGTTAAACCTATATTTTCCTTCCTCCCTTCTTTTCTTCCTTCTTAATTTACTTTTAGTTGAGTTATTTTGAAAGATTTCCATTTAACCAAGAAATTAGTGCTTAGAAGTGGCAAAACAGGCTCACCCGAGTCAAGACTAGGTATAAGGTGTGAGGAATCCCCTGTTGCATCTGGGAAGCTGGCAATCCCTGATCTGCATATCTAAAGCCTCAGTCCCTGAACCTTCTGAAAGGAGGAGTTGGTAGTCAGTTTCAGGATGTTAAGAAGTAGACTCCTATGGCTTTAACTATTGCACACTTCAAGCCAGTTATTTTTAAAGAAGGAAGGAAATGATGGGCATTTTGTTTAGAGGCATTTTCTGCCTCTGGGCAGCTGTTCAAGAGCACTGAGAATCAGATTTATGGGGCCTATAAATTTGCAAAAGCCCTCATCCTTACCCCAATAAAGCTAGTGAAGTTGGAAAGTATAACTGGAAATAAGATTGTATCCCAGAAGGAGCTGGAAAATTGGGAAATCCTGACCCCTCGTATTCCTCCAGAGATATTCTCTCTGTACACTCTGTTTTGCAGCCTGTAAGCAGAGTATAGGAGACAGATCGCCTCCCTACTGAGCTAGCCACCCAAATGGAGTCCATTTAGCTGAGGAATACCGGAAAGGGCAGAGCTTTAATATCCACTAATAAGTAACGAAAACTATGGTTTGGTGCAGTGGTTCACACCTATAATCCCAGCACTTTGGGAGGCCAAGGCAGGTGGAACACAGGTAAGACCATCCTGGCCAACATGGTGAAACCCCACTTCTATTAAAAATACAAAAATTAGCTGGGTGTGGTGGCACACGCCTCTAGTCCCAGCTACTCAGGAGGCTGAGGCAGGAGAATCACTTGAATCCCAGAGGGCGGAGGTTGCAGTGAGCCGAGATCGCAGCACTGCATTCCAACCTGGTGACAGAGGGAGACTCCATCTAAAAAACAAGTTAACAAAAATCTTAAGGGAGCATCCAGATTCACGGACTCTGACTCAAAAAGCTCTTGTGTTTGGTTACCGGCCAGTGGTGTTTTCAGAAATTACATTAATTAACAAGTAACTGAGGTGTTAGGGGATTTTGTGTGGCAGGAGGACCTTTAATCCTGGTAAATGCAGGATGCTGATTGCACAACTCCCCAGGCCTCTGAGACAATGGGAAGCGGGCTGCCAAGTGATTGCAGGCTAGGGAGGGGATTCCTTCCAGTGCCTGCTTCAAATGTGGTACAGAGAGTGGTGGACAAAAGCAAGCTGTTTAAAGAGCAGAATTGGATGGGCCAGGTTGACTGATCAGGAAACTACCCGACTTGCCAAAACAATTGAATCTGGCTCTGCTGCCAGACAGGACGGCTGGGCAAACATAAGCTATTTCCCCCTCCCCACTTATCCAAGCAGAGACAACCTTGATCTTTTCCTTTCCTTGTTTTTCCTCTACTATTGTATACTGGGTGTCAAGACTAGCTACAATTATTATACATCTTATTGGTCAATGGACAATGAAAAATACATTGGAAGACAACTAAGAAGAATTTAATCAGAACTGTGAATTTGGAACTGAATGTAGTAACTCAAAACATCTTGGAGTTGTCTCTCTTTGAGGAAGGAGTGGGTACATTTTCATCTGTATATGGGATAGTTTTCTTTTTTAAGAAAAAAATATTTCTGGAACTTATGAAAATAAGGGTACAAGAATGCACAGGGCAGCCGAAGGGTGGAATGTTGTGGTGAGAACACATCTATTTCCTTTGGGCCTACTAATTTCCCTCCCCAATTCTTCATGTTCACACTGAGATTGTTCATCATGGTGGTGATGGATCATCACGGTGTTGGACAATCCCAATGTGATTGTCTGCCCTCATTAGTTACAAGGTGTTTCAGTTATCCATTGCCGTGTAACAGATGACCCCACAACTTAGTGGTTTAAATAATGCATCACAGCCTATGATCTGGACATTGGCTGGACTTAGCTTGTCCTTGCTGCTGTTCTGTGTGATTGTTGTGTGGTTACAATCTGTTGGGAGCTCATCTGGGGCTGGGATAGATCCAGGATGACCCTGAAAGGCTAACAATGAAAGCTGCAAGGTCTCTGAAGATGTAACCCCAAAAGTTATACAGCGTCACTTCCACCACCACATTGTATCAGCCAAAAGGAATCAAAAGGCCAGCTCAGATTCAAAGGGAGAAAACATAGACTTTGCCTCCTAATGGGAGGAGCAGTATACATAGACAAGGACAAGAGAAATGGTGGTAGATCTCTTTGCTGATCATGTATTACACTTCACCCTGGCTACAAATATTTATGTCTCTCATGTGGACACAATACACTCAGACCCCTCCAAGATCCCTGGAGTCTCATCCAATCATGGCATAAAGGCTGCTCCAAGTCCAAAATCTCATCATGTAATGAGGTCTAGGTACAGATTAAACTTCTTAGGTGTGATTCCTTGAATGTAACTCCTCGGGTGAAACACCAGTTGATCCAGTGGCCTGGGCACTAAAAACAAAATCATCCTCTACACGAACACTCAATATGCAATGACAAGACAGAACCAAAGAGCTGCATTTGATAATTCTGTTTATAAATGCGAAAGGAGGAAGAATAGGAAGCACAAAGCCATCATTGGCCACTCTGAAATTTAGCCAGGCACATGTAACTTGCACCCCAAGCTTAGCAGCTTGAAAGAGAATATAATAACAATTTATACTTTATGATTCTGTACGTTGGCTGGGTTCTGTTGGGTGGTTCTGCTCCATGAGCTGTTGGCTGGTATCACTCATACAGCTGCAGGACTAGATTCCTGAGCATGTGACCAGTGCATTTCAAGGAGCCTGTGCTTAGAAGGGCCTCAAGATTGAGGTTTAAAGCTTTGTGGTCACTATCTTGAAATAATGGTCACATTTATCTTTGAATTTGTGTTTTGTAAATAATAGGACAATTGCATATTCATAGAGGCTTTGGAACATGTGGTCCTGCTTCCCACTATATCTCTCCTGTCTCCCCACCCCATCCCCAGATGTAATTTTCAGCCACTTTCTCCATGTACCTTGATGTCCTGGGATCCACCTGGCATTCCTCTCTTGACCTCTGCCCCATGAACATGGTTCCCCTCCACGTGGGATGGTGACCAGGTTGGGTCAGCAAGGGGAAAGCCTGTGTTCTGCCACCACCCTCTACTCTCTAATGTTGGAGGGACCCAGGCACAGGGTGTGGAGAGGGTCTGGATCAGACATCCATGCCCCATGGCTTCTTGGGGTAGGTCACAGCAGTGGCCATTCCTGCCCTTGGCTGGCAGGACCCCAGCACCATTTGGTGGTGACTCAGCGCTGGGGGAGCCTCTTGCCCATCCCTGACTTGCACGTCCTGGCATGGAGGTTGCAATATCCTTGAGGATTGCTTGTTTGCTACGGTTGGAGTGGCAGGTTACCAAATGAGAAAATATCTAACTTGACTTCTCCACCCTCATCCCAGTCCTGGCCGCCGTTCCAATAGTTTGTGGGAGGAGTATGCCAGTGGCCATCAGGCCTGCTCCCAGGTTGCAGGGCAGGAACCCCAGACAATTGTGAGAGTCTGCACCTGCCCCATGAGTGCCCTAAGGAGGCCCCTTCTTGGTCTTCTCTGTGCCTGGTGGGGGGGTCCCACTCTGAAACTTTTCTCCAGGGTCACCTGGAGGCACTACCGAGAGATGAGTCACAAAACAGAAACTGTGAAATTTCAGTGATTCTGCATATGAGTTAAGTGCTCTGATGTTTGTACTTAAAAGTAGAATTAAAAATGAATGGTAAAATTCATGCTAATAATTTAATATCTTAATGTTCTTTACTTAAAACAATATTAAATTGCAATTTTGTTTGAAAAGTCACGAGTAGAAAGAGAAACCATGAGCTAAAGGGAACAACTTGTATATTTTAGTACATTTTAGGGTACTTTTTTTCCTACTTTTTGGACAAAAGCCTTCATGTTTTTATTTTGCGTTGGGTCCCATGAATTCTGTGAGCAGTCCTGTGTGGATGCAATTAACTGGGAGCTTGGCTAGTGCTGGAACATCCAACATGGCTTCACTCCAAGGTCTGTGGGCTCAGCAAAGACGCTGAAATGACTGGGACTACCTGTGTCTCTCTGTCTTGTGTGATTTCTCACCACTGAGCAGTCAACCTCAAGCTTCTTTACATGGTGGCTTGCTCCAAAGAAGATGAAAATGAAGATAAAGGAGCTCTAAAAACTTAGGACTTGAAAATCTTACAGTGTCACTTCCGCCTCATTTATGGGTCAAACTATATCACAGAGGCATCCCAGATTCAAGGGAGAGGTTACAGATACACTTCTTGATGAAAGAAGTGGCGTATGCAACCAGGATAGAGAGGGATTGTAGTCAGCCTTGTTGCAGGCAACCGTCCGCAGAAGAGCAAGCAAAGGACTGGTGGCTGAGGTTAGGTTAATCCTCATGCCCTCTCTCTGTGGCAGCAGTCAGAGAGTGGTCCCCAGATAAACACATGCCTCGAGAAAATCTATTCTATTTACAGCATCTAGCATTTTTACTTTGGAAGAGGAGTTTCTTTTTCTTTCAGACTGCAGTTGTTTGGATTTAGACTTGAGATGATCAGTCATTTTTCCTTTGAGGTCGGAAGAGCTAGATCATCAAATGAAGCAACAGAGAAACACTGTCCTACCATCATCTTTGGAAGACCTGGTTGCACCTATGCATATGGCCAGCATGACCCTTAGTTTGCCACTGTGTGAATCAACACTATTTATGTGCTAAGTCATCTTGAATTTATCTCTGCCATATTCTCAAAATATTTAGTAATACAATGAGGCACTATAGACAGGCGATGCACATTGTTTTACATCATTCTTTCAAGAACACTATCCTATTGCTTAAACCAAAAGCCTACAAATCATGACCCTTTCTTTCCCTGCCTTTTCAGACTTTAAATCTAATCCACTAACATTTCTTTTTGACTATTCTGATCTAAAGCCTAAATTCATCTACTGCTGATCATCCTCTCTCCATAATTTAAGGCAACATCATCCTTCCTATAATAGAATCCTAACAAACCCTCCTGCTTCTACTCTTTATAATAAATCTTCATGCAGCACAGTAATTTTTAAAATAAAATGAGATCATAACACTCCACTAATTATGACACTCCTATGGCTTTCTGTTGTGTTCAGATTAAAATCCACACAGATGACATTTACAAATCTACTATATCCTGGTCTCTGTCTATCCCTCCAACCCTTGGACCCACGTCCACTCATGTTCTCTGCACACCAAACACACTGTCAGGCTCTTCCGTGAACACTTGCGATTCTTCTGTCTACGGGTTTCTCCTTCTCACTTCACACCCTTGATTCCCATATGGCTTCTCCTAGTCACCCTTTAGGACCCAGATCAAATATTTCCTTTTCAGACAGCCTCTCCCAGAAGCGTCTATATCTGTCTAAAGGAGATCCCTGTAATTCACCCTCAATCATGTTATAAGATAGAGATTATTTCTGTGGTAGCACTTGCTATTCTGTGACATTATCTTATTATGTTAACATTTTTGGGTTTTTTTTTTTGGTCTACTATCTGAATTCTTCTATTTAAATATAAGCTCCTGGAGGGTAGGCACTATTTTCAGTGCCTAGCAATGTTTTCTAGACATTCAACAAAAGTAGCAACAATGAAAACCAATGAAACAAAAATCCACCCTATGAGGCACATGTTATAATCCTCATTTTACAGATTTAAATTCTAAGGCTCAGAGAAGTCAAATGCCGTGTCTAAAGTCACCTATCTAGGAAGAGTTGAAGCAAATATTCAAGTCAAATTTTGCCTGCCTTCAAAACCCAAGCCCTTACTGCCCTAGTGTGCCCTTTTCATAAAATCATCTACTCAGGGTTTATATTTAAAGGTCTTGTAGATCAAGAATCATCCACAGTGGGACGCTGAAGCTATGAGCCAATCAAATGGTGTCTTGGCTCCTCTCACTGTGTTCTTACAACCAAACATAGATTCAAATAATTCTCAAGCAAGGCTGTAAAGGTAAACGGTAACAAGAGGTAACACACAGCCTCCAGGTGAGTCCAAAGGGGTTCTTCTTGACTCTGGTGGAGGGATTCAGGAGCTGGTTTCACATTTAAGAGTTTTGTTTTACCATTAAATGAGTCACTTTTTACCCTCCATTTGGAAAAAGGGCGGGACCTTCCATTGAAAGCTTAGAGTAATTGACTTGTTTTGTACTAAGATGTTCTTTCCTCATTCATCTCACCTTCTGCAGGTCTTGCTATGCTTCTTGCTCAGGTTACTGCACAGATGACCTCCTCAGGGCGGCCTGCACCCATCACCCTATCCATTTCCAAGTCCTGAGCCTGCTCCTTTGCCTCAGTGCAACCATCATTACCTGCCATATTTTCTACCTATGCATCTGAGTCTGGGTCTTCCAGGATAATGTAAGCTCCGTAGCATCAAGTACTTTATTTTCCCATGCATACTTACAGCCTAGAAAGGTGTTAGTGAATAGTGGAAATTCAGTGTGTATAGTGTGTTTGGTATATAGTAAAATTCAATTTGTTGAACATATGGATAAATACGTAAGTGAATCCTTTCAAGTATGGATTTATAGCATGCTAAGGAAAACCCTCTCTCTTGAAAGGAATGGGAAGGAACTGCCCTTTCTTGAATTTCCCCGATGCCCAGGGCTCTTTCTCCTAAGAAACTCATTTGTCCTTCTCACTCTGCAGTTAGAGAGCTATAATTATGCCCATTGGTCTGATGAGAAAGCTCAAGAGTTGGAGAGGTTGGGTGACATGTGCATGATGCACAGATGAAAAATGGTGTGGCCAGGATTGCATTGTGCTCTGGCCTACTCAAAAGGCCATGCTCTTTCAGCTGAGGAGTATGACACAAGGCCAGGTGGTAGGGAGACTCACATTAATTACGATGTTGAAATAGAAGTGTAGTGATTTAAAAGTAGGAAAAATGTCCTACTCCCATTCTCTATTAGGCATTTGACATTTTTCTTTCATAGTAGAATGAAATTTTATAGCTCTGGATGATCAAACTTTTTAAAAAAATATGGCTCAAAAGGTATTTTCTTTGTCCATTTGGTTATTTCACCATCTTCTTTGCAGTAGCACTGTTATTTCTAGAATATTTCTGAGTGGAATGAATTCCCCTGATACGTACAATTTATTTAACTTAGAATTTTTGTTAGGTAATTTGGAAAGCTGAACTCATCAACTGAGTTAACTGAGTTGTAAATCTCTGAATATCATAAGACAAGCCCTCCAAACACGTGATTTTCAGGACCCTGACCTTGCCTCATGTCAGCAGGCCACAATGGTAAGGAGGGAAAGCAGTGATAAGGGGGTCACTGTAGGACACTTTGTAATACAGATTCTCTTTGGCTTATGATGAGGCTACCTCCCAACAAATGCACCGTAAGTAGAAATTAGCATATGTCAAAAATGCGTTTAACATACCTAACCTACTGAACGTTACAGCTTAGCCTACCTCAAACATGCTCAAAACATTTACCTTACCCTACAGTTGGGCAAAATCGTCTAACACAAGGTTTATTTTATAATAGGGTGTGGAATATCTCATGTAATTTATTGAATACTGAGTGAAAAACAGAATGGTTGTTGGGTACTATCATCTAGAAATTATACAATATAAATCTGGAAAGGAGACTTTATTTCTCATAAAAGGTTACAGCCTGCAGGGTGGCCATGTGACAGGCTGAGAAGTGCAGCCTGTGGCCAAAGCCGTTAGCAAGTACTTCGAGGGAGGGAAGGATGAGATGGCACTCTGTGGTGTACAGGTTGGCCAAGTGTAAACATGCAACAGGTTTTAGGAAGAGCTATGAATATTCATGAAGGGGGAAGAGAATTCTGTTTAAGTATACAGAATAAACATGTATGTTACCTGCAGCCCATGTTCACTTTGGCATGGAGGCTTAAAATTTAAATGTAACACAACTGAGCCCTGTATGTGAGAAGGTGAAGTGGGAACACAAAGGCACTCCACGAACGGCCTCTGTAAACCAGCCAGAATCAGTCCATAGTCAGTGATCTTCCTCTCCGGTGGAAGCTACTGAGATCAATCTCTTGTTCAGTTGAAGCTGTGCTTATGGTTTGTGGAGCACCGAGGAAGTCAGTGTCTAGCAGTAGATGAGCTGCAATTCTTTTCATGTTGCTTACTTTGAGGCCAGTGCTTATCTTGCTGCTAGAGAAAAAGAAAAATATTATGGCTGTTAGAAAATAGTTTATTCTTTCAGTGTTGGGTGTGTTGTGGTTTGGCTGTGTTCTCACCCAAATCTCATCTTGGATTGTAATTCTTATAATCCCCATATGTTGAGGGAGGAATCCAGTGGGCGGGGGGTGATTGGATCATGGGAGCAGTTTCCCCCATGTTGTTCTCATGATAGTGAGTGAGTTCTACAAGATCTGATGGTTTTATAAGGGGCTCTTTTGTCTTCACTCCTCACTCTTTTCTCTCCTGCCACCTTGTGAAGAAGGTGACTGCTTTCCCTTCTGCCCTGACTCTCAGTATCCTAGGCCTCCCCAGCCATGCAGAACTGTGAGCCAATTAAACCTCTTTTTTTGATGGGGATAGCATTGATTGTTTAAATTACTTTGGGCAGTATAGCCATTTTCACGATATTGATTCTTCCTAACCATAAACATGGAATGTTTCTCCATCTGTTAGTGTCCTCTCTTATTTCATTGAGCAGTGGTTTGTACTTTTCACAGAACTGGAAAAAACTACTTTGAACTTCATATGGAACCAAAAGAGAGCGCGCATAGCCAAGTCAATCCTAAGCAAAAA
>CM052663.1:80185190-80220785 GCA_028533165.1 Leontopithecus rosalia
GTCTATGCCTGTTTTTAAAGATGATTTTGAGGGCTTCAAATTTAAAGAGGAAAGGGCAGAATATAGAGAAATACACAATTTTCATGAATGGGCAGGTAGAGGAAAATAGTCATTCATACATTTGTCTGCCTCAGTAAATCTGCATTTTTACATAAAATAATATAGATAATAGGGCAGAGGAAACAATCAGATATGCATTTGTCTCAGGTAGGCAGAGAGATGACTTTGAGTTCTGCCCTATGTCCCAGCACCTGTGAAGATAAGCTTATCTTATCAATTTACATTGCCATGGTGAGTTTTAACACAAACACTTTAGGGTAAAGACCTTGGGACCCACAAGGAATTTCCTTGTGGGCAAAATATTAGGAAGGCATATAGCTTTTCACCTCTGAAGCCATCTGCTTTAGGACTAAAATGGGTAATCCCAGCACTTTGGGAGGCCGAGGCGGGTGGATCACGAGGTCAAGAGATCGAGACCAACCTGGTCAACATGGTGAAACTCCGTCTCTACTAAGAATACAAAAAATTAGCTGGGCACGATGGCGCGTGCCTGTAGTCTCAGCTACTCAGGAGGCTGAGGCAGGAGAATTGCCTGAACCCAGGAGGCGGAGGTTGCGGTGAGCCGAGATCGTGCCATCGCACTCCAGCCTGGGTAACAAGAGCGAAACTCTGTCTCAAAAAAAAAAAAAAAAAATGGGATGCGGGTTTGCACGAAAATTTTCCAGCTAGACTTCTCCCTTCGTGAGTTTAGGGTCTCAAGATTTATTTCCTTTCACAGGTCTCTGTTGAGACATTTTGCCTGTTTTAAGTTGGCTGTTTGTTTCCTTATTGTTGTGTTTTAAGTCTTCTTTGGATACTCTTCATATAAGTCTTTTATCAGATATGTGATTTTCAATTTTTTATCCCGGTATCTTCTCATTTTCTTAATAACGTTTTCACAGAGTAAAAAATTTTAATGTCAATGAATTCCAATGTATCAATTTTTCTTTTATAATAAAGTCAACTTTTCAGTTTTGAGTACTTTTTACTATTGTATCAAAAACTGTATAAGTAAAATATGCATCCATAAAAAATAAAAAAAAAATTCATCACCAAACATCAGGTCATGCAGATTTTCTCCATATCTTCTTCTAGAAGCTTTATAACTTTGCATTTTACATTTAGTTATATGATCCAATGCAGTTAATTAGAAGCTTTATTTCTTAAGCTCTTACATTTAGATCTGAAAACCTCATGGAATTATTTATTTATTTATTTATTTATTGCGTGGGAGAGAATAGGGTCAAAATTCTTTTTTGTCTCCACATGAATTTTAGTTGACACCGCACTATTTGTTGAAAAAATTGTCTATTACTCACTATTCTGCAGTGTCACCTCCTTATTTGGCTCTATTTCTGGATTTTATTCTGGTGCATTTGTATATTTGTCTGCCCTTGCACCAAAGCCATACTGTCTTAATTAGTGCAGTTTATAAGAAGCACTTACACTGGTGAGTGTAAATTCTCCCCTTTCTTCTTTTTTAAGATTGTCTTGGCTATGTTTTTTGACTATATGCATTTTCATATGAATTTGAGAGCAAACTTGAAATTTCCCTAAGGAAACTGGGAATTCTGTTTAAGATAGTATCAAATTTATAGATAAATTGTGGATAATACGATATTAAATTTTCATATTATAACTCTTTCCAGGAATGAACATGATATGTTCTGCCATTTATTTAAGTCTTTTTTCATCCTCCTCAAAAATCTTCTATAATTTTTTTCAGTTGCAGAGTTCTTGAATATCTTTAATTAAATTTATGTTTATGATATTTGGAGCTTTTTAGTTACTATTGTGAAAGGAAAATATCTTGAGGCTCCCAAAACACTAAGCTAAAGGGAAAAGTCAAGCTGGGAACTGCTTAGGGCAAACCTACCTCCCATTCCATTAAAAGTCATCCCCCTACCCAAGGTAAATGCATATCTGATTGCCTCATTTGGAGGAGCTAATCAGAAACTCAAAAGAATGCAACCATTTGTCTCTCATCTACCTATGACCTGGAAGCCCCCTCCCCACTTGGAGTTGTCCAGCCTTTCCAGAAGGAACCAATATTTAACTTAGATATTTTGATTGATCCCTCATGTATCCCTAAAACAAAACAGTCCTCAGACCACCTTGGGCAAATGTTGGCAGAAGATCCTGAGGCTGTCATGGGTGTGAGTCTTTAACTTTGACAAAAAAAACTTTCTGCATTAACCGAGATTTGTGTCAGATTTTCAGGATTCACACTATATATGGATGTGTGTGTGTGTATATGTTTATTTAATTTTTTTTATTGCTCATTCCTGGTATATAGAAATCCAGTTGACCTTTTTAAAGTATAAGTTGGTATCTTGTGAATAATTATAATCGTTCCCTGCATTTTTTTCTTTGGATACTGGCTGAATATCTTCTGGGTGCCTCTCTCTCTAAATGTGCATTACTGGTCTTACACTCTTCTCTGCTCTAATGATTAATGACCAAAGGACCCAATGGCTTTTTGCTCCCTGCTGACCTTGGTCAATGGGAGTTTCATTGGAGAGAGTTGTGGGCAAGGAAGGAGAGTGCAGCCAGGGTATTTATTCACGTTTCTACCCCTCTGGGATTGCCAGTGGCTGGCTGTATCTTTCAACAGATGATCATAGCTCCTTTCAAAACAGCTGGTTCCAAAGGGATCACTCTTCTAATTTCTAAAACTCCTTGTTCCCTTGGGCTTAGATGAAAACTCGAGTGCCTGCTGGCCCTGGGTTTCTTCACTATTCCTTGTGGTTTCACTACATTCTGCCTGCAATTTTGTAATTATCCTCTTGTAAGCAAATTCTACTTGAATTATTCAATTTGCATAAGCTGTTTGTTCCTGTTAAGGTCTTAGGTAGAGACTTCTAAAACAGTGGAGCTCACATAGCACGGATGGAAATCAAAAAGTTTGTGAGCATGTTCTTAGGAAAACCACAACTGCATCATTTCTACTTCTGTCCTTTAGTTCCCACCTCCTTCTATTCTAGCAATGAGAGAAATGGCACCAAACATTGGTTGCTGGTTCAGAATATATACCACATATGAAAGATAGTCCTCATGCTTACCAGATACTGGGGGTAAGGACTTCAAAATGTGCATTTTGGAGAGGTACAATTTAGTACATTACAGAAAGTAAAATTATGTATTTTCCTTATTCTCAATTGATCTAATAAATAATTACTTGCTCAAAACTATAATAACATCACTATATTGGATGACTATAGTTTATGGATGAATGAAATAAACGACAACACGTAATAAGAAGTAAAGGGAAGAAAAATCAAGAATACTCCCTTTTAAGGTACCTACACAACCTGTGAAGTGGTTACAGTGAAAGTACACAGATTAATGTCAATATATACCAAAAATTCTAGGATAACTACTAATTTTTTAAAAGACATATATACTAAGATGGAAAATGGAGGTATATACAATGATAAAATTGGACATTTCAGAAAAAAAAGAAACAGAAAATGATAATGAATGAAAAGTTACACTTATGGTATAAATTAAGCCAACTATATCAATAATCACTTTAAATGTGAATGGTCTAAATACACTAATTGAAAGATAGGCTGTCAGAGTAGATAAAACACAGGACCCAACTATATGCTGCCTAAAAGAAAGCCATCTTTTTTTTTTTTTTTTTTTTTCTCAAAACAAAGTCTCACTCTGTTACTCAGGCTAAAGTGCAGTGCAATCTTGGCTCTCTGAAACCTCCACCTCCCAGGTTCAAGTGATTTTCCTCCCTCAACCTCCTGAGTAGCTATGATTACAGGCACCCGCCACTGTGTCCAGCTAATTTTTGTATTTTTAGTAGAGACAGAGTTTCATCATGTTGGCTAGGCTGGTCTTGAACTCCCAACCTCATGATCCACCTGCCTTGGCCTCCCAAAGTGCTAGGATTACAGGCATGAGCCACCGTGCCCAGTCAAGAAAGTCATCTTAACTGTAAAGGTACAAACAGGTTAAAAGTAAAGGGATAAAGAAAGATACACCATAATAACAGTAATGAAATGAAAGCTGAAGCAGTTATTATAATTTATATCAAAGCCGACTTCAGAGCAAGGAACATTAGGTGATAAAGAGAGGGCTTTACATAATAATAAAGGGGCCAACTATCTAAGAAGATGTAATAATCCTTAATAAGTATGTGCCTACCTGAGGAAAAAATGGATAGAACAGCAAGGAAAAATAGACAAATTAATGATTACCTCTGAAGACTTCAACACACTTCTACTAGTAAATGACAGATCCAGTGGACAGAACATCATAACAGCATAATCACCTGGATTTAATTGACATTTATGGACTACTTCATACAGCAAAGCAGAATACACATCCTTCTTTAGCTCCCATGGAATATCTACCAAGACAGACTACATTCTGAACCACAAAACATACCTTAACAAATTTAAAATAATAGAAATCATACAAAACATGCTATCAGACTGCAATGGAACTAAACTGGAAACCTGTAAGTGAAAGATAGCTAAAAAAAATTCCCAAATATTTGTGACAACACAATTCTAACAATGAAGTGAAGGAAGTTTCAAGAAAAGTGTAAAAATATTTTAAACTAAATGAAAATTAAAAACAATGCAACTCATTAAAATTTGTGGGGTAGAGCAAAAGCAGTGTTTAGTGGGAAATTTATAACATCAAATGTATATTAATCTGCTTGAACTGCCATAACAAAAGACCACAGATTGAGTGGCTAAAACAACAGTTTATTCTCTTCCAGTCCTGGAGGCTAGAAGTCCAAGATCAAGGTTTCTTCAGGATCTCTTTCTGCTGAGGCCTTGCTTCCAGTCTTATGGATGGCTGACTTCCTGCTGTGTAATCACATGGTCTTTTTCCTGTGGAGAGGCAGAGGGAGAGAGGGAAAAAATAGAGAGCTTTTTGGGGTCACTTTCTCTTCTCATAAGGACACCAGTCCTATTAGATTATGGCTTAATCTAACAGATTATTAGGTAATCTAATAGGACTGGTGTCCTTGAAAGAATATCCTTACAACATCATTTAATCTTTATTGTTTTCTCATAGACTCTAACTCCAAATATGGGGTAACATTGGGAATTAAGGCCTCAAAATATGAATTTTTGGAGGAACACAATTCAGTTCATAATATAATACATATTAAAAAAAAGAGAAAGATCTCAAATCAATAATCTAAATTTCCACTGTTGGAAACTCAAAAAGAAAAGTAATTCAATCCAAATAAGTAGAAGAAAAAAACAAAATCACAGTGAAAATCAGTAAAATTGAAAATAGAAAAAAAATAGAAAGAATTTTAAAAAAGAGTATTAAATTAATAAACCACTAGCCAGCCTATCGAAGAAAAACAAGAGAATCCACAAATTATTAATATCATAAACAAAAGAGGAGATATCACTATTGATTTCATGGACACTGAAAGAATAATAAAGGAATATTATGAACAGTTTTGTGTCTACAAATTAGATAACTTAGATTAAATGGACAAATTTCTTGAAAGAAACAGTCTACCAATACTCACACAAGAAGAAATACATAATATGAATATGTCTGAATCTATTGGAGACATTGAATCATTAATTAAGAACCTTCCAAAATAGAAAGCATCAGGCCCATATGCTTTTACTGATAAATTTCATTATATATGTAATGAAGAAATTATACTAATTTCTACAACTTGTTCCAGAAATTAGAAGCAAGGGAAACACTTTCTAACTTATTTTCTGGAGCCAGATTATCCAAATGTCCAAAAACCAAAGACATTACAAAGAAAAAAACCAAATCAAAATAAAACAACAGACTAATAAGTATCATGAATATAGATTCAAAAATCCACAAACAGTTTTAGGAAACAAAATTAAACAAAGTATAGAAATAATTATAAACCACAACCAAGAGGAATATTCCAGATATGCAAGGCAAGTTCAATATTTGCAAGTTAGTTAATGTAATCCATCACATCAACTTGCTAAAGAAAAGCAACTACATGATTATATCAATTAATATAGAAAAAACATTTGAAAAAAATCAACATTCAATCATAAAACTCTCAGCAAACTGCAAATAAAAGGAAACTTCTTCAACTTGATAAATAACATCTACAAAAGACCTATAGCTAATATCATACTTAATGGTGGAAAACTAGAAACTTTCCCATTAAGATCAGGAACAAGGCAAGAGTATCCTGTCCAATCATTCCTATTCAACATTGTACTGGAATTCCTAGCTAATGCAATAAGACAAGAAAAGGGAATAAAATGTACATTGGTTGGAAAGGAAGAAATAAATCTCCTTCTTCACAGATGATGTGATTGTCTATGTAAAAAAATCAAGGAATTCAAAACCACAATAAAAATTCCTGGAACTAATAACTGAATATGGCAGAATACAAGTTGCTTTTGTATATTCTAGGAATGGACAAATGAAATTTGAAAGTAAAATACACACACCCTTCAGAAACTAAAGAAAGAATCAGATCTCCACTTGGAATGTAAATAAAATTAATCTGGTAAGGACTAATGAATCAGAAAGAGTAGAGAATGGTAATGTCTATATTTTGAGACTTTAACCCCTTTATGAGATCAAAGGAAGAGAGATGTATTTTGTTCAAAATTTGAATTTTATGTGACACAATCTGGTGTAACCTGTCTTGTAAATTTGTTTAGATAATCTAATTCAGGTTTAACTTGACCCCTAGAATAGTAGATAAAATCTTGGTATTCTGTGTAAGTTGTTGCAATACTCTGATGTATTTAAGGGAATGTTGTGTGTAGAATTAAATAAATGTTTGCAGACGTCCTCGAAGGGCTGGGGAAGGAAACCATGAAACTGATGCACTGGATCTAAATTGTACAGGAAAGACCTATCTTCAAGATTTATAAGTTGGCCAGCTATTGTAATCTCCAACAGGTTCTTCTTGTCCACTGTACAAAAAAGCCAATACACTGAAACCATGGTGTTGCAGTAGAGAAAGAGTTTAATTATCACAGGTCTAGCCCAGGAAGAGGATAGGAAATGTTTCTGAAATCCACTTCCCTGAGATTTCAGAGGCTATATTTTTTCCAAGACAGTTCAGTGGGTAGAGGGCTACGGGATAGGGAATACTGATTGGTTGGGTTGGGCATGAAATCCTAGAGGGTCAAAAATAATCTTTGTACACTGAGTCAGCTTCTGTATGGGGCTATAGGACTGGTTGAGTCAGTTTCTTAGTATGGATCTGAGTGATTCTAGGTAGAGTCAGTCAGTCATCAGAATGCAAAAACCTGAAAAATATTTTAAATACCAATATTAGGTTTTACAACAGTGATGCTATCTACAGGAGCAATTGGGGGAGTTACAAATCTTGTGGCTTCTGGCTACATGACTCCTGAGCAGTAATAAATCATAGAAAAGCAAGCTAGAGGACAATGGCTGGTTATCATTTAGCTATACCTACATCTTAGAAGAATTCAGGCTCCTTTAATAATCCTAACCATCTGGGCTTTCATTAGTTTTACAAGGGTGGCTTTTTGTTCCTGAACAAGGAGAGGGTCAGTTTCAGGAAGGGGCTATTATCACTTCATCGAGCTGAGACATCTAGATTCTCTTGCCCCCAAACACTGGTTCCATGATCTTTCAACTCTGAGACTTACATCTTCAACCTCAGACCAAATTACAGCAGACTCCTCTGGTGCTCCAGCTTTTAGACAGCTTATTGTGGGACTTCTTGGCCTCAATAATAGCATGAGTCATTTTTTTCTATTTAACCTCTCTCTCCTCTCTCTCTCTCTCTCTCTCTCTCTCTCTCTCTCTCTCTCTGTGTGTGTGTGTGTGTGTGTGTGTGTGTGTAGATATACAATCTCCTGTTGGTTCTTTTTCTCTAGAGACCCTGACAAATACAATTGTCCAATTTATGGGAGATAAAAAAAAGTCTCCATGAGATCAAAAGAAAAAGCAGTAAGATATATTAACCTTATTGATTTTGATGTTAGTGAAAATTACTTTTTTGGTTTTCACTAGATTTACACTCTGTTTTGGTAAGTTGCAAAGAAATTTGTTTTTGCCCTTTGCTGAAATTGAACTAATATCTAAGAAGAGATAGAGCAAGTTTATTCAAGCTATAACGTGCTATACGCACACACATACACAAACATATACACACAATGTTAATGCAGTAGAGGTCTAGCTAACTAACTTGTAAAATGCTTTAACTTTTTAGCTTTGGAAATAAAGGAGTAAATTCAAGGGCAACAAGGGAGCTAAGCTATTAGGACTCAAAGACATAAGAATGACACGATGGACTTTGGGGACTTGGAAAAAGGGTGGGATGTGGGTGAGGCATAAGAGACTACACATTGGGTACGGTGTACACAGCTCAGGTGATGGGTGCACCAAAATCTTAGCAATCACGGCTAAAGAACTTTGTCATGTAGCAAAAACCACTTACTCCCCAAAAACTTACTGAAATAAAAATAATGCAACACAAAGGCAACATTTTTTTGGATTTTATGACTCTATACATATAGACTGACAGTCCCTAATTGCCCATCTGTCCTTCCTTTTGTTTTTTCCTACCTTCCTTTCTTCCTTCCCTCCTTCATTCCTTCCTTCCTCCCTCCCTCCTTCCTTCTTTCCTTTCTTCTTCCTCTTCTTTTCTTTTTAACTCAGGCTGCTTATAGCCCAGAGGTACAGAATTACTCCAGTCAGAACAAACTGGGATGTGTCAGCAGTAGTACAGATTTTTCTCTGTGCTAGAGGGATGTCAATAGTAAGTATCCTTGGCACAACTCTATGTGCCAGCTGCAAATTCTGGTAAATATGCATAATTTGAAGATAAAAGTTAACTACAGTTGGAATTGTTTGCTATATACAGAAAATATCATTTGTAATAGGTATACAATTGTTCTTTGTTTAAGAAAATAACTTTCTGAATTCATTCAGCCATTCAAGGTAAACTAGACTGAGTGATGCTTAAAATGACATGTCATCCTACAAGAGAATATTTCAATTCTTTGAGAACCTCTGGAGACAGGGCTGAAGGACCTAGAATTAGAAGAGAAAGGCAAGAAAGAATCTTCAGAGACAAAGGAGGGGCCACAACAAATGATATGGGTAGCAGGAATTCAAGGAAAGACACAGCCATGGAAACCCTCTGATAGGGGAAAGTGTCTAAGAATTTGTAGGAACAAAGATGTCAGATGTTCCATTTGAACTATTCTCCACAGCAGATCCTGTAGAATAGGCTACTCAATAGCCACTCCAACTTTTTTTTTAAAATTGCATTTTAGGTTTTACGGTACATGTGCAGAATTTGCAAGATAGTTGTATAGTACACACATGGCAGTGTGTTTTGCTGCCTTCTTCCCCTTCTCCCACATTTGGCATTTCTCCCCAGGCTATCCCTCCCCCGCTCCCCCACCGCCAGCTGTCCCTCCCCTATTCCCCCCAGTAGACCCACTCCAACTTTTTACTCTCTTCCTTCTCTTTCTCTAACACAGAGTCTGGGAAGCTAAAGACTCTTGTGCTCAAGCAGATGCCTACTGAGGATTTGGGAGAAAGTCTTTGATTCCTAATTACAAAAGTTATTCCTGCTTCCTCTGCTTCCTCTGTTCCTCATTCTTCCTTCCTGGCTGTAATGGCTGGAGCTATGATTATCTTGTGACCACAAGGGAAAGGCCAAAAGATGTTCTCCTGCTATCACAGGAGATGTGCAAAGGAAGCTCAAACTATTTGGGAACTGTTTAAGGAATCTCACGAGTTCTAGGTGATTTACGGATATTCATGTGCAGTTACATTAAGGTGTTCCTGCTTAAATTTTGCTCTTAAGTACAAAAATTTTGTCAGCAGTAATTGTAAATATAGATCGTAATTTGCTTGACATGATGATCAAGAAAATGGTGTAAAATGGTACTTCATATGCATATTTCTAAAAATATACGACAATATTCACAAGCAGCTAATTGAAACAAATGAGCAAGGGATGATAATGGGAATATATTGCAAAATGCTCATTTTATGTAAGCATTAAGTAAAATGCACATACTGTCTTACTTAGCTTGTCTATTATTCTTTACAGGCATACATGCACCATCTTAATTATTTCAACTGTGCCTTTTGCTATAAGGTCTTAAGTTTCTCAGCCATAAAATTTTCTATTGTGGATTCGGTTAGGAACTTAGTCTTCAGAGGAAATGCTAGGTCTGTGTCCCCAGGAGACTGATATGGTCTTAAGATAAGAGACAGTCAGAAAGGGTCAAATGAAAGCCAGGCTGCAAGGAAAATGGCCCCTGTGAGGTCCCCTTTGTGACTGTCTCCACCTTCATCAGGCAGCTTGCTCTGCCAGTCGGAGGGAAGCAAGGGAATCAAGAATGGCATTTGTCCAAACAGGGTGAGCCAGTGAAGAGCTGGTGACCCTGCAAGGCACACAGTGTAAAAAGCACGTGCCAGTCCCTTAGTTCATAGGCAGCCTGCCTCCCATAGAGTCTGTCAAAATGCTACCAATTTCTAGGTGTCTCATGGAAATTTTGAAAGCTGTGCTTAATCATAACTGTCCCTCCCTTGACCCTCTCCCTGCTGATTGGTCTTGGCTGCCAGGTGCTGCTTTGAATTCTAGCTAGGGTAACCAATATGCAGCTGCCTGGGACTTTTCTGGGTTTTGAACTGAAAATCCCTCATCTTAAGGAAATCCCCTGTCAAAGTCAAATTGGGAAGCTAGTCCCCTTGGTCCCTGGAAAAGCTGCAGGTGCATGAAGACCCTGCTGTTGACACAAAGCTTAACTTCAGGACTGTCTTAAAAACATCATGCTAAATTATGGGCAGTACTGCGCGATATCCAGGCTCAGGTCTCTGGAGCCTTACTGGAATCTGGTAGAATGGACAGCTGCAGTTGACTTTCTTATTACCTAAAGTCAATTTTATAATAAGTAATAGGATTTGTAATAAAACTTATTTAATGTAACATTATGACAGAAGCTTATTATAAATGTTTTCTTACAAAACTCAAAGAGGAAAGTAACCAAATAAATATTGAGTTATCTAGAGAAGACATAATTTTTAAAGTGCTTAAGGATTATATCATAATGTATTATAGCAATTTTTTCTAAAGGAGGGATATATCTTTGGAAATCACAAAAGGCAAGATTGAAAGTGAGGTTTATATGTTTCAATAGAAACTTAAGTAAAAGAATGAACTTTCTCAAGAAAATGAAGGGGGACTTGAAGGAAAGTAAGTCTAGACCAAAGAGATAGTTTAGGGAACACAGAGAAATTTGCCAAGTAGATAAAAGCCTGAATCTTGCCTCTGAAGAGCCAGACAGCTTCAGGGAAAAAAAGCTACAGGTCTAAGAGAAGAAATGGAAAGATTCTTTGAGTCTTTGTAATGTTAGCTGATTATGCTTGATATCAAAACTCCTAATAAATGGTTGACAATTCAGCCTGGTAAGACTGGTCAAAGAAACCCCAATGAATTTAGAGAAGAAAATGCACATCACAGATGAAATTTCCCTGACTCAGATATTAAATCTGAGCCTTTACAGATGATCTTCAAAGCCTTCATATTTCAAGATCAGCACCTGACGGAGGCTTATGGGAATAAGGGAATCCTATAGGCTATCAGATCACTGATGCTTCAGGTATGTTCAGCTGAGATGATTTAAGGATCTAGTGTCCATGGTGTATTATGCGGACAGAAGCTATCTCCAAAGTAGTCAGATCTCAGGATGAAGATTCTTCCACCAAAGCAACCACATCCTGGAACAACTCAAAGCAGAGTCTACCTTCTTGTTTCCAACTTTGGTTATCTCTTTCAGACCAACAGGGTACCGAAGTTTTGATGTGCTTCTTTTTAATGGGTCAAATGGCCCAAGATCCTAAACAATGTTGTTAATGGGCTAGGTACAGTGGCTCACACTTAAAATCCTAGAACTTTGGGAGGCTGAGGCAGGAGGACTGCTTGAGCCCAGTAGTTGGAGACCAGCCTGGACAACACAGGGAGACCCTATCTCTTAGAAAAATAAACACAATTAGCCAGACATGGTGGTACACACCTGTAGTCCTAGCTACTCAGGAGGCTGAAGTGAGAGGATCATTGAGCCTGGGGTGTCAAGGCTGCAGTGAGCAGAGATTGTGCCATTACCCTCCATCTGGGCGGCAGTGCAAGACCTTATCCAAAAACATGATGTTAATAATACCTTTGATATTTTAGGTTCTTTTGATATATCTGTCACACTTGAGAGTGGTGTAGCTGACCCAGGCTTCATTCCCCGACCTCAGTAGGAGGGACCAGGGAATCAGTCCCTGAGGACAGTTCTAGGAAAAGAACCTCCTTTCCTTCCCTCTTCCCTGGAAGCTCATCTGAAGTCTTGGTAGTAGTTTGCTTTGACTGCCATAACAAAATATCACAGATTTGGTGGCTTAGGCAATATAAATTTATCTTCTCACAGTTCTGGAGGCTGAAAGCTCAAATATCAATATCCCAGCAGGGTTTGTTTAAGGTGAGGCCTCTCTTCCTGACCTGCAGACAGCTACCTTCTCTCTAAGTTCTCACATAACCTTTTCTGTGTATGGGGTGGGGATGGGGGTTGAGGGAAGGAGGGGAGACAGAGAGTCTCATTTCTTTTTATTGTCTCATAAGGATACCAATTCTATTGGATGGAGTCCTACCCTAAGACCTCAGTTCATCTTACAGCCTAGGAGGCCCTCTCTCCAAATGCAGTCACATTGAAGGATAAAGCATTGACATGTGAATTTTAGGGTAAGGAGACAAAATGCAACCTGTAACAGCCTCCATAGATTGCTTTCTGCAGTCCAGGGGACTTCCCTGACCTCTCTATCACCTAATAGCACTGAGGGCCCTTTAGTCACAAGGGAGTTTCCTTGTCATTCTTGTTTAAACGCTGCATTTCCCTACATCCTGAGAGAAGAAGTGAATGTTCAGCAGGGCTGAGTACACACTCCAGGGTACCCCCTTCGGAAGGTCTATAACCAGATAAATATTAAAGTCATTTTGAATTGTCTTCCCTTTAGTTAAACTACTGGTGTTTAAGAAATTGCACAGCTATTCAAATTGAACCTTAACAGTATTATAATTCATAGTTTTATTTTATAAATAGAGATTTTATATGTATAAAGAATCCTATAAATTATTTTTATTTTGTAGTTCTCTAAGTACATGTATTGTATTTGTATTACATTTTTATATCATTAACCAGTTCCTTATAACATAAAACACTGTACCAGGCATTGTACATGAGCAGTCCAGCAATGAGACTTATTTAAAATTTGAAAGGCCACATTGGGTTGCCAAGAGTTGTATTTAATATGGTTAAAAGGCAATTGTGGAAGGAACTTAAAGTTTACCTAAATAAATTTGCGTTAGCTAAAAAGATCAGTTCCATATATGAAAATCAATCAATGTAATACACCACATTAACGAAATAAATACCATAATTGTGATCATTTCCATTGATGCAGGAAAAGCATTTCATAATGCTCTTAATACAATTCAACATTTGGGATAAAAGTACTCAACAAAACTAGGATTCAAAGAAACGGCCTCAACATAATAAAAGTCATATATAAGGAAATACCACACAGGTAACATCATACTTCATGGTGAAAGATTGAAAGATGTTCTGGTAAGATCTGGAATAAGGCAAGGGTACCTTCTCTGGCAACTTACATTCAATATTGGAAGTCCTTGCAGAGTAATTAGGTAAGAAAAGAAAAGAAAATCATTAAAAGTGAAAAGAAGTAAAATTCTCTTTATTCTCAAATGGCATTATCTGTAGAAAACCTTAAACATTACACACACACACTAGAATCAATAAACAACTTGGCAAACTTGCAGAATGTCAATTTAACACACACAAATAGGTTGTTTTCTATACACTAGGGATGTGTAGTATATACAGAAAAATTAAAAAGCAGTCCTATATAAATAGCATCAAAAAATAAATATTTTGGGATAAACGCAATCAGAGAGGTAAAAGATTTGTACACTGAAAACTACAAAGGCATTGCTGAAAGAAATTCATGAAGATACAAACGAATAGAAATACATTCTGTGTTCATGGATTAGATTTGACATTATTATGATGCCAAACCTACCTAAAGTGATCTATGGCATTAATGCAATTTCTATCAAAATCTGAGTGGCATTTTTTTGCTGAAATCAAAAAATCTATTTTTGGGTGAAAAAATACAGGCTGGGCGTAGTGGCTCATGCCCGTAATCCCAGCACTTTGCAAGACCAACGTGGGCAAATCACTTGAGGTCAGGAGTTGAAGACCAGCCTGACCAACATAGTAAAACCTGTATCTTATTAAAAAAAAAATAGACGTGATGGTGTGTGCCTGTAATCTTAGCTATTCAGGAGGCTGACACAGGAGAATCACTTGAACCCAGAAGGTGGAAGCTGCAGTGAGCTCAGAATCATGCCACTGCACTCCAGTCTAGATGACTGAGTGACACTCTGTCTCAACAACAACAACAAAAAGTTGATATTCTTACTCTTCCCAATTTCAAAACTTAACTACAAAGACATGGTAATCAAAACAAGGTGGTATTGGCATAAAAACAGATATATAGGTCAATGGAAAAGAATAGGGATTTCATAAGTATATTATAATAAGTATATAATAATCATATATATAATATATAAGTATATTATAATCACTGCATGCATGATCCAGTAATTTTTGAAAGTGGTTCAAAGATTAGTTAATGAGGAAAGAACAGTCTTTTCAACAAATGGTGTTAGGAAAACTGAGTATGCACATGGAAAAGAAAAAAGTTTGGCCTTTACCTTGTGCTATATCCAAAAATTAACTCAAAATAGACAAAAGACCAAAAAATAAAAGCCAAAACTCTAAAATTCTTGTAAGTAAACATAGGGGAATAATTTCATGACATTGGATTTGGCAAATCTGTCTTGAATATGACACCAAAAGCACAGACAACATTTTAAAGAAATATAAATTTGCCTGCATTAAAATTAAAAACCTTTGTGATTGAAAGAATACTATCCAAGGGAGAAGGCCACCAATAACGTAAGAGAAGACATTTGAAAATTATGTATCTTATAAGGGATTAATATCCAGAATATATAAAGAACACCTACAATTCAATAACAGCATAAAAAAACCCAACTTAAAAAGGGGCAAAGGACTTGAACAGATATTTTTCCAAAGAAGATACATTAAGGGCCAATAAACATGAAATTATGCTCAGCATCCTTAATTATTGGGAAAGTGCAAATAAAAACTACAACAAGATATCACTTTGCAGCCACTTGTATAATTATTAGCAAAAAATCAGAAAATAACAAGTATTGGTGGGAATAGGGAAAAATTGCAACCATTATGTACTGTTGGTGGAAGTGTAAAATGGGGAGGTATTTATGGAAAACAGTATGGTAATTCTTCAAAAAATTAAAAACATAATTACCATATGATTCACCAATTTCCCTTGAAGAACTGAAGCAGGAAATTGAACTGATATTTGTACATTCATGTTCATGGCAGCAATATTTACAATAACCAAAAGGTGAAAGTAACCCAAGTACTCATCCACAGATGAGAGGATAAACTAAATGTGTGATACACATATCACATTATTCAGCCTTGGAAAATGCAGGAAATTCTGGCATATGCTATAACATAAATGGAACTTCAGAACATTTTGCTAGGAAACATAAGCCAGCTACAAAAGGACAAACACTGTATGATTCCAATTAGGTGAGTTACCTAGAACAGTCAAATCACAAAAGCAGAAAGTGAAATGGTGGTTGCGTAGGGCTGAGAGAAGCGAGAATACAGAGCTATCATTTAATGTGTTGGAGTTTCAGTCTGAGACGATAAAAAAGTTCTAGAGATGCATAATGGTGGTTTTTGCACCACAATGTAAATGTATTTAATACCACTGAACTGTGCACTTAAAAATGGTTAAGATGATAAATTTCATTATAGATATTTTACTATAACAAAAAGTCATAAAAATCAAACATGATTTTTCTCATAAAGTTGCCTGACCACCTCTTTTTTCTTTTTCCAGAAAAGAGAAACCATTGACTCTTATCTTAATATGAAGATTGTAAAGATTTTCTGACAATCAGTTGATCTACTTTTAAAGCTTAAGTTAACTTGAACTCTCAAAAAAGAGTTTTATCATCTTTGTCCATTGCTTTAGATGCCATCTCCCTTTATGGTCCTTTAAATATGCACTAATATAAAAATGAGGCATAGCTCCTTCACATATTTTCATTGCTGGATTCAGAGTGTGAAGGTGAAGTAGATATAGTCAAACCTGCTCAGATTTCCATAGCTAATTAAGGTCTGGGTTGATTGCAGAATTTGAATCCAGCCCTACTCAGTGAAATAAGGTAACAGAACAGCATGAGCTGCAGAGAAAGTGAACCCACCTTGAATTTGTGGCTATGGCTGCTTTTCATCGTGAATAATGGTCACTGGTCCTTGCTCACATCAATCTAGGCCAATTCTCCCACACAGAAGAAAGTCAGCATCAACATCCCAGGAGTTAAATCTGGTCTTGACAGCTGCTGCAAAGGCTGAACTGTCCAGGAAAGGTCCCATTACCTGCTGTGCAACTCCTCTGTTGAGGTGAGTCCAGCCAACAGGTGAGCAGGCATAGCGACTGGCTAGCTGCAGCCATGATGAGGCCAGGCAGTCCCAGGACAGTAGTGAATTACCTGGGAGAGTGGTGGAGGACCAGCAGAAACTTCAGGAGCCTGGGACAAAACCTCACCTGCTCCTTATTCTGAAAACAGAGATGAGTTACTTAATCTCCTAATTTTTGTCTCCTCTTATGTAAAATGGGAAGAAGACTTGCCTGGCAGTTTTGTTTTCAGGATAAGATGTGACAGTCTACCTCTCTTGTCTGGCCCCACGGTCAGTATCTGATAGAGTTCACTTTTTCCTCACTTTCATTGCTCTTATTTAATATGATGTTCCGAATAGAACAATTTGATTCCTGCCTTGGTACTTCCATGTGCCTGGAACGTCCTCCCACTGCTTTGAAACCTACTATTAATCCTTCAATATGCAACTCAGATGTCATTTTCTTCCCTGTTACAAAGGCCACTGTCACCCTTCCTTTTATGGAGACATATGGTGCCAAGTGCCACATAGCTTTTCCTCTACTCCATTTCTGTGTCCTGGTCATAATTCCATTTTTGGGCTCTCTCTATTCAATTATTGCTTCCTGTGTCTCTGTTCCCTGCACTCATCATTGTTCTATCCTAAGGGGTCAGCAAACATTTTTTTGATCATAAATACTGATCTGATCATAAATACTGTAGGTCTGATCATAAATACTGTAGGCTTTGCAGGTCCGTAGTCTCTTTTGCAACTATGCAGTTGTGCTATTGTACTGCAAAAGCAGCCATAGACAACTTGTAAATGAATGAGTGTGGCTGTGTTTCCAATAAAACTGTATTGATAAAAATAGGCAAAGAACCAGACTTGCCCACTGGCTATGATTTTCAGCTCCTGCCTTACCCCATCCAGGTGGCATGGAGCTTGGCATAACAAACATTAGAAAAACAGTATCTGTCCCAAATTCTGGGCTTGCATTAGTCTGTTTTCACACTGCTGTAAAGAACTGCCTGAGACCGGGTAATTTATAAAGGAAAGAGGTTTAATTGTCTCACACTTCAGCATGTCTTGGGAAGCCTCAGAAAACTTACAATCATGGTGGAAGGTGAAGGGGAAAAAAGACGTCTTGTTCACAAGACAGCACGAAGGAGAGTGAATGCAGGAGGAAATACGAAACACTTAACGAAACCATCAGATCTCATGAGAACTCACTGACTATCATAAGGACAGCATGGGGGAAACCACCCCCATGCACCAATTATCTTTACCTGGTCTCTCCCTTGACACCTGGGGATTATGGGGATTATAATTCAAGATGAGATTTGGGTAAGGACACAAAGCCTAACCATATCAGGGCTCTAGCCTGGCCCAAAAATGTCCTCTTCCATCCAGGTGCTCTGTTCTTGTCTGTGACAGGCCCTTTGGATGCACACAAAAAAAATCCAATGTGATCCATTGCATGTGCCTTTTGCTCCAGAGGCCCAAAACTCAGCAACATGTAATGATGTGAAAAGGGTGCTCCTCACAGGATCAGAAGGCCTGGGCTGAATTTCTACTTTGGGTACTTGTACAGAATCTCACGCTGGCCCTATCACCCTTTTGAGTTGTATCTGCCAAATGAGTCTCTTTATCTTTACAAAATATGTTGAGTGCCTCCAATAGAGACTGTAGTGAAGATGAAAATCATATCACATGTGACGTTGCTTTGTAAGCTGACTTGCTAGTCAAATGTATGATATAATTAATATCATCATCATTAGTATTATTTAGTCTCAGGCTGTAGCTTTCTTCCACACTCCACACCCTGGGCTAGTTGGAGAGGTATGCATTCATTCATTTATTCATTCACTTACTTAATTACAAATTCAAGAATGGAAAGTTGTCAAATAAGGAATGAAACTATCCTAAAGGGACAGTACAGACTCAACATTCCAAGCACTTCTAATTGAAGTTTTGTTGTCTAGTTCTACTTTTATGTGTTCTGGTAATTTGGCTGTTGAACAGGGGCCTAAGATAAGAGAAACCTAAGTGCTTCCCTGGATTTTTAGACTGTGATAAGCAGTAAGTCATAGGTTGTTATGAAGCCTCATTTAAAGGCTGGTTGGTGTGTCAGATATTGTTTCTATTCCACCAAAGTCTATTCTTCCTTTCTCCATAAGTTACAGCCATATTACCTGTCCCTAACAGGAAGATGTGGCTATGAGACTGAGTTATAGCTAGCAGAGTGTAAACAGAAGTAGAATGCAACATTCTGATTTGATTCTTAGGAAACCCCCCCACACACACACATACACACCCCAAAACAAACAAACAAACAAACAGAAAACCTCTCAAACACATTTCTTGCTTTTCCACTTCTCCAAGGCCTGAAAGGATATGGATGAGTGCAATCCTGGAAGCCACATGTGAACAACAGCAGCCTGGGTCCCTTAATGACCTTATGAAGCAGAGTTGCCCCTGACTTGGAACCTTCACTTTGGATGGATGACTGAGCAAAATATAAACTACTTGGTTGTATTGTGTTGTCAGCAACTAAATTTTAAATTGTTTATTGCAGTGTTTTCTTACTAAAATGATATAGGTATATATTTCTTTTTATTTACCTCCTTAATGTCTTCCTTTCCATCTGTCTTCCTGCCTTCCTCTTCTTTGCTAAAATGCAAAAATCCATAACCCTCAAGATAAGAAGTGCTTTGCTTGCAAAACTTTTCAAATTTTACAAAGTTAAGGTGATATACAAGGGCTGATCCCTGGTGAGGCTTGAGGCTTAATTATTACATAAGTTGGGAAGATTCTACAAGTAAAATATTGCAAATTTTTGAATACAAAATTATGCATGAAAGCCATAAACCTAATCTTCATCAGCTTAATAATTGATACCTCACTGGTGGTGTAGCCACAGTGTACATAGTCATGTAATATTGCTGGCATGTTCTGTTGAACCTCCTAATCAAATTTATTGATATTTCTGCATAAAACATATAAACATTCTACTTGGAATCAGTAAAGATTGAGCCAGGCAGGGTGACTCACACCTGTAATTTCAGTACTTTGGGAGGTCGAGGCAGGGGGATCACTTGAGCTCAAGACCAGCCTGGCCAACATGGTGGAACCCCATCTCTACCACAAAATACAAAAATTAGCTAGGTGTGGTGGCAAACACCTGTAATACCAGCTACTTGGGAGGCTGAGGCAGGAGAATTGCTTGAACTTGGGAGGCAGAGGTTGCAGTGAGCTGAGATCATGCCACTGCACTCCAGCCTTGGCAGCAGAGCAAGACTCCACCTCAAAAAAATAAAGACTGTACATAGACTGTCGGTGTTTTAGGTCATATTTTCCCTCTCAATTAGTTAAAGTCAGGTTTGGTCTTGCTGTCAAATTAATTTTTAAAAATACAGCTTTTGGAATGTTTTGGATTTGGGAATTGTAAATACAGGAAACCTATAGAACAAATCATCTGTTCTTAGAAGTAGACAATGTGAGGGGAGGAGGATATCTTCTATATAATGTAAGCCCTTCCTTTAAAGTAGTCTACAACCTCATTAATAATTAGAACATGGGCCGGGCACGGGAGCTCAAGCCTGTAATCCCAGCACTTTGGGAGGCCGAGGCTGGTGGATCACGAGGTCAAGAGATTGAGACCATCCTGGTCAACATGGTGAAACCCCGTCTCTACTAAAAATACAAAAAATAAGCTGGGCATGGTGGCGCGTGCCTGTAATCCCAGCTACTCAGGAGGCTGAGGCAGGAGAATTGCCTGAACCCAGGAGGTGGAGGTTGCGGTGAGCCGAGATCGCGCCATTGCACTCCAGCCTGGGTAACAAGAGTGAAACTCCGTCTCAAATAATAATAATAATAATAATAATAATTCGGACATGAAGAAACTTAGATACAATGTGATTACCACCGCAACAGTAGCTTACAAAGGGAATGAATGAAAAGTTTTGTGCTTTCATTCATTAAAGGTCAGAGAGCTTTAGAAGCTCATCTAAGATTTAGGTCTCTCTGATCCCAAAATCCAAGCATGAACTACTGTTACTCTGTCCCTCCTTGAGACAGGTCATATGATAAAAATAACACAAAAAGCTGCAAACATAAAATCATGCCAAAATTGTGTACTGAAGTTTCTTCCAAGCTTCAGAATTATTTCCCCTGATTCTGCATTTGACCCACACACTTGACATCTTTTCCTAACCCATCTCTTCCTTTCCACAACGACACTATTCTACATTTTAAGGCAATAATAATAGAAAGACCGTAAGATGCAACTAGCATATGACTAGTTTTTGTGACCTTCAAAACATCTTTTAAGGTTTTAAATACTCCAATTTGGTAATTTTGCATAAAAATCTATAGGTAAGGCATCTCTTAAGAAATTGAGAGATGTAACACTAGGCTTGCATTTTTCATGATACTAACTGGCAGCCCACCAAATCTCAAGTCGGTTCCCTTGTTAAGCTTTCTCATATCACCTTGTACTTTTCTTTACAGCATTTGACACAATTCATAATTCTACATTTATTTCTGTACATATATGCTTGTTTTCCTGACTCAAAGTAAACTTGATGTCTTATTTGCTTATACTGAATCCTCAGGGTCTGATGGAGAACCCAGTTTAAAGTAGGCAGGCAACAAATGCTTGTTAAAGAAATAAGCATTTCTGAATTAATAAGAAAGAAAGATGACATGGGGGTAGCATATTCATTGGGTCCATTTTGCACCCTGTTACTATGATAATTCATTAAGCTATGCTCTTCAGTGTGGAGCTATCCTCAGCCTTTTTGAAAAGTTGATCCATAATGGCTAAGAACAACTGCCATTTGGGTCCAAATGTTGTAAATATAATGACTTCGTAGTGACATCTTTCTGCCACTTAATAACCCTAAACATTAAAGAAATTAGAATTGGCAGAGTCTGTGGAGCTATTTTTTTTTAACTTGCTGGGGTTTCCAAATGGTAGCTTTATGCTGCCACCTAGTATAATAATAAGGATTTATAGGTAATAAAACATAGGACCCCAATAATAAGACTTGTCATGAACTGCATATGGAAAAACAGTCTCCAATTTATGCTGCCTGATGAGACAGTGATTGACCATAATCATATCTTGATTCCAGAGACTGGCTTTCTTCAGAGGACTATAAGGTCCTAGAGCATATGGTTTATGATCTTACTAACAGGCATCAATGCTGACACACATAGGTAGAAAAGATCCCTCACTAAACCTTCCGCAAAGCACTCAGCACATTAACCTTTCCCCGCTGTTTTGGGTCTTTGTTATTTGAATGAATTCATTAATCCAACAAATTTAGTGACTCCCAAGAGTCCAATACTGTGCACGCAGCTCCTCTCCTCTTTGTGGTGAAATAATCTCTGCAGCTAATTCCACATATATGTTTTCCAGTATTTTCTGATCCTCACAGATGGATAAATTTCTCCCAGTTCTCCTCCCCAGTGTTCCTAGCACTTTGTCAATTCTTACGCCATGGTCAGCCTCATGTGAGAATCGGGTACCCCTGGCTCATTGCAGAGGCACAGGTTTTCACAGCAGATGGACATGGGTGTGTCTTATCTACCTCAGTCACTGTGTGAATGGGTACACAAATTAATTCTTTTATTCTCAATTATCACCTTCAAAATCAGAAGTAATGCGACTTCCTTTACATCGTTGGGAAAATATATAGGAGATTATATATTAAGTACTTAAATATAGAGATGGTATTAGATAAATATGAAATTCCTTCCCTTCTAGAATGCACGAAGTCTGCACTTTTATCTGTTCATCTCAGCAGAGTCCCTCATGAGTTGGGGAGATCAATAAAAACTATAAAAGCAAATAAGAGGGAAATACGGAGTCATTAAATAATGTTGATCCTTTAATGGCAGCAGTAACTGAACAAATAGGAAATCTGGAAGTTCCCAAAACTAATCCAACAAAACATAGGTTTCAGACATGAATGAATATTTCTTAACAAAAGGATCCCATAGTCAAGACAACCACCATTGATAAGTTTTAATTTGAAGATTCACTACGAGTCTCTAAAGAAAAAAACACAACCCAGTTGACTATTTGAGCTAAATGTTTGACATTCCATTTCTACCATCCCGAGAAAGCTCTTAATTTGCTCTTCTGTGCTCTTTTGCCTACTTCATAACAAATCCAAGTCCCTGGGGTTTACTTGGTCCCAGGATTGACACAGGTCAATCCTAGTTGCAAATTGCCATGCAGAGTAGAACCTGAAAGCCTTCCCAGTCCATTGGGGCCATGCCGTGCTACATTGCTAAAAAGCAATGCTAAAAAGCAGATGCTCCTCTATTATCTTTAGAAGATGTCTTGACTTCTACTATGGCAATCTAAACATACCACCACTATGGGTAGTAAGTGTAAGTAGTGCCAGCAACTACTTACACAGGCAGTGAAGGGAAAGGAAGACTAGGTCTTATCTCATTGTGCACTCTGTCATGGTCACCCCATACCTGTGCACACATGGACTCTATATTGGTCAAAATTCTTGCAAGAAGTCATGTCCAGGAAAAAGCTTTGAAAAGGGCAAATTTCAGAAGAGAGGTCAGCATTAAAAGGGCTGAGAGGGATTAGTGAAGCCTGTCGGCACCAACAACCACAAGAAGCCTTTGCCAGCCCAGGGCAGAGGAGCATGTGAGAGCTGTGAAAGCCATGTACCCAGCAAAGAAACCATGTACCCAACACAGGAACACAGCTGCTGCCAGATCCATGTGGAGGGAGGGAGGGAGCAAGGGAAATAACACTCTAACCTCTCCATCTTCCCACTCTCCATCATCTGCTGGTAGCCCCATTGGTCAACTTTAATGAGGTGTCAGGAGGCTAGGGATCTTGATGTTGCAGATCCCGGAGATGAGCTTGCCTGGAAACACTAAAGGGCAGAGAATGGATTTGGGGGACACTGGAGCACAGTCAGCATAAGCTCCCAATGCTGCAGCATTTGGTAGTATGGACTCATTCCCTTTCCTCCTCCCAATGCACCAGAATGCGGGAAGGAGAATGTCTGACTCAGTTATAAAGTGTATCTCAAGTGAGATTTCCTCTCTGATAAATTAGGTCTTGATGTTGAGCCCAGATCCCCCATTTGAGTATTCCCTTGTCCTTACTAAGGTTGTGTTTGGTGGCTCATGTGCAGATCTCAATCAATATAACCTCAGTCAGTAAGATGGTTCATGACATTGACCCTTAAGCAGGAAGACATCAAAGTGCTAGGTTCTCCAAAAGGCCCTTTGGTCCTGCTACAAATTTGACAGCCACCACCTTTGCAAAGTTTAGATTCCTTTAAGCAATACTTACATGAGGAAAAGAAGCTATTTTAAAAGCTAAAACAAAAAGTAAACAGAAAAACCCTGTTACATCCTATTGCAAATTTTCTACACAAGTAATCTTAGTTAGAATAAAGATATTTGCAAAAGTAACTTCCTGGCTGGAGGTAATTAGCTGAGGGAAATTTTAAACGGCACTTTCACAGAGAAAACACAGAAAAATAAAAAACAAGACAACAACAAGAATATATGTCTGTTTGAATTTTATCTAGACATAGATTTAAATTGACAGATATCTATGTTATTATAATTTTTGCTATATTACTTCATTATCATCATAAGCCTGGTAAACTAAATTAAAATAACAATGAGAAAATCAAATTTTACCTATTGGCAAAAGTGACATTTAAGACATTATTTAAGTGACATGGCAAAGAGAAAGTCCTGGGAGCTTGCTCCCCCAGGTATTTATCCTGCAGTTGCTAGACCCTGGGGATGTTAGAAGGCCCAGGATCAAGTCTGGTCAAGTCCTGACTTGGTCAAGTAATACACATTTAAAGAGTTTCTTACTGGCCAGTCAAAGTGGCTCATGCCTGTAATCCCAGCATTTTAGGAGGCAGAGCAGGCAGATCATGAGGTAAGGAGTTCGAGACCAGCCTGGCCCATATGGTGAAACTCTGTTTCTACTAAAAATACAAAAATTAGCCAGTGGTAGCATGCACCTGTAGTCCCAGCAACTTGAGAGGCTGAGGCAGAAGAATCACTTGAACCTGGGAGGCAGAGGTTGCAGTGAGCTGAGATCATGCCACTGCACTCCAGATTAAGCTTCTTACCAATTGTACAAATGTATTTTAGTTTTTCAGGAACCTATATAATGTGTATAGGTGAACTGCAACTGAGTAACAACCCTGCTTATTAAATATCGTGCAGTCCTCTGCTGATGGGGTGTTGGGGAAAGTGCACCCTCCAACATTTCTGGTGGCAATGTGAATTCTCAGAGTCTCTTGGAAAACAAGTATGCCGTGTAAAAGAAATCTGTTAAATATGCTTTGTATTATTTAATACTTAGGCACTTTCCTGCCCTACCCCTTACCCTTACTCCCCCCCATTCCAGAGAATCAATGATAAAAGTAATTTTTTTAGATTCATATGCGTGGGAATTAACTGAACATAGAATTCTTCAATGCTTGGAATTTATCCCATGGAAGTATTAATAAAAAAGAATATATTGATACTTAAGGATAGATATACTGATCAACTTATTGTCATGTTATATAAAATAAAACATTTTTTAAAAAGGAACCAGAACCAAAGACATGGCTGAGTTGTCTCAGAAATAACATCAAAAGCAGGAGCAGCTGAAATAAAGCAGAATCCGTCCCTTTCTGCAGCAATGGTTTTAATAGCATCTTTTAAAGCTCCAACTGCCCCATGATGAGCCACGTTTCACAGAGCACTTTGACGACACGGTCTTGGTGTTTCTCAGCCAGCATCTCTTGAGATCCACAAATGGGTAATCATTGACTTGTTTTCCCATACTGGAGCTGTCAAGATTGTGTGTAATATTCCACTAAAAGCAAACCTCATGTGGCTCACAGAAGATCCTTCGGTCCTGTTACTGCCTCAGTCAAGCAAAAAGGTACAGGGAGGCTCAGTGTTCTGTTGCTGAATTTGTGGGAAAATCACAGTCAATGGGGGTTGGGTGGATTATTTCAGAGCATAGAAATAAGAAATGGAAACACAGTTCCACAGTCGGCTGTCCACCTCTTGGATGGCCTCGTTGCACACATCCTCCAGTTTTCATTCGTGGTCTTGGAAATTCATTTGTTATCCCCAGATGGATCTTAGGAGCTCAGAAATGATATCTGTAATCATGAGAATTTTAGGACAACGAGAACAGGAGATACTCTCTCCAGTATCATTTTCATCCTTTTGGCCCCAGCCTCCTATTATTCAAACCTGTCAAGCCACATGAGGGTGGATAATGGGATACTGGATATCTAGACCAGACAAATAGGCAGAGCGCCATGGAGAATCATATTCTAGCTGTTTCAGGATTTGAGCCTTGGATGGGGATCAGAAATAAGCATGAAGTCTTTCACAATGAAATTTATCAAAATTATGCAACGTCTGGTTTAAATTTTTCTAAATATTCTAATAAGAAGTGAAAAATGAACACTGATCTCTGGGTGGTTTTCGTTTTCTCACATGTAAAATGGATAATAATAGTTCATTTCTCACTGGAGGGTTTTGAGAGTGAATAAGATGGTACTAATCAATCTCAAATCATTTGTTGAATGAGGCAGTGGACAGACAAGTAAAGTAAGATAAATAAATATAGATACATAGATACATAGAGACTGACAGCTACTTGTTGATAGTGAGTATTAAAACCTGAGCTCAATGCTCATCATTCACTGGATCTTCAATACATGTTTGTTGAGTATATTGATTATTAGAACAAAGCTTTGTTTTTTGTGTGTGAACTTTGAACCTGCAAATATTACCTCTTCACATTTAATCACTTTTTAAAAATTAGGATAAAAGCTGTATTTCAAAAAGATGGATTTCCACTGGTCCATTCCACTTGTAGATTATTAAACAATTATCCACTGCAGTTACAGAAACAAGTGTCTTCTGCCTGCATGGAAAGCATAAACTTCCACAGGACAGACACACATCTTTGAGTATGGAGTCCATGGGGAAATGTAGATGCATGAGTCTTCTTGGAGTGAAGAGTTTCTATAGATGATGTGTGAGGTGTATGTAGGGAATGTTTAATGTGCAAACTGGTCTATGCAATTATAAATTGTATCTTACAAAATCACTCTGTCTTGGTCATTTGTGAATACAACCTGGTTTGAATGAATCTAATTATCTACTTCTGATAATGACAATAATGATAATGACTGCTAGCACTGTATGTACACAGTTCTGTGTGAGTGATTTGTGTCTATTAACTCATTTAATATCTTCAAGAGTCTTCAATCAGGTGCGGTGGTTCACGCCTCTAACCCCAGCACTTTGGGAGTGGGAGACTGAGGCAGGCGGATCACAAGATCAGAAGTTTGAGACCAGCCTGGCCAATATGGTGAAACCACGTCTCTATCAAAAATACAAAAGTAAGCTGGGCATGGTGGTGGCCACCTGTAGTCTCAGCTACTTGGGAGGCTGAGGCAGGAGAATTGCTTGGACCCAGGAGGCAGAGGTTGCAGTGAGCTGAGATCCCACCATTGCACTTCAACCTGGGCAAAAGAGTGAGACTCCATCTGGAAAAAAAAAAGAGTCTTCTATGTTAGGCCTATTAACATACACATTTTCCTGATGAACCCACTGAGACACAGAAAGATGATGAATTTAATGATATCACACATCTTATAAATGGCAGAGTTGGGGTGAGAATCCAACAATCTGAATCAAGGATTTGTGCTCTTGGCCACTAAAAATCACTTTTATTTAATAGCGTAGGAAATGGAGGCCTAGGGGAAAACATGATTAATAGTCCAGAGTCAAGGTTCAGCAATGCCTTTTGATTTAATTAGTACAAACCCACTAAATGCTTAGTTCAGTCCAGCAAATGGGCAAGGTACTGTTTATGGTTCTAATATTTGTGTCCTCCAAAATGTGTTGAAACTTAAACCCCAATGTGACAGTATTGAAAGGTGAGGCCTTTAAAAGGTCATTAGATCAGATGGGTTATGCCCTCAAAAATGGATCAATTATAATTAATAGGCTAACGGGTTATCACGGGAAGGGAACTGGTGACTTCATAAGAGGAGGAGAGAGTCAGGAGAGACCTTGGCATGTTGAAAAAACTTAGAGAAGAAGAGGCAGGTGGCCTTGACTCTCCTGTGACTGCTTTAGTTGCTTCCTCTCTCTGGCTGATAACGGTCAGTACTTAGATAATGACATCTCACTGTCCCTTGACCTGCTCGCAGACCCAATGACCACTCTATGTTGGTTTTCAGCATTTTTTTGTGTTGATGTGATACTCACTTTTCCAACAATGGGATAAGAAGGCAAAAATCAAGCAGGCAACTCTTGGAGCTGTCTCTTTCCCCCTCTGTGCTCAGTCTGTTCTCTCTTGGATAGCACATTAATACACTCAGCCCCCTTGCCGCTGGATATGCTGCACCTCCTTGGGTCTCAGTCCCAACCAGTAAGAAAACTCTTAACGGATTCAGCCCCTTGACCTGAGACTTTCCAGCCTCCATAACTGTAAGAAATAAATTTGTTTTCTTTATAAATAACACAGTTCAGGTAGTCTTTTATAAACAGCAGCAAATGGACTAAGACAGTACTAGAGAGACAACGTAGAGCAAGCTGGGTAAAGTCCAATCTTCGTCTTCACACAGAGGAAAAACGAGTCAGGACACAGGGCAACAGGAGTGGGTGCTGGCAGTAAAGTGTGATGGAGGTTGTGCTGCTGAGGAACAAGGAACTAAGGCAGCTCAAAGCACCAGGGTGAGAGCTGAAGGATGACTGAGCTGGACCAGTGAGTGCTCTGGAGCTTGACACTCAAGCCTGCTGCACAAAGGAAAATATCAACCTCACTATAGCCTTAGAAGGTCAGAATGGTCTGGCCTCTGCCTGCCCCTAGAGTCATATCTTTGCCACTTTTTCCTCTCCTTTCTAGAGTCAAGCCCACCTGGCCTCTTATTTCAAAGTTTATTGAACATGCCAAGGTCTTTTCTGACTCATGCCTCCTTTACATAGGCTCTTGCTTCTTCTACCTAAAATACTCTCTGTCTCTCTCCAAAGCTGATTCAATTTCCTCCCTCAGGGCTTGCTTCCATGGCTTCTCCAGGAGGCTGTGCTGAACCACTCTTTGAGTAGTTTCCTCTAAAGATCCAAATTTGTGATTGTTAGGAGTTGAGAACATTGCCCAGAAAATTCGCACATCAAAGACCTAACTCCCAGCACCTCAGAATGTGAACTTATTTAGAGAGAGAGCCTTTACAGAGGTAATTAAGTTAAAATGAGGTTCTAGGAGTGAGGTCATGGATTAGAGGTGAGCCCTATTGCAGTATTATGACTGGTGTCCTCCTAAGACAGGGAAATTTGGACACAGGCACACACACAGGGAGAACACCACGTGAATATGAAGGCAGAAATTGGGGTGATGCTTCTACAAGTCAAGGAAAGCCAAAGATGGCCAGCTAAACACTGTAAGCTACGAGAACCTTTCGGACTCAACCTTGGGAATACCTTGGTTTCAACTGTTATTCTCTAGAACTATTGAGATGATAAGTATCTGTTATTTAAATCACTCAGTGTGTGGTTCTTTGCTACAGAAGTCCTGGCAAACTAATATAGTGATTCACACTTTATGGGTCTTCCATAAGCTCCATGGAGTCAGGGAGTATGTGAGTCAGTCATCTGTGCCCTTAACGGGACTGGTTACAGTAGGTACCCAAGGAACTCTTGCCATTAACTAATTTTCCTCTCCTCTCCCCTCTTCTGTTCTGTGTCCCTTCCTTCTCCCCTCTCCTCTTCCATGCCCCTTGCTTGTGACATAATTTCTGGATGAAGCAATCTGTAAGTTTTCAGAACTTGATCATAGCTTGAGACAAGTCAAGAAACAGCTGAGAACAACTGGCAGATCAGATGTCAGGGATACCCCCCCAAACACCAACAGACACCCCACCAAGAGACCCTTGTCTAATTTCCAGGTGGTCTTAGGCATAGCCTGTTTTCTAAAGATGGGTCACAAAGACCTTATAGAGAAGCAGAGACCCACAGGGCAAGTAAAAAGCATGTGGTTCAGGGATGCTGCTCAAGCCGGATTTAGAATCCTGGCTTTTTCTAACTGTGTGCCCTGAGACATTTCTTTACCACCAATTCCTACTAATCTATAAACCAGAAATGCTGTATTAATCTGCTTTGTACACTTAACAATATTCTGTGAGTCTTTTTGCTGTGACAACAAATGCTGATTTAACATTTCCTTCTTAATATTTGTAATATATCTAGAAATACAGTATATGTATATATTTATATATATATATATATATATATATATATATATATATATATACATTCACACAGTAATTTATATAGCCAACAGTCATTATTATACATTAAGATATCTTCCAAATTTTGTTTTATAATAGTTCATGTGATAAACTCTCCTATATAGTTATTTTATGAACTTATCCAATTATTTTCTTAGGCTCTATTAGATTTACTTTTTTTTTTTGAGATGGAGTCTCTCACTCTGTCACCCAGCCTGGAATGCAGTGGTGACATCTTGGCTTACGGCAACCTCCACCTCCTGGGTTCAAGCAATTCTCCTGCCTCAGCCTCCATAGTAGCTGGGATTACAGACATCCACCACCACGCCCAGCTAATTTTTGTAGTTTTAGTAGAGGTGAGGTTTCACCATATTGGCCAGGCTGGTCTTGAACTCCTGACCTTGTGATCTGCTTGCCTCAGCATCCAAAGTGCTGGGATTACAGGCATGAGCCAGGCACCACACAATTATAGGCACCACACCCAGCCTAATTATTTCTTTAGGATCAATTTCTACAGAATAAATTTAGGTCTACCGAAATGCAAATTTTAATATGTCTTCTACATATTGCCAACTTGCTTCCCAGAAAAGTTGGATTCACTCTCCTACCAGCAATATATAAAAAGTACCTGCTTTCCCACACCAAATATTGTCACTCTTTCATGCATTACCAGCTTAGCAACATTGAACATTTCTCATCTTTATAAGCCACCCCTGCTTATCGCCTCCCACATCCTGCTGTGCTGGTGACTCCTCTAGTGCACTACAGCCACATGTTCACTGTGCTCTGGTCCATGTCTAGGAAAGAGCTTCACCCAGGCTCTCTTGACTTCCAGCATCCTGTGGCATTCGGTGCAAAGGTGGCCCCTACAGAGATCCAGAGGGTCAGCAAGAGATGCCTTGTCTCTCCTCTATCAGGCCAAGCCAAGGTTTTGCCATTGGCTGTACTTGTCTGCTCAGGCCACAGTGCTTGTCTAAGGCTCCTCTTTCACAGCCAAGTTCTGGTAACGCCACCCTTCCCATTCCCCTTGAGACCTCGCCTGGGAAAGAATCTGCTTTTGTTGGTCTCCGGGTGCTTTTTCTTAGCCCCGCCCTCATCTCTCCAGTCACCTCAGTCATCTTTCTTCTGGTACTACTTTAGGTATACCATATGTCTCCAGCTGGTCCTATTGCTGTTGTAACCACTTTTGATTTTGGCATTGGCCAGTTGTACATATTTGAAAGATACATTTTTTTATTATTCATTCTTTGTAATATGTTGTTGCCAGTATTTTCCCTAGTCTGGTTTTCAAATACATTTTTTATGTTGCTTAAAAAAAGAAATTTTTAAAAATCAATGCAGTATGAGGCAAAGGGAAGTCTAATTTAGCAAAAAGTCTAAATTCTAGCTTTATATTTTAAAGGTTACATAATTTAGAGTAAACACAGTTGTAGAAAATAGAAAAGTGAGTTAAGAAGTCTTTCTGAAACAGAAAGCCAGACATCATTCCATAAACAGAAATCATGATATTAAGTAATACTTTTGCTGTAAACCAGGTTTCTTTAAGTGGCTCAAAGTATTTGTTTCCTCTTAGGTAGGTTCAATTTTCTCTCTCAAAGTTGTGTTTATACCCAGCACTTTGGGAGGCTGAAGCAGGCAGTTGACAAGATCAGGAGATCGAGACCATCCCGGCCAACATGATGAAACTCCATCTCTACTAAAAATAAAACAAAACAAAAATTAGCTGGGCATGGTAGCACATGTCTGTAGTCCCAGCTACTTGGGAGGCTATGGCAGGAGAATAGCTGGAACCAGGGAGTCAGAGTTGCAGTGAACCAAGATTGCGCCACTATACTCCAGTCTGGCAAGAGAGTGAGACTCTGTCTCAAAAAAAAAAAAAAGTTTTGTTTATATTACTCATTATGTGAGAACTTTAATCATGATTTCAAATTCAACTAACATTTCATCCAGTATTTATCATGAGCCAGATACTATTGTATACCTAACTTAGTATGTGAATTCTGTAAGATGGTATTCTCATCTCCATTTTAAGGCCGGCTCAAAGTTCATAGATGTTGAATAACATACTCAGAGTTACACAGATAAAGAATAAACGAACTCCTCAGCAGGAGATATTTTTAACCTAAACCTCTTGTCAGGGCTCTTGTCACAGTATCAAATACTTACCAAACAGAATACATTTCAACAGAAGTCATGAATATTTTACAAAAACAAAATTTAGTCTATGTGAAATGATGCTTCTGCAATATTCACATTCAGTTAATAAGTGGTAAAAGATACTTGGTAAGAAATAAGGGTCAAGTATAGTTTATTTGAGAAAATTTTCAAAATTAATGAGTTATAAGCACCATGGTTAAGTGAAATAAACATTTAAAAAACCCTTGATACATAAAAATAAATACTACAAAAATATACTAAGAAGCAGGTGGTAAAGTATGCGCACACTGACATCAGCCAAAACTGATAACTCCAGATGGATATAAAAACTTTTAGTGGGTACTGCTTGCCATGGATAACTTCGAATGGAAGGTATGTGGAGCATCAGAGAGTCTATTGATTTTGGGTGAACTAACAAGAGTTAGTGGACCAGAGACTGAATTGCTACTTTTCTCATTTTGAAAATAATAAACTGTACAATAATAGAATTGTTATCACAAGTGCATTATCAAAAGCTCATGGGTGAGCCTCATCTGAAGCAGAGTTGGTAAAACATACGGCATTTATGGAAATTCCTCCCCTTCAGTGCTCATAACTACAGACTTCAGCTGCTTCCATGTGATACAAGCAACTTGCCAATAAATAAAAAGAAAAAGATAAACCAATCTGCCCACATCATTACGAGCAACAGCATCTGAGCAACAGCCATTGAGAGAGGGAAGTCTCTTGTGGCAACATCTGGAGTAGAGAGGATGTGGTAGCATTTAGCTTGACACTTCCAAATAATTTATTTGTGGAGAAAGACAGTGTTCACCAAACACGGCAGCATTCACGGATGCATAATATACTCTGGAATCCAATTCTGGCAAGATGGCATCTTTATGATATCCACATCTCTTTCTCAACTCCCATTCTGCGTTTACTGACACCACCTCTATGAACTTGGTGTAAGCAGACACAGGAGGCCTAGTGAGGATAAACAAGACCTTGCAACATGCAGAAATCTTGACAGAAAATGCTGCTGAAGGATTTCTGCTCCCCCAAGTTGGGTGAGAGCCTGGAGACCAATGGAGAGAGTCCTGGGTTGAGTAGAGTATGGCAGAACTTGAAGGAGTGTGACTTGCAGAGATCTTGAACCTCCAAAAGTTTCCAGAGCTGGAAAATGTGTTTCTGGGAAGATCTGTTGACTTTCTTGGTCTCAGAGAAGCTTTGTAGCATATGGACAGGTAGACATAGGGCTCCTTTTAGCTGAGTTTAGTACCGAAATCCTTTTTCTCATATTTGGAGCTCAAAACTGATACTGGTACCTGAACCTAAACTCCATTGAATGGGTAGTGGGAAATTACAATCACTCAAGAGAGAACTAATAGTTAGAAAAAGGTAACACATGCCACCTGCTAGCAAAACAATGCTAGAGAAGGCAGGCAACTTAAACAAACAAAATGATGATCTTTGAGAGTACATTACAGCATCAGAAGAGATTCCAGAGAACTAGATACAGTCAATTCTCATTATTGGTGGTTGTTTTACAAAGACTCTGTAAGTCATGAATACTGAATCATTGCTCTTAGAGGTCATACAAGGTTCAGTTTCTGTGAGACTCTGGTAACAACAATCTTATCAACCAATCAACACATAATCTTATCTATGTGTGTTTCTCTAAAAAAAAAAACCTGATTTAGTATACATTGTGGATTCATTAATATATTAGTCCATTCCTACATTGCTATAAAGAACTAGCTGAGACCGCATAGTTTATGAAGAAAAGAGGTTCAATTGACTCACAGTTCTGTATGGCTGGGGAGGCCTCAGGAAACTTGCAATCGTGGTAGAAGGTGAAGGGGAAGGGGAAGCTCTTTCCAAGGCAGAGCAAGCAAGAGAGAGAGTGAGGGGGGAAGCACCACACCCTTTTAAACCATCAGATCTCATGAGAGGTCACTCATTAGCATGAGAACACGATGGGGAAAATTGGCCCCCTTGATCCATCACCTTTCACCAGGTCCCTCCCTCAACATTAGGAATTAAAATTCCACGTGAGATTTTGGTGGGGACACAGAGCCAAACCCTATCAATTAATGTGTCTAGACAACAGTACAGCTCATGCCTGTACAAAGCTTATCTAACACATACATTTTTTCCTAAGGCATATCGCAGCCTTGTTGTGCTTAGGAACACTAGACTTCTGCACTAGGCTTGGGGATATTTTAAATAACAGAACTACCCAAAAAGGCAGAATAATGTGAAAAAATTTGGAGCTAAGTAGACCAGGAAAAGTACTTTTGTTTTTGGTACAAGTATAAGGCAGTGTTGTTTGGCCTCAGCTGGGAACGTGCACATTCCCCCAAACTTTGCCACTTTGAGGATGCCCATGTATGACAGTGAAAGCTCCATGGGTACTTGTTTTAAAGTTAAAAATATATCTTAGTAAGTAGACAAATTTGCCCACACAGAATCCATGAATAATGAGAATCAACCGTATATAGTAATTCTTTTAAACTAAAACCTTTGACAGTTGAAGGAGAAGGTGGTCATTGTTAGAACCTTGAAGACCAAGTAGAAGAAAAATCTCAAACTAGGAGGAAAGATTAAGAAATGGATCTGTGAGGAGACAGGCAAGAGATGAGAATAGGTGGGGTGTGTTTAATTTACAATACTGGTACTTACAGGTGAACATAAAGACAGCAGGTGAGGAAAGAATGTTAATACAGTTAATACATTTTAAAGTATACTGAGTTTAAGAAAGGCCTGAGTCAGCAGCCCAAAAGCCTCACCCAATCCTAGACAAGACTGATATCAGAAAATACACAAACACCAAGCCAAAGTCTGACAGTGTTCTTCACTCTTGAATCTCAGGGATAAGGAAAATCATTTCCAGCTTCTATGCAGAAAAAAGCAGTAAGTGTCAAAGGTAAAGAGGAGACAGTGGTATTTTGAGACTTCTAAGAGAATGAATATTGATCCAAGAATTCTATGTTAAATCAAAATAACATGTATTTGTTGATATGAAAGAAAGATCATCTGCCAGCCTGGGCAACATGGAAAGACCTTGTCTCTAAAGAAAATGCAAAAAATCAGCCAGGTGTGGTGGTGTGTGACTGTAGTCTCAGCTACTTAGAAGGCTGAGGTGGTAGGATAACCTGAGCCCAGGAGGTGGAGGTTATAGTGACCCATGATCACACCACCGCATTCCAGCCTGGGTGACAGAGGGAGACCATGTCTCAAAAGGGAGGGAGTGAGGGAGGGAGAGAAGGAGGAAGGAAGGAAGGAAGGAAGGAAGGAAGGAAGGAAGGAAGGAAAGGCAGGGAGGGAGGGGAGGGAAGGGAAGGAAGGAGGGATGGAAAAGAAAGAAGGAGAGAAGAAAGGAAAGAAGGAGAGAAGAAAGGAAGAAAGGAAGGGAAGAAAGAAAGAAAAAGAAAGAAAGAAAGAAAGGAAGGAAGGAAGGAAGGAAGAAAGAAAGGAGAGAAAGAAGAAAGAGAGAAAGGGAGGGAGGGAGGGAGAAGAGAAGGGAGGGAGGG
>CM052663.1:80220885-80239000 GCA_028533165.1 Leontopithecus rosalia
GAGAGGGAGAGAGGGAAGGAAGGAGAGAGGGAGGGAGGTAGGGGAAAGAAAATGAAAGAAATTGAGAGAGAAAGAGAAGAAAGAAAGAAAGAGAGAGAGAAAAAAGAAAGACAGAAGAAAGAAAGAAAAAAAGAAAGAAAGAAAGAAAGAGAAAGAAAGAAGAAAGAGAAAGAAAGAAAGGGAGGAAGAAGAGAAGGGAAGGGAAGGTAAAGGAAGATAAGAGAGGGAGAAGGGAGGGAGGGAGGGGAAAGAAAAAGAAATAAAGAAAGAGAGAGAGAAGAAAAAGAAAGAAAGAAAAGAAAAGAAAGAGGGAAAATCTGCAAGGATTTAGAAAAAATATCACCTACATCTCACCTGAAGCAAATGCTGAAGTTCAAACAACAAATGTTGTTTGTTGTTAAACATTTGTTAAGAAAACTCTAGACAAGGGAAGACAGAGGGTTTTCATAAGAATGGGAAGTGAATTCCGACAGATGTAGGGATACAGATCAAGAGTCTTGGAACACATAGAGGACATACCAAAAAAAGAATTCCTGAAATAGAAGTCATATGCTACAAAGGACAATGTTTAAAACTGGAAGAAAAAAACTCGTTCTGTGAATAAAATCCTGAAGATGTGAGATAGACATGGGGGAAAACAAGTATTTCCAAATTCGTATTACACCGGGGTAAGAGGAAAGCAATGGCGGTATAGGCTAAGGAAGCTTGGCCAGGAGTGACAACTGATATCTTATTTTAATATAATAGTAGAGAAAGAGCAATGTTGAGCTTCAAGCAAGAAGACGTCATTGATGGTGACATGAAAATAGTAGATAGTAACTATATCAGACTAGCAAAAATAAAAGGAATAACTATAAATAGCAAAGGATAATAAGTAATAAATATGAAGAATTCGAAATAAATAAATCATATATTGTTGTTCTTATACTGTGTGTCAATGGGCAGAGGCTGCCAAGCTTGTTTCAAAAATATGAACCATCTCCACGTGATTGACAAAAAATGAGTTGAATATAAAATAATTAAAAAGTAGAAAGTAGAAAAGATCACTAAAGATATATCCACCATTCAATTAAAAAGCTGAAACAGTGGTACGAGTATTCTATTCTATAAGCTGTAATTATGCAATTTAGATATTGTATACATATTCATAAATTATATTTGTGTATATTACTCTTCATTTTCAAATAGATATTATACATTTTTACATATGTCTAACAACAATTTATGAAAATTGATTAGAATCATGACTACAAAAACTCTAATAAATTTAAAACAGAATACATACTATGAACAAAATTATAATGACTATAAAGAATAAATAACAAAAAAGACCAAAAATTGACTACTTAGATGCAAAAAACACAAAGCAACAAATACAACTAAAATTATAGACTATCTGAAAAGGAGAAATTTTTCTATTAAAACCCATGGGCCACAATAAAATCAGTATTCAGAGAAAAATTTAGAACCTAAAATGACATTATTCTAGAAGAAGGAAGACAAAATACAAAGAAAATTAGTCCTTTTCTTAGGAAATAACTGAGTACAAACCCAAAAGTCTGAATGAAAAAAGAATTATTCAGGTAAATACTGAAATTAATAAAATATATAGAAAAAAAGTATATATGTTTTATAAAAAAATACATTAAAAATCTGGTTCTTTGAAAAGATCAGTAAAACATATAAATGCCTCATGAGACTAAGAAAAAAAGGGATAAAATAAAATATAAAATAAAATATGGTAAAATAAAATATGGTACAAAATGAAATAGGAGGCTTAAACTCATACATAAAGACTTTAAACATTATTAATAATAGTGTAAATGGGTTGCAAATAAATTAAAACAAACCCAGGGAAAAAAAGGATCTCTCCCAACTGAAATATCAAACACCAAAACTACTCAGAAATATCTGAGCAGACCAGTTACTCAAAAAAGTATCAAAAACACAAATAAAGATTCACCCTTAAAAAACATACATCAGGACTAGTTGGTTTCACAACTGAGCTCTATGTAAACTTGCAAAAAGCACCTATTTCTAATGTTATTTAGAAACTTCAGATGACACAAGGAAAATGAAAAACTCAACGACTCAACTCTTCAACCAGTGTAACTTTAAGACAAAGCTCTACCCAGTTCTGAAAAAGATACATCAATGGCAATAATTACAATAACTGTATATCAATGTTATTTATGACCTGGGATACAAAATTTGCAATATTGCCAAACAAGATAATGCCATGACTTGGTGGGCTTAATTCCAAAAATACTCTATTAGGAAATTTATTAATATAATGATAAAAATATTGATATCAATTTTATCTTCAGTATTGATTGTGCATCAGAGACTCTGCTACATAATTTACACATATTAACACCATTACCATCTCATTGCAATCCGATTTTGGTCATTGTAATCATAATTATCATTGAACTGTGAAGATAAGAAACCCATAAAGAAGATAACCTGTATCCCTCTGATCACACAGAGAGTAGTTAGTGGTTACCCTAAAACCCCCAGAAATGTTGGCTCCTCTGTCCTTGTCTTTAACCACTCCACTACTAAGACAAGTTAGTGTGCTGCGGGCAGGAGGTCGGCAGGGTAAGCCCACAAGGACAAATGCTAGAAAGGAATTTGGTTACGTTCAGTAGCTACTATGACTATATAACAAAATACCAATCAAAACTGTGTCATGATTCACTACATAAATCTTCCTTAAGCATCATTCTGTTTAAGATGTTCACAATGGGGGAAATTCTGAAGCCACTGCTCTGAAAATCAAGCACAAGATGGGAGGTCCATTACCTTCATCAATATTCAATATGTTTGGAGGTTATTATAACTGCACTGGCATAAATGAAATAATAATTTTAAACACTGTAAAAGAATCCTCTAAGACATTTCTCTTGAAGTTGTAAACTTCACTCCTATACCATTACTCTTTCTACTTCCTTGAGCATCAGGGTCATTAGCAAACATAATACCACCTCCTTGACTCACATCCCCCTGCTAGCACAACAAATCTTTGCTGTTCTTTGCATCAAAGCACATTAAAGTGGCTGTTCTGTGTTTGCTTATTCTTCAATCTCTTTCTATCCATTTATTCTTATCCTACTTGAAGCTGGCTTTTGTCCCTACCACTCCAACCCCAACATGCTCATGATCTTCAAAAAACCTCCATGCTGTTGAAGCCTGTGTCAATTTCATCTTTTACCATGTGTGGGTGTAGTGGTGTACCACCCAGATTTTCCTTTAGTGATTCACTTTTATGGTTTTAAACATCATTCATATGCTGAGAAATTTTTCATGGTTATTCCAACCCTCCCTCGTCCCTCACAGGGAAATTGCTCCTCCCACAACCTCCCCCTGCTCAATTGGTGAAAAGTCTACTTTCTTGAGCCCAAATCCTAAAGTCTTCCCTGACTCCTCTCTTTTGTCTCAGACCCAGCATCCAATCTGGCAAGAATTCCTGTTGGCTCCACCATCAAATTACATCAAGGTTTCAACCACTTCTCATACCTCTGCTCAGAGCCGTCATCATCTCTGTCCCAGATTTCTAAAAGAGCCTTCCTAATTATGTAGCCTCTTTACAGGTTTTTCAACATAGAAGCCAGAGTTATTCTTTTAAAACTTAAGTCATATCAGGCTATTTATCTACTCAAAACACTGCAATGGCCACGGTAAGCATTCAATAGAAAACAGTTGCCTGCCTACTCCCCACATCTGTACAATCAGGGAATGGGAATGCTTCTGATTTAGGCCACTGGCTTCCACTGCCAGCCTGCATATGCAATGAGCAGACTGGAGTGTCCTACCATTACTCTGTTTCCCCAAATGTTCCAGCATTGCTGCGTATGGCAGAAGTACATAAAGATGCAGAGTAAAGTCAGCCTGAGAAAGAGGTGAAGGGACTGAGGTCAAAGAAGGAATGGATGTTACCTTTTATCTCTGGATAAAAGCATCTATATTAATTACGGCCCCTTTGAATCCACAAACATTTCTTGTTTTAACTCAAGTTCTCCTCAGCTACTCTCGTGTTGTAATTAATGTTTTCCTTTTACATTTATGTCTAGAAAGAAAAAAATAATAAAACCACTGTAATGGCTCACCATTTTTCTTTTCCTTAGTATCTCTTGCTCTCTCATTCTCTAAAAGGCAAATTTCTTACAACGGTCTCTTAGGTTCAACATGAATTCCCCTCCATGTCCAAATACTTCATTGTATCTCTGAGTTTCTCTCCTACTACTCCTCAACCTCCACTTGGCCACTTTGGACCCCTTATTTTCTGTGTTCCCTTCTAGTGCAGTTAACTCTGCTATGATTTAAGTTCCACTAAACCAGGAATTTGGGGCTCCTTATTAGCTGATAGAGTCCAAGCACCTAGAAAAGTGCTTGGCAGGTGTTACTAATCCAATCAATACATAATAAATGAGTGAATGAAGGAATTAATAAATGAGTGAATGAGATAAAATTATGAAAATTTTATGACACTTTTACATACCTGTAAATCTCAAGAGACTATTTAAGGCACATATACCTCCAGAATTAGTAAGTTTTGATTTGATGAGTTGGCTGGCTAAAAATATCAAAATTTTTTTATCCATTAAAAATATAACAGGCTAGAAATGAAAATGAAGAAATTGTGACAAAAGCTATAAAATATTTTAGAAATAAAATTACCATAATGTATCAGACATATATGAAGAAACTATAAAATCTTACTGAGGTCATAATATTTTATCTGAGTTAATGGAAAGAGACACTGTGCTTCCAGTTGGAAATACTGAATATCATAGAAAAGGTTAGCTCTTCAAAGTTGATTACATACACATTAAGTTGAATATTAATTAGAATACTTTTTTTGAAATTGCATAAAATAATTTCAAAGTTTATACAAAAGAATACTGCCTGAAACTGATGAGTGTTCTCAAATGAAAACTGCTGAGAAGTATTTCATAGAATATTAACCACACAAAAAAGCCACTTCAGCCCAAATAGTATGATATGTGAATGGTGATAAATCCATAAGTCAAGTGAGACCCGGTGAGGCAGTTTGGATGTGTGTCTCACACATCCAAATCTCATGTTGAATCTCATGTTGAATTCATTGCCTGAATCTCATGTTGAATTGTAATCCCCATTGTTGGAGATGGAGCCTGGTGATTGGACCATGGGGTGGATTTCTCATGAATGGTTTAGCACCATCCTCTTGGTGCTGTCCTCACCATAGTTAGTGAGTTCTCATGAGATTCGGTTGTTTAAAACCGTTTAGCACCTTCCCCATCTCTCTCTCTTGCTCCTTCTCTTGTGACATACAAGTTCCCACCTCACCTTTTGCCATGATTGTAAACTTCCAGAAGCCTCCCTAGAAGCAGATACCAGGGCTGTGCTTCCTGTACAACCTGAAGAACTGTGAGCCAATGAAACATCTTTTCTTTATAAAAGTTTTCTTTATAAAACTTTATAAAAGTTACTCAGACTCAGGTATTTCTTTATACCAATGCAAGAAGAGCCTAATACACATAGATTCCAAGAAGAGATCCCATTAAAAAGGAAATTTATAGATGATAAAAGTGATTTCTATAGTAAAAGGAGTGAAAGTAGGCTTATTTAATAAGGAGTTGTGGTACAACTGGTTATCCATGCAAAAGAAGAAGAACCTAGATCTCTTCTTCAAATGATAAACACAAATCGCAGTGGATTAAAGTTTTAACTATACAAGAAATCAGGCAATAAAAACCTTGGCAAATTTCAATATAACCATGAATAGAAGAGGAAATTATTGTTTTTACTACAACAAGAAACCAAAAAGCTACAAAAAAGGTTTCTAAAATTAAAAGGAGATACCAGATATTAAGTCAACAGAAATATTTAAAATTATTATTTCAAAATAAAATATTTACAGTACATGTGACTGAGGAGATTATTTTTGAATATAATCTTTTCAGATAGATAACTAAAATCTCATATAAAAATGGGCACTGAATATAAACAAGGAATTCACAAAAGAACAAAAACAATTTCACATAATACAATTAAGAAAAGTTGCTGAGCCTACCTACTAATCAGAAGGATGAAATTAGATTATGCACTAAGTATTATATTAGGCTAATAGAATACTTTACATCGAAAATTTGACAAAAACTATAGAGAATAAGTACATCTACTGCTGGAAGGAATGCAGGAAGAGAAAGTAAGAGTTAACATTATACATCACTCATGGAAATGTTCATTGGTGTGTAGTATTAAAGAATAAAATGGATATTTTTTTTTAATGTTAGAAAAACATTATGTTCTTTGCCCCAGCAATTACATTTCTGGACTTCTATTCCAAATGAATAAGTATACCAGTGTAATGTTTAACTGGCAAAGCGATCAGAACACAGTGGTTTTTCACAAGCAGGAGATCGTTGTCTACCATTAGATTTATTCTATGGGGAGAGGGTGTGTGCATGTGTGTGTGTGTGTGTGTGTGTGTGTGTGTGTGTGTGTGTCTTCTCAATATGGATTTTCTCTTTAATGATTAACTGTGGAAAATGCACCCGAGACAGTTTATATAGATCTGACTGTGTGTGTGTATAAATCTATACACACACACACACACACACACATTATTTACATATGTATGACTAGAGATGTAATTTTAAAGTAAAATATTGACATTTTCATAACCTCGAGTGCATGTGGAGGAAAGAAATAGAGAAAGAGAAATGTTTTCTGATAATTAATGGGAAAGAAGGGAACACAGTTCAGTATCCCTGATAAAATAATAAAGGGATGGTCACAGGCACCAGCAGGAATCAAAGTGACTCCTGTGAGGTTGTTTAGCATGAGGTGCTTTATAAACTTTTATTTAAGTGGGTTTTAGCTTACAAGGAAACTTTTTATGGGACAGAAAAACAATTAAACTGAAAAAAAAGCATTTGTTCTTGGGGAAGCAGGATTGGCAGGTCTTGAGAACCTTCTACAACCTAGCCCAGGCTCAAAAGCAACTGCTAACGGTGTTTTGCAAAAACCACACGTTCCCAAAACACATCATTTTCAGACCATTTCTACAGAAGTCTTCCTTTTACAACTGTGGATCCCTTTGGTGATCTTGAGTCATGAATAAGCCAGCTTGGTTTAAAGAATCAGCATTTTGCTGCCACCAAATCAATGATGAGACGAGTGTTCATGGTCAACACCATCGGGACCTAGCCTTCTGTTGAATTTAGGTAATACAGAGATGCAAGAGTAGCCCAACAGACAATTAATCACTCTTCTAACATTGCCATTTATACTCAAGTACAAAAATAATATGTATGTATGTACATTATGTGTAAGGAGGTACATCCACTGCAACATTTGTTATTTTTGTCTGTATTATGAGGTCAAAATAGAAAAAGTAAAGAAATGATTATATTTTAATACACTTTAATGACTTCATTTGGTAATTTTTATAAAGAATCATCACTGTTTAATGATCTCATTCTTTTCTCTTTGAGGAGAGAAAAGCCCGTTTTCTCCCATTGATACTGCAGTTAAAAATTAGCATAAGCCCAACAAAAAGCTTAGTAGGTCATGCTTCATTACTATAGACTTTATGATAATGAACAACTGGAAGCCATCCAAACAGTAAAAGGTAGGGGACTAAACAAAGGAAATTCTAGTACATCTCTAATTGCACAGTATGCAGGTATAAAACGGATGCTAAGAGTTAATAATGAAATGTGAATTCCCTGCTGCTCCCCAGAGTACATCATAGTAATATGTCAAAAGTCATTAGCTCTCGTCCCCACCTGCTCATGACATCTCACCCAGTTGTTTTGGAGTTGTCCTCAGAGAATGCTTCATCTACGTTCACTGGGAAGTCTGTCCTAAGCTCGCAAATGGCATTCTCTCTCTGCTGACTTTTCCTCTCCCTGATCCCTCACTTATGTCCACTCAAAAGTCCTCAAAAGTCCTGCAACCAGGACTCAGCATGCCCACCCCAAATGTGGCCCCAGACAGCTGTCTTGGATTTTTCTGAAACCACAGTCCTCCTAGATACAAGGGAGAGACAAGGAGCCCAGATTTCCCACTCATCAGTGCCTCATTGTCTTTCTCTAAGAAGTGGGGAATCATCCCCTTCATAAAGTTTCCTCATAAAAATCCCTTAAAAAAATTTTTTAGATGGAGTCTTACTCTGTTGCCCAGGCTGGAGTGCAGTGGCCCCATATCAGCTCACTGTAACCTCCACCTCCTGAGTTTAAGCAATTCTCCTGCCTTAGCCTCCCAAGTAGCTGGGATTATAGGTGTCCAACACCATGCCCAACTAATTTTTGTGTTTTTAGTAGAGACAGGGTTTCACCATGTCTTGAACTGGTGTTCTTGAACTCCTGCCCTCAGACCATCAGCCCACCTTGGTCTCCCAAAGTGCTGGGATTATAGGTGTGACCCATCACACCCTGCCCCAACTTCAAATTTAACTGGAAGGTTTTTTCTCTCATGCTCAGATGTAAGACCACATGGACTTATGAACCTGACGGGATTCATGCCATCTACACTCTATTTCTCTTCTTCTCAGTAAGGGCTCCCTATTATCTGCAAAGTTACACATGCAAATGTTTATCTGCGGGCTTTCTCCCCTCTTTCAATGGATGTTCCTGACCCTGCCAGTCATCACTGACCAAGTTCAAACTATTCCCTCTTCTACGAACACATGTGAAAATATTCCTGCAAATTACACTAAGTGAAAACAAGGTAACATATTATATATAAAACCATGTGCAGAAAATTACATAGACTAAATATGGATAGATTTCTGTAGTAATATTTTTCAATTTCCCATATTTTCAAGTATCAACATAAATTAATTTAGCATAGGAGAAAAACAATAAAAATATATGAAAGATAAACATTGCTTAATGTATAAATAATAAAAATGTATTTTATATGCAGTAGATGCCTAATACAGAAGTGTTGTTGCATCTAATCCTTACAGTAAACCTAGAAGATAACCTATTGTCATTCCAGTTTTATGGATGGGCAAACTGAGGTTTACTGAGTTCCCTAAGGTATATAACAAGTAGTTTGTATATTTGTTTTTTTTTCTGAGCCCACCTCCTTTTACTGGGAACTTCTTAATCCTTCTGGTCTTGGTCAGGGGCTCAATTCTCCAATGAGGTATCCCAGCAATCTCTCTTGGCCTTGGCTAGGTCAGGCTGGCTTTCTGATGTTTATAACATATGCAATGAAAAGCCATACATAATACAACAGGTTAACTGGTGAGCCAGGATTAGAACCTAATCCAAACTCTCATTCTTTGCACAACCTTACATTTCCTTGCAAGAGACAGGCAAATAAAGAGCTCAGGGACAGAGGAACAAAGGATTGTGGTTACAGGACGCAGACCTTTGGACCAACACCACTCCCTCAGGCCTGGAGTTTAATATTTGATTTAGGCCTCTCATGTTTCAAAAACACTGACCTCAAAACTGGGTTTCCACCCTCAGGATTAAATTTCAGTTCCCATGTTTCTTAGTTCTTTGCATCATCTCTGGCTCAGGGAGATGGTGGGATATTTTTGACTGCAGAGCAGGGAGTTCAACAGGGTGGTCTGAGCCTTAAAAGATGCTCTACAATCTCCCAAACCCTGAGGGACTTCCCTTTGGTCTGGCTTGGATCCCTACCAGGCCTGCTGCACTGACCTATAAGCACAAGAAGAGCCCAACTCGGCCGGGCACGGTGGCTCAAGCCTGTAATCCCAGCACTTAGGGAGGCCGAGGCAGGTGCATCACAAGGTCAAGCGATCGAGACCATACTGGTCGACATGGTGAAACCCCGTCTCTACTAAAAATACAAAAAATTAGCTGGGCATGGTGGCACGTGCCTGTAATCCCAGCTTCTCAGGAGGCTGAGGCAGGAGAATTGCCTGAACCCAGGAGGCGGAGGTTGCGGTGAGCCGAGATCGTGCCATTGCACTCCAGCCTGGGTAACAAGAGCGAAACTCCATCTCAAAAAAAAACAACAACAACAACAACAAGAGCCCAACTCTGGTCTGCTCTCCACCATACACCCTCTTCATCATCTGCCCTCATTTCCGAAACCCCATGGCTTCCTTATCAAGTGCCAGGAACTAGAAATTTTCACACTAAGAAGCTGCATGATGCAATGAAAACTTCAAGCATATGGCATATTGAGCAAACATAGGTCCAAACACAGTTTCTTCCAGGGACTAGCTATTTGACCTTGAATAAATTGCTGGCTTGTTTTAGGTGTCTATTGTCTCCTATAAGAAAGAGTATAGTTAAGCTGCTAAGAAAGTATCAAGGACTTTGCAATGGAAGATTCCCCTCCTCTCTGCTCCTTTGTTTCTGCCTGGAATGTATTATGTTTTCAACAAATATTTGTTGAATGAGTGAACATCTCTATTTAAAACTGTCTTGCATGGCAGAGTGTTTAGCTCTGACTATTCTGCTGAACAAAATGCTTTTTACAATGATATTTATTGAGCATATGCTATGTACCAAGACCTACACTATGTGCATTCTTTCCTTTCATTTTTGAATGTCCCACATCACCGTATATAAACCCGTAGTAACAATAATAGCTAACATGCTATAGGAAGAAACCAGGATGCTGCCCTTTCATAAGATAAAATAACTCAGTCAAGAAAGAAAGAAATTTTTCTCCCTTTTCCCCACAGCCTGCACCTGTCAGAACCAGCACTCACTGCAAGACATATCCCTGGTCCGAGCGTCCGCCCCTTCATTCCATGGTGTTGCGATGAATGTTAAATGAGAAAATGCCTGCACACTACCGACACACACTGAGTGCCCAATTAGTTCTCCATTACAATGCTAATTTCACCACTGTCGCATCTCTAGAATAACAACAACAAAAATCATGGCAACTAAGCAGCAACTTAACTTAGTAAAAAGCAAATCATTTTCCACTGTGCTTTTGCTCATCAGTCTTATTTATTCTCCTTTCAGTTCTGACTGTTGCAGGCTAAGTGGAGGTGTGTTTACAGGATGCAAAATTAATTTTTTTTAATATGGAAAACAGCCCACTGTTTTAATTGAAAACATAAACACTGAAAATATAGCAGCTTCACTGAATACTTATGTTTTGAAAAGAGATCAGGAAAAGAGAACCATGTTTTTGCTGAATCTGTCTTGAATTGGATGGCCTCTACTGACATTCACTTCAGAAACTTGAGTCCTTGCAACAGTTAGTCAGAGAAACTTCAGATCACTTTGTGAAGCCTCATAGAAATTGAAACTACTAGGACTCACTACTCTACGATTCACGTTCCTATTGGTTTACAGCTTATTCTCCTAAGAAAAGACTCTCTGACCTATGACAGAATCCTCTGAGATGGAAGTTGTTCTATCCACAAAATGTGCTGCAGAATTGAAACAAAACACGTCTCTGTTTTGCCTCGCTCAATACCAGAAGGTATTATATGCGTGATAGGTATGGGAACTCTCCCCAGCCAGACAGTGAAGGATGAAGTTCTTACAGGTATAGAATTGATGGGGCACTATGCTGATCGCATATCTATAGCACTACATTCAGTTTTGAGTATTACATTTGTTAGAAGACACAGCTACAGGAGCTCATCCAATGGAGAGTCACTAGAATGTTCGGGGGATTAAAAGCATGTAAGAAGAACACTGAAAGCAAAACTAAGTAACACAAAGAAAAGGGTCTGGAGACTTTCGTCTCTAAAATATCTTAAGCATGTTATTGCAAGAGCAACGTGTTTGTTCTAGGTGTACCTAGTTGTAGGTTGAGGGTAAATGGGTAGAATTATGAAGAAAGAAATTTGCATTTCTTCTAGGGTTTTGTAGAATAGTAGAAGAGGGGTGAGCTTCCCTCTCAATCACAAAAGTACAAGATAAAAAACATTGGCAGGTTGGATGAAGGCTTCAGAGGATCAACTGTGCATTGGACCTCTCTTTAGGTACGCTAAGACCAGCAATTTGGGAGGCAGAGGTTGGCAGATGACCTAGTTTGCAGTCTAAGGCTGGTATTTTCTATCTCATAGTTGCCCAAGATTGTGTTGGGCTGATTCAAGAAGTGAGCCCCACCAATGGGGGTACTAAAATACAGTTTGCAAGTATATATCAGTGGAGCAGAGGGGTTTCAGACACTTCTTTAGGATCCTTAGTTTCTCTTCCATTTCTTAACTTTGTTGAGCCTATAAAATCCATTCACTGCTTTCCATCTCCAACCTAGGGGTGAAGTTTTGTGGTTCAACGTATCAAAGGAAGTATTTGCTTGGCTAACTTTAAGGCCATAGATAAAGAAAAATGATACATTAATCACTAGATAAATGGCAAAAAATAGATAACTAAGAGGAAAGCTAAGGACTTCAGCATCTTGGCGAAGTGGTATTATTACTTCAGAATCCAGCCATGGCCTGTGGACATCATAACTTCTCTACCAGTTCCTCAACTCTTAGCAACTTTTCCTTCTACGATCTCCTCTGTCTCTAGTTCCAGGATCTACACCATCTTTGCTTTTGACTTCTCAAAGCCTGGATACAAAACTTGGCAAAGCTTTGCCTCCCTCTAAAGAAATCCACTGTCCCAAAGGTAATTGGTGATCAATGTAAGACTTTATTAAAGATGAGAAGGAGATGAGAGTTAGGGGGACTTTTCTCCACGAGTCCTTCTCTGGCCACCTTACCATGAGCTGTCACTGACCCACACAGTCACTAGTTACCTCCTTTCTTTTTTCTCCTTGATTTTCCCTAGGAATTCAAACTTTTCTTCAGTTTTTATGTAAAGCGACTTTTCCCTCACTAGGTAACTGACAGTAACTAATTCCCAGAACAATGTGAGGTGGCAAGTCAGGGCTGGGAACTGGACCCACCTCTTATTCTATTGATCAAAACACTAATAAAAGCATTCCTTCCGAATAAAGATAATTTTCTACTTATCAGAAGGGCTCATGAGTAAATGAGTTGGCCTCCAGCTGCATATTAGTGTGTGGGTAAGAGTCAGTATATGTGTCTGCCTTGGGGAGGCTTACTAAGATTCTTAATGAAGTGTGAAACTATTTGCAAAAGATCAAGGAAAGACATTATTAACTGAACCTCAACTGGCAGCTACCGAGATGTGAGGAGATTTATTTCTTAGGTAAGCAATAATCTCTTAATAAAATTGTGAATAATGCGTGGGAGAATTGGGTAGGCTACAGATATGAAAGAAGATTTAAATTAAAATATCAAAGGTACATTGAATGGAAGGAAACAAGCGTGGAGGTGGGAGGACTAAGAATGAAGACGCTGAAGAAGGAAACAAATCTGAAACTCCAAAGCTGATATGCTGTATTGTCCATTCAATAAATGAATTTTGCTTCTTGCTTTGGGAAAACCTTTAACACAGTGAAGAATCCAGAGGAGAAACTAAGATGGTGGAGAGTTTGGAAACCTGACCCTGGCAGGGAGATGGACACCTGGAGGATGTGGGGCTTGAGAAAGCTTGGGAGAGTGACTGAATCCAGAGCAGAATAGGTGATCACATAAAAGAGGATGAGGAATTGTCTGAGCTTCTCAGAAGCAGTAACAAGAAAGAGAGGTCTCAAATCCAACATGTAAAGAGGCTGGGCCAACAGTACAGATGATGAGGTGGAACAGGTGAAGGTGACCCAGAGTACGTTTAGTGTGGCCATATGACTCACTCAGACTCCAACAAAAATCAGGCAGCAGCTGCTCTGGTCCTTCCCATTTTTCCCTTTAAGAAACCAGCCCTCTGTTTACAGATCTGATTTTTTGAGAGGAGCCAGATAAGTAAAATCTCTGTTTCTGAGGCTAACAATTAATTTTAAGAATTAAAACTTTGGTCAACAAAACAAAATATTTTCAAGGGCCATGAGCATCTGCCATTTAAGTTTTATAGAGACTGCAGAACTGAGAAAACAGATTCATGCTCAACATTGAGGCCTGCTTTTTAATTGCTTAAGCTGTCCAAAAATGGGTAGGGTTTTACTAGAATAGTGAAGAGGGATGAGCTCCAATCTCAATCACAAAAGTACTAGATAAAAAATGTTAGCAGGTTGGATTGAGGCTTCAGAGGATTGACTGTGTATTAGTCTTCTCTTTAGCTAGGTTAAGCCTAGCAATTTGGGAGGCAGAGGATGGCAGATCACTTGAGCCCAGGAGTTTGATACCAGCTTGGGCAATGTAACAAAAACCCCATTTCTATAAAAAATACAAAAATTACTAGGTTGGTGCAAAAGTTATTGTGATTTTTGACATAAAAAGTAATAACAAAAACCATAATTACTTTGGCACCAACCAAATACCTGGGCATGGTGGCACATGCCTGTAGTCCCAGCTACTTTGGAAGCTCAAGTGGGAGGGTCACCTGAGGCTGGGCAAGTTAAAGACATAGTGAGACATGATCACACCACTGCACTCTAGCCTGGGCAACAGAGTGAGATCTTATTTCAAAAACAAAATAAAGGATGGGCATGGTGGCTCATGCCTGTAATCCCAGCACTTTGGGAGGCTGAGGCAGGTAAATCACCTGAGGTCAGGAGTTCAAGACCAACCTAGCCAAAATAGTGAAACCCCATCTCTACTTAAAATACCAAAATTAGCTGGGTGTGGTGGTGGGCACCCATAGTCCCACCTACTAGGGAGGCTGAGGCAGGAGAATCCCTTGAACCCAGGAGGCAGAGGTTGCAGTGAGCTGAGATTGTGCCACTGCACTCTAGCCTGGGTGACAGTGAGTGTCCGTCTCAAACAAATAAACAAACAAACAAAACAAAACAGGAATTCTCTTTAAAATGAAAATTACTGGGCCACCCTCAAGGAGCCAAGTTAATAGGTATGCGGTGGGCTGAAACGTGAGTGTTTTATAGAAGCACTTCAGGTGGTTCTGTTGGGAAGACAAGTGGGAAACATGTTCTGTTTGATTACCACCAAGGCTCTGTCTTTCCTAAGATTTCTCGGACCTGGAGTAGGGACCAGAATCAAGGAACTGGAGCTGGATAATTGGAAGAATTGATCTGACACGCCCCGACAAGTTTAGTTTCCCCAGTTGCATGCTTTTATTACATTCTACATTTTTGTAACATGTATCACACTGCACAGTTATTTATGATGTGGGTAAATGTGACAGCTAATGTGGAATTATGTTTTCAGTGTCTATGTCCTTTGCTCGAACGTAAGCTCTGTAAGAACTGGAACTGTCCTGACCCTGTGCACCAGCGTAAACCACGGTTACCTTCAGGCTAGCGTCTCCCTCCTTCCTTCAACATCTATGTGGCTTGGTCCCCTTTAATTCAGGTCTCTGCTTGAATGTCCTTTCTTCAGAGATGCCTTCTTTATTAGTCAGTTTTCACACTGCTATAAAGAACTACTTGAGACTGGGCAACTTATAAAGAAAAGAGATTTATTTGACTCACAGTCTCTCATGGCTGGGGAAGCCTCAGGAAATTTACAGTCATGGTGGATGGCAAAGAGAGAGCAAGGCACATCTTATGTGGGAACAGGGGAGAGAGGGCGAGTGAGTGAGGAATTGCCACACATATAAACCATCAGACCTTATGAGAACTTCCTCACTATCGTGAGAATAGCATGAGGGATATCTCATGCTATATCTCAGGCTCCCATGATGCCTCCTTCTACCTCCCACCAGATCCCTCCTCCTATATGTGGGGATTACAATTTGAGATGAGATTTGGGTGGAGACACACAGCCAAACCATATCACCTTTCTTACCCATGCTTCTTAAAACAATAGCCTCCATTTCTCTCTATCCCTTTATCTGGCACTAATTCTGCTCATGGTATTTATCCCTGACATTGGGCTATATATTTTTTGCTGGTTATTTTAATGTCTGTTTCTTCCTTCGAATGTAAGTGATATAGAGTAAAAAAATTTGACCTTCCTGTTCTCCCTCCCCTGAACTGAGAAAGCAGTGTGGTACACCAGAGACACCCAATGATGTGTATGGATTAGCAAATGAGAAGACACAGAGCCATGACAGGATGCAGCAAGTCTACTGAATAGAGATGATCCAGTTTGCGCGGGGCCTGGAGAGTGTGACTGTGTGCAGAAAGGTGCAAAAAAGTGTGGAGACATAACACCAGAGAGGTCGTCTTTGGTCAGATGAGGATTTGGCTGTTAAGCAAAAGAAGGGAGATTGGACATTCCTTGAGGGACTAGGAAGCCAGGGAACAGCTTAATTAGCCTTGAGTCTTTGGAAAGATTAATCTGGAAAGTAAGACAAGGATTCTTAGCATATGTCTTTGGAGAGAGATTATCATCCCATGATTTAGTGAAGAGGCCTCTGAATGCTAGGAAATGGGATGCAACATTTTGGAGGAGACTGCAGCTCTTGTTTGGCATTTTCTAGCATGATTAAGGCCCACTGTCTTAGTCCTTTGGTGTTGTAATAAAAACTCAAGACTAGGTAATTTGTAGAAAAGTAGATATTTATTTTTCATGGTTCCAGAGACTGGGAAGTGAAAGATCAAGGTGCTGGCAGGTTTGGTGCCTGGTGAGGGCCCGTTCTTCACTTCCAGGAGGGTGCCTTGTTGTGTTGCTGCATTCTCTGGTAGGTTCAATGCTGTGACTTCACAAGGCAGAATGGATGAATAGGCAAAAGGGCCTAGCTAGCTCCTTGCAGCCCTTATCTAGGCACTGATCTTATTCAGATGGTGGAGCTCTCATGGCCTAATCATCTCCTAAAAGCCCTATCTCAGTTTTGCTACATTGAGGCTTAAGTTTCAACATCACTTTTGGAGGAGACACAGACATACAAACCATAGCACCCATGAGGCAGCCTTAGTCATGTTGAAGTAAAATCTTTTTTGTTTTTTTAATTGCATTTTAGGTTTTGGGGTACATGTGCAGAACATGCAAGATAGTTGCATAGGTACCCACATGGCAGTGTGATTTGCTGTCTTCCTCCCCTTCACCCACATCTGGCATTTCTCCCCATGCTATCCCTCCCCAGCTACCCCCCACCACGCGGTCCCTCCCCTATTCCCCCCAATAGACCCCAGTTTGTAGTGCTCCCCTCCCTGTGTCCATATGTTCTCATTGTTCATCACCCGCCTATGAGTGAGAATATGAGGTATTTCATTTTCTGTTCTTGTGTCAGTTTGCTGAGAATGATGTTCTCCAGATTCATCAATGTCCCTACAAAGGACACGAACTCATCGTTTTTGATGGTTGCATAATATTTCATGGTGTATATGTGCCACATTTTCCGTGTCCAGTCTATCATCAATGGGCTTTTGGGTTGGTTCCAGGTCTTTGCTATTGTAAATAGTGCTGCAATGAACATTCGTGTGCATGTGTCCTTATAGTAGAATGATTTATAGTCCTTTGGATATATACCTAGTAATGGAATTGCTGGGTCAAATAGAATTTCTATTTCTAGGTCTTTGAGGAATTGCCACACTGTCTTCCACAATGGTTGAACTAGTTTACACTCCCACCAGCAGTGTAAAAGTGTTCCTATTTCTCCATATCCTCTCCAGGATCTGTTATCTCCAGATTTTTTTAATGATTGCCATTCTAACTGGCATGAGATGGTATCTCAATGTAGTTTTGATTTGCATTTCTCTGATGATCAGGGATGATGCACATTTTTTCATATGTTTGTTGGACTCATTTATGTCTTCTTTTGTAAAGTGTCTATTCATATCCTTTGCCCATATTTGAATGGGCTTGTTTGTTTTTTTCCTATAAATCTGTTTGAGTTCTTTGTAAATTCTGGATATCAGCCCTTTGTCAGATGGGTAAACTGCAAAAATTTTATCCCATTCTGTTGGTTACCGATTCACTCTAGTGACTGTTTCTTTTGCTGTGCAGAAGCTGTGGAGTTTGATTAGGTCCCATTTCTCTATTTTGGCTTTTGTTGCCAATGCTTTTGGTGTTTTGATCAGGAAGTCCTTGCCTACTCCTATGTCCTGAATGGTTTTGCCTAGATTTTCTTCTAGGGTTTTTATGGTGCCAGGTCTTATGTTTAAGTCTTTAATCCATCTGGAGTTAATTTTAGTGCATGGTGTCAGGAAGGGGTCCAGTTTCTGCTTTCTGCACATGGCTAGCCAGTTTTCCCAACACCATTTATTAAACAGGGAATCCTTTCCCCATTGCTTGCTTTTGTCAGGTTTATCAAAGATT
>CM052663.1:80239500-80313517 GCA_028533165.1 Leontopithecus rosalia
AAATAGATTTTATTATTTTGAGATACGTTTCATCAATACTGAGTTTATTGAGGGTTTTTAGCATAAAGGACTGTTGAATTTTGTCAAAGGCCTTCTCTGCATCAATTGAGATAATCATGTGGTTTTTGGTTTTGGTTCTGTTGATGTGGTGAATTACGTTTATAAACTTGCCTATGTTGAACCAGCCTTGCATCCTCGGGATGAATCCTACTTGATCATGGTGGATAAGCTTTTTGATGTGCTGTTGCAATCGGCTTGCCAGTATTTTATTGAAGATTTTTGTGTCTATGTTCAACATGGATATTGGCCTGAAGTTTTCTTTTCTTGTTGAGTCTCTGCCAGGTTTTGGTATCAGGATGATGTTGGTCTCATAAAATGATTTGGGAAGGAGTCCCTCTTTTTGGATTATTTGGAATAGTTTCAGAAGGGGTGGTACAAGGTCCTCTTTGTGTGTCTGGTAGAATTCGGCTGTGGTCTGTCTATTTTATTGATCTTTTCAAAAAGCAGCTCTTTGATTTATTAATTTTTTGAAGGGTTTTTCGTGTCCCTATCTCCTTCAGTTCTGCTCTGATCTTAGTTACTTCTTGTCTTTGCTAGGTTTTGAGTTTTTTTATCTTGCTCCTACAGCTTTTTCAATTTTGATGTTAGGGTGTCAATTTTGAATGTCTCCACTTTTCTCATGTGGGCACTTATAGCTGTATATTTTCCTCTAGAGACTGCTTTAAATATGTCCCAGAGATTTTGGTATGTTGTATCTTCGTTCTCATTGGTTTTGAAGAAATTCTTTATTTCTGCCTTCATTTCATTGTTTATCCAGTCAACATTCAAGAGCCGCTTGTTCAGTTTCCATGAAGCTGTGTGGTTCTGAGTTCGTTTCTGAATTCTGAGTTTTAACTTGATTGCACTATGGTCTGAGAGACTGTTTGTTATGATTTCAGTTGTTTTGCATTTGCTGAGGAGTGATTTACTTCCAATTATGTGGGCAATTTTAGAGTAGGTGTGATGTGGTGCTGAGAAGAATGTATATTCTGTGGATTTGGGGTGGAGAGTTCTGTAAATGTCTATCAGGTTTGCTTGTTCCAGGTCTGAGTTCAAGTCCTGGATATCCTTGTTAATTTTCTGTCTGGTTGATCTGTCTAATATTGACAGTAAAGTGTTAAAGTCTCCCACTATTATTGTGTGGGGGTCTAAGTCTCTTTGTAAGTCACTAAGAACTTGCCTTACATACCTTGGTGCTCCTGTATTGGGTCCATATATATTTAGAATCCTTAGCTGTTCTTGTTGTATTGATACTTTTACCATTATGTAATGTCCTTCTTTGTCTCTTTTGATCTTTGTTGCTTTAAAGTCTATTTTGTCAGAGACAAGAATTGCAACTCCTGCTTTTTTTTGCTCTTTATTTGCTTGGTAAATATTCCTCCATCCCTTTATTTTGAGCCTTTGTGTATCCTTGCATGTGAGATGGGTTTCCTGGATACAGCACACCGATGGGTTTTGGCTTTTTATCCAATTTGCCAGTCTGTGTCTTTTGATTGGTGCATTTAGCCATTTACATTTATGGTTAATATTGTTATGTGTGAATTTGATCCTGCCATTTTGATGCTAGCTGGCTGTTTTGCCCATTAGTTGATGCAGATTCTTTGTTTTGTTGATGCCCTTTAGGATTTGGCATGTTTTTGGAATGGCTGGTACTGGTTGTTCCTTTCTATGTGTAGTGCTTCTTTCAGGAGCTTTTGTAAAGCAGGCTTGGTGGTGACAAAATCTCTGAGTACTTGCTTCTTCGCAAAGGATTTTACTTTTCCTTCACTTTGTTCCCTTGCTGGTGAGAAGCTCAGTTTGGCTAGATATGAAATTCTGGGTTGAAAGTTCTTTTCTTTAAGGATGTCGAATATTGGCCCCCACTCTCTTCTGGCTTGTAGGGTTTCTGCCAAGAGATCTGCTGTGAGTCTGATGGGCTTTCCTTTGTGGGTAACCCGACCTTTCTCTCTGGCTGCCCTTAGCATTTTCTCCTTCATTTCAACCCTGGTGAATCTGACGATTATGTGCCTTGGGGTTGCTCTTCTTGCAGAATATCTTTGTGGTGTTCTCTGTACTTCCTGGACTTGAATATTGGCCTGCCTTGCTAGGTTGGGAAATTTTTCTGGATAATATCCTGAAGAGTATTTTCCAGCTTGGATTCATTCTCTTTGTCACATTCAGATACACCTATCAATGTAGATTATGTCTCTTCACATAGTCCCACATTTCTTGGAGACTTTGTTCATTCCTTTTTGTACTTTTTTCTCTAATCATGGCTTCTCATTTTAGTTCATTGAGTTGTTCTTCGACTTCTGATATCGTTTCTTCTTCTTGGTCAATTTGGCTGTTGAAACTTGTGCATGCTTCGCTAAGTCTTGTGTTGTGTTTTTCAGCTCCTTCAATTCACTCATATTCCTCTCTAAGTTGTCCATTCTTGTTATCATTTCCTCAAATCTTTTTTCAAGGTTCTTAGTTTCTTTGCATTGATTTATAATATGTTCTTTTAGCTCATGGAACTTTCTCATAACCTACCTTCTGAAGTCTGATTTTGTCATTTCATCACACTCATTCTCTGTCCAGCTTTGTTCCCTTGCTGGTGAGGAGTTGTGGTCCCTTGTAGGAGGCAAGGTGATCTGGTTTCAGGTGTTTTCCTCCTTTTTGCACTGGTTTCTTCCCATGTTTGTGAATTTATTCACCTGTCGTCTGAGTAGTTGCTGATTTTCCAACTGGGTCTCTGAGTGGACATCCAGATTGTTGATGATGAAGTATTTCTGTTTCTTAGTTTTCCTTTTAATAGTCTGGCCCCTCTGCTGTAGGACTACTGAGGTCCACTCCAGGCCCTGCTTTCCTGGGGTACACCTGTAGCAGCTGCAGAACCATGAGCGTTGCTACCCTTTTCTTCTTCTGCTATCTTTGTCCTTGAATGATGCCTGCCAACTGTCAGTCTGATCAGTCCTTTGTGAGGTGCCTCTTTGGGTATGCAGAGGTCAGGGAGCTGCTTGAGGAGACTGTCTGTACTTTATACTCGAGGAGACAGTCTGTACTTTATAAGAGCTCAAGTGCTGAGCTGCGAGCTCCATTGTTCATTCAGGGCTGCTAGGTAGGTACATTTAAGTCTGCTGCAGCAGAACTCATAAAGTTCCTTTTTTTCCTCAGGTCCTCTGTCCCGGGGAGTTAGGGCTTTATTTATGAGTATCCGTTGCACTGTCCTGCCCAGCAAGGAGGCAGTCTAATCACTGCCAGGCTGTTGTGGTTATGCTGAGCTGCCATGGGCTCTTCCCTGCTGCCGTGGGCCCTGCCCTGCTGCCATGGGCTCCACCCTGCTGTCATGGGCTCCACCCTGCTGCTGTGGGCTCCGCCCTGCTGCCGTGTGTAATTCCCTGTAGCCCTGTTTATATGGGTGTGGTTAGAGCTGCCGTGGTGATGATGGCCTGCCTCTGTAGTGGCAGACTCTCTCTGTTATGGTGGGTTGCCTTGGCAATGGCAAGCTGCGTCAGCAATGGCAGTGTACCTAGGGGTCAAGTGTCTCGATAATGGCAGACGCCCCTCCCCCTCCGAGCTGCACCATCCTGGGTTCAGCTGTGCTTGCCATGAAACTCTCAACCCTGAGCGTTTCCAATTGCTATTTTGTTTGTTTTTGTGGGGTTGGGACCCGCCGAGCCTGATCACCTGGCTCCCTGCCTCAGAGCCCCCTTTTTTTTAAGTTGAATGGTTGACTGTCTCCCAGGTGTTCCAGTTGCCTGCTGAAAGGGTGCCGGGATCTGTGTGATTTCCCATGCAGCAACCCACTGCGCCAGCTGGAACCACGTTGCTGCCTGGGAATCTCCTGGCCTGGTTTTCTGTTTAAGTCCCGTTAATCAGATGAATGTGATAATCTGCCTTCTGAAATCTCCAATTGCCGGTTTAACAAGGCAACCAAAACAGTGAATTTTGTGCAGAGTGCCACTGCACTGTAGCCCCAGCCCAAACAGCCGCACCAGCCCAAACAGCCATGCTGGTGGCCCATGTGGCTCTCCTGGGAATCTCCTGGTCTGTGGGCAATAAAGATCCATCTGGAAATGTGGCGTCCACTCACCATCTGCAGTTTCACTGGGAGCTGCAATCCTGAGTTGGTCCTAAAGTGCCATCTTCTCCTAAGTAAAATCTTTTAAAGAGGAATTTGAGAGCAGTTATCAAGTTATACCCCTCATATAACTTGACCCAAAATACGGAAGTGCTGAGGCTGACTTGGAAGTCACTCTAGGCCCAAAATTATCTAGATAGATGGGTCAAATCCAGTACAATGCATTTGGACAAGGTGAAAAATGCAGCCCTGCAATAGCCTTTGTTAGTGCCACCTGTCTTTAAGCTGCCTGCAAACAGGACAGGGAGGTTCTGAGGATGTCTAGGGTCTGAAGAGTAGTCCCATTGGTTGGTTATGTCTGTGTGTGCCTGCCCCAGTTCTATCTTCTGACCCCCTGCCTTTAGAGGGCTCAATCTCCCTGAGCTCTGAGCCCTAAGGAGACAGGATGAGTGAGGTCTGGGAGTCATTTGGCTGCCCACATCTAGAAACCAGGATCCCTAAGGTAAGTCCTTGGTGTCTTGGCCTCCTTCAACTACTGCTATGAGTCTTTTCACTAAGCTCTGCCACGGTTCCCACCATGAACATGGTCCCTGTCTGACCTGAAACTCTACCCAGACAGCATTCTTATCTCTATTGTACCTGCTCCTTGCCTCAACCCCCCATGCACCTAACTCCACCCGGAACTCGGTATCAGCCTGAATAGACATTCTTGTTCACATGTTCCAAAGAAATACAGTGACTTTTACATCTTGCTTCCTCTCCTTCTCTGCTTGAAATGCCATACAAGATGACACCAGCTGATGTCCAGGGACTGAAGGCAGAAAGACTGAAGTCAAGACAGGTTAATCTTAATGGAGTAGCAGGGATATGGGTAGGAAAACTAATGATAACATCAATGACATCACTTCATGTCTCCACACACACAGAGCCATTTCCTCATTGTCCCAAGAGGCAGAAAAGTCAAGTCTCAATGCTAACGTTTTAAATCAACAGAGACTGATAGAGACTGAGGCTTGGAGATCCAAGTGATTTGTTCAAAGCCACCAAGTAAAGACAAGATTCCATATTTCCTAATTTCAAAGCAGTGTTATTGTTGTTTTTCATTAAAATGCTGACTCTATGGGTCCTAGGTCCTCTTTGAGGGGTTGGAAAGCTCTTCTTTTTTTCCCCTTTATGTGTCTTAAAGATTTCAAACCCAAACTTTAAAACCCAGCTATGTGAATTATTACCTGAGTGAGTCACTTTACCTCATCAAGCCTGTTTCCTTATCCATAAAATAAAAGCAAATAACTATTTCATAGAGCTATGCAGATAAGACAAACTCCTATAGATCAAAAAACTTTGTAACTAGAACACATTAAATAGGTGGGGGATGACATTGTTGGAGCAAGGATAACCAAACCTTACCTTTTGTCATTAGCACCTATAAAACAGTCATATAGATGGGCAGGGAGGATGGGGGTGGCATCTTGGCCACATTGCACCATAAAGAAAATTGAGTGTCAACTCACAGACACAGCTTGGTGATTGCACCAGTAGAATTTCTTCCTGTGAAGTAAGTACTAAAAAGAAGGTGACACAGAGACAGAGAAGATTGACCAAGAGAGAGAAAGAGATGCAAAGAGAACTGAATCACCTAAGGTTACAACCAGCCGCGAGAGGCAAGAAAAATTTTGATGATGGAATCATAGAACATAAGAGATATAAGAGTGAAGGGTGATGATGGAATAGCTAGCCCTCTCTCAAGACTGACAGAGTAAGTAGAGACACAAGTGTCCCCCAATAGTCAAATATGGATTAACTGTTAGTTTTGTCTACTGATAAAATAAGGATAATAGTAGGAGCTAGCATTGTTATGAGGCTTGAACAAGTTAAAGATATAATGCACACAATAAACACTCAGATAGTATGAGCTGTTAGTATCTCTATTGTAAACTTGGTTTATTTAATGAACTAACATAGACTGATTGGCAGTGGTCATCTAGACAAGGGATCTGAAGCCTGTCTTGGATCAGCAGGAAAGTGTCCTGATGTGTTCCTGCTACACATTGTAGGTTTTGGGTAGAGAATGGATGGTGCCTGATGCTGACCAATGCTCCAAAGCCCCAGTTCCTCTTATGGATGAAATAACTGAAGTTAGAGGTAGATGGTGATTCCTAAAGTCAAACACAAAAGGACAAATATGGAAATAAAACTCACACCTATCTTCCAGTCCAGATATCTAAGCCTGCTATTGCTCTTCCAAGCTCCCCAGCCAACAGGGCAACTGGAGAAAAATGGTAACAGGAAGAACAAGTCCAGTGGATTCCAGAATTTCATTTCAGAAGAGGAGAGATTTCTCTGCTCAGGTTTGGACCATAATCCTGAAAGTCATAATTCTGAATGTCATAATCCTGAATGCTGAAATTTTGAATGATCATAATCCTTAGTCTAATTCCCGAAAATCAAAAATCCCTAATGTCCAATAGACATAATGATATCTTTGGAATTGGATGTTATGAAGGCTTCTAAAAGTAAATTTCAAGGAGTTATCAATAAAGTTTGTTTTTTCCATTCAGCCCAATGCATTTGGTGGACAATTCAAATGAGTGGATTAGCTGCATGGTATGACAATCATGAAAACTTTGGTTTAAAACTGCATCACTTGTCTGCATTGCCATTCCTTCCAGCTGATGAAGTTCCAGGAGCTATTAATGAATTAAAAGGATGTTTGTTTGAAGAAGTCAGTGAAGTTACTGACTGGTTTGAAAACAATTTTGTGCATATAAGAAGACACTTAATGGCATTGCTGTTCAGTCACCAGCATTGTTTCACTGAATCTGTGGTCTGTATATGAGCACATGCAAAATGAATCTTCACCTATCCAAAACAACACAGAAACATGACACAGAAGTTGGAAAATTTTAATAGAGGATGCTTATGTCAATGTATATCAAATCATAGAATAATGTCAAAAAGAGCAACACCATGTAGAAAATAAATATGAACGTATTCGCCTACAAAAGCCATACCCTAAAAGAAAGAAAACCAGCTATTCATCATGATGCAAAACTTATTTTTAATTTTTTTCTTATTTTTAAGTTATTCCTCCACTATTTTTAATTGTTAGCATTATTATTTACCATTGGCTATGATATATATTTTGTCTTCACATCATTGTCAGTACTGGAGATATAAATTCAAATTTGTTTTATGAATTTTCACAAATTTGACTCCACAAAAGTGCATTATCACAACATGGACTTCGTGTGTAATCATTGTGCATGTGTGTACAACATTGAAACTTCCTCAATAAGTGAGGGTACGTCCTTTGTATACATCTGCATTTGCCAAAAAAAGAAAAAACAAAAACAACTCAAGATCACAGCTCTTTGGGTGACTGCGTATGCAGTGGTGACCCGTCATGGGTTTTTTTTTAATCTCATCCAAACTCAGTTGTCTGTCATAGTATGTCAGATGACCGCAGTTACATAAGCTATTTCTTTATGAATAAAGTTCATCTACTCACAACTGTTAACACTTGTGTGACTGTTGTTAGTATATTTGAGCATTATCCTTGCAAAAATATGTGTTACTGTTGCCTATTTTTATCATGTAAAGTGACCTATGAAATGTCCTGTCATGTTTTTGTTTCCCAAATCGATCCCTTTTAAAAATGTAAACAAATCTATTTTAAATAATTTTTTATTATTTTCCCCTAATTATATTTTCAGGATTTTGATCTTTCAGGATTTAAACATTTGGGATTGTATCTTTTGCGATTGTGATCCTTTCTCTTCTGTTCAATGCAAGCTCCTGCTGGTGGTTGATTATAGCAGATTCTCTAAGAACCGCCAGAGACTGTTGCAGTGCCACAAAGGATACCTTGAAATTATTCGTGCCTCCTTATCTTATGGACTTTCTGACAAATTGCTTATTTGCTCTGTGGTTTGAGAACATATTATTTTGCTTCAGGGGTTCTTGTTTATCTCGGAAGCACTGAGAAGATCTGATGAGCTGAAATGAACATGCCGACTCACTGTGCTCATTGAGTACCCAGTGCTGCTGGAGAAGGGCACCAGGCACTTCCAAAATTCTCATCTCATAAAACACCCTGGAGGTGGAGATCTTTCTTCCTTTAAGGAAATTAAGGCTTGAAGAAGATACAAAACTTTCCTAAGATCATGCAGTTAATCAAACGCAGTATCAGGAATCAAATCCAGATTTGTCTGTCTCCTAAGACTGAACAGGAACTCTTACCATTGCAAAAAACTCAAATCCTTTTTGAAAAAAGAATAACATCCAGGTGCCAGAGGGATGGAGTTACTAAAATTTCACAATGTGTTGGACCCTATAGGCATTCATATGCATTGTTTCATTTTGTGCTTGAAACAATCCTACTCCTGCCAGGCTTCTTCATTGCCAAGTTAAAGTAGCAGAACCTAGTAAAAGTGTCTAAAAAAGGTCACGTGTCTGCATGAGGTTGCACCAGCTAAAAGTACTGGAGTCAGGAGACCTGAATGGAAGTCCTGATACATGCATGTTGTCCAAACGCCATTATGAATAGCACTTCTTTTCACTGTCCAAAGGATTCTGGTTGAGATGATAAACTATACATTCACCCTAATTACCATCGGAGTTCCTGCCACCTGGATGCCTTCTGATGCCTGAATCTTCAACATCTCCTTCAATTATTTCAATTATTCTTACCTTTCTAATAACAAAAATTTGAGTGTCCATTGAAAATATTTACCAGTAAGACTTCTTTTTCTTTCTTTCTTTCTTTTTTTTTTTTTTTTTTTTTTTTTTTGCAGAAGAGGTCTTTAATAATCTGGTGGCTAGGGTTTTCTACCCATAACATTCAGCCTCCTTTCTATACAATTCCCATGCTTGCTCAAGGGTTTATGGTAAGTGTCCGTAGCAGCACAGACTGAGGCTATTTTTGTAAGCATGACTTCCCCTCACCTGGGTTGACTCAGTTACTGCCATTGCTCAGTGAGCACTGTTGCAGAAACAGCAACCAACTCTGAGGCCTTTCATGGTGCCCAATTCAATGAGAATATCAGCCAGCTTACCTAGAGGCAGACTGATTAAAATTTCATTCATTTTGGTGAGGTAGGAATTTGGTCTCGCTGGAATTGACACTTAATCTTGATTTATGTGACTGAATATGCTTTTCCAGTCTCTGATGCTTAGCCAATGCATGGATTTACCAAATGCTTTACATGCTGATTTTGTTTCCCAAGGATCAGTTGCCACTGAAATGAAGTTAGGCAAGGAAGGATGCCCATAGTATTCACTCCCCCAAAGATAACACATGGCCTTATGAAGGGGTGCGGGGCCTACTGAGGGCTCAGCCTTGGAATTAGCATGAAGACAACATCTCAGAATGGAACTGTATTTGGAGACAAGGTCTTTAAAGAGGTAATTAAGCTGAAATAAGGTCATTAGGGTGGATTCTAATCCAGCATTGTGGATGTTTTTATAAAAAGAAAATTAGGACAGACACACACAGATGAAAGACCCTGCGAAGACACAGGGAGAGGATGGCCATCTATAAGTCAAGAAAAGAAAGGGACTTCGGAAGAAATCAGCCTTGTTGACACCTGGATCTTGGGCTTCTCATCTCCAGAATTGTGAGAAAATAAATTTCTGTGGTTTAAGCCACCCAGCTTATAGTACTTTGTCATGGCACCCCTAGCAAACTAATATACCTTCATTTATTCCTTCTTCAACACCCTCTTCCTTTACATAGATCCTGCTTCCTGGACTATATCACTTTTATTCTCTCAAAAGAACTATTTTTAAACTTTTTTTTTTTGCAAAGTAGCTTTATTGATAAAAAATGTCTTCCATTTTTGTTTTGTTTTGTTTTCTGGTCTGGGAATGTCTTTATTTCCTTTTACTTTTGAAGGATAATTTTGCTTAATACAGAATTTAAAGCATGTTTTTTCTGTCAACACTTTAAGTATTTAACCCCACCCTCTTCTTGTTTGCATGTTTTCTAAAGATAAGACTGCTATAATGCTTCTCCTTGCTCATCTAAAGGTAAGATGGAATTATTCACCCTCTGGCTTCCTTTAGGATTTCTACTTTGTCTTTGATTTTCTACAGTTTAACTATGACATGCTTAGATGTAAATCCTTTAGTATGTATCCTGTTTGGTGTTCTCTGAGATCCCTGGATCTGTGGTTTAGTGTTTGTCTTAATTTTGGAAAACAGCAAGCCATTATTACTCCAAATATTTCTTCTTTTCTGCTCTGTTTCCTTTTTCTGGCATTCCCATTATGTGTATATTAAGCTTTCTAAATGGTCCCAAATCTCTTAGATGTTCTGTTCTGTTTTGTTTGTACCCTCTTTTATCTTTCCTTTTTGGGTTTTGAAGTTTCGGTTAACATATTTTCAAGGTCACTGATTCTTTCCTTGGCTGTGCACAGTCTACTAATGAGCCCATTAAGGTATTCTTCTTTTCTGTTACTGTGTGTGTGTGTGTGTGTGTGTGTGTGTGTGTGTGTGTGTGTGTTTGTAACAGGATCTTGCTCTGTTGCCCAGGCTGGAGTGCAGTGGCATGATCCAGGCTCACTGCAGCCTTGACCTCCCAAGCTCAAGCAATCCTCCCTCAGCCTGCTGAGTAGCCAGGACTACAGGTATGTGCTGTCACACCCTAATACTTTTAAAAATTTTTGTAGAGATTGGGTTTCACCATGTTGCCCTGGCTGGTGGGCAACTTCTGAGCTCAAGTGATCGTCTCGCCTCAGCCTCCAAAAGTGCTGTGATTATAGGCATGAGCTACCATGCCCAGCCTCTGTCACAGTGTTTTTAATCTTTAGCATTTCTTTTTGATTCTTAGAGGTTTCATCTCTCTGCTGACATTACCCATTTTTTTCTGTCATGCTGTCCACTTTTTACACAAGAGCCTTTATCCTATTAATCACAGTTGTTTTAAATTCCCCATTTGATAATTCCAAAATCTCTGCTGTATCTCAGTCTGGTTCTGATGCTTGCTTCGTCTCTTCCATTGTGATTTTGACTTTCAGTAGTGCTGATAATTTTTTCTGTTGAAAGTGGGGCATGAGGTGTGTGGTAGAAGGAGCTGAAGTAGAGAAGTCTTTAGTGTAAGGTTGTTTGACCACATGGCTAAAAGTTAGCCTGTCCATGGTTGTACCTGTGCTGCTATAAGCTAAAAATTCCTCTACTGTGTCTATTGTTTCTGTCTTAATCTGTTATCATTGGGTATCCTTAGAAAATCCTTCTAAAATAATGTCTGAGGCTTGTAGTTTTCTTAGCCGTAACTTCTGTTATTATACAGGCACTCTATTCATTCATGGGATGGTAAGGAATGAGGGCAGGGAAAATGTTCTCTGTTCCTTAGTTTATGTCTAAGGTTTTTAATGTAGCCTGTGTCCCTAGGCTATGATCTTCTCAAGTGTTTCCCAGCTTTCCCTTTCCTCCCCGCTTAGGTGAGACATAAAGGTTAATGGAGTCTGGACATTTCTCTTCTCCCAAGACTGTTAGACGCTGGTGAAATAGATTCTCCTGAGGGCAGGCTTTAATAAGGAGAACAGAGAGCTCTGGGCATAATTCAGAATGTCTACTTTTCTCCTCCCCTACTGGAAGTAAGAGGGGAACGTTTCCCAAAATTCATCCTGAAAAGCTGTAGGGAGGAGCTTTACCTTTTTGGAGATAAAGCCATGAAAGTTTGGGTCTTCCTGAAGACTGCCCCCTTCCCAAAGTTATTAACTCTCAAAGAAGTCCACATGGAGCCCCCAGAAATCTGTCAGTTATAACTGAATGTTCCTGATGGCATTGGTTCCAGCTGTGAACTTCTGCCCTCCCCAAGCTGTGATTCTCTGTCCTCACCTCTCTGCTATTACAAGTTTAGGGGCAGAAGTTTGCCCGGTGACCTCAGTTCTCTGAAGGATCTAAGAGTTGTTGATATTTTTAGTTTACTTGGTTTTTATTTATTTGTGAGGATGGAAGTGACAACTTCAAAGCTCTTCATATGTCAGACCAGAAACTCAAGTTGCAGAGTGTGTCCGTTACAGTACTTCTAAGTAAATGAATCAGTTTATTTCTGAATTTGAGTTGTGAAAACAGAGTTTACCTACAAACGACGTGTTTTCACAAGCTTAGTGCCAAAGAAGGCTACTTGGCTAATGACTGCAGCAGAGAAGGAAAGGAGATGACTCTGGACTTAGAGGTGGAAACACAACAGGTTGAGATTCCAGCTCTGCCATGTCTTTTGAGGCAACCCAACTTCTTTGAGCCTCACTTTCTAAATGTGTGAAATAGAGAAGCAGGGACTTGAATTCAGATCCAGAACAAGTAAATCCAGGACTTGAATTCAGATCTGGAACAAGTAAACTTAATAAATATGTATAGCGCTCTCCACTTTAAATACACAAAATATACATTCTCCACTTTCAATACACAAAATATTGATCAGCCATTATTAATAACCATTCTTAGAATTAAGCAATATTCCTATTCTCTCTCCCTCTTTTTCTTCCTCTTTCTTCCTCTCCTTCTCTCCTTTTATTTTTTTAAAAAAAAGAGTGTTTGGGTGTATATATCCTATGCAAAAAGACCTTTGTGCTTTTCTCATTGGTCTCTATTCCCCAATTTTCTGATTTCATACCTTGAGTACACCATAATATTTTGAGCAACCTATTCCTCTCCCTCCAAAAAAAATGAGAGAAGCAGGGGATAGTTTGCAGAATAACTTACTATTAATCATACCCTTCCTCTGTGGTAGACTTTTAATCAATAGAGAAAAAGGTATGAGTCTTATGGTAATAAAATATCATAGCTATGTTATTACCAGTTGAGCAATTCTATTAACACAGGACTCCTGTAGGCTTGAGAGTAGGCAAAGGGAACAGAAATATTTCTTTAAAACCATTTATCTCTGGTAAATCCAGAAGGAACCTCTTTCCTTTGACCCCTATAGAAATATAAGGAACAAGATAAAGAGCACCCTGGCCTCAAAACCTACATTTCACCATTATTGTGAATATTAAATAAGACAAAACAAGGAATAATAATTGATATGGTGTGCCTGTGTCCCCACCCAAATCTCATCTTGAATTGTAGCTCTCACAATTCCCACGTGTTGTGAGAGAGACCTGGTGGTAGGAAATAGAATCATAAGGGTCAGTCTTTCCTGTGCTGTTCTCATGATAGTGAATACGTCTCATGAGATCTGATGGTTTTTATAAAGGGGAGTTCTCCTGCACATGCTCTCTCTTGCCTGCTACCATGTATGATGTGACTTTGCACCTCATTTACCTTCTGCTGTGATTTTGAGGCCTCTGCAGCCATGTGGACCTGAGTCAATTAAACCTCTTTCCTTTATAAATTACCCAGTCTCAGGTATGTGTTTATTAGCAGTGTGAGAACACACTAATATAATAATGATGATGATCGGTAATGCTTTTTGAATAATTCCTTGCTCTGGTCCAGGCATTGTGCCAAGTGCTTTATGTGCTATTCTCTAAACAACCCTATAAGAATTACATTCTTACTACTCCCTCTGTGTAGAAACTGAAACCTATAAGGATTAAGTAATCTACCGAGGTCACTCATCCTCATGTGATTTAGTTCAAATTCAGTTTTTTGGTGTTATCTAAGCAAAAAGAATCTTTAGATCCTGGAGAAAAAGTTGAAAATCCTCCAGGGAAAACAGAAGCTAAGCCAAAGCCTGATATCTGAAAGGCACTTCATACATTTCGGTGGAAGTTAAGGCACGTGTTCAGAAATCACTACCTGTCTCACTCACTGCACTTAAATGTGTACAGATGCACACCTCACAACTAGACAGTGTACCCCCTATAGGGATGGGATAGTTTCTTTTAATTTTTACTGACACATAATGCTTGTGCATATTTATGAGGTACAGAGTGACATTTCAATACATAGATAAAATGTGTAATTGCATATAAGTAGCATATCTATCACCTCAAATGTTTATCATTTCTTTGGGGAACATTCTAAATCCTTTCTACTACCTACTTGAAATCCTCTCTAGTACCTATTTGAAAATACATATTATTAACTGCAGTCACAGAGCACTAGAACTGATTCCTCCCATCTAGCTGTAATTTTGTGTTTGTTAACCAACATCTCCCTATCTTCCCACTCCTGCCCACTTACCCTTCTCATTCTCTAGCAACCACTGTCTTACTCTCCACTTTTATGAGATCAAAGAGAGTAAGACAGTGGTAACTAGAGGCAGGGAAGGGTAGGAGGGAGGGAGGGATAGAAAGATGTTGGGACAGCTATTTTTAAATTTTTATTTATTGATTGATTGATTTTGAGATGGAGTTTCACTCTTGTTACCCAGGCTGGAGTGCAATGGTGCGATCTCGGCTCACCGCAACCTCCACCTCCTGGGTTCAGGCAATTCTCCTGCCTCAGCCTCCCGAGTAGCTGGGATTACAGGCACGCACCACCATGCCCAGCTAATTTTTTGTATTTTTAGTAGAGACGGGGTTTCACCATGTTGACCAGGATGGTCTCGATCTCTTGACCTCGTGATCCACCCGCCTCAGCCTCCCAAAGTGCTGGGGTTACAGGCGTGAGCCACCGTGCCTGGCTGGGACAGCTATTTTTACTTCACTGAACCTACTTGCTACAGGACTGAGTTCTTTGCAGTACTTGGTAACTATAAGATTTATTGATCAATGCCTTCTCACCTTCCAATTAAAATAAATGTTTTGAAGGGGAAGAAAGAATAAATGAGTGAAGTAAAGTGTGTATGATAGCCAAGATATGAAAAAAACCCAAGTGCCTGTTGATGCATGAATGGATAAAGAAAATGTGGTATACACACACGCACACACACATACACACAGACATACACACATACACATACACACATATGCATACATACACATACATACACAAACACACATACACATACACATACACACATACACATGCACACACATACACATACACACATACACACACATACACACATACACAAACATACACATACACACATACGCACACATATACATACACAAACACATACACATACAATACACACACGTACACACATACACATAAACATACACACACATACACATACACATGCACACACATACGCACATACACAAACATACACACACATATACATACACACATACACACATACGCACACATATACATACACAAACACATACACATACACACACGTACACACATACACATACACACACATACACACATACACATAAACATACACACATATACACACATACACATAAACATACACACACATACACATACACACATACCCAACACACAAAAACGCATACATACACATACATACACAAACACACATACACATACACATACACACACATACGCACACATACACATACATACACAAACACACATACACATACACATACACACACATACGCACACATACACATACATACACAAACACACATACACATACACACATACACACACATACACACACATACACATACACACACATACACACATATGCACACATACACATACACAAACACACATTCACACATACACATACACACACACATACCCAACACACTAAAACACATACATATACATACACAAACACACATACACATACACACATACACATACACACACATACACATACACACATACACATACGCACACATACACATACATACACAAACACATATACACATACACACATGTACATACATACACATACACACATACGCACACATACACATACACAAACACACATTCACACATACACATACACATACACACACATACACATACACACACATACACATATACATACACATACACACACACACATACACACACACAATGGGATATAACTCAGCTTTATAAAAAGAGGAAATCTTAACACTTGCAACAACATGGATGAACCTAGAGGGCTTTATGCTGTGAAATAAGCCTGAAACAGAAAGACAAATACTATGTCATTTCACTTATAGGTGGAATCTAAAGAAGTCGAACTCATAGAAACAAGTAGAAGGGTGGTTCCCAGGGTTAGGGGGTGAGGGAAATGGGGGATTTGGGCAAAATGGTGCAAATTTTCAGTTACAAGATGAACAAGTTGTGGACATCCAATGTACAGCATGGTTATTACAGTCCATAACAGCATATCATACACTTAACATTTACTAAGAGAATAGATCTTAAATGTTCTCATCACCAAAAAAAATGATAATCATGTAAGGTGATAGATGTGTTAATCAGCTTGATTGTGGTCATGATTTCACAATGCATATGTATATTAAAACATCACATTTTATACCTTGAATATACATAATTTGTATTTGTTAATTATATCTCAGTAAAGCTGGGGGGAAGTTAAGTGTGTGTGTGAATCTGTGTGTGTGTTATGTGTGTGTGTGTATAAATGTATTTTCCTCAGGCAGTCGGGTGGATTAATGGGAAGACAGAGCTGGGAAAGGATTAGCGTTTATTAAGAAACCTCTTGTGTTAAGTGCAGTGTGCATGGTTTTCCCTGCCAGCCTTTTAGGGAGTAGGAAATGTGCCATGACTAGATACCGCCTGGTACCCAGCAGTCTGCAAATAGTAGCAGAGCACCTTCTATATAATGGAAACTGTGCTGGGGAAACTGATCTGACAAATCGGTTCTCACAGGGCACCAGAGAGAGTAAATCAATTGGAACACAATGATATAAACTGTAAGTATTGCTATGTGGGGAGCACAGTGTGCTTTGGTGGCACATGAGAGGACTATGAACTGGAGGATGAAGAGGAGTCTTCCCAGAGAAGGTGTTGTCTCGGCTGAGACATCTAACAAGTGAGGAGGTAGAGGCAGCAGAATGTACAGAGGCCCAAATCACTGATGTCAGCTATTAATGTTACTGTTGCTATTTCACTTGGTGTCGTAGGCTTAAGAATCGGTAAAATCCTGGTTTTCCCACCTCGAGTGTGTGGCCCTGGGTGAGCCACCTGGTCTTTCTGAGACTCTATCTTGCTCTCTGCCTCACAAGGACACCCTACATAACTTATAAAAATGAAATGAAAAGGAAATGGGTTGACCGACGCACAGAACCAACTCGCTTCTTGGCATTTAAAAGTGCTACAACATATTTCTCTGTCTATCCTCTTCAAAGCGTTTAACATTTTTATTTTTTATTTTCTGGATTCTAGAGCCTTCTGGGATACCAGATCACTCCCAACAACTTTTACAAAGAATTTTGAGAAGCTGAGCAAATATGCTGTATATAATAATTACATGAGAACAACCAACTGGCAGTCCACACAGCGAAGTCCTCCCGAGCTACTATGTAAACGTGCACACTATTAATTCCAGGCAGAGTCCATAAAACAAATTCACGAGTTAGCGAAGGCCTGTTATAAATCAGTAAATAACCATGCACTCTAATTCCAGGCTTTTAACACAGTGTGTACAGTGCTTATACCTTATCTGATTTTTTAGACTTTTCTTTAAGGTGCATACTTTATATCTATAAGAAAAAAATTAGAATATTTTCGGGTTAATACTGCAAAGATGGCTGGGGATAGATGAACCCTAACCAAGTTAGAATGTAGGTTTCTTTTCAAACTGCCTTTGGGTCGATGAGTACATTGTAGTATGTTTGACACAAAATCAGTATCTGTCATGCACTCTTAGGCAAATGATAATTTTCTACTGAAAACTATTTCCTTAGTGATGGTAAATCTCCAACTACTGTTGACAGATCCAATTTTTGCAAAGTGCCAAAAAGCCTGAAACACGCGGGGAAGTATAATTCAGCTTCGCAGGTGTTGTTGAGCAGTTTGCTTATTTGCTCTCAGATTCACCCCTCGCCCATTCGTTTTCTTGCAAACAGGTTCTCCATGTTTGACTTCATGAGTCAAGTTCAGACCAGGGAAAGACTCTTAGGAGACAGGAGAGTAGGAAGTGTGTAACAGACATTGTTGATGCCTCACTCAGATTCCCAGGGTCTCTTTTCAGTTCAGGGTGCCTATTCCCCAGCTGCTGAAGGCTCACACTTGTGATCTTCTCTGAGAAATTGGTCCTTAGTGGCTGGAGCCATGTCACCTGGAGGTATTTTGAGGTTACACAACCCCCTTGGAATCATATCTAATCACTGACTTGTGTGCAGTTTACAAAAGCCCATCTCCCTTGCCTCAAAGCAGGACAAGCACTATATTGCAATTTTTACCCCCAAAGCTTTCTGCAGGATCTTGCTATAATTAGATGTCACCTAGAAGCCTATCTTTGCTTACATTCTTTCCTTTTTTCATCTTTGCATTCCTGGTCATTCATATTTCTCCTGGGAGCCTGTCTTAGTAAATAAATGACTTATATACAAGTCCCTGTTTCAGGCTCTGCTTCCAGGACACCAGCCTAGGTCAAGGAGAGATGCCAAGGTATGTCCTCCCTTTCACTCTACCTCTGGTGGAGTCTGATGCAGTAGTTCAGGTTCCTTCATTCTTCCTGCTCTTGCCCTGGCAGCTTGCACTGGTTCTGGCTCCCTCATGGTCATTCTAGATCCTGTGAGATGGCTCTGTTCTCTATGGCTTCAGCTCCTTTCTGGAGTATGTCTCTGGCCCCATGTGCTCAAAATTTTGGCTGGATCCTTGGCAGTCCTCTCCTCCAAGGTTCTGAATCTCTTGGGCAATGTCAGCTCCTGGACTTTGATAGCATAGTCATGCTCCTTGGCCCGCCAGCTCTAGGGGTGGCAGCTGTCTCCTACAGTTGTTAATCTCTGGGTTGCCTTACCTTCTCCTGGTTTCTGCATTTCCAACACCTCTGTAATTAGGCCCTCCCACTAAATTCCTTCTATTGAGCTCCTTCTATATGGCATGGATGTTCCTCTGTGTTCCTTGACCGGTCCCCTGGAATCCTTGTTTTGTGCTAGACCAATGCTTTCATTCTTCCTTGCAATTAGGTCAGCTACAGACTAGTTTGGGCCAATGCAATGTGTATATAACGCATAAAACCTCTAAACCATCCTCTGCACTCTGTCTTCATTCATCAGCTGACAGATGCCTGGAGTCTGAAGGAAGATTCTGAGAACCTGGGGTATGGCTGATCCCAGATGCAAGGAGCCTGAATCCATAAAGACTGCAGAGCAGAGCCTTCCCTCACACCCCACCCCTTGTAGTCTTCAATGGACTGTGGCATGCATGAGAAATAAAATGTCTTTAATTTGTGATGCATATAGGAAAACAATAGAAAGCAAAGATCAGAAGTGTGGTATATTAGTGAGCTATTCCTGCATTAATGCTGCGTGATTAAGCAACCAAAACTTAATGGCTTACAAGCACATTTACTGCCACCAACTGCAGTTCAGCTTCTGTGGGCTAGTCTCTCTGCTGGCTGATCTGCTCCAGGCAGCAGGCTTGGCTTCAGGCTGAGGTTGGGTCTTTTCCACCTGTATTTATTTTGAGGACCAGGTTGAAGGTGTTGTTGCTTTCCAGGGCTTAAACTTCTCAAGGCAAATTGCTAGAGTTCAGGAACTCAGCCAAACCATGCAAGCACATTTAAATAATACCTGTATGACCTGCTTTTATTAAATCTTCTCACCTCTGTTGTCCAATCAAGAGTCCATGGAGCAGGAAAATATAATCTACCCCTCAGGGAGGGGACAAGAATAAAAATGTGCTGAAAAATCATCTAATAAAAGATACAGAACTGCAATGAATTATCACTGTCACATTCAACTCCTTTCATTCAACTCCTAGTCTTGAATTTTTCCCGGGAATATCACTGGCCTCATCCTCTTCTATACAGAAGGAATGAGTTCCATGAATTCCCCTTCTTTCCAGACTCAGAATTTCTTTTCCTTCCTCCCTCCCTCCCTCCCTCCCTCCTTCCCTCCCTCTCTTCCTTCCTTCTTTCCTTCCTTCCTTCTTTCCTTCCTTCCTTTTCTTCCTTCCTTTTCTTCCTTCCTTCCTTTCTTCCTTTCTTTCCTTCCTTTCTCTCTTTCTTTCCTTTCTTTCAATTATACTTTAAGTTTTGGGATACATCTGCAGAATGTGAAGTTTTGTTACATAGGTATGGATGTGCCACGGTGGTTTGCAGCATCCATCAACCTGTCATCTACATTGGGTATTTCTCCTAATGCTATCCCTACTGGAGCCCAGGTGTTTCAAGTCTCATATTGGACCTCACACTCAATAATTCACATCTCAGTAGGCTTCTGATTGTGCACAGAAGCTGCAGAAGCTGAGAAGTCTAAGTGTCACCCAATATGTGCTTTTATTTTCTCTAGAGTAATGAAAATTTTATCAGGGTACATGGTAACCCAGCACAAGGCTGTTTTTCCCAGCTTCTCTTGGAGCTAGTTCCCAGCCAGTGGGAGGCAAGTCAAAATAGTGTCAAAGCCTCCTCTTGCTCTTTATCAAACAGGATGATCAGAGCTGGAGCAGCCATCTTGCACCCAGAGAGCAAAGCCAAGCTGAGATGGCAGAGCAACAAGACACAAGGTGCCCGGGTGCCCAGTGCCAATGAGCTGCTGTACCCAGCCTATTCTCTTCATGTTCAGACTGTTGGAAGAGAGAAAGGCAAATGACTATTTAATTTAAACCAATATTCAATTTGACCTTTGTTCCACAGCCAGAACCTGTATCTTAAATAATATAACAATCTTATGTCTATTTGTTCATAACCAAGTGCTTTGGATTCTCCTTGGGGGTGACTATCAGCCCTTTCATTCAACATTCAGTAAAAAATTATTTGAGCAGCAACTACATGCAAGGCATTGAGTTGTGTGCTCAGAAGATAACAGTATCTAGCTCGATGCCTTAGACTTTTTCTTCTGGCCCTCCTTCTGTCATGCCACTCGAATGCCAGCCAAGCCATCCATCTCCAATACTCTTTCCTATACTTATACCTTAGTGCATGCTTTTCCATCTTCCTGGGCTGCCCCACTCCCTTTATTTTATTTTATTTTATTTTATTTTATTTTATTTTATTTAGACAGAGTCTGGCACTCTTGCCCAGGCTAAAGTGCAGTGGTACGATCTCTGCTCACTGCAACCTCCACCTGGTGGGTTTAAGCGATTCTCCTGCCTCAGCCTCCCAAGTATCTGAGATTACAGGTATCTGTCACCATGCCCAGCTGATTTTTTATTTTTATTTTTTTGTACTTTTAGTAGAGACAGGGTTTCACTATGTTGGCCAGGCTGGTCTTGAATTCCTGACCTCGTGATCTGCCCACCTCACCTCTCAAAGTGCTGGGATTATAGGCATGAGCCATGGCGCCTGGTCCCCAATTCCCTTCTTAACCTGAAGAACTCCTTACTCACCCTTCAAGGTTCTGCACTAGGAAGATTTCTCCAATTCCCAGGGTGGAGTTGGTTCATTGCCACTTTAGTTTGTATTGCACTTGTTAACATACAGCCTTATTACAGAATTTGCAATGTTTGACAATTCTGCTAAAATGAAAGGTCCTCAAGGGAAAGAATTCTACCTACTTTTGACATTCAATAAATATTAATTGAACTTTAGTAATGTACCAAGCCTTCATTAAACGTGGTGACTGAGCCAAAGCCAACCACTTCCTGTTCTCATAGAGCTAATGAGTTAGTGGGTGAAATCGTATTTAAATGAGCACAACAGCTTAGACTGCTAACAGTCACAGGTGCTGAGAAGAAGCGGTGCTGGTGTTACAAGAACTCATGACAGGGGAGCTCATCTGGTAGGAGATTTAAGCACAGAAAAGGCTCCCCTTTGAATGTGATGTTTGAGCTGAATTTGAAGTTCTAATTCCCATTTTGACCATGCCAAATACCTAGAAAAACACTTGTCACAAAGTAGTTGCTCAAGAATATTGGCTGAAGGAAGTAGTAATAGACTATTGACAAATGTTGCAGAGGAGAATATTTACACAGCATTGCAGTTTCAGCCCTTGGCACGTTTTACCTCATTTAATCTCACAATAATAAAATATATTCTATAATTATTAGTCTTATGTTATAGATAAGGAAACTGAAACGCAGAGAGGTTAAGTAATTTTTCTAAGGTCATACATCCAAGAAGAGGTGGAGTTAGCATTGAACCCAACTTTTCTGGCTCCAGAGTTCCAGCTTTTAGTGGCTACATTATTGCATGAGGTCATCTCTTTTCCATGCACCAGCTTTGGGCTAGCCATTATGCTTGCATTATTTCATATTTGGGAAAGGTAAATACTATTTTATTTTCTTTTTTAATAGATAACTATAATTGGGACTGAGGGATAGAAATATCTCCTACCAAAATCGTGACGTTCATAAGTAGCACAATTGAAAAGAAAGCCAACCTAGCTTCTAAAACCTGCACCTGGATGCTTTCTGCATTGCCCCACTGCCAACTGGCCATCGAGATGGTGACACTGATGGTCAAGAGGCTGTGGAAGATGAGAAGAAGAAGGTGGGGTGCAGGGAACGTGCAGGCTTCTGTTAGACCTTCCACCACCTTCTCGGGACTTGGGCTATTAAAATAATGTAGAAGCTAAAGACAAGCAGCAACTCATGAATGCCCTGAAGCAAATTTCCATTTCTTTATGATTCTACCCTCCCCGGGTCACTTTGTGTTTGTAAAAAGCATACAATCACTTGCAATACTGTCTGATTAGAAGCTGAATCTATTTCCCTTTGCAAATATGAAGTTTCCCATATATGCAAATGTTATAGAAAATGACCTGTACTAAATGGAAATGTTTAAAGAGAAATTACAAGCTGCACCTACAGGTTTTAAATCCAGTTTTATTTTTTTCAAACGGATGGGGAAAATATTGAGCTATTGTTACATGTTCTAAAAGGTGTGTATGTAGGAAAATGACTGAAGAGGGGAGGTGATTGCTGAAATCTGTGCTGACTCAGCTACTGAGCTGCAAGATGAAAGTAACAAGACCTGAGCTGTCTCTGTAGATTCCATACCAATCATGTTAATTGGAAACTGGAATGAGGAAATGGTCACAATCAAGAGATTTATCACCCAAAGGCCTGAGCAGTTCATAAATTTAATCCAGCAAAGGAATTGGAAAATAGAATTGATGCTTATAAAAATCAGGAGTGGAGAAGCGGGTCCTCTCTAAACAATTCTTAGCAGCCAGATGGCCATGAGTGCTTGAATGTATTTTATTTGAAGCTATTAGAAATATGAAAAGGCGGTTTCCTCCCAGCCCCTGGCTGAAGTATTGTAGCTTCTTTTTTATGATCCTTATAAAAGAAGAGCAATAAAGAGACACAAACAGGGTAGTTAAGTTTAATGTCGATAAAAACCAGACACCTGAATATATGTAATTTATTTTCTTAAAAAACGTGCTCAATTGAGGCTGCTATTAATTAGCATGAAAATGTGTTGCAGAGCCAATTTTGCATGAAGTTTGTTATCGTGGCTACTTTATGGAAAGGAAAAACCAAACAACCAGAAAGATCTTTGTGACTTCACTGTAAGAAGGAGGTGGAGGGTAGTCATCAAAACAACCTGAGGACTTCATCTGGGGACACTACTATGTGCGATCCCAGATCTCAAGAATTCAACCAGAAGGCTGCCTCCACCATGGGGATGAGGGGATAGGGGAGCACCGGGGGAGAGACCCACATCAGTTGAAGACCTACGACGTCCAGGAACAGGGCTGTGTGCTTTCCACTGGTCAGGCACTTGTAACTATCTGCATTTTCAGATGAGGACATTGAGGCTCAGAAAAGAGCCTTGGCCCCAGTGACAGAACTTACTAAGGGACAATCCAAGACACGAACACAAGGGAGTCTGTTCCAGACCCCATATTTGACTAGTGATTGGCTATTCCTCAATACAAAGTCTGGATTCCACTACCCATTGTGTTTTGTTTGCTTCTAAGCAGCCACACTATTTATCTGGCTTATTGGAATATCAAGGAGGCAGAAGCTGGAAATGGTCAAATTACTGTAAATCGTCTGTAGCCTTCATTTACCTGTCTGCAGGATGAGTAGGGCTCTCTCTACTTGCTGCTTGCTGTATTTGCACCATTCGTCACCACAGGACCAGGGGGAGATAAGTGAGTCAGTAAAACTCAACTGAACAACCACAGTTTCTATGGCCAGCTGTTGCTCAATTAATATTTAACAAAGAGCATGGTCACAGCTAAAAATACTTTCTTAAAAGTGATCAGATCCAAGCACAGTATACTTGCATCCTTTTGATAAAGGTATCCTTTAGTGAGTTGCTTGATTTTGTTTGTTTGGCTTTTCCAGTACGATGGAGTGAAAAGAGCCAGGCTCTGTTTTTCTGTCGTTGAAAAGAGAGGTTCAGGCTTCGTTTTTATTGCTCATGTGCTCTGTACCACTGAGCAAGATACTTTACCTTCTCACCCTCGGGTTCTTCATATATAAAATAAGAGTCATAACTCAACTTGGCATTTTGTGGGGTTCAAATAAGAGAACACACTGAAGTGTTTGGAACTCAGCCAGATTGCAGTAAATACGCAGTACATGCCAGTCCTTCCCTCAGGCACCTTGGAAACTTTTAGGGTATAATAATAACTACTAAAGTTCCACATGGTTTTATGTACATAATAAATTGTCTTCATGGATCTTTATTTCACCTGCTCTTCACCCCAAATATGTGAGGTTGGCAGAAAAGAAACAGGCATCCCCACCTGCATACACGGATGAGCACATTGAGGTGCAAGGAGATAAAATGCCCATCTGAGCCACACAGCAAGTAAGTGTTGCCCTTGGCTGTTCCTTGGTTGCATGCCCTGGGGCTCCAGGCAGACTTATTTCCATTGCTCCACATACAACATCAACTCCACCTTCCCCTGTTCATGCTGACACCTCACTTATCCATTCACTGCCCTGCTTCCTCATGTGCAAAATGGCAGCTGTAGCTCAACCTTACAGTTATTGGGCAGAGTCTACTGGACGGCATAGGCAATGACCTCAGCACTGTGTGAGTGCAGTGCTCAGTATCAGGCAGGATGACACTTACTAGACCCCCACCTAGCAGGGATTGTCCTGTGGCCAATAAGCATCAACCTTTGCATTTAGGCACCGACATAAATATTATGTCTACAACTGTCGCTATTTCCTACACGAATTTGTACAGACAGAATTGGAACAAGAAAGGAAAAACAGGCTGGTTTGGCATGTCAATGGGAAAATCCCTCTGAAAAACTTCCGTGCTTCCTCAAATTGAGAAAATGTTAACCGACAGCACTGAAAGCTGGAGGAATAATGTAATGCCTGCTGAGGAAAGTAGGCGACACAGAGCTGATATGTGACCATCCTTGGCTGTTAAATTCTGATTTGCTGAATGGCATATTACTTTAGAAAGCAGAATTTCTCACCAAAATAGGCAACAGAAATGCTCCCATGATTAACAAGGTGCCAGCACATTGACCAGTAATTCAGAGTCAGCAAACACAGCTAACAACTGGCCTGCAAACATAGGGAAATCACTTTATGAGCCTCTGCTCAATTCAGAAGGGGAGAGGATGCAAGTCCTAGCATAATAACCATATTTCTTACTTGCTTTGTCCAGATAAAATCTCACTCTAGATTAAGAGGTAGTTTCCTTGTTGCTCCTACATCCTGATTAGAGAAACATAAACTCTATTGTGATTATCTCTGCAATCTAGTGGCTGCTGGAGAGGAAACAAAGCAGTAATGTCCTTGTGCTATAAATATTGATAACATTATACACCGACACTTTATTGATGCACACTAGTTCAAAGGGTCTGGAAGTCGGTGTCCATTTTAGATGATTGATAATGCAACTTCTGATCGAGCTGATCGTTAGATAATCACTAGAGCTGAATTACAAAGAGGGTATTAAAAGCAGAAAATTATGTATGTACTAAAAAGAAGAAAGTGCATAAGGAAGAGAGAGAGAGGGAAAGAGAGAGGCTAAGAATGAAGCAATTAGAAAGAATAGAAGCTCTCAGTGATTAGACATTTCTTATGACCCAGGCAGGTTGCTGAGGACCTCACAAACATGTTCTCATTTAATATTAAAGATAAACTATAAGTTAGCTACTACTATTTTACAGAGGAGAAAATGGCCTGGAGAAGGTTATACCACTTAACCAAGGTCACTCAGTAAGTAATTGGAAGAACAAGGATTAGAACCCAGGAGGGAGGAGAGAAGGAAGAACAGTGAGAGGAAAAGAGGAACGTTAGTTTTAGAGACTGCCAGCTGGCAGTCTGTACCAGTCATTCTCTAAAACTAACTTTTTCGTTAGAAAATTGGTGGCTTTTCTATCATAGGCAAATGGGCATAAACAAAGAAGCACTTTGATTGTGCCAAGCTTAACTTTCTGCCCCAGAAAGTAAAACTCCAATTAGAAGTGAGACTGGGCTGGAGGTTCGTGCTTGCTAATAGGGATGGAGAACACCAACTTGATGGGCCAATTCATTAGCGGGGGCCACTGTCTGTGAATTCAAAAGCCTAGAGAAGGGCTGTGCAAGCTACCACAGTCCTGGGCTTTTTTGCATGCTAGAAAGAAAAACTCCAGGGAGCAGTGAACATAGCATCTCAGAATAACATCCCAACATCTATTTAGTTAAAAGAGCTAGGAAGACATGAGAGTTCTAAGTAGTCACCCTTTTCCTGGGCTGGGAGAGAGGGGCACTAAGTATAATCGTACTGGAATCACAGTAGATTATTTTCCCTAAAATAAATAGAAATATAAGGAACAAATGCAATAAAATTGTGTTAAAATAGCTCAGGCTTTCTTTGGCCCAAGAAAGAAAACCTCTACTAGAAGCAGAAACTGAAAAAGGGACCAGATACCAATATGACCCGATTATGTATTTGTCACATAGGGTAGGTCACCGTGGTGGGTACTGGAACACAACCTCTGTCCTCAAGGAGCTATAGTCCAGGTTAATGTCAAGCCAACATTCCCACCTGGGTACTTGGACTCCCAAATTCCAATGATTCTGCTTCCTGGCTGCCACCGATCCTATTAACCTTAACATGCAGCTTTGCTTCAAGCAAGTATTTGATATATGTCATTTTGGCATCTTTGACTGAAGTTTCTTATAAAACAGAAGAGGCACATTTCAAAATGTATTAGGGCCAGACATGGTGGCTCGCACCTGTAATCCTAGCACTTTGGGAGGCCACAGTGAGAGGATAGCTTGAGCCCTGGAATTTGAGACCAACCTAAGCAACAAAACGAGATCCCGTCTCTAATAAAATTTTAAAAATAAAGAAATAAAAATGTATTGAGCATGAAATGTGCTCATTTATTCATTCTGTATGGTTTTATGGAGCCCTGGACCCTGGGGCCTCAGCAGTGGACCAGAGAGACAGGGTCCTTGTGGTCTTGCAGAGGGACACACAACGGGATTCAGACAAAGCCTCAGGGGAGGAACAGGAAGTACATGGGCATGGTCCTGAGATGCACACTAAATGCAGCAGGTGGGTTACTTCAGCAGAAGGCCTCAGGTCATTTCTGTGAGTGGGAAGAATTTAGTGAACGTCACCAGGATGAGAGAAAGGTCACAGAAAGCCCCCGCTAACAGCATGGACAAGGCCCCGAGGATGGAAAGTGACTGCATACAGCTGGAGCCAGAGACTGGGGCCTGCTCTGTGCTCATTTCACCTCCTTTAATCCTCGCATCCATCCATTTAAGAACAGCATCTACTTCAGGGATGGCACAGAGCAGAGGGCGGACTGGAGGGCAACAGCTTTGTGTGAACACCCTGCAGATCGACAGCCAGGGTTCTCGGGTAAGTAGGAGAAATGACAGCACGTGCTGCTCTGCCTGGACTCCTCCATCGCCTCTGGACATGAACGCTGGGCTGTTTTCACATCAAGCAGCTCTGCCTCAAAGTGCTCTGGCCACGTTAACATTGTGATTTGGAATTCAGAGGCTTGCCATTACCGTTCTCGGTTCTATCAACCTGGCCCTCTCCAGCCACTCAGCTCAATCCCACCCTTCCACTCTCTACTTTCTACTGTGGTCACTGATCATCCCCACGGGGTTCTGGGCACCTCCTGTGCCTGTCCCTGAGTTCTAAACCCAGTACTGTTACACAACTGATTTCCAGCACACCTTTAGAAAATCAGGAAATAAAAGAGTAAAATACGCAACTCTACTTGCCCGGTCCTCCTGCCGTCCATGGCCTGGCATATGTTCTTAGGAGACTGCTTTCTGCACCACGCAGAGAACCAGCACTGGCAAGAAGTAAGCACGGCAAGAACTCATGCTCTGGGCCTTTCCCGGCCCCTTCGCACACTCCCTCACCCCCTCCTCACAAGCACAGGCTGCCACACTAATGAACACGTTCCCTCTGTCAGATCAACTTCCAAGAGGAATCCTGACTTCAGTCATTTCACTTGTTCACCTTAACAGCTATTCTGAGCTGGCAGCTCATTTACTTGCACATTTAGTGAGCGGGTTGATGGCGTCCCTGGAGACTCATTCATTTGTGCAGAGGGAGCTGGGAAGGAGGTCTTAGAACTGTCAGGTGCAGAGGGTGGGACTCTAGAGCCCAGCCTACGTGAGTTTCACACACTGAGCTCCTTTTTGTGCCATTGGTTGAAGGTGGCTCAGGAGGGGACTTGGGGATATGGACTTGTTGTAGGCAGAATAAAGCCCTCCCCCCCATCCCCAGGGATGTCAACATCTTGATGCCTACAACTGCAAATATTTCTTTACATGGCAAAAGATATGTCGCAGACATGATTGAGATAGATACATTAGTGTGCATTATTCAAGTGGGTCCAGTGTAATCACACAGTCCTTATAAGTAGATTAGGGAGGCAGAAGAGTGAAGCAGAGAGATTGGAAGACACTGTGCCACTAGCTTTGAAGACAGAGGAAGGAGGCATGATCAAGGAAGGCAGGCACATTCCTTCAGAATTAAAAGCTGGGAAAGACAAACAGGTTCTCCACTGAAGCCTCCAGAAGGAATTCAACCTTGCTGACACCCTGATTTTACACAGTCAGATCCATTTTAGACCTTTTATCTCCAGAACTGTAAGATAACACATTTTATGTTGTCTTAAACTGCTAAGACCGTGGCAATGTGTTACAACAGCAGTAAAAGCTAACATAGGCATCTTAGTGGAAACGTCAGAGCCCTCAAGGCTAAGTGTTCACTCATTCATTGGCCTGTTCATGTGTTCTTTCATTTGGTGCACACACAAACAGTGAGAGCAGACCCTCTGCCAGGCCATCTGCCAGATGCTGGGGGAAAGGATGATGTGTTGGCTGCTTCCTATGGTTCAGCCTTTACAGGAAGCTGACAGGGTGCTAGTAGCAAAGGGCCATGCACCCTAAGACAGTGGAGTGCCTAAGGTCACAGGTAAGCCCAGCAGGGATGCAGTAGAGAGGAACTTAGTTTCATCACAAAGCATTCAGGAAGGTTGCCGGAAGAGGTGAAACTGGAGTGAGACTTTAAGGGATGAATAAGTGCCAGTCATGTGTGAGAGGAACAAAGGTATCCAGGCAGCAGGAGCAGTGTGTGCTGGGGCACAGAGGCATGAAAGACCTTGGACTTCTTTTTTATTTTTACTTTTTTTTTGAGACAGGGTCTCACTCTGTCACCCAGGTTGGAGTGCAATGGTGCGATCTCAGCTCACTGCAACCTCTGTTTCCCAGGTTCAAGTGATTCTTCTGTCTCAGCCTCCCAAATAGCTGAGACTTCAGGTGCACACCACAACACCCGGCTTATTTATTTATTTATGTATTTATTTTTGATGAAGTCTAGCTCTGTCACCCAGGCTGGAGTGCAATGGCACGATCTCAGCTCACTGCAACCTCTATCTCGCAGGTTCAAGTGATTTTCCTGCCTCAGCCTCCCAAGTAGCTGGGATTACAGGTGCCCACCACCACATCTGACTAATTTTTGTATTTTCAGTAAAGACAGGTTTCACCATGTTGGTCAGGCTGGTCTCAAACCCCTGACCTCAAGTGATTCACCCACCTCAGCCCCCAAAAGTGTTACAAACATGAACGACTGTGCCCGGCCGCCCTGGGACTTGTTAAGGAGCTTGGTATCAAGGAGCATAGAGTGCAGAGTGGATAGGAAAGTGAGAATATGAGGCTAGACAGGAAGGGAGGGCCACATCAAAGACAGTCTCACTCAAGAGATGAAGGAGCTGGAATCTTCTCCTCTCCCACTAAAGTATTTTCCAAAGCAGAGGAGCATGGTCACATTTGAGAAGTCTCAGAGAGAAGTAGCCAAGTAGCTCAATGCAAGCTTGAAATGGATTTGAAGTCTGTCATATGTATTCTTAAAAAAGCATGTACATGGAGCCTTCATTTTTTTCTCAAAATAGCTATTTAATTCCATTTGTTTTCTATCAAGCCCTCCTAGAAAAAAAAATGTAATCCAGAAAGAATTGCCTTCTTTTCCTTAGGTTTGTATATACTCTCCAACCCCTGTCCCAGTTTAAGAACTCCTGCTGATGGGGGGGGTTCCTGAGGGTTGTAAGCAGATGTCCCAGTAGGAGAAAGTATGGGAAATTCAGAGTTTTTAACATGTGTCCCATCAGAGTCAGATGAGAACATGTAGACAAGGGCAGAGTAAAAACAAAAGCAAATGCCACAGCGCATCAAGCTTGAAGCTGCTGTTCAGACTCAGGAGGGGAGACGTGACCAAGGAATGCAGAGGTGACCTACCTGCCTTAACTGAACCTCAAATCAGATGGGTCTGGTGTACACATGCTGGGTGTAATGGGGTGAGTAGTACCCTCCCACCCCCAATTCATGCCACCTGAAACCTCAGAATGTGACCTTATTTGGAAATAGGCTCTTTGCAGATGTTAGTTAAGATGAGGTCATACTGGATTAGAGTGGGCCCTCAATCTAATGACTAGCATCCTTACACAAGTATACAGGGAAGAGGCCTCATGAAGATGGGGGCAGAGATTGCAGTGAGATGGCTACACATCAAGGAACATCAAGGGCTTCCAGAAGCTACCAGAAGCCATGAAGAGGCCTGGAAGGATTCTCCCCTAGATCTTTTGGAGGCAGTCCGGCCCTGTTGACACATTGACTGCAAATCTCTAATCTGGAAAATTGTGAGATAATGAATTCCTGATGTTTTTCGCAGCCCAGTTTGTAGTCATTTGTTACGGCAGCTACAGGAAACTAACAAACCAGGCAGACGCTGGGTTCCAGCTTTCGGGAAAAGGTGTCATGGTCATATTTCAGTTCTATAATAAAGGCTAACAGAACTGTTGCAATTGGTGGGAATTCTGTTATTCAATAAATACTTACTGAGCACCTGTATGTGTCAGGCTCTGGGCTGGCAGTGAGGCATTGGGAGCAGGCATGAAGGAAAGGTAAGTAAGCTATAACCTGCTCTAGCTCCATGCACAGCCTTGTTGTATCAGTTCATTCTCACACTGCTATAAAGAATGACTTGAGACTGGCTAATTTATAAAGAAAAGAGGTTTAATTGACTCTCCAGTTCCACATGACTGGGGAGGCCTCAGGAAACTTACAATCATGGCAGAAGGCAAAGGAGAAGCAAGGCATGTCTTCCTATAGTGACAGGATGGAGTGGGCAAGTGAGAAAGCAAGTGGGGGAAGTGTCACAGTTTAAAACCATCGCTCTCATGAGAACCCACTCACGAGCTTGAGAACAGCATGGGGGAAACTGCTCCCATGATCCAATCACCTCCTACCAGGTCCCTCCCACAACAGGAATTGTGAGGATTACAATTTGAGATGAGATTTGGGTAGAGACGCAGAGCCAAACCATATCAGCAGTGGAGAGTTTCTCAAAGTGTGCTCCCCAGACCACCCTCATCAGAATCCCTGAGTGCTGCTCGAAATGAGGTCCATGAGCCATCACCATCAGCCTGAGACCAAGCTGGTTGGGTACACTGCTTCTTGGCCCCGTTCCAGACCTTATGAATCTGAATCTCAGGGGTAGGATCCAAGACTCTGTCTTTCAGAAGGTCTCCAGCTGGTTCTGATGACTGCTAAGGATTGAGAACTTCAGTTCTAGCAGTGGCAATTTAATATGGTGAGGCAAATTGCCTGAAGAGAGAGCAAATCCTAAGCTGAAGGCACCTAGACCCTCTCAAGAATAACCCTTTCCCCATGAGTGCATGTGGTTTGAACCAGGAGTTAGGACCTGCTGAGACTGCAGGGGAAGCCATTTGTGTACATCACTAAGAGGAAAGAGGGATGAAGAGGGAGATTTCTACTGGTCAGAAGTATGTGCTGTTTGTACTCAACTCTGCCAGTCTTAGTTTCCTCCTTCTTCCCCTCCAACTTGCTATTCAGTTTCCACCAAGCCTTGTAGCTGGATGTGCAAAGGGAGAGCTGCCTGAAAGCTGCGGTGGGTGGTAATGGCAATAGCTAGCACTGGCATTGCCAGTGTTGCCATCCTCATGTGCACCGAGCATCTGCCATTTCTCAGGCACCGTATGCAGTCATGTTATGCACATGATATCATTTTACTAATCCTCACACCCACAGGATGAAGATGTTATTGTGTGCATTTTATGGACAAGGAGATCAAGACTGATACAGGGATTAATTTCCCAAAGTTACAAGCCCAATAAATGACATAAAGTGTATTACGCACTCCATCTTCCTGCCCATACCTCTCCCTCTATGCTGAAGAATACAATGACAGAATAAAGGACATAGTTCCCCACAATCAAAGCCAAGAGGATGAGAGATTCTCCAATTGTGTTATGCTAAGGAATCATCTAGGTCAATATTAAGTGCAGAATCTGGTTTGGGAGTTCAAGGGATGGGGCCTGAGATTTCACACTTCTGATAAGCTTCCAGGTGGTGCCAATGGGGATGGTCCCTGCACCACACTATGAGTACCAAGGAATTAGATAATTTAATGGTTGACCTCATTTCTCAACTAGGCACATAAGTAGACTTATAACTTGATAAATAACATGGCTGAGGTCATTGGGTCCATTACACGTACAACCAGGCTGATTGTGCAGCTGCTATCAGAACTGTGAAAAGCAAAACACATTAAAATGAATGTGAAGCTCTGATCTTCTCAGTGATTTAGATGTTGTCAGTTCTTCTCTTCCCCATTCTCACGCTGCTATAGTTAGGCAACATCTTCCCCTGCAGAAACTCCTCTAGCCAGTCCTTGGGCTGATATTGAACAGGGTGTGCACAAGAGATTTTCACCCCACCAGCAGATGGTTATCAAAAGTATAGAATTTCCCTTAGACCAGGGCTGCTGGCTTTTACTTGACACAAGGCCTCTTGTGCTGTGTCCCTGAACCAGAGGCCAGCCACCTGAACATTTGTGTAGCTTTTGTGACTCCATTTCCACCTTGACTCCCTGTCTCTTGCTGCTTGTTCACTTGCTTTCTGCACCTCCAGCATGGACATAGGCTCTCCATCAGGAGTCATAACACCGCCTTGCTTACAGCATGAGTCCCCGGCTGCCTTGGATCTTCTGTTGCCAGGCTACATCTGTTATATTCAACTTCCCGCACTGAAGAGTTTTTCTGCTTCCCCAAGACACTGCCATTGGTACCAGCCATTCCCTGATCAACCTCATAATTAGCAGAGTGTGCTAAAGTCTAGGTCTACCAATCTGGACTCTTCCCTTCTCCCCAGCAACCTACCATTCAGATAATAGTCATCTTTGCAGGGGAGTTCTCATGCCAGTATATACAAAAGAGGTCTCTTCATCCTACCATGGTGACTCAAAATTTTAAAAATTAGAAAAATCCAAACATGCATTATTTTAATTGACAGAAATAGCTGAAAATCATTTTTAAGCACAAAAGTGGTAATGCATGCTAGAATCGCAAGGAAGTTAAATCTTATTTAGACTTAATTGCCATGGTAAGTTCATGTGCAAACAGTGCCTAAGTTCATTGTTTTATGATAAGATAAGGACATCTAGAGTCAACACTGCTATCTTTGCCTTTCGTGTTCAAGTGATTCTCCTGCCTCAGCCTCCTGAGTAGCTGGGATTACAGGCTCCTGCCACAACTCCCAACAAATTTTTTGTATTTTATTATTTTTTTAGTAAAAAATCCAAACATGCATTATTTTAATTGACAGAAATAGCTGAAAATAGCTGGACATGATTGACTACACTCCTTTAAATAAAATATGGATGTTGTTGGTACAAAAAGGGAAAGAGAAAAGGAAAGTTATTTTTAAGTGTAGATAACATATCTCATATTTGATTAATGTATGACTAGCAGCAAATAAAGTAATAGAATAAACAAATACTGAATGACAAACTTGAAATCAGAGACTTTGCCAGTCTCAGGAAGTTCTTACATTATGTGTTCACCTTTGAAGTCAGTTGGTTCAAGTGTTCGGTGAACGTACCCTTGCCTTGGTGGTTTAGCCTTGTGACAAGGGAGCAGAGTGAAGGGAGGAAGGGTGAGGCCTGGTATCACCAGTACTTGCATTCAAGTCTTACCCAATAAGCTGCATGTTCTTGACCAAACTATGCAGATTTTCTTAGTCTCCGTTACCTACTCCTAAAAATGACAACAATGACATCCCCAATCTCAGTGATTACTGGGATGGCAAAAAGATTTTTTAGTAGAAGGACTCCAGACCATGCTGCCCTGAGACCTTACCTACTGAGTCCCATCCAAACTCTCTCGTGTTGAAATCAACCCTTCCTTTTTCGCACTGCTCAGGCATAATCCCAGAGAAACCAAAGAGGGGTCCTGGGCATGCTGACAGCTGGCAGTGATCTGAAAGTCTCATGTAGCAGAGGCTCCGACCGTGCAGGGTCTAAAACACAGTCAGTATGAAATCCACCATAATTACCATTTTTAAAACGAGAAGTCATAGCTTTATTTTGGGGACTTAAATGCCAGAAGCCTTTGGCAGCACTCTTAAAAGCAGAGATAGGAGGCCAGGCATGGTGGCTCATGCCTGTAATCCCAGAACTTTGGGAGGCTGAAGTGGGTGGATCATGAGGTCAAGAGTTCGAGACCAGCCTGACCAACACGGTGAAACCCCATTTTTACTAAAAAAATAATAAAATACAAAAAATTTGTTGGGAGTTGTGGCAGGAGCCTGTAATCCCAGCTACTCAGGAGGCTGAGGCAGGAGAATCACTTGAACACGAAAGGCAAAGATAGCAGTGAGCCAAGATAGCGCCACCGCACACCAGCCTCGGCGACAGAGTGAGACTTTGTCTCAAAAAAAAAGAAAGAAAGAAAGAAAAAAAAGCAGAGATAGAAGCAAGCATGGAGAGTGAAAAGAAGTATGAGCGATGAGGCAGCACCTTGTCCAGGAGAATTTTGCCTGGACTTCTATAAACATACTGTGCATGTTTATCTTTCCTCCCTTACTTTTTTTTGGCTTTCCTTTATCTTTTAACTCAATTCAGAATGATCTATTTATTCATAAATGTATTCAATCAGTATGTGAGTACCCACTACTACAAGAGGCAGTATAATAAAATGGTTAAGAATATGGACTCTGGCCCCAGAATTCCTTGGTTCAAATCCCAGCTTTCCCACTTAATAGCTGTGCAATCTTGGGGTAATTTTTTTTTAACTACTTTAACCTCAATAACCCCATTTGTAATATAGTAAAAAAAATCAGTACTTGGCTCACAAGGTTGTTACGATGATTCAATGAGTGTAAGGACACATAGAGGCTCACACCTGTAATCCCAGTGTTTGGGGAGGCCAAGATGGGATAATTGCTTGATGCCAGGAGTTCCACACCTCCTGGCATCAACCTATCCAACCTAGGCCACAATGTGAGATACTATCTCTACAAAAAATTTAAACATTATCTAGCCTTGGTGGTGGACCTGTATTTCCAGTTACTTGGAAACAGAGGTGTTGCCATCCTGGACCAGGTTCAAATAACTGAGTGATGGGTGCACCTCAGCTACTCGGGAGGCTGAGAAAAGAGGATTGACAGTTCAAATAACTATCCTTGAGATTCACGGAGACTCTTCTCTTTGCCCTCTGAATCCACCCCCTGCCCAACACAAGAGATGCCCCAACCCTTAGGGTTGACAGATAAAATTAACTGGGTGTGCAGTGTTTCTGTTTCCTAAAACTAGCTACCCTACCCACCCTTCTTTTCAGGGATGGGTATTGGATGCGACTGGGGAAGTTTCCCATAAGTCATATGCATTTTTCTCTCCTTGTCGTTGCTTTTCCATGAGCCACTAAACTTCATATTTTAATAAAAGACAGAATCCAGGAGAGAGGCAGACTTCCATAAAAGGCAGGACACTGCTGGAGAAATTACAAAGTTACAGGTAGTCCTGTGTTGCAATACATCAAAGTTTATGGGTGGTCATCTAAAACTAATTTTGGGGAGCCCGGCATATTCAGAACTCCAATCTTGGGAAAGTGTACTCTACCTATCTGAGCCCATTTCCTCATCTATAAAGTGGAGGTCATGGTATCATTTGCGTAGTAAGGCTCCTGCAAAGACTTGCAAAGTAGATGATCAATCCATGGTTTTTGAAAGAATGAGACTTTCCAATGATTCTGAAGTCAGCTGCATCAGAGTTAATAGGTGACGTGATTTGGCTCTGTGTCCCCACCCAAATCTCATCTCATACTCTAATCCTCATGTGTCAAGGGAGAGAGCTGGTGGGAGGTGATTGGATCATGGGGGCGGTTTCCCCCTGCTGTTCTGGTGATAATGAGGGGCGTTCTCACAAGATACGAGTGTCTCCTATGCTATCTCTCTCTCCTGCCACCATGTAAGACATACCATGATTGTAAGATTGTAAGGTATGTCTTCCACCACAATTGTAACATTCCTGAGGCCTCTCCAGCATGCAAAATTGTGAGTCAATTAAACCTCTTTCCTTCATAAATAGCCCATTTGAGTATATTGATAGCAGTGTGAAAGCAGACTAATACAATAGGGATACTGTGGCTCTGCTGAGGTGGCTGTAGACGAAGGAAGATTTTCCTCCAGCCATTTTCTTATGTGAAGCACTGGCATGAGCTCTAGAAAGGAAAGGCAAGACAATTGACCATGTATCATGCACTAGACACTTGTTGTGCCTCATACTATTTAATCCTTCCTTATAGCTATCCTGCAAGATGGGCCATAAGACCCCGCTTTATAGATGAGGAAACTGAGGCTTAGGGAAAGCCAGCTATATGACTCCCAAACCTGCACCTGCCACCTGGGCTCCAGAAGAGCAGCTAGAGGGCCTTCTCATTTTGATCAAGCCTAGAGAAGCAATACAATGCAACCCAGGACCTTCAGGCCCTAAGTCTGTGGAAGAACTGACGCAAATGGAGAAACAGAAAGATTACACTGCTAAACCAACGTCCCAGCCCTCCTCTGCCCACTGGTCACCTGGAGCAGTCTCTTTTCCCTATACTGCATCACCATTAAGCTCATTCAAACCCATCTCTGTGTAGCTGCTGCACTGGGTGCCTTAGACCTAAGCATGCGTATTTTTAATAAATCAACATGAGATCATGTTTCCTCATCTCTAAACTGAAGGCAAGGATCCTGCTGTGTGTTGGCCTCCTCCAGGGGCCCTGAGAATCCAATGTAACCACAGCAGTACTTACAGCTATCACTTAAATACCTATCACCAGGTGCCAGGCATGATTATGAGCACATAGAATAACTCACAAAATCCTCATTTCAGCAATGTGATACCCTGTTATTAGCACATTCATTTTACTGATGAGAAAAGCCAGGCACAGAGAGATTAAGTAACTTGCTCAAGGTCACACAGTTGCTAAGGGAGGAGTCAGTATTTGAACCCAGGGAGTCTCTGATCACAGGCTTTGTGCTCTGGTGGGAATGGGAGGGCTCCCCTGGAAGCTTCCAAGGTTATGGGCATTCTAGAGTTATATCTGACCTCACTCATCCTGACTTCTCCCTATCAAGGAGTAGTTTGACATACAAAGTTATCTCATCATTACCGGTGCAGTCTTGTGAGCTCAAGTCCTTGGAAATATTGCTATTCTATGCAATATCTTAACATTAATACTCAGTTAATGCTCCACCATTGAAAGTCATGCTCAATTCCTTGTAGCATAAAGTTTCAGCAGCTTCCCATCACTTTGGAAGCCTTGAAGTAGGCAATTGTCTCTCACCCCCTCTTCCACTTCTGCCCATTCTCCCCCTAGCAAGATCATGTGCTAGAAACTCACCCGTGTTCTATGATTTGAGCTTTTCCCCTGTGCGGAAGAATCTGTACTCATTGTATTCTCCTTGAAATGCTCTTCCCTGGCAGTTCAGATGGCAGGCTCCAACTCAACCTTCAGGTCTGGAACCTTCCCTTTCAACTCCCCACTACCTAAAGTTCTCTGCTCCCTGCCCTCTCTTTCCCTCTATCTCATCAACCCACTTATTGTCTGGACCAAAAGCTACAGCTGCTACCCCAATTCACAAATTATATCCTTAGGGTTTGTAGAAACCCATCTGGATAAAATTTGTATTTTAAAAATTTGTGGTGAAATATGCACAACATAAAATCATAAAATTTACCATCTTATTTTTAAGTGCCCAGGTCAGTAGTGTTAAGCACGTTTACATTATTGTGTAACCAATCTCTAGAATGTTTTCCTCTTGCAACACTGAAATTCCATGCCCATTAAACAACTTTCCCTTTCCCGTTCCCCCAGCCCTGGCAGCCACTCTTCTACTTTTCGTTTATATGATTTTGACTACTCTAGGTACCTCATATAAGTGGGATCATAGAGTATTTGTCCTTTTGTGTCTGGCTTATTTAACTTAGCATAACGTCCTGATGTTTCATGTATGTTGCAGCATTTGCCAGAATCTCCTTTCTTTAAGATTGAGTAATATCTCATTGTTTGTATATACCATACTTTCTTTCTCTATTCATTTCATCAACGGACACCTGGTTGCTTCCACCATTTGGTAACTGTGAATAATACTGCTAAGAGCATAGCTGTATACAACCCCCTGCATTTTAAGCTTCTATATTTGCTGTTTGGGCGTAGACTTCTAGGGCTGAGCTCCAAACACTGAACTGTTTCTAGCTCCCTGGCATTGTCAGGCTCTCTTCCTCCTCTTCCCACCACAGTCCACAGCTGTGCCTTCTCCATGCCTCTGGGAGCTATTAATTAGGACAATTCTCTCCTCTTAGCTTTTAGGATAATTTTGACTCAACTCATCAGGTATATAAGTAGGGTGGATGACTGAGTCTACAGTGTGCTCTCTGAGAACTTGGTGGGACATTATTTTAGACCGTATACAATCTCTTTCAAAAGTCCTCTCCACCCACTAGATGGTACTTTAAATACTCCTTGCAATGCACAGACTGTCTTCCTTACCGCAAGGGGCACTTAATGGGGAACTGAGACTTGTTAACTGAGGGGACATTGTGACCTAGTGACACCAAGGAGTCAGTGATGCTCAGTGAATGAGTGCTTGAAAAAAGGTTCTGGAAGGCAGTAAACAGGAGTGACAGAGGAACAGGAGGCAACAAGAAGAAAGGCCGCAAGAGAAAGGTAGGGGACTGCAGACACCGAACCAGATTTTGTTGGAGCTGGGACTGCTTCCCCAGGAGGAGAAGTATGGGGCCGTCTAATTGACCTCATAAGAGGTGAGATCCTAGGAGCCAGTTCTAGGGATGGGGGCTGTATGGAAAACGGATGCTAAACCCAGGTCAAGAGATTCCTCCCTTGACTGCTTCACTGCTAATGGATATATAAACATGGACAAGTTACTTATGAGGACAACAAACCAGAATAATGATATGTATCTTACAGTGTTTGTGGATTAAAAATAAATCCACATGAGTGGGCTGAGGAGCATGCCTGTTAGTTTTCAGATTCTCAGTAAAAATCATTCATCCTGGCCAGGCACAATGGCTCATTCCTGTAACCCCAGAACTCTGAGAGGCTGAGGCAGGTGGGTCATGACCATCCTGGCCGACGTGGTGAAATCCTGTCTCTACTAACAATACAAAAGTTAGCTGGGCATGGTGGCACACACCTGTAGTCCCAGCTACTTCAGAAGGCTGAGGCAGGAGAATCACTTGAACCTGGGAGGCAGAGGTTGTTGCAGTGAGCTGAGATCATGCCACTGCACTCCAGCCAGGTGACAAAGCAAGACTCCGTCTCAAGAAAAAAAAATTGTCCATCCTCTCTTGTTCTTTCTTGCAAACCTCACATCCAGCATAATTCTATGCCCAGAATTATGCCTTGATAAATATTTAGGGTGGAAGACAGGAAAGATAGATGATGTTTTCTCCCCATCAGCTGCCTTCTCAGGGAATTTGGATCTCCAATTTGGGAGATTTACAAAACACCTCATCAGGACTGGAGATGCCCAGAATGGGCCTGCACTCCCCAGTAGAGTGTTTCCAGAATAAATGGAAGATGGGTGGTGCTGTACGTGGATGAGGCAATGTCTATCATTTGAATTTAAAAGGACAAGTAAACACACAGTTCACAATATAAATAAAACCAGAGACATTCCCTCATTAGCAAACCTTCATATTGTGAAAGACAACCCACAAAGCACCTGAGAGACATTCACAGACCAGCTGCCATGAGATCTCTGCACCAAGAACTTTTCTCCCCGCTGTCTTGTTACTAGAATTGAAATCAAGCATTAAGTTTGAAACTCAGCTAGGAGCACCCCTACCAGGACACACAGTGGCCTGGAGTTAGACTCTAAGCACTGGGCCCCTAACATTGGCTGGGATTTTCCCAGGCACACTGGTGGAGCTTTCTGCTGAAATGTTGCACAACCCAGCTGTGTACCCTGAAAAAGGTTTTGGGATGACATTCTGGAGAATGGGTGGAGTTTGCCCTCAAGAAGAGTCAGAAATCCCTGGACTCCTAAGGAGTCAACTATTAAAGGAACACAACATTTCTGCAAAACCACAGAGAAATATCAAGGTCACTGGAACAGACCTAATTCCCCTAAACAACATAAAGCTTGGCTTGACAATATTGAAGAAATCAAATGGGAAGTGATTATTTTCCACCCATTTCTACCATGTCCTGATTTGCCTTTAAAAGAAAAATAAAAGATAATTTGGTCTAGATAATTAATTATTATAATCATTATTGTCAACGCTGTCAACTTCATCTTTACAAGGAATTAAAATATCATAGTGACATATCCAGGCTGAATCTTAAAAATTGAGGGAGAAGCAACTAGACAGAGAAGGCAGACAAGGACTGAGGAGCTGAAAACACCCCAGGCAGAGCGCAGAGTGAGCTAAGGCATGTTGCTCCACCTTAATCTCTTTTTGGTTACTTAATTTCCCTCCCTTTTCATCTATTATTTTGTGTTTGTTCATGTCTTTCAACCTGTTCAATCCCCTTTATTTAATCTGTTTCTGTGTTGACACTTAACTCTGGATTCCAACCTATTTCTGGTTAGCAACTGCTAACCTTGCAATAGGTCACAAATTCATTCTTTCATTCAATCATTCACTCAATAAGACCATATAATATGGTTTGGTTCTGTGTCCCCACCCAAATATCATCTTGAATTTTTAATCTCCACATGTAGAGAGAGGGACCTGTAATCCCCACGTGTCAAGGGAGAGAGGTGATTGGATCATAATGGGGGTTTCTCCCATGCTGTTCTTGTGATAGTGAGTGAGTTATCACGAGATCTGATTTTTTAAAATTATTATTATACTTTAAGTTCTGGGGTACATGTGCAGATCATGCAGCGTTGTTACATAGGTATACACAGGCCATGGTGGTTTGCTGCATCCATCCCCCGTCATCTACATTAGGTATTCCTCCTAATGTGATCCCCCTCCAGTCCCCCCACCATCTGCTAACCCTCCCCTAGCTCCCCCATCCCCCAGTAGGCCCCGGTGTGTAATGTTCCCCTTCCTGTGTCCATGTGTTCTCATTGTTCCACACCCACTTATGAGTGAGGACATATGGTGTTTGGTTTTCTGTTCTTGTGTCAGTTTGCTGAGAATGATGGTTTCCAGATTTATCCATGTCCCTGAAAAGGACATGAACTCATCCTTTTTTATGGCTGCAGTATTGTATGGTGTATATGTGCCATATTTTCTTTGTCCAGTCTATCATTGATGGACATTTGGGTTGTTTCCAAGTCTTTGCTATTGTGAACAGTGATGCAATGAACCAATACATGTGCATGTGTCTTTAAAACAGAATGATTTATGACCCTTTGGGTATATTCTCAGTAATGGGATTTCTGGGTCAAATGATATGTTTAGTTCTAGATCCTTGAGGAATCACAAAACTCTCTTCCACAATGGTTGAACTAATTTACACTCCCACCAACAGTGTAAAAGCATTCTCCATCTGTTGTCTCCAGATTTTTTAATGATTGCCATTCTAACTGGCGTGAGGTGGTATCTCAATGAGGTTTTGATTTACATTTCTCTAATGACCAGTGATGATGAGCTTTTTTCCATACGTTTGTTGGCTGCAGAAATGTCTACTTTGTAAAAATGTCTGTTCATATCCGTTGCCTACTTTTTGATGGATTTTTTTGTTTTTTTCTGGTAAATTTGTTTAAGAGATCTGATGGCTTTTTATGGGGCTCTCCCCCACTTCACTTTGCCCTTCTCTCTCCTAATGTGTTGTGAAGAAGGTGCCTGCTTCCCCTTCCACCATGACTGTAAATTCCCTAAGGCTACCTCAGTTATGCAGAACTATGAGTCAGTTAAATCTCTTTCCTTCATAAATTACGCAATCTCGAGTAGTATCTCTATAGCAGTGTGAAAATGGGCTAAAACACCATAGAATCTGTGAGGTAAGATGTCTGTTACCTGTAAGGCTCCATGATAGGTACTGAAGGCACATAGAAGAATGAGACCTGCTTCTTGTCATTATGAAAACTACACTCCAATAGAGAAAACAGACATGGATCACAATGTAAATTGTGATATACATTAGCAACTCATTCATTTATTTGTTCTTTCATTAATTCATTATTCAGTAAATATGCATGGAATTCCTGCTATATGCCAGGAATTGTGCTATACCCTGGGGATGCAAGCTTATTTTCTGTTCGTACGTATCTTCTCCCCATTTGCCTTTGAAAGGAAAATAAAAGATAACATGGTCTAGATAATTAATGTCAACATCATAGAACAAGAGTTTATAAATGACCAAAAGAGACACAGTCCCTAGTCTCGTGGAGTTTATAGTCTCCATGTGGAGAAGCTTAAGAGACCACTTGTGTCTTAGAAGACTTCAAGAGGAGGGGTGCTGGGAAAATTGGGTGTTGTGAAAGAAGATTTTCCTTCTCCGTCTATTGCCCGCCTACTGTAAGCACAAACTGCCAACTTCTTGAAGATACTTTGGTTACCCATGGCAACATCTGAAGCAAGCAATAAAGAGCTGAGGAAAGCACACCCTTATGTTGACTTTTCCACACGGCCCTCTGAGTGTGGCGATTGGGAACATAAAAACTCCTGGTTAATTAGGAATGTGTTAGGACCTCATCACTAGAGTGGGCGTGTTGAATTTGAAAGGGATCTTTACAATTTTTTGAGTTTTTTCCTAAAATTTACAAAATGTGTTATTTGAAAAAACTAAGTTCTTTTCACAATTTTAGAAGGGAAAAATACTTGGATGTTTAAAGTTTAGTAAAGCAATTTCAAGTTCTTACATGACCTGGGCTCAGTCATCTCTCTGATCATATCCTTTCCCACTCCTCCTTTTGCCTTCATTTTATTGAGTAGTCTTCCTGTTCCCTAATAGCCTGTTTTCTCTTTTCCCTGGGACATTGCACATGTTTTCCTTTTTTTCTTCCTGTGACTTCCTTTCTTCCTGTATCTCTCTCTTTCCAAAATGTCTTCTTATCCTGACTTCTAACATCACTTATCATTCAGATTATACCAATTTACTTCTTAGCTTTGACTATAAAACCTACAATGAGAGGATGCCTTTACTATGCTTTTCATAGTCCATGACCTCCTCCATCACTAACAAATTCATTGTTTTAATACTTTACTCAAATATCCTCTTTTCCCCATTCCAGTGGGAACACCATGGCAACAGGGCTGTGGCTACTATGTTCACAAGTTTATTCCTAAGTCCAGCCCAGTAATTACAAGATAAATATTAGTTGAATTAATGAACAAATCAGAATCATCAGTAAATATAATTTCTACTGAGAATAATCACATCAGTCAGCTATTGCAATGTAACAAATCACCCCAGTGGCATGAAATGGAGGGCAACTTTCATTCTCACACTCAAATCTCTGCAGGTGTGGTTGTGATGGCTTTCCTTCAACCTGCAAGTCATGGGTCAGTTGGAACAGTGCTGCTCTACATGCCTCTCATTCATCTGGGGCCAGCGTAGAACTGCCTTCACAAAGTTGTGACGGTAAGAGCAATCTGACATAGTTGACTCCAACTTCCTTCTGATCTCCAAGCTGTCCTTTGTCACTCCTGGGTGTAGGCTAAGCTAACTTTGGGATGAATTTATAGTTCAACTTAAAGCAAGGTTAATAATAGTCCCTCCCTAAAACTAACCTTCCTTTTGCTCAGGGATGAAAACTGCTTTTGTAAGCCTAATGAAAACCATAAAAAAATAGGATTATGGGAGGAGCAGGAACTATACTATAAGACAGTCATAGTTTCTATAATCCCTTATTATTTAGGATTCATGTGGCCAGAGGTCATAAGATTTGTGACTTCTTCAATTGCTCCCATAGATAACATCATTATTATAGAAACTACGGTTGGTGTTTTGAAATATCTTTAAGACTGACTCCACTAGGACTCATGATTCATGACTCAGCTGAACCTTTGGCCCAACCCAAAGGCATACTTTCCATACCCCTATGATTTCATTCCCAACCAACTAGCAGCACCCATTCCCTAGGCCCCTGCCTATCTAATTGTCCATGAAAACCCTAGCCTCTAAGCCTTGGGGAGATTGATTTGAGTGATAATTCCAGTTCTCCCATATGGGCCAGCCTCCATCAATTAAACTCCTTCTCTACTGCAGTATCACAGTTTCAGTGAATTGATTTTGTCTGTGTAGCAAGCAGAAAGAACCCACTGGACATAGCAAGCAGGTCTGGGGAAGCTTTTTCTCATGGTAATGACAGAAGTACAAGAGGCAGAGTTCAACTATACAAGGACATCTCAAGTCTTTGCCTGTTTCGTGTGTATTAACATTCTATTATCAAAACAAGTCATATGGCTAAGCCCACATTCATAAATGGGAAATATACTCTGTCCACAGGGAGTGGCTGATAGGACTATCTGTTTAACAATAATTCAAGGTACCATAACCACTCAAGATACAAGGATCAATTTATAATCTAGCCAACACTGATTTCATGAAGTTGTTTTTCACAGTCAATTATTCAGCAGATTTTACTCATACTGCACTATGCTAGATTGCTTGCAAAATCCACAATTAGAAAATGAGTCATGGAATCTGCCACCAGCAGCATATAAGTAAGATAAAACATCTCTATAGATGATTAGTCTACAAGAAATTATATTATATGCTTAGCAAATACTACATATCATAGAGCAGATAGCAAAGATTTTAGAGTGAGGCAGACCAGGTTTGCTAACTGTCCAAATGTGGGTAGTTGTTTAAATTCCCAAGTCTCCTTTGCCTCCCCTGTGAAATGGGTAACAGTACCTACATCTCATAGGGTGGCATCAAACCAAAATGGCTCAGGCTGTGTGCTATGACTGGTGCAGAATAAGCACTCCATACACATCTGTTCTCTCTCTTTGCATCCTTTTGCCCTATTATGCCCTTGTCAAGACCAAATTACAGAGGACAGAATCTCATCATTTGCTAAAAATTGTGAATGTCATTAGCTGCTTGATTTTATCTCTGTTGGGAGGCCACTTTGATATGTGGTTCATTAACATGAAATCTTCAAGGAATGAAGTATGAGTTTGACCTCATTGTTTTTTTTTTTTTAGTTTTACTTTAAATTCTGGGATACATGCACAGAACATGTAGGTTTGTTACATAGGTATAAATGTGCCATGGTGGTTTGCTGCAACCTGTCAACCCATCATCTAGGTGTTAAGCCCCCTATTCATTAGGTATTTGTCCTAATACTCTCCCCTCCCCTTACCTCCCAACCCCCTACAGCCCCCTGGTGTGTGATGTTCCCTCCCTGTGTCCATGTGTTCTCATCATTCAACTCCCACTTATGAATGAGAACATGTGGTTGGTTTTCTGTTCCTTTATTAGTTTGTTGAGAATGATGGCTTCCCGCTTCATCCATGTCCATGTAAAGAACATGAACTCATTCTTTTTTATGGCTACATAGTATTTCATGGTGTATATGTGCCACATTTTCTTTATCCGGTCTATTATTGATGGGTATTTGGATTGGTTTCAAGTCTTTGCTATTGTGAATAGTGCTGCAATAAACATATGTGTGCATGTGTATTTATAGTAGAATGATTTATATTCCTTTGGGTATATAACCAGTAATGGGATTGCTGGGTCAAATGGTATTTCTGGTTCTAGATCCTAAGGAATCACCACACTATTTTCCACAATACTTGAACTAATTTACACCACCACCAACAGTGTAACAGTGTTCAATTTATTTCTCCACAGCTTTGCCAGCATCTGCTGTTTCCTGAATTTTTAATAATTGCCATTCTAACTGGTGCAAGATGGTTATCTCATTGTGGTTTTGATTTGCATTTCTCTAATGATCAGTGATAATAGGTTTGTTTTCATATGCTTTTTGGCAGCATAAATGTCTTCTTTTGAGAAGTGTCAGTTCATATCCTTTGCCCACTTTTTGATGGGTTGTTTGATTTTTTTTTTCTTGTAAATATATTTAAGTTCCTTGTAGGTTCTGGATATTAGACCTTGTCAGATGGGTAGATTGCAAAAATTTTCTCTCTTCCTGTAGGTGCCTGTTCACTCTGATGATAGTTTCTTTTCCTGTGCAGAAGCTTTTTAGTTTGATTAGATCTAATTTGTCAATGTTGGCTTTTGTCGCCGTTGCTTTTGGTATTTTAGTCATGAAGCCTTTGCTCATGCTTATGCCCTCAAAACCTATTGCCTAGGTTTCCTTCTAGGCCTTTTATGGTTTGGGGTTTTGCATTTAAGTTTTTAATCCATCTTGAGTTAATATTTGTATAAGGTGTAAGGAAGGAGTCCAGTTTCTGTTTTCTGCAAATGGCTAACCAGTTTTCCCAGCACCATTTATTAAATAGGTATTCCTTTTTCCATTGCTTGTTTTGCCAGGTTTGTCAAAGATCAGATGTCTGTGGATGTCTGGTGTTATTTCTGAGGCCTCTGTTCTGTTTAGTTGGCCTCTGTTCTGTTTAAATATCTGTTTGGTACCAGTACCAGACTGTTAGGGTTACTGTAACTTTGTTGTATAATTTAAAGTCAGGTAGCGTGATGCCTCCAGCTTTGTTCTTTTTGCTTAGGATTGTCTCAGGTATACAGGATCTTTTTTGGTTCCATATAAAATTTAAAGTAGTCTTTTTCTAATTCTGTGAAGAAAGTCAACGGTAGCTTGATGGAAATAGCATTGAATGTATACATTACTTTTCATGATATTTATTCTTCTTATCCATAAGGATGAAATTTTTTTCCATTCGTTTGTGTTCTCTCTTATTTCCTCAAGCAGTAGTTTGTAGTTCTCCTTGCGGGGTCATTCATGTCCTTTGTAAGTTGTATTCCTAGGTACTTTATTCTCTTTGCAGCAGTTGTAACTGGGAGACCTCATTTCTTAGAGCCTATCATCTTACACATCTATTTGGATTGTTTTCCCCTAAGTACATCATCCTGCCTTTAACAACTCCAAACAGCTTCTAAAACACCTCTGCTAATTGATACCTTTTTGTACTCACCTGTTTTCTATCCATGGGTTGTCTTGCCCACCACACACTTTCAACTCTCACCCTTACATATGTGATGCCCTAATCTATAACCAAATCAGAGGTCCACATCTACATGTCAAATTGCTTATTGGATTTTTCTAAATGAAGATCAAGCTGGTATCTCAAATACGATGTATTAAACACTGAATGTGAAGTCCAGTCTCTGAGGCTGCACTTCTCCAGGGTTCTTTAATTGAGTGAACAGCTTCACCGTCCATCCAGCCACAAAGCTTAAAACCTCACGGTTGCCTTTGATTTATCCTCTTCCCTCATCATGGTAATCCATTCAATTTGTAGTTTGGTCAAGATGACTTTGTCTGTGCAGCAACATAAAACCCTAATATCAACCAACTCAAACAGAAAGAACATAGCAATTGGTTTAGGGAAGAGCAGTCACCAGGTATTGGGTTTCAGAACCACTTTGCCGCAAGTTTCCTGGCTTCTCCAGCTCTATCCTCCGCATGTAAGCTTCACTGCCACAGTGACCACAGACGGGCCATAGCAACTCCAGGCATCATTGTCTATAAAATAATACCCAGAGCTTCCATCAGCAGAAATGTCTGTCTTAGGAGTGAGGACCCCTTCCATAGGCATTGCCTGATGTTTCATAAGCACAAACGTTCATTCCTAAACCAGCAAAGAGAATAAATGTACCATGCTTGGTGTGGACCACGACACCAATTACTCTTAATCCCAGTCCTTGACAATAAAATCTAATTAGCATCACATATTTTACCTCCTCAACACCTTGAGCCTCTTCCTGCCCATGTTACCACCCCAGTTAAAACATTCAGTGCCTCTCACAGGAACTATACATTTCTGCCCTACTGGTTTTCACATCTCTGAACTTTCTACAACTTCCTGCCCCGATCCCTTTTTGTAGATTCAGCAAATATAACTTTCTGATAGAGATCACATTATGTCACTTCTTAGAACACGTTTATGTTTTCTCGTAGGACAGACTTCATACTATACAACTGGACATTTGACTCCTTCAAAATTTGACACAGTTCCTTTTTCATTACTATTTTCTGCTAATCTTAACAGTTTATGTTGTGCCTATATGATGTTATAGTAGCAAGGCATGATATATTATACTGTCTTTTTTCTTTATTGAGACAGAATGTTACTCTGTTACCCAGGTTGGAGTTCAGTGGTGTGATCTCGGCTCACTGCAACCTCTGCCTCCCACTCAACCAGTCCTCCCACCTCAGCCTCCTGAGTACCTGGGAACACAGGCGTGCACCATCACACACAGCTAATTTTTTGGTAGAGACAGGGTTTTTCTATGTTGCTGAGGCTGGTCTCAAACTCCTGAAATCAGACAATCCGCCCACCTTGGCCTCCCAAAGTGCTGGGAATAAAGGCATGGACTACCATGCCTGGACACAGGGCTGGCTTGCTTGCTTATTTATTTATTTATTCACTTAGACAAGGTCTAGCTCTATTGCCCAGGCTGGAGTGCAGCGGTGTGATCATAGCTCACTGCAGCCTCAACGTGCTAGGCCGAAGCAGTCCTCCTGCCTCAGCCTCCCAAGTAACTAGGCCTACTAGATTTGCACTACCATGTCTGGCTACATTTTTTATTTTTTTACTTTTTTGTGGAGATGAGACCTTGCCATTTTTCCCAGGTTGGTTTCAAACTCCTGGCATAAAGTAACCCTCTGCCTCATCCTCCCAAAGTGCTACGTTACAGGAATGAGCCATTGCCCAGTTCATGTTAATTTTTTCTTTCCATTATCTCAATTACTCTGCACACTTCTCTGTGAGATAGATACTATCGACATTGACACTTCATAGAAAAGGAAGCTCAGATACAGGCAGGCCAAGTAATCTTTCCAAAGTCAACTAGAGACTTGTACAGCGGAAGTTTAGAAGCAGGGCCGTCGGACCCCGAGACCTGTGTTCCTGACCATGAAAGCACATCACCTTCCTCTTGCCTCCGCCTCAACCCTATGTACAAGTCATCTCACACTTCTTAAGTGTTTTTTGAGGAAGCCTGGTAAGATTTTGTCTTCCTGGGTTTAATAAAGTTGTTATTCCAGCCCAGAATGTTCACTGCCTTCAGTCTTACTTTTTTTTTTTTTTTTTTTTTTTTTGAAACAGAGTCTCACTCTGTCACCCAGGCTGGAGTACAATGGTGTGATCGCAGTTCACTGCAACCTCCGCTTCCTGGGTTCAAGTGATTCTCCTGCCTGAGTCTCCTGAGTAGCTGGGACTACAGAAGCATGCCACCATGCCCAACCAATTTTTTGTATTTTTAGTAGAGACAGGGTTTCACCATGTTAGCAATGATGGTCTCAAACTCCTAACCTTGTGATCTGCTTTTCTCAGCCTCCCAAAGTGCTGGGACCACAGGCATGAGCCACCACATCCAGCCCAGTCCTACTTTTATACTTTCTCTGACACCACCAACTCCAGACAAAATTATTTCTCTTTTCCCCATGACCCCCTGCTTGATTGTCACATAAATCCATCTCTTGCACCAGAGTCTGAACTGTTTCATTTAGAGACAACAGGTCTTTGCTCAGTTCTTCACAGCATTGTAGCCCTATGGTTTATATTTATCCAAAATAGTCCAAATGTTTTTTGAGAATATACTCTGGGCAAGACAGTGCTAGTTACCTTGTGATAAAGACATTAAAGGCCCAGTTGCTATCCCCAAGAGGTAAGCAAGCTAGTGAGAGAGGTAGATACACAAACAAAGGATTTCAAGGAGAGAGAAATGTACAGGGTCTAAGGTACTATATAAGCATATCTTTGAGTTAATTTCATGAATGCTTTCTGTAGATTTATAACAGTGCCCATGAATCGATCCCTCACTGGTGAGCTAAGAGCTCTGCATGCATGTTTTCACAGGCTTTGGGATGTTGTTCCTCCACTCCCGATGATGCTTCTATGTGGAAGCAAGCCTATTAGCAAAATGCTGACTTTTTTCTCCACGCCCATACCCAGTTCCCCCCAGGGACAAAGTGTGATTTGACATGATTGAAAGGAGAAGTCAGGTACATTTAGGCTGGCCTCATCCTCACCTCTTGTGAAGGAGTGTGCGTACAGAGGATGTATGTTTCCTGTTGCTCTCAGCTATGTAGGGGAGCTCAGCCTCATGTCACACTGACAATATCACACACCAATTGTGTATCATAATTCTACTCATTCTCTGACCCTGTGCCTTTTGTGATGCTGCAGGGGCCTTTGTAGACTGAAAGCAAGGAAGCTCAGAAGAATGGAAAACTACAACAAATCCAAGGTGGAATCCATGGATCAATGTTTCAGCCTCCCCCGCTTCAGTGGATAAGCCTAGCGATGGGGGTTTAACAATGTGTCCTTTAGATTATTTTGCTGAAACATAACAACATGCACTTACATTGGCTTTCCCTTTTTTTCTCTTTCTTACTCTCCCTACTTTCTCACTCCTTCTTTCTGGAACACCTGTTAAACAAACCACTTATATCAAAGCTCTTACCTTAGGCTCTGCTTCCAAGATAACTCAAATTAAGACAGATAACATGAGGACCTGGTTTATAATCCATCTCTCAGCTCTGTATTCTCAGTATTTGTTCCATTCCAAGAGGATTTTCCCAAGAGCACCTGAGAAATGGTGTGAGTCACTATGATTGGTCCTTGCCCATGTTAAATGGAATCCTGTGGCCAGGGAGTTGCAGTGTACCAGTTAGTTAGCAGAGCTGAGTTCCATGCTCAGCCCAGAGCTGGATGTTGTGATCAGCCTTACCAGCGTCACCTGTGCAGACAGTCAAAGAATGTTTTCATGGAAAATCAGCGTTAATTACTAAAAGGAGGGAGAATAAATGTTAGGGAAGTCAAGCAATGTATGCTCATTAAGGAAAACCACCAAAGAGTCCCTTCAGCTATAGATAGCACAGGTGACTCTGACAACAGAAATGAGAAAGAAGCATCTTTTTTTTTTTTTTTTTGAGACGGAGTTTCACTTTTGTTACCCAGGCTGGAGTGTAATGGCACGATCTCGGCTCACCACAACCTCCACCTCCTGGGTTCAGGCAATTCTCCTGCCTCAGCCTCCTGAGTAGCTGGGATTATAGGCACACGCCACCATGCCCAGCTAATTTTTTTGTACTTTTAGTAGAGATGGGGTTTCACCATGTTGACCAAGATAGTCTCGATCTCTTGACCTAGTGATCCACCCACCTCGGCCTCCCAAAGTGCTGGGATTACAGGCGTGAGCCACCACGCCCGGCCTAAAGAAGCATCTTTGCCAGGGAAATGATAGCATTGTCTGTTAGGATTGGAAGTGATCTGGGATACAATTTCACCCAAACTTAAATTATTGGAAAAGTTCAGAGAAAGACTAAGCCCATTAGCTTGAGGTAGTCCAGACAACACTTGGTAGTTCTGGATTAGAAACCCAAGACTCCAACCTTCCAGTGCAGAATCAAGGTCCTTCTACTTGCCCATTCCTCCCTCCCAGTGGCTGCTTCCTCAGAGAGCCCAGCATCTCAGAATTGCAGACTATAGGATCACACTTTAAAAACAACATATTATTATAAAAATGATAGGCTTGGCTAGAAGACAGGTCTCTTTCTGAATTTACTAATTCAGACTATTAAGTCTCATCTGTGTCTACAAAGAAAGATGGTGACTCTTAATTTACTTAGCTTACAAGACTATATTTCTTGCTACACACATAGCGCCTGGGACAGTCCCTGACTCAGCTCTCAGCTGCCCTGTTTTCATGATGATTTAGCAAACAGCAGAGAAAAGAGACTTGAAGGGAAGGAGAAAACCATTTGGCTGGAAGCCTTCCCAGCAGAGGTGGGTTTTTCTTCAGCTTTGAAAGACAGGGCAGACATAGGTTGGCTGAGAAGGAGGTACAACGTGGGGGTGGGGAAACAGAGATAAGAGTGTTTGGGGAAGGAGCAACCTGTTTTGAAGTGAGAACAAAGGAACTGAATTTGAATGAATAAATAAATCACAGATGATTAGGGTGAAGACTATAATATAAATTTCAACATCCTTGACAGCATAAAGTGTTGCCTACAGAATGAAGCTGTGGAAGTGGAGGGGAGGGGAAATGGAGGAAAGAGAAGCTAAATTTAACAGACACTATCAAACAGTAGAAAAGAGTTTAAGCTTATTATTAGAGTTGCAAAGAGAACCGACAAAACTTAAAGTACAACGATGGTACTAGCAAATGCTGGGAAAAGGATGGAATGAGAAGGGAGAAAAATGGTAAATCAAAAAATCTAGTTTCAAGTGTAGTAAATAGAGTCACGGAGGCCAACAAGAGAATAAATGAAGGCAGAAACAGAATGGAAGAAAGGCTGTTTGTGAGTACTGGCATTCAGAGTGAGGAGAGAGAAATATTCACTTCCACCATGAGCTTTACTGTGCTGTTTGAACCATTACCATGTGCATGCTTTGCTCTGAAATCTGAAGAAGAAATTCCATAATTCAGCAGTTGCCCCATTGGCATGAACTGTGTTTCTGTTCTGTACCCAGCACTGCACTTGGGCTGGGAACTAGATGAATGAAAGAACAAAGCATTAAGTGTTATAATGGAAGAAGCTTTCTGGTTAGGAGACGTATAAGAAGGACATTAGAAAGAATTCCCAAAAAAGTAAAACAGAAGATGGACATGAAAATGAAGAAGAGTTTATCAAATGATTCAGCAAGGGTACGAGAGGCAGATGCCAAAATACCTAAAATAACAGAGGCATGGAATGCAGTGAAATCGTCTTGCAACTGCAGATTGTGCAATTTGTTTATGCATTTGGTGCTAAATTATAATACTGCAGGGATAAATCAGCCCAAATAAGGAAGGGCTTATTTATCACTATTTATCACATTAGGAGGTCTGGATTGTCTTCGGCAGACCAAGGATCACAAACTCAAATACATAGCTCCCTCAGTCAGATTCTCAAAAGTAAGAGAAGAGGAGGGGGAAAGATGATGGTAGATGGAAGAGTACGTGCCTGAGCTGGGCAGAAGGTGCAGGTGGTACAGCAGATTGTTGCCTAGATTTTCTAGTTTTGAAAATAAAGCTAGGAATCAAGAGTTTTATGTGAAAACTGTTGGCAATTTTATTAGTTAGGCTACTTTATGCTGTGTTATAACAACAACAACAACAACTCTAATGCTCAATGGAGTATCATTAAAAAGATTTATTTTTCACTCACACAAAGCCCAGATGGGTAGAACAGCTCTCTTCCATGTTGTACCTATGTCAGCAGGGATCAAGGGTCTTCAAGGTCATTGAACCAAGGGTGAAGAAGTACATTGCCTCTTAACAGCATTGACCCAGGCACCTACTGTCTGGAATGAGTTACTTGCCCTCAATCTAACTTTAAGGGAGACTAAGAAGTATAATGGCACACACGGGTATTTAATAAGAACTCAATATATCTGCCATGCCAACTAATACGATCATGTTATTTTTAAATACCATATGATGCCATTAATTATGGTTTTGGCAGAAGAGTGGGCAGTTTAAGAAGATCTCTGCTATAGTCAAAGATTGGAGATACTTTAGAAATATCACATTTTCATTTTACAAAAAATAATTCCAGAAGCTGTGTGGAAGATCGACCAGAAGGGCAGCACTAGAGGCGGGATGATTATTGAAATTGCCCGGAGACACCCTATTGAGGAGCTGAAACAGGAAAGGAACAATCGGATTAGGAAAGAAGAGGTGCTCACAAGTGCTACTAACTCTTGGTTTACATCCTTGGTTCATAAGAGGAGGATGTCCACAAAGTTTGTGTGACCTGCCCAAGGTTGCAAAGTTAATAAGCAGCTGTTCAAAGCATTACTCCAGCACACCTTTTATCCCTTTGGTAGAATGGTCGAAAAAAAACTAATAGATATATAAAATCTTTGACTTTGAGAATTAGGCTTTGAGGAGCTTATCTAACCCAAACACTCAATGCCATCAGATTTTGTTCATAACTGATTTTAAATGTGAACCTCCTCAAAGATATTATTTGCTTCTTAACTTATAAGACCTGCCAATGGGTAAACATCAAATAGATAATGTATTCATTTTCCAACCTTGATTTAGACTCTTTTTCTTTCCTTCTGGGAAATCTTTAGCTTAAGAAAGAAATATTTTTATCTTTCTCACCTCTAAACGTGTCCTAGTGCTGGAGCAGTTGGCATTCTAATCAGCGTGGCTCCCAACCATCTGTGATGAGATTTCTTTGGGAGGATTCAACTCAGTCTCTAATACTCAGAAGTAGTTAATCCACTTGAGCTTAAAGCAGAAAGAAAATAGAGGAAGGAAAATTGCTGGGAGGGAGGGAATAGTAGTAAGGAATGTAGGGGAGGGTGAATTAAATGAAACAGTGTGATCTTTTTTTATTTTTTTGTCCTAAACCTTCAGAAAATGAGGACATAATGCATCTGTATAAGAGCACATAAAAGTTAATGTGAAGCAAAAATGTTTCATATTAATTATATGGAAGTTTCATAGCAGGGATTGGGATGGTTATTTTACGCTATCATTTCAGCTGATCTGTCCTATTTCCCCATGTGATAGTTGATGTTATCCCTATTTAATAGATGAGAAAAGTAAGACTCAAAAACATACCATATCAAAAACTGTCAGAGAATCCTTTTATTTAAACTCAAAGTCTGAGTATTTTGTTTTCAATACCCCTAATAACAGTCTTATATTATAATTCAGCAAATTTTTATCAAATATTTACCATAAACCCCAAATTATGATGCAATTAATCTTATTTCATCCTTAAAATAATCGTATGAGGTCAGTATTATTATTCCAAATTTTTATAACTAAGGGAATTGGGGTGCAAAATAAAGAGAATTAAGTGCCTGAGGTTTTATTAAGTGTCCGTAGAAATACAAAACAGGAATTCAAGTTCCCGGAAAACTAGGTCTCTTCAAGTTGGCCTTTTTTCTGCTCTCTTTGGAAAAATCCTTCTCATATTGGCATCTCTCCCAACTTCTTAGCCTTTTATGATTTTTCTCCCTTTGTCTAGAGGACCTACTGAAAGAAATATTTAGGAAGAAAGTCACTTAATTATTACAACCACTTGGGAACATATATGTTATCAGTGTTTATTCTTCCATTAACAATATAGGGCATATGTTAACAGATTAGCCAGTTAAGGGCCACTACTTTGGTGAAAAGGTCAAAAGATCTGAGTGTGAAGTTGGTATCTGAGGCATCTTTGTTATGAGATTTTGAGCAAATATAAAAAACGCCACTGCTGGAACATCAACCTGGATCATATGTTCAAGAGGTCCAGCATACAATTAAAAATATACATAGAAATCCAAGGAAGAAGAAAAATGTGACCTGTATCAAAACACAAAGTTGTCAATAGAAACAGTCACAGAGGTGATTCAGATGATTAAATTAGTAGACAACAACTTTAAAATAGCTATTGAAATTATGTCCAAGAAAAGGATGGACATATGAGAAAATAGATGGAGGATCTCAGCAGAGAAATGAAAACTGTAAAAAAGAACCAAATGGAAGATCTAGAATTGAAACATGCATTACCAAAAGTAAAAAATTAACTGGATGATTATACTGAAGATTTTTGTCTATTTATTATACGAAATACTGACAAGAGCATAATAAAACCTCAATTATAATTAAGAATATGTATATTTTTAACTTAATATTATTGTATTTTGCTTTATAAAGTTTTAAATTCTGTTATTAGATGCACAACAATGATGGTTATTTTTATGTGTCAACTAGATTGGGCCATAGGTGCCCAGACACTTTGTCAAACAGTTTTCTGGCTACATCTATGAGTGGGTGTTTTAGATGAGGTCAACATTTGAATTGCTAGACTGAATACAACTGATTGCCTTCTGTAATGTGGATAGGCCTCATTCAATTAGTTGACAGCCTCAATAGAATAAAAAGTTTGACTCTCCCAAGGGTAACAGGGAACCCTCCTGCTTTATTGTCTTGAATTGAGACATAAGTTATTTTTCTATCTTCAGACTAGAACTGAAACATCAACTCTTCCTGTGTCCTCCAGCTCTCAGACTGGAACTACATGATTGGCTCTCCTGGATCTCCAGCTTACCAACTGCAGATCTGGGGACTCCTCACCTTTCAAAACTACATGAGCTAATTTGTCTTATGGTTTTTTACGACTGCATAGTATTCCACAGTGTATACACACCACATTTTCTTTATCCAATCTGTGAATGATGGGCATTTAGGCTGATTTCATGTCTTTGCTATTGTGAATAGGGCTGCAATGAACATATGAGTGCATGTGTCTTTGTGGTAGAATGATTTATATTCCTTTGGATGTATACCAATTAATGGGATTGGTGGGTTAAATGGTAGGTCTGCTTTTAGCTCTTTCAGGAATCACCACACTGCTTTCCACAATGGTTTAACTAATTTACGCTCTCACCAACTGTGTATAAGCATTTCTTTTTCTCCACAATCTTGAAGCATCTGTTATTTTTCTTTTCCTTTTTAGTTATAGCCATCCTGAGTGGTGTGAGATGGTATCTCATTGTGGTTATATTTGCATTTCTCTAATAATTGAGCTTTTTTTCCATATGCCTGTTGGTTGCATGTATGTCTTCTTTTGATAAGTGTTCATATCTTTTGCCCATTTCTCAATGGGGTTGTCTTTTTTTACTTGTAAATTTGTCTTTTTTTACTTGTAATTTGTTTAAGTTCCTTATAGATGCTGGCTATTAGACCTTTGTCAGATCATAGTTTGCAAATATTTTCTCTCATTCTGTAGGTTGGCTGTTTATTCTGTCAATTTTTTTCCTGTATAGAAGCTCTTAAGTTTAATTAGATCCTGTTTGTCAATTTTTGCTTTTGTTGCAATTGCTTTTGACATCCTTGTCATGAAATATTTGCCTATTCCCACATCCAGAATGGCATTCCCTAGGTTGTCTTCCAGACTTTTTATAGTTTTGGGTTTTACATTTAATTATTTAATACATTTTGAGTTGATTTTTGTGTATGGTATAAAAAAGGGGTCCACTTTCAATCTTCTGCATATAGTCCTGTTATCACAGCACTATTTATTGAATAGGGAGTCCTTACCCATCACTTCTTTTTGTCAGCTTTTTCTTGAAGATCAGGTGTTTGTAGGTGTGACCTTATTTCTGGGTTCTCTGTTCCTTCCATTGGTCTATATGTCTGTTATTGTGCTAGTACCATGCTGTTTTGGTTACCATATTCCAGTATATAGTTTGAGGTCAGGTAATGCCTCCAGCTTTGTTCTTTTTGCTTAGGATTACCTCAGCTATTCAGGCTTTCTGGTTCCATATGAATTTTTAAAAAGTTATTTCTAGTTCTTGCAGCTGATAGCTTGCAGTGAATGCTGAGAATGAGTACTCAGACAATTCCAGCTGAGCAGGGCAGGGAGCAACTCTTCTGAGATAGTGCTGCTCCAAGACCCCTCCACCACGTATTTATTGAAAGAGCTTGTTAAACCACAAACATCTACTAGACTGCTTTTTGAAGCCAGGTCCTGAGGCACATATGACATCATAAAAGCAATCAAACCACATTCTCAAGAGGCTGTTTTCAGTGTTCCTTATCACACGCCCCACTCCTTGTCCTGTTTTCAGGGATAAGGAGTTACAGTCTCATGCACAAACAAAACACACACAGTGCCTCAGTATTTTTCCATGCCCTGACCTCAAATGCCTTGGACATAAGCTTGAATATGTTGCTATGCATCCCCCACGGTTCTGTGATGAATGACATTGGTAGTTTGATTGGAATATTACTGGATCTGTAAATTGCTTTGGGCAGTATGGCCATTTTAATAATACTTATTTTTTCTATTTGTGAGCATGGAATGTTTTACCATCTGTTTGGGTCATCTCTGATTTCTTCAAGCAGTGTTTTGTAATCCTCATTGTAGAGATCTTTCACCTTTCTGATTAGCTATATTCCTAGGTATTTTATTATTTTGCTGCAATATGAATGAAATTGCTTTCCTGATTTGGCTCTCAGCTTGGCTCTTGTTGGGTATAGAAACGTTAGTGATCTGTGTACATTGATTCTGCATCCTAAAACTTGATGAAATTGTTTATTAGCTGAAGGAACTTTTGGGTAAAATCTATGGGGTTTTCTAGGTATAGAATCATATTATCTGAAAACAGGGATAGTTTGACTTTCTCTCTTACAAATAGGAAGAGAGAAAGTCAAACTATCCCTGTTTGACTTTCTGTTTCCATGATTTTTATTTTTTTCTCTTGACTAATCAGTCAAGAGACTATGTTGAATAGAATGGTGAGAGAGGCCGTTTTTGTCTTATGCTGGTTTTCAAGGTGAATGCTTCGAGCTTTTCCTCATTCAGTATGATGTTGGCTGTGGGTTTGTCATAGATGGTTCTCATTATTTTAAGTGTGTTCCTTCAATACATAGTTTGTTAAGAGTTTCTAACATGAAAACATTTGAATTTTTTCAAAATACTTTTCTGCATCTATAGAAATAATCATGTGATTTTCAACATTATTCTCTCTATGCAATGAATCACGTTTATTGCTTTGCAGATGTCAAACCAATCTTGCATCCAGGGATGAAGACTACATGATCATGGTGGATTAGCTTTTTGATGTCCTGATGAATTCTGTTTGCCAATATTTTCTTGCAGATTTTTGCATCAATATTTATCAAGAATATTGGCCTGAAGTTTTATATTTTATTGCTCTTGTGCCTCATCCGGGTTTTAGTATCAGTATGATGCTAGCCTCATAGAACAAGATGGGGAACAGTCCCTCATCTGGAATTTTTTAGAATAGTTTTAATAGGAATGATACCAGATCTTCTTTGCATATCTAGTAGAATTTGGCTGTGAATCCATCTGGTCCTGGGCTTTTTCTTGGTTGGCAGGTTATTTATTACTGATTAAATTTAAGAGCTAATTATTAGTCTTTTCAGGGAGTCAGTTTCTTCCTGGTTTAGTCTTGGGAGGGTATAGTGTCTAGGAATATATCCATCTCTTAGTTTTTTAAGTTTGTGCGTGTAGAGATGTTCATAGTGGTTTCTGATGGTTATTTTTATTTCTGTGGGGTCAGTGATAACATCCCCTTTGTCACTTCTGAATGTGTGTATTTGGATCTTCTCTCTTTTCTTCTTTATCAACATAGGTAGTGGCCTATCTTATTAATTTTTTCAAACAACAAAGTCATGGATTTACTAATCTTTTGAATGGTTTTTTATGTCTTGATTTATTTTAGTTCAGCTGTGCTTTAGATTATTTCTTGTCTTCTGCTAGCTTTTGGGTTGATTTACTCTTTCTTCTCTGGTTCTTTCAGTTGTGATATTAGGTTGCTAATTTGAGATCTTTCTAACTTTTAAATGTGGGCATTTAATGCTATAAATTTTCCTCTTAACTTTGCCTTAGTGTATTTTTGTTATCATTAGTTTCAAAGAACGTCTTGATTTTCTGCCTAAATTTTACTGTTTACCCAAAAGTCATTCAAGAGCAGGTTTTTTGTGTAGAAACTTGCAGGGGCTCTCTGTATTTCCTGAATTTGACTGTCGGTCTCTCTTGCAAGAGTGGGAAAGTTTTCATGGACAATATCCTAAAATACATTTTCCAAGTTATTTGCTTTCTCCCCTGTTCCTTTCAGAGATGCTAGTGATTTGTAGACTTAGAATCTTTACAGAATTCCGTATTTCTTGGAGGTTTTATTTGTTCTTTTTTATTCTTTTTTTATTATTTTTATCCAACTCTCTTATTGAGAGCAAACCTGCTCTTGAATGACCTTTGGGTAAACAATAAAATTAAGGCAGAAATCAAGACGTTCTTTGAAACTAATGATAACAAAAATACACTAAGGCGAAGTTAAGAGGAAAATTTATAGCATTAAATGCCCATATTAAAAAGTTAGAAAGATCTCAAATTAGCAACTTGAAGAGAGCCAGTCTTCAAGTTCTGAGATTCTTTTTTCAGCTGAGTCTATTCTGCTGTTAATACTTATGATTTCATTATAAAACTCTTATAGAGTGTTTTTCAACTCTATCAGATCAGTTAGGTTCTTGTTATACTGGCTACCTTTTCTGTATCCTTTTATTGTGATTCTTATTTTCCTTGGATTGGGTTTTGCCATTCTCCTGATTCTTAATGTTTCTTTGTTTCCATTCATAATCTGACTTTTATTCCTGTCATTCCAGCCAACTCAGCCTAGTTAAGAACACTTATGGGAAAATTAGTAGAGGACATAAGACACTCTGGCCATTTGAATTGCCAGAATTCTTATGTTGGTTCTCTCACCTCTGCATGTGGGTGTTCCTTTAACTGCTGGGTAGATCCGGTACAGTCAATAGCGTTCTGTTCTGAATATTTTCACAGAGCTGAAGGTTTCTGCAGGGTCTTTATTTGTAGCTGGCTTTTGTCTTTGGTTTCATAGAAAGGTATGTTAGCAAAATATTTTTCGTGTTGAGTTTGTGGTGTGATCCAGCAGGTGGCACTTACGTGTAGTGGGCAGTTGGTAGGCTCTTGCTCAGTTGTGTGGCTCCCCTTTTATCCTTACAGTTGCAGCCATGTTTCCTCTCAATGCTCTGAAAGTGCGGGCTCCTCTTCCACTTAAGTCATGGTTATAGATTACAAATTGGCACTCTCAGGCTGCCCACCAGTTTTAGGGTGATCTTAGGGTTTATATTTCCTCTCCAATTTCAAGGCAGCAGAGTAAGGAACCTTAGTAGTGGTTGTGACTGAGGGTCTTTTGCTTGTCTGAAGTTCTTAAATAGTATATAAAAGTCAATAATTTTATAAGAGAAAACTAAAATATTATATTGCACTAAAATTAAGAACATTGGCTCACATCAATAAACATCGTTAAGAGGACCAAAACGAAAGCCATTGGGAAAGAGAAGATATTTATAAGATATATATTTGACAAAAGTCTGATCCAGGATATATAAATAAAGGCTATAAATTGATAAGTAAAAGATAAACAATCCAATAGGAAAGTTGATTTAAAAATTTGAAGGTACTTCAAGAAAGAAAAGGCAATAAAGTTGAAAAAGGTGCTTAATAAAGGATCCATCAGAAGCATGAAAACTCAGACCAAATAAAGTATCACTACCCACCACAGGAATGGACAACATTTTAAAAAGTCAAGCCAAAGCAAGGGTTATTGAGTATGTGAAGCAATAGCATGTGAAATGTTATCGAGTATGTGAAATGAATTGTCCCTTTCATTCTGGAAAACTGTTTAGCAGTGTCTACATAGACCTAAATTATGACTCAGCATTTCTACTTCCAGGCATGTATCCAACAGAAATTCATTCCAACAAGCGACAAAAAGTCAAGTGCAGGAATATTTATAGCAACATTTGTTTTCTAATATTGAGAAATGAGAATTTTTATTAAAATAGAACAGAAAAAGAAAACACAATATATTTATTATTCACCCAAAGGTATATTATATATCAATAAACTAAAGAAATTATATGTTTATGTATATATATATATATATACACATATATTGTGTGTATATATATATACCCATGTTGTTAGATATATATATATATATAAAACATATATATATATATGTGTATATATATAAATGTAGATATCTAACAACATGGGTTTAAATCTCAACATAATATTGAATTTTAAAAGCCAGATGCAAGACAGTAAATATTCTATGATTCCATCAAAACATCTTGCAAAAATAGACAAATCTAACTTTTGTTGCTAGAGGTCAGAGTGGTGATTACCTTTATAAAGGAGGCAAAAGAAGGGTTAAAAAGAGGTGCAAGCAGGATTTCTGGGGCTGGTGATGGTATCATTCTATTTCCCAGTCCGTGTTGTGGTTACATGCATGTCTTCATTTTTTAAAGGTCATTTGCATCAAACCTATAAATTAAGCACTTCTCTGTATATATTATATAGTTTAGTAGCAAATATTATAAATACTAGAAAAAAAAGACAAAACCTAAAGAATACAGAGGCAGTAAATGATAAAGATATGAGTAAAAATTCATGAGAAAAAAACAAAAGGATAAAAAATTCAATAAACAAAAAGCTGTTTTTGGAAAAAAATAATAAAAAGGCAATTCTATAGCAAATCTATTCCAGAAATAAAGGGAAATAATTTTTAAAGGATAATTTATACTATTATTTTAAATCATAGTTTTATATTTATATTTATATAATAAATAAATAATGTAAATAAATATTTTTTACATTATTGACATCAGACAGTGGGTTAGAGTCAGATGGTTTCAATTTAAATCAATTGATAATGGGGAACCACTGAATGCTTTTGAGCAAAGACATGATACGATCTGATTTGTCTTCTGGGAAGATCCCTCTGGGACTAGTATGTAGAATGACTGAATTACTAGTGTGTAGAATAATTGAAGAATAACTTTTTTTTTAGATGGAGTCTCGTTCTGTTGCCCAGGCTGCAGTGCAGTGGCATGATTTCGGCTCACCGCAACCTCTGCCTTCTGGGTTCAAGGGATTCTCCTGCTGCAGCCTTCCGAGTAGCTGGGACTACAGGAGTCCACCACCATGCCAGGTTAACTGTTTGTATTTTTAGTAGAGACAGGGTTTGCCATGTTAGCCAGGATGGTGTCTATCTCCTGACCTCGTGATCCACCTGCTTTGGCCTCCCAAAGTGCTGGGATTACAAGCATGAGCCACCGCACCAGGCCAAAGAACAACCATTTTTTAAAGAAATAAATTTTGCTGCAGAAATAAAGGGAAATGTTAAAAATAATACTTTCCTGGTCCTTCTCAGTTTATGCTATGGTTGTATTTGTTTGAGGCATCACTTTTCAAGTGCTTTAAACCAGAGCTAAGGTTTCTTTTCATCTTTCTTTTCATTAATCTGAAGGGCAATGATCCATTGTTTGTGACTCAACATTCTGGATTTGCATAATAGAAGACAGGCAATTTGTTTCAAACCACAGAAAAATATTTCAACACATTTGTCTTTTTCAGCATCATTACCAGTTATGACATTGATATCACAAAAATTACTAATTCTAAAATAGTCACAAATATTTAATTTAACTGGCAATGCATTTGCTTCTATTCAACAATAGCTATGTGTTTAGCACCTGGTTTTTATTTGAAACTTATTAATTCCATCAGCATATACTGAGCTTCCAGTTAGTGCTGGCCACAAGGTTTGATCCTACTATGCAATAGTGCATAAAACACAACTACCTCCCTGAAAGAGCTCTAATCCTATGTGGTCAAGAAATAGGCATACATAAACAATTACATTACAGGGCTAGGCATGGGGGTTCATGCCTTTAATCCTAGCACTTTGTGAGGCCAAGATGGGAGGATCACTTGAGCCTAAGCGTTCACGATTAGCCTGGGAAACACGGCAAGACCCTATCTCCACAAAAATAAAAATTAAGAAAAAAAATTAGCTGGATGTGGTAGCATGTACCTGTAGTCCCAGCTACTCAGGAGGCTGAAGTACGAAGATAGCTTGAGCCCTGGAGGTTGAGGCTGCAGTGAGCTGTGATCATGCCACGGTACTCTAGGCTGGGTGACAGACAAGACTCTGTCTCAAAAAAAAATTACATTACAGAGTATTATAATTATTATTTTTATTTATAAAATATTTTTATTTAATTATTATAAATAAATAAAATTTATTTATATATATATTTATATATATATTTATAATAAAAATTATTTTTATTTAATTATTATAATTATTACATTACAGAGTATTATAATTATTATAAGCTGCAATAGAAATATGTCTGGAGTCATATGGTAGATCAGAGGGGAAAATAATTAAGCTTGTTTAGGGAATAGAAAAGTGTTGAAGGAAGATTTCATACAATCTGAGCATTGAAGTACATGTGGGTTTTGTCTGATGAGAAACAGGGATAAGCTGAATGTACTATGGGAAGAATCATTAGCATGCAGTCCTGGGCAGGCAAATGTGCAGAAAGGCACAGGATAATTACGGGAACATTCAAAGGTCCCCGTTTGTGAAGGAACTTCAGGTCCCGCTAAGATGCAAGCCCAGCAGACTCCTAGAGAGATGGATGAGAGGGTCCACTGTTATTTTGAAAGATAACATTCTGTTCACTCTGCTCTGAAGGCCCTGTGAGTGTCTTGCCATCACTTGACTATACCATGAATGTTCTTTCTGATCTTCCTGCTTTGGGCAGTGCAATGTGCTATACTTAGTCTGCTTTTAAAGCATTGCCTGCCAGCATAAAAGTCACATGTCCTTGGAACTCTTTTCTGAGCCTTCTGGCATCATCAGTTTCTCTCTCTACAGTGTATGCTGCCTTAAACATATGCTATTACAAGAGCCACCCCAATTAATGATACATATACTTCCAATCCTTCACTAGATTTGGGGATATCTGATGATACTGGGCCCTGCCTTCTTATTTATAGCTTTAGTGCCCTGAAGAGCTCTAAGCATGCAATGAGTATTTAATCAATGTTTATTAAACATACTCTCAATCATACAGTTAATTGTATTTTAAGAAAATGGCCTCTCAAGCATAATGACAGAGAAGAATTTGTATTGTAAAATATCACACATTTTTTGTTTGATAATTTTGATTGTTTTAAAGTGGCATCTCCTGTAATAAAAGAAACTCATAAATGCTTTGAAAAGAAAGTAAAGGAAAAATTCTAACATTTACTTGACACTTACTAGAAGCTCACACTATGCCAAGAATATGTGTCATGGTTAATTATGTGTCAACTTGGCTAAGGTGTTGTGTCTAGTTGTTTGGTAAAACACCAGACTAGATGTTTCTGCTAAGTGATTTTTAGATGTAATTAACATTTAAATCAGTACATTAATAAAGTAGATTAACCTCCTGTTTTAATAATATGGGTGGGACTCACCCAGTCAGTTGAGGGCCTTTAGAGAAAAGAAAGAGGTCCCTGGACAAGGAAGAAATTCTGCCTCCAGGTTGCCTTGAAACTCAAGACTACAACATCAAAAACATTAATTCTTATTAGAATTTCTAGCCTTTCAGCCTCTTCTGCAAATTTCAGACTTAGCAGCTTCCACAATCCTGTGAGCCAATTCTTTAGAACAAATCAGTCCCCTCTCCTCGTTACTCTTAGTTGGATAACGCAACGTGACATCGTTCACACATCACAATCAGCTTTTGAGGCCAGTATTGTTCCTATTTTTGCACAAAGTTATTGATACTCTGAAAGCTTATGTATCTTACGTGGTGGCTGTAGCAGACAGTAATACTGTTTGTTCACCAATTAGCTATCTCTCCCAGGGTGAGCAACTGTTCTGATTTGCCTAAAACTGTGGTTAGAGAAGACAGAATGTAGGAATCACAAACTCAAACCAGGAACTGAGACTTACAGCTCTTTCTCTAAGCGTTCAGGGAACAGTTGCAAGACAGAGACCCTCTTAGGATGGAAGAGAAATTTCCATAGATGCCATTGTATGCAGAAGAACATAGATAAAGGAATTGTTGGTTAAACCCTTGAATAATTATTTTCTCTTTCAAAGCTGCAAGTCACCTATCTGTGAAGTAAAGGTGTGTACCACATACTTACTCCCATTCCTCTCAGGCCTGACATTTTAAGGTTGGGAAAATCCTCCTCAGTATCATCACAGATGCATCTCCTAGATTTTCTTGATCACCAGAAAGCAAAAAAGAAAGTCTAAGATAAACTAAAAATTCAGACACAATAAAGAATACACTAACAAGTTTGTTAGGGTTTTTTAATTGGCAGAATGCATTATGGTAAATGTGAATGGCTTTGTAGAGTTCCTCATTTCCTGCTTATCTCATTGGCAATATTTGTATCTTAAATGACTTGACTTTTAGTTTGTGGTCAAGAATATATAAGGATAGTTAAATAATCACAGACAGTATGTGTTCTTTACTGCAACTGAGCCAGACTTGATGGGAGATAATATGAAGACAACCCAACTCTAGCCAAAGCTCTTTCCCTGTAGGCTTCTCTCCCAACTGTCATGGTGTACACAGCTCAACTGCTCACAACCTTCTTGGACTTGTCTGACAGCCACCACTTAAATGCAAGTGTCCCACAGCATCCTCTTTCTGTCAGGACCGAGGCAGATTTGAATGTAAAGTGTGTGCATTTTAACAGCTTTTTAGTTGAATGATTCTCTAAAAGTGCATTAGGAGTTTTTGTATCATATGCTTTTATGTTCAGACACAAAGATTTATTTATGTTAAATTTCTAGATGATGTCAGAATTGCAAGTGTTCTTCGTGGATGAGTCAACAGATTGAGAGAGCTGAACAAATTTGTCTAAAGCCAAATAAACTATTTGTTTGCTAACATTTGACGTGTGCAGAGCTCTATGATGGGGCTGAGCATAGAAGAGAGATGCGGCATGTTCTCCAGCCTCTGGGAGACTGGTGCTATATCTCAGCCATGAGTTGATTCTCTAGGTTAAGGAAGAGAAATCAAATTCTGCCTGAAATATGTGGCAAAGGTGTCAAAAAAGAAATTTGGAGGATAAAAAATAATTCTCTATTGCAAGCAGAGAGGGAGCACACGCCAGCAAAGGCCTATGAGTAGAAAGAACACAGCATTCTTAGGAGGCAGAGAGTTTTTAGAGAAGTTGAGAACCTTGACAGCACATTATAATAACCTGGGGAACTACAAAAAGTATAAATGCTGAAGGCCATCCCCAGACCTTCTGCTTTTATTGAAAGTAGGTGGAAATTCAAATTGCTTTACAGTTTTCGATAGTATTAAGTACATCAATTCCTTATAAAATGGGGAAGAACAAGTACCCGCAAAAGTCCCATACATGAAGAAGACCTTGGAGGCCTTCTTATCCACTCCTGTGATTCTTACAAAGAAAATGAGAACTAAGTAGAATTTATTTACCCATAAATATTGAAAATTTCAATTGAGGCTGACATAGTCTCAAAAACATTTTTATACTCTCTTCTTACAGGATTGATTGGACAAAGTTGGGTCTCATTAATATGTGCTGATTGGCAATATTTATTTTAAAGCATGAGCATATGCAATCTGATAACCACCCATTCTTAGCCAGTATCTGTGTTAACAAAAGTTGGTTTGGTCAACTCAACCAGGCTTCCCTTGGAAGAAGCTGTTCTAACTGTGTATTAGTCAGCTCCGGCTGCCATAACAAAATAGTATAGACTGGGTAGCTTCAATAATATAACTCTATTTTCTCATAGTTGTTTGTGGTGGTTGCAAGGTCAACATCAAGGTGCCAGCAGGGTTGTTTTCAGTCTCTGGTGAAGATTCTTCTGAGCTGTCAGACTGCTGCCTCCTTGCTATGCTCTCACATGGCTTTTCCTTGGCACAGAGCCCTCTGGTGTCTCTTCTAAATAAGGATGCTAATCCTATTGGATAAGGGCCCCACCCTTATAACCTCATTTCATGTTAATTACTTTTATTTTTCTTTTGAGATGGGGTCTTACCCTGTCATGCAGGCTGGAGGGCAGTGATGGAATCTTGGCTAACTGCAACTTCTGCCTCCCAGGCTCAAGCAATCCTTCCTCCTCAGCCTTGAGAGTATCTGGGACTACAGGTGCATGCCATCACACCAGGCTAATAATTTGTACTTTTGGTAGAGATGGGGTTTTGCCACATTGCCCCACCTGTAAGCACTCCTTTAGAAGGTCCATCTCCAAATACGGCCACTCTAGGGCTTAGGGCTTCAATCTATGCATTCTGGGGTGATGTAAATATTAAGTCTAGAACAAACCACATAAAATATTCATCAAGCTTGTGTTTTTCATTCTGTACACATGCAAATATTTAAGCACAGGATTTTTAAAGGGGGTGAGGGTTGACTCTGTTTATATTATTGAGTTTGATTTTCTTTTTGTATATAAATGCCTTACACTTAGTAGATTAGGATACATTTTGCCTGAAATCACCTTGAATGTCTTGCTCTTGCATGACTGGCAGGTTGTAAGATAGGAACTAGGCTCTATGCACAGATCCATCTGGCTTTTCTTGCCTATCTGATGTAGTTTTAAAATAAGACTTGAATTATAAAATATCCTAAGTATTCAATACCAGACTGTTTAAATAATTAAAGATTCATAGCTGGCAACAAAAAAATAGAGCATTTGGACTTTGGACTAGACAAAACAGATTTTAAATCCTGGCCCCCTTCCACACTCTGAAAGAATGTGGAAGTTGCATAAGTCCTGTCTGAACATCAATTTCCTGTTACATGCACATTGAGTAATATTAACTTCATGAGTACTGTGAGAATAAACTGTATTCATTCAACCCCTAACCACTATCAATATTTATACTGTTTAACAACTAGTAAGATATGGGTATTGCCCAATCATAATAGATGGTGCCCAGTGGAAAACAAAAACAAAAATAAAAAAACAAACAAACAAAAACTATAGGTAAACTTCAGCCAAATGGCGAATTTTTGTTCAATCATTGGCCTGAATGAACATAGGTATAGGTGCAGGAAATGTAGAAAGTAATAGAACCAGATCTATATCTTGAGAGATTCAAAGTATACTGAGGGAACATCAGACACATACAGAATAAATGCAATATAGTGTTGTAGATAATATGATAATGCTGTGGTCTAGATATTTATCTCCCGTCACAATAAATATAGACGTGGAATCCTAACCCTCAAGGTGAAGGAGAGAAGAACTTTGGAAGGTGACTAGGTCATGAGGGTAGAGCCCTCCTAAATGGAGTTGGTGCCTTCATAAATGGAGCCTAGAGAGCTGTCTTGCTCCTTCTACCATGTGAGAACACTGTGAGAAGCTGCCATCTATGAAGCAGGGACAGCCTTCACCAGACACCACATCTGCCAGCACCTTGATCTTGGACCTCCAGCCCCCAGAACTATGAGAAAGAAATTTCTGTTGTTTATGAGCCACTCAATTGTTTAGCTGTAGCTGCCTGAATGGACTAAGACAGATGGACAGTGTGTGATGAGTGAAAGTGACTAGTATTAGCCTTGCATATAACAGGCTGTCTTCTCTTTATGTTTGCCTGAATTGGGAAGCCACTTTTGCATCATCATGAGATTAAGCACTGTTTTATCTAACATAAGTGGGAGGGAGAGAGAAAAATCAGAAGATAGAAACTACTCATATTATGAATAAAATGAAACCAATTTTAAAAATCCAGCTCATTCTAGTCTTCATCTTGTGCTGTAGTGCATTGCCTTAGCATTCTAACCTCCAGGCATGTGTAATTTGTCACTGTTACCCAAACACATAAGTAATCTCAATAATATAAAAACAATAATCACCTTTTATATCCAGTGAAGCAAGCATTGCACTACCCATTTTATGTATGTCATCTCATTTAATCCTCTTTGAACCTGCTAAGAAGACAATATTATATCTACTTGTTCAGTGTTGACACTGAAGGTCAGAGGGGTGGAGTGAATGCTCAAGGTTCATTTCACTGATGGTCCATCCAGGGTGGTTACTCAGAATCAAATCCACGTGTTCATTCAGTGCTCGGATTTAGTTCCAAGTTACCATCCTGGATAGACCCAGTGACTTCCTAGAGGCTGCAGGGCAGCCCAATCCCTTGCTTGTTTCTCATCTTATGTGGACTCATTGAAACAAAAGACAACTTTTACCTAAAATAGGCAGTATCATAAGACAGTGCAGGTAAAAAGAAACAGTGTCATATTATGACAATATTTAAGGAAATAAAAATTGAGTATTTTATAGCACCAGAAATATGATTACTGAACAAATCTTTTCACTATGTTGATATGTAAGGGCATAGAGAGAGGAGAGAAAGAAAGAGAGGAGACACTTGTTGAACAAAGGGAGATTTTAGTGTTATCCTTGTATGTATAGTGATGTGTAGTCTGCACTACTGAAAAAAAGTGATGTGAATGCTACCAACTTGGATTCCTTGGGCACAAATATATGCTTTTAAGTAGAAGTGTTACTAACAGAAAAAAAGAAAGCATTCTTTATGACTGCAGGCTTACCCACCAAAATGAGTCTAGAGGTTCTTTATTTTATAGCCTGACACAGGAATCCTACATGTTGCCTCCCAGGCAGCAACACAAGAGCGTTGCTTAAAGACTGGCCTTAAAGACTGGCCAAAGAAGGGGTGCTCGTGAGTCCAGGCCCACCTGCAGTGGTTAACAAAGGGCCCATGGGGCTCAGTCTCTGAACTCATTTCTCTGTAGCCAATGGCAATTTTTGTTTTTCAACCCATGACTTGTGTTGACCTGAACATGCTTTTGTCTGGCTCAATCACAGACTTTCCAACCTCTAGTTTCACCATCAAGTTTCCAGGATGCCTCAATTTTTGTGGCAAGTAGAATGCTGTGATCTAGCGTGCTCTTGATGCTATGACTCCTGGCCCCTGGGATATTTGGGGGGTTATGTGATTAAATCATACCAGAGAATTTCTTTGTTCCTTCTGCCTATTCCTTGCTCCTGCCTGGGCTGGACAGTTTGGTGGTTACTATTTATTAACTTTTGCAATGTAATCATATTGCATTTCAGGGTCCACATCATAGGCCAACTATTAATTCTAATATTGAAAGTCAAACCAAAGTTCAGGGGCCAAGCCAAAGTCAATTGCTGTGTGCCAGGACAGAAGACACCAAATGCCAAGCTGAGCTAGAGTTGGCATGGCAAACAGCAACTAGAGGAAATCAGAACTGGAAAAACTGTGGGGGAGAATCGAACCAACGTCCAACTTGGCTAAAGATGTAGTCTTGCCATCAAGATTTACTGCAAAGGGCAAGAGTCGTGTTTCTCAGCTCATGCTGTGGGCTTTGTCAAACCTGCTGCCTATCAGCTGGTAGCAAGAAGGAAATCACCACAACCATAAGCTCCTACTCCCAGCTGATGCTTCCCTTCACTGAAATGATAAAATGATGGTGGCCCTCTGGATTTTGCTCAGATTGCATAATACTCATATTAAAATAGGGATTGGCTGGTAATGGAGATTCACTAACAATCATGAGCACTTACATTCATACACATTATTTCTTACAATGCCCACTCTTAAAGCAATATGAAGCTGCCTACAGTAAACACTGTAGCTACAATACATTTATTAAAATGAGATGAAAGTGCGCATTAGCAAGTAATGGAATCGCAATAGACAGAGAGGCCAATGAAATGTGAGTTTCAAACCTGAGGTTTCTGGCGGCACCTGCAGACAAAATGAAAGGCATAACTGTCAAATGAAACTTATCATTATGACCTGCAAAAGAAATCACTTGGATGGGAAAACCACCACATGCCAGAAACTGATTACTTTATGCAATCATCTCATCAGTGCCATATTTTAAAAGGGAGGAAGACAGACAATTTATCCCAAGTCACAGCAGCAGTGGAGGAAAAACTAGATTTCAGGGAATAGCATCCACAGTCTCATGTCTATCTGCTTTACCCTAAACAGAGGCTGCTTCTCCATGGGGATATAATCAGGCCCTGGCACAAAGATCAGCTTACAAAGATCAATTCAGTTATCCTAATTTGTTTTAATCTTGTTGATTTTCAAAAGTCCATTTGTTAATTTACTTAACATATTCATTCCGTTTCTGTCATGTGTGCATGGAATACATAAATGGTGAGACAGCTTTGCCCTCTGACTTCAAGGAACTTACTAGTAGAGAGAAACATATAATGAATATACTATCAGAGCAGATGCCCAGTGTATGATTTTTCTGATGAGAAAGATGATGAAGAAAAAGATGATGATGATGGTGACAGTGATGGTGATGATGATGTCACAGGGAGGCAAGAAAGAAGGAAAGGAAGAGAAAAAGAAGGGGAGATGGAAGAGAAAGCAGAGAGGGTACACAAAGAAGGACAAGGAAAAAAATCTAATTGCTTTTATACATTAGTCTAGGCAAATGCCATGTCTCTGCCCATCTCCTGAGTCCTGGAGCCACGTCCCCATCCTCTTAAGTTCTTTTTTATTTTTGGCTCCAGCAACCAAGATTCAGGCTCAAGCTCAAAGTCCGTTTCAGCATAGTTCACTAAGTTACTTCACGTGAGACGACATGATTAAGTGCATTGTCCCTTTACTTCACTTAGTCTTTACAAAAAGCCATCAGAAATACTCCTCTATGCACTGGTTATGATAGAGACAATGCCATGGCTGAAGCAGACCCTGGAACAGATGAAGATGAGCTTCAGATGAGGATGAGCTGCCACCACCTTCCCTTCTCAGAGCCACTGCTGAGCAATGGAGCATCTGTCCCTTGCGAGAGCTGTTGGAGGGCGGGAGCAAGTGAGCAAACATGACTCTTACAAAAAAAGAGTCAATTTCTTCCAGTGTACATGTGGCTGCATTAGTAATGGTGAAGGAAATGGATAACCAAGATTCATCTGCCACTTGGGAAAGTGCATGCAGAATGGTCAATATACTTGTTTGCTTTAATTATGGGTTAGATGCTATGTGGAAAATGTAAAACTCCTGAAGCTCCAAATAAGACAGATAATATTCTACCTGCTGTGAATTTCAAGCATTATATTTTAGCAATTTCTTTTGGAAAGAACCCAGAGCAAATTAGAAAGCAGTAAGTTCTTAGAATCCAGCCCTTGTCCATAGAGGTGGGGTGTCCCCTTCCCCATAGTGCCAGGATGTTCTGATGCGGTGTCATCCTCCGGATCCTATTACAGGCTACCACTTGCACTGGGGAAGAATGGTTCTCAACTGCTTCTTGAACTGACAGAGCAACCTGCTGATCTTTGGCCCACTCCCCACTGGCAGTGTAAACTTCTCTGTATTACTTGAGTTTTCTGAACCTAAGATGAGCCCCAAATCAGTAGTAGCAGTGGCACTGGAAGAAATAAAGAAGTGGAAAGAGAAGTCATAATAACATCCGATTAATTGCTATCACTTGGCTTACGGCCTGGCATTAGCAGTAATCATCACCCCTAGATATACTATCATGTCATCTGCAAATAGAGACAATTTGGCTTCCTCCTTTCCTATTTGAATACCATTTATTTCTTTTTCTTGCCTGATTGCTCTGGCTAGAACTTCCAGTACTATATTAAATAGGAGTGGTGAGAGGGAACATCCTTGTCTGGTGCCGGATTTCAAAGGGAATGCTTCCAGTTTTTGCCCATTCAGTATGATATTGGCTGTTGGTTTGTCGTAAATAGCTTTTATTACTTTGAGATACGTTCCATCAATACCGAGTTTATTGAGGGTTTTTAGCATAAAGGGCTGTTGAATTTTGTCAAAGGCTTTCTCTGCGTCCATTGAGATGATCACGTGGTTTTTGTTTTTGGTTCTGTTTATGTGGTGAATTATGTTTATAGACTTGCGTATGTTGAACCAGCTTTGCATCCCCGGGATGAATCCTACTTGATCA
>CM052663.1:80314017-80358446 GCA_028533165.1 Leontopithecus rosalia
ATGTCCTTTGTAGGGACATGGATGAATCTGGAGAACATCATTCTCAGCAAATTGACACAAGAACAGAAAAGGAAACACCATATATACTCACTCATAGGTGGGTGATGAAAAATGAGAACACATGGACACAGGGAAGGGAGCACCACACACTGAGGTCTATTGGGGGAAATAGGGGAGGGACAGTGTGGGGGGATCGGGGGAAGGATGGCATGGGGAGAAATGCCAAATATGGGTGAGGGGGCAGAAGGCAGCAAAACACACTGCCACGTGTGTACCTATGCAACTATCTTACATGTTCTGCACATGTACCCCAAAACCTAAAATGCAATAAAAATTTAAAAAAATCATCACCCCTGCACTTAAAAATAGATATCTTTCTCTTCGTTTTCAGATGAAGACAGACTGAGACTCAGATAGCAGTTGCCCAAAGCCGCAGAGTTGGTGAGTGGCAGAGCCAGGACTTGAACCCTAGTAAAAATCTTTTTCGGCTGCCTCAGCCTTCATTATGTAATGCTGCCTACCTATGGGGCTCCCCCGGTGACTGGTTGGATGCAAGGGGGAGTGGGAAGCCCAGGGTACCTCTCAGAGTTCTGATGTTGGTGGGCAATTCTCTGGGAAGTTGGACAGGAGAAATACGAAGTCCACATGGGCAACCATGGTGTGTCTGGGTGTCAGAGGACAACCACACTGTTGTCCTTCCATGTATTGCTGTAGCTCACCGCCCCTCCCATCGGCCTTCTCTACATGCAAGCTTTGCCTCACCTACCTTCCTCCCAGTCTTTTCTCAAGGGAACACAACCTGGTGTGTTCCCTCACTTCACAAGAGATAGTATGTACTCTCAGTCTCCCTAATTTTTGAAATATCACTTCCGTTTTGGTTGTATGAACCACCCTTTCCTGTTCTCTATCTCCGATTGCCCTGAGACATAATTGCCTGCAGCTTGTCATCTGGCTGCTTTGATCATGTCTCTAGTCTTTGCTATAAGTCTTCTCTCCTTTCTTCTCTTCTGTTCTTTTCCCCACTGTTAGGTCTCCCTACATGCTCTTATTAAGCTCTCTTACATACTTCTTCGGAGCCAATTATCACTATGAACTGCTATCAATGCCTCCCCAATATCTGTCATGAAGTAAGCGGTCGACATCATTTAAAAATTTTTACTGATAATAAATAAGTAAATTATCAATAGGTAAATGGACGTAAATGTCTAACAACTGGAAAGGGGCTCTGATTTAGAAACATATCTCATTGATATCTCATATCAATATTTGTCTTATTGAGATGATGCTTAAAGCTGAAGAACTGGCTGAAATTATCCAGGGAACACGTGTCAGGAAAATGAAGTCCTAAGGAATACTAACAGTTACAGGGAGAGAATGGTGGTCTCTGGGAGAAATCACAGTTACCGAGATGGTAAGAGTGAAGGGCTGAGGACATGCAATGTTAGAAGCCAATGGAGGTAAGAGTTTTGTTGTAGAGGGTTCGTTGACAGGCTCTGAAGGCCCAGGAAGGGCACAGAAACATGTCCTTTCGAGCTGGCAGTGGGAAGGTCACTGCTGCCTCAGGGTGGGGACTTTTAGGGTCACTATTTTCCTGTCAGGCCTTTTATGCCTCTAAGTCTTCGCACATTACATTCTCCTACATCTAAATTGCTATTTCGTTCTCCATTCCTGTTTCTGACAAGCTTATATTCATCCTTCAATGCTTGCTTATTTAGCCAACAAATATTTATTAAATGTTTACCATTTATTTATTTACCAAATATTTATTAAATGTGAGAGGCATTGCTTTGAAATCCCTCAAGTGTTATTTCCTTCATGAGAAATTCCTCCACCAATCCCCCACGTGGATGCCAAGGTTTTCTTTTCTGTGCAACCACAGCCCCCTATACACCTCCAACCAAAACCCTCAATCCCCAGTCCACTGAACTGTGGACAGCTGTTTACTCACTGTCTCTAGAACAAATTCTTGAGAGCAGGAAATTGGTTTTATTCCTCTCTGTATTTATAGCACCATATTTTATGTTAAATTCATTTATTGACTCTTCACCTTTATCTACCAATCATTTTGATATTTATATCTTATTTCTTGATCCTGACAGATATCAATGATATGCTAATGGAAGTCCATGTTCCCTGTTATAAAAGAGATTACATTTACTCTAGTTGGAAGGAAGAATCATACACATTTGAAGTATTGTTGAATGGATTTGAATACAGGAATAAATGTGGTTATACATATATAAGGCAAGCTACTTCCCTTCATCACTCTTTCATCTATTAGAGGAAGAAAGATTAGTTAACTTCTCCCATGACAAAAATGGTAGTCTCATTTTATCCTTAAAAATTAACTACCTGTTTGTGAATAATTCACAGCTTATTTCACAAATGTCTGTAATAATTCTGCTTAATCTCTGCAATGGACACAGCCTTGCCTGTTCCAACGTCTATCCAAGCAGCATGCCTTAAAATTTGGAGAAATTGTAAATAATGGGGTAGAGCCACTCACCGGAGGTATGAACAAGCTGCCAAATTGCTCTTCAATTTTTAAATTGCTTTGGCACAAGCAGCAACCACGACAAAGATAAGCTTAGTACTTGTCAAACCACAAGTGCACTGTAAGAAGATTTCAGAGAGGATTCTGTGTATGGCATGCCGCAGTCTGACTGGAAGCCGAACAGCAGGTGTGAGCATACCTGGCATTAAGGGAAATTATTAAAACTCTATGATTTGAAATGGATGGTTTGCTTCCTTTTCCTTATCCTACCAGATTCTATTGACCAATAATTTGAGACCATCCATTTATCCACTGTACCAGGATAACGTTTCCTAAGGGAAACCTTAGGGAACAGTTTAAACAGTTCCCAGAATGGACTCTCATTCCTTGTTTTCTTCCTGTCAGCTTCTCTTCACATACATTAATTTTTTAAAATACCTACCATAAGGTACTCTCTGTGACAAGTTATGTGAACACAAAGGCAAATATGACCCAGTCTCTGACCTCAAGCATTTCTGTTCTAGATGGGAAGCAAGAAGTTAAGTTTTCTCCTGCTGTCTTCTCTGTGCTCCTAAGGCAGACACTACATAATTGCATTATAACAACACAGTGCATCATAATTATTTCAACTATTATCAATATTGCCTAATGCTCTTCTTCTACCTATTCTGTCTACAGACCTCACCACTCTGATTGGAAGGATGAGTCTGTGACTGGGACCTGGCCCATCACAGTAAAGCATCCCTTGGTGACACAAGTAATTCAGGAATGTCCACATAACCCAAACCATACAAGCTGGAAGCACTCTCTAAGCATTTTCTGCTGGAACTAAGAACAGAGAGGTTTTTGTTTTTTTCTCTTGCATGCAGTAAACCATGAGAATGTGGCTCAATATGACAGCACATTTACTGTCATATGGATAATACATGAGAATAAAGATGATTTTTGAGAGAAAAGTAATGATAAGAAACAGACAGAAAGATATCTAGCAACATCAAGTCATTTATTCCTGTCTCAGATACACCTGGATTTCTAGAGTTAATATTTATAACATTGTTTGTTTGCTTAAGTTATATCAGGTTGAGATCTTGACACCCCAAACTGAAAGAACACTGGTTAGTAATTGGAATTGGTATTAGAAGTGGAGACAACGATTTTGAAAACTGAAATGCAGAACTGGGTTTTGTCAAGATGAGATGGGGGCATCTTCATTAATCACTCTCCACTCCCCTCACCTACTCAGCTACGAGAACATATTTTGTTGCAAAGTTGTACAGCATTGGGTTACAGGTTTCTTGTGGTATCCTGAAACTTCAACCATGTGCATAACAAAACCAGAATCTCAGTGACTTAGTAGAAAAATGTGATATCAGCCTGCAGGCTCTGTTCTTCAATTCTTCAGTAAATTTCAACAACATAAAAACAAATTGATTTATCTGAAATCACAAAAACACCTGTAGACGTTTCTACATAAAAAGGTCTTTCTAGACGCCTCAGCAATGCTAAACTGGAACAGTCAAGGCAGTAAAGTCCTCTGTAGAACTGGAAAACTAAGTGTTTCACCCCATGATAAAGTTAGTTTAAGCAAAAACAGGGTAGTGAGAAATGCGGAAGATTAGATGCTTCCCTACCTACACAAGGTAATCATCCCTATGGTCTAAACAACTTGGATGCAGTGGTGGGGAGGAAAGAGGATTATCTTCACCTTATCATCCTATCCTTTCTTTCACTTTCCTTTGAGGTAGAAGACAAGACAGAAGCCATTAATCTGATGGTCAGAATGTCAGGCCTATTGATAAGTGATCAAAAAGGTAGGGTACTTATTCAAAGATAATGACCAGATATATGTTCTGGCATCAGCCTTGCAACTGGTATTTTAAAGAATACTTGAGACTAAACACCAAATATCAAAAAAAAGAGGTTTGGATGGCACATTCCCTAAGACAGTCCTAAGGCTCATTCAAGCATATTCAGCAAGGATCAACCATAGAATCTGATTTTTTCTTACTGCTCAACACCTTCTAGGAATGGCCTAGGATGATGCCAGAGAAGGGAATTCACTTAGTAGGCAGATTCTGTGGCAATCATGTCAGTTGAAAAAGGAACTCAGCATATTATTAAGAAGCAAGACAATGCATGATGCACATTTCCATCCCCATCCATTGAATTATTGTGTAACTGGCCACTGCATATTATTTCTTCTTCCTCCCTTTTTCCATGAGACAATTATGTTGATTAATATTTTACCTCGGGACTGCTTATTAGAGAAAGCAGATTTTTTCCCATATTTATCACTAGCTAAAAGTTTACAAAATCTTTTTATGCCCCAACTAGATATCAGAGAAAGGAAGGCATAACATTTAAAAACCCTGGATTTGAGACATAATTTTGGAAGCAGTAACTACAAAGGGTAGCTGTTATATTGGGAAAGAGTTTTTTTTTTCAATTTTTATATGCTAAAAAGATTTTGTAAATATTCTAGAAAATTAAAGACTTGATTGTAAACAGTACATAAGACTCCTTTCTTCTGGTAATTAGAAATAATCTCCTTTGGCTACCACCGATATGGGCAAAGCTACATTTAGGTCTCTAAAATTATTCTGTGTCCTGAGGTCATTTCAGGGTCAGCCTGTATCTTTATTTGGAATTTTTCTGCTGCCACCATTGAGGGATGGTCTTCTCTGTTCTCAAGAGTCTTGGAAGTTCAAAGATAAATCCCTGAACCATTTGGTGGCCAATGTATTTTTTTGAGGAAGATAAAATCAAGGGGGAAGAGACAAGGTGAGCCCAACATAGGTTCTTAGTTTTGGTCTCTGGTGTCCTCAGAACCTTATCGGTTCTTGTGACTCCCAATACAATTATATGAACCAAGCTAATATCTTTCCAGTTAATTCCCTTTGTCATTAAGCTGGTTAAAAATGGGTTTCTTCCCCGTCTCTACTAAAAATACAAAAATTAGCTGGGCATGGTGGTGCACGCCTGTAGTCCCAGCTACTCGGGAGGCTGAGGCAGGAGAATTGCCTGAACTCAGGAGGTGGAGGTTGTGGTGAGCCGAGATCACACCATTGCACTCCAGCCTGGGTAACAAGAGTGAAACTCCATCTCAAAAAAAAGAGAAAAAAAAATGGGTTTCTTTCACTTCTATTAGAAGAAGTTCTGAAAAGCACTGTTATCTTTTCTATGGAGTCATTGAACATTCATGTAATATAACTGAAATTTTTTAAATAATTACACGAATTCAACCCAAATTACTAACTCAATGAACACTGTTAATTAAGACAGAATCAGCATAAAAGGCAGAATTTATATAAATCATTAACAGCTTTCCAATTTAAACATTTATTGTCCTCACAAACAGTATGACTCAATCAGGTGTTAAAGTGAGCTAAATATGGCCTGAGAAGGACTCTGTACTTCTATATTTGAATTCTTGTGGACGATCTGCAACCTAGTTTAACAGGTAGACAAGACAGAAAACCTAATTTAGGAATATGCAACTATAACTATAGCTGAGTCTTGGCCAATCCCAGTGGTCATACTTCAACCATTCAAAGACTGCTGAGTATTCAAACTGTTCAAACAAGGCAAATGCCAAGTTGTAACCAATCCAACTGTTCTGCACCTCACTTCCAATTTCTGTACCTCATTTCCTCTTTTTGAGAGGGAGTTTTTCTCTTGTTGCCCAGGCTGGAGTGCGATGGTGCAGTCTTAGCTCACTGCAACCTCCACCTCCCAGGTTCTTCTGCCTTGGTCTCTCAAGTAGCTGAGATTAGAGGCATGTGCCACTACACCCAGCTAATTTTGTATTTTTAGTAGAGACGGGGTTTCACTATGTTGGTCAGGGTGATCTCAAACTCCTGACCTTAGGTGATCTGCCTGCCTAGGCTTCCCAAAGTGCTGGGATTACAGGCATGAGCCACTGCACCTGGCCATTTTTTTGTCTGTAAATCTTCGTCCATCATGTTGCTGTGCTGGAGTCTCTGTGAATTAGCTGTGAGTCTGGGGGCTGTCCAATTTGTGAATTGTCCATTGCTCAATTAAACTCCTTTAAATTTAATTCAGCAGAAGTTTTTCTTTTATCACAGGTGCTGTAAATGTTCACTCAATAAACACTGTTTACCTAAAAGGCAGCAAGGCACAGTGGCTGAGAGCCTGAGCTTCATAGAAGACAAGGCCCAGGCCAGACACCCATTATCATCTACTAATGGCGCAGCTTTGAACAGCTTAATTACCCCCAAGCCTAATTTTCTTTAACTTTAAGATTAGCATGATACTAGGAATGTTGTTAGGGTTAACTGAGTAATATAAGCAATACTTTCAGTATTACTGTTGTATATAGTTTATGATCTATAAATCGTGTTCTCATTGATACTCTCAGCCATGTACTCAGATGTTACTAATAGGATGAGAGTCCCATGTGTATCAGTAGTCAGAGTCAGGAACATTTATTCCCACAATGCTCTCTGGGCATTAATCCAAACTATCTTGGTACCAATCAGTAAAAGAGCCTATGCAACCACTTTGTGCAATGCCCAGTCCTGAGTGCTGCAAGGTACCTTGAATGATGCAAGAAAAGGCCTGAAATGAAGCGCAGAGAAAGAAATAATTTAGACGCTCAAATGCTCACTTTCCTACACCACCTCTCTCTTTTCTATTTCATATGTAACCAGTGGAACACATTTATGAAAAACTCAATTAAGATAAGCTTGTCTTAAGAAATTAAACACACATTCAATTTATATCATTTCTTAGAATTAGTTTGGTAGGGAAAAATTCTCATAATACTATTAAATTTCCCATTCAACTCTCAGCCAGAGAACAAGGGCTGCTGGCAATAATTGCTTTTTAAATGACACACTGCAACTCAGGGTAAACCCTGCTGTAATTATAGTCTTGCATAGGAATACCTTATGATGAAAATTTGGACAGATCCAAAATATTATTTTGTTCTTTCTGCCTCTTTCCATGAAATCTTTTCAGTCTTTCACTTCTGACAGTTACCTAGTAAGTCCATTTAGAGAAATTATCATTTTCCCTTGAAAAGCTAAGCAGGCAAGTGTTTAGGTAATAGAGCCACAAAATTGTCCTTCAAGTTGGCTTAGAGAGCTTTCAACTGTAACTCTTGCCCCTGCCATGCTCTGGGTATCTGCTTCATTGATTGTACTCTGCAAAACTGCTTTTTCTATTTTTCTGTGCACATGGCAGCTAAATGACCTCTTAGCTCAGACACGAAACAGACTCAAATCTCAGGCACCACACCCTACTACATGGTTTCTCAATGCAATGTTCCAATTCTAAATTCCGGGCAAAGAGAATCTAGTTAGCCTAGCCTGGGCCAGGGACCATCCCTATTTGCTAAGTTCTGGCCAGGGAGGAAAGCTCATGAAGCACAAACAATTCTCCCCCTTCGGAGGAGAGGGAATGCAGTTGTATTCGAGACTGTGAATTAACAGATGCCCAAAAATGTTCTACTGTGCACATAGTATCTCTACTGTGCACAATGTGTGTCTAGTTTGCTGAAGAGGAAATTGAAACCCAGAAAATCATAGCCCATCAAATTGGTGAGTGTGTGGTTTTGAACTCAGATCTTTCTGACTATAAAGCTTGCAATTGTTATTAAATTAGTAGTTTTTATAGTGAAGTGCACAATACACTCCACTGGCTTTAAGAAGAAAATGTCAATAGTACATAGTCAAATTCAGATCAAATTCAGAATAATATAGTAATGGTGGTGTGTAAATCACTTATATCTGCAGCATACAAGTCAAGAGATGAAACTATTAAAAATAACTGTAACTACGTAATTTGATAAAGAATATACAATGCAACATCAAAAATGTCCCAGTTGACACCTTTTTACATTGTATATGGGAGGGGAACTTAAAAGTATGGAGGTTTTATATGCAATTAAAGTTGTTATTAGCTTAAAATAGACTGTTATGTGTTTATGTAAGCCTGTGGTAACCACAAAGCAAAAATCTATAGTAGATATATAGGAGGTAAAAAGAAAGAAATCAAAGCATATTGCTATAGAAAATCATCAAATCACAAAGGAAGATAGCAAGAAAGGAACAAAAGAACAAAGAAACTACAAAACAGCCAGAAAATAATTAACAAAATGGCAATAGTAAATTCTTACCTTTCCATAATACCTTGAGGTATACCTTACCTATTATTTACCTTGAATATAAATAGATTAAAATCTCTAACAAGAAGACATAACATGGCTGGATGAATAAAATTAAAAATATAAAATTTAAAATTAAAAAAATTAAAAATAAGACCCAAGTATATGCTGCCTATCAGATATTCACTTCAGCTAAAAGAGCACTCATAAAATGATAGTGAAAGGATATAAAAATATACTCCATTAAAATGGAAACCAAGAGAGAGCTGATTAGCTATATTTATATCAGATAAAATAAACTTTAAGTCAAAAGCTGTAAAAAGAGGTTTACATAGTGATACAAAGGTTAATTAGTCAAGATGATATAATAATTATAAAAACATATGCACCTAACATTTACACCTAAACATATAAAGCAAATATTAATAGAGCTGAAGATAGAAATAGGTAGCAACACAATAATAGTAGAGAACCTCAATACCCCACTTTCAAGAATGAATAGATCATCCAGGCAGAAAATCAATAAGAAAACATTGAAATACACTTTAGTCCAAATGCATCCAAAAGATATATACAAAATGTTCTATCCATCAGCAGTGGAAAACACATTCTTCTCAAGTTCACACAGAATATTTTCCAGGAGAGATCATGTATCAGGTCACAAAACAAGTCTTAAAAAATTTAAGAAGATTAGTCATGAAGTCCTTGCCTATGCCTATGTCCTGGATGGTTTTGCCTATGTTTTCTTCAAGTGCTTTTATGATGTTAGGTTTTATGTTTAAATCTTTAATACATCTGGAGTTAATTTTAGTGTAAGGTGACAGTCAGGGGTCCAGTTTCTGCTTTCTGCACATTGCTAGACAGTTTTCCCAACACCATTTATTAAACATGGAGTCCTTTCCCCATTGCTTGTTTTTGCCAGGTTTGTCAAAGATCAGATTGTTGTAGATGTGTAGTGTTGCTTCTGGGGCCACTGCTCTCTTCCATTGGTCTATGTCTCTGTTTTGGTACCAGTATCATGCTGTTTTGATTACTGTAGTCTTGTAGTATAGTTTGAAGTCTGGCAGTATGATGCCTCCAGCTTCGATCTTTTTGCTTAGGATTGTCTTGGCTATGCAGGCTCTCTTGTGACTCCATATGAAGTTTGAAGTTTAAAGTTTTTTTTTTTACAATTCTGTGAAGAATGTAGCTTAATGGGGATAACATTTAATCTATAGATTACTTTGTGTAGTATGGCCATTTTCATGGTATTAATTCTTCCTAACCATGAGCATGGAATGTTTTTCCATCTGTTTATGTCCTCTCTTATTTTATTGAGCAGTGGTTTGTAGTTCTCCTTGAAGAGGTCCTTTACATCCTTTGTTACTTGTATTCCTAGGTGTTTATTCTCTTTGTAGCAATTGTGAATGGGCGTTCGCTCATGATTTGGCTCTCTGTTAGTCTGTTATTGGTTTATAGGAATGCTTGTGATTTCTGCACATTGATTTTGTATCCTGAGACTTTGCTGAAGTTGCTTATCAATTTGAGAAGATTTGGGGCTGAGACGATGGGCTCTTCTAGATATACAACCATGTCATCCACAAATAGAGACAATTTGACTTCCTCCTTTCCTATTTGAATACCCTTAATTTCTTTTTCTTGACTGATTGCTCTGGCTAGAACTTCCAATACTATATTGAATAGGAGGGGTAAGAGAGGATATCCTTGTCTAGTGCCTGATTTCAAAGGGAATTCTTTCAGCTTTTGCCCATTCAGTATGATATTGGCTGTAGGTTTGTCATATACAGCTTTTATTATTTTATGATATGTTCCATCAATCTTTTAATTTAATCAACTACTTTATCCAACCACAATGGTATAAGCAACAGGAAGGAAACTGAAAATTTTAACAAGTACAAGAAAATTAAACAACATGCTTCTAAAATATCAATGAGTCAAAGAAGAAATTGAAGACAAAAGGCAATGGAAACAACAATGTATCAAAACTTACAGAAGCAGAAAAATCAGTTCTAAGAGAGAGTTTTACAGTGATAAATGCCTACATTAAAGAAGAAGAAAGATCTTGAATAAACAACCTATTGTTATACCACAAGTAACAAGACTAAAAAGAACAAACTAAGCTTAAAATTAGTAGTAGGAAAGAAATAACAAAGATTAGAGCAGAAATAAAGAAAATATATACTTCAAAAAGTATGGCAAAAATAACAAAACTGTGGGATTTTTGAAAAGATAAACAAAATTGACAAATCTTCAGCTAAACTAAGAAATAAAGGAGTGAAGAAAAATAAAATATCAATTGAAAGAGGAGACATTGCAATTGACACCATAAAAATAAAGAATACCAAGAGACTACTATTAACAATTATATTCCAACAAATTGGCTAACCTAGAAAAAATGCATAACTTTCAAACCACATACAACCTACCAAGGATGAATCATGAAGAAACAAAAAATCTGAACAAACCAATAATAAGTAAGGAGATTGAATCAGTAGTTAAATAAAAGTCTTCCATTTAAGCAAAGTTCAGGACTTGATGATGTAACTAGTGAATTCTACCAAACATTTAAAGAAGAATTAATACAAATCCTTTTCAAGCTCTTCCCAGAAATTTAAGCCATAGAGAACATTTAAAACTTATGAGATCAGCATTACGCTGACACCAAAACCAGAGAAGAATATTATGAAACAAGAAAATTACCAATAGATATCCTTGATAAACATAGATGTAAAAATACTAAATTAGATACTAGCAAACTGAATTGAGCAGCACATTAAAAGGATCATACACCAAGTAAAAGTGGTTTATCACTTGGATGTAAGGATGGTTTAACATATACAAATCAATAAATGTGATACATCACATAAACAGAATGAAGTCATGATCATATCAACAGATGAAGAAAAGGCAATTGACAAATCTTAACATTCTCTTATGATTAAAACTCTCAACATAATAAGCATAGAAGGAATGTATCTCACCCAAATAAAGGCCATATTTGACACATCAACATTTGACACATCTTACTGGTGAAAAGATGAAAAGAAAACTTTTCCTCTAAGATTAGGAATAAGATAAAAATACCCATTCTCACTACTTCTATTGAAATAGAACTGGAAGTCCTAGCTAGAGCAATTAGGCAAGAAGAAGAAATAAGAAGCATCTAAATCTGAAAGGAAAAAGTTAAATTGTCTCTGTTTACAGATGACATTATCTTATATAGAGAAAACCCTAAAGACTCCATATAAAAAAAAAGAACTAATAAATTCTGCAAAGTTTTAGGATAAAAAAGTCAACATACAAAAAATCGGTAGTGTTTCTATAGGTTAATAACAAACTACCTGAAAATGGAGTTAGGAAAACAATCCAATTAACTGTCAAACCAAAAAAAGTATGTAGGAACAAATTTAAACAAGATGGTAAAAGATCTGTGTACTTAAAACTATAAAACATTGATTGGACAAATTGAAGATGATACAAATAAATGAAAATATATTCCATGTTCATGACTAGAAAAATCAAAATCATCAAAATGTTTATATTGCCCAAAGTGGTCTACAGAGTGAATGTAATGCTTTTTAAAATTTCAACAGCATTTTTTTTACAGAAAAAAACCCTAAGATTAATATGGAAACAAAAAACCCTGGAATAGGTAGAGCTACTGTGAGAAAAAACAAAGCTAGAGGCATCATACTCCCTGATTTTAAATTATATTACAAAGCTATGTTAAGCCAAACAGTATGTTGTTGGCATAAAGACAGATGCATAGACCAAAAAGCAGAATAGAAAGCTCAGAAATAAATATATGCATATATGACCACTAATCTTTGACAACAGCACCAAGAGTACACAATGAGGAAAGGATAGTTTTTTTTCAAGAAATTATCTTAAAGAAATGGGATGTCCACATGCAAAATAAGTTGAATTGTATCCTTGTTTTGCTCCATTCACAAAAAGCAATTTAAAAGGATCAAAGGCTTAAACACAAGACCTAAGACTGTAAAACGTCTAAAGAAAACATAGGGGTAAAGCTCCATAACATTTGTCTTGACAGTGAGTTTTTTTGGATATAACATCAAAACACAGGCAACAAAAGCAAAAATAAACAAATAGGATGACTTCAAACTAAAAATGTTTCTGCACAAAAATAGAAACAATAAAGAAAATGAAAAAGCAACTCATGGAATGGGAGACAATATTTGCAACCTGTATTTATAATAAGGGGTTAATGTACAAAACATTTTAGAAATTCATAAAACTCAATATCAGTAGAACACATAACATGATTTTAAAATGGGCAAGTGACCTGACTAGACATTTATTTAAAGAAACATTCAGATGACCATCAAGTATTAAATATGTTATTAAAAATGTCCAATATCATTAATCATTAGGGAAATGTAAATCAAAACTACAGTGAATTATCACCTCATATCTATTAGGGTGTGTTTTTAAAAAATCAAAATATAGCAAGTGTTGGCAAGGATGTGGAGAAAAGATTACCCTTATATGCTATTGGTAGAAATGTAAATTGGCATAGCCATTGTGAAAAACAATATGGAAGTTCCTCAAACAGTTAAAAATAGAACTACCAGATGATCTGGTAATCCCATTTCAGGATACATGTCCACAAGGAATTGAACCTGTATGTCAAAGGGACTTCTGCTTTCCATATTATTGCAGAATTATTCACAATAGCCAACATATGGCTGACAATTGTGACAACTATGAACATGGATGAACCTAGAGGATACTATGCTAAGTGAAATAAGCCAGATGCAGAAAGACAAATGCTGCATTATCTCACTTATATGTAGAATTTATAAAAGTTGAAATTATAGAAGCAGAGTGTAGAACGGTGGCTGTGGATTGGAGGCTGGGGTGCATGGAGAGAGGTTGACCAAAGGGCACAAACTTGCAATTATAATATGTATACATTTTGGAGACCCAATGTATAGCATAGGTGACTGTGGTTAACAACGTCTTGTGTATACACTTGAGATTTACTAGGAGAGATCTCAAGTATTCTCACCACACACATACACAGGGTAACTATGTAAAGTGAGGGATCTTCCAATTAGCTTGATTGTGGTGATTATTTCACAATGTATACATACATCAAAACATTGTGGTGTATACCTTGAATATACACAGATTTTATTCATCAATTACACTTCAATAAAAAGCTTAAAAATACTATTTGGCTATTTGAGGTTAACAAAACATATATTAACATTTTAAAAATACAAATGGTAGAAATATTTTCTCTTTATTTTAGCATGAAAATGAGAAGTAAATTAAATTCTACACATGTTTAATATGCAGATTGACTTTGAGGTCTTGACTTGGTTTCTGTGTCAAATGGTAACATATATTGCAGAGATAGGTGGCAGTTTTTTTAAATATGGAGAACTTAAAAATTGCATTTGCTTATGTATTTGCTTACTCATTATTCCAATGCATTGCATTTCATGTGCCCTTAATAAAAAGGGCACAGATTACCTGTAGTTTTAATTATTTTACCACAATATGGGTAAATGGTCTGAAAAATCCTGCAAAAAATCCCACAGCTTGAACATAGTAATAATGATGCCAAAAGGGACTGATGAGAAACAGCAGTTACTTGAAATGTGGTTTTAAGGGCCACTGTTCTTAAAGATAAATCTTGCTTCAAGTGTATAGTGAGCCTTGAGATATTAGCTAACGAGAGTATAAAGCCATTACAATTAGAAAGACATTTAACATCTAAGTATGCAGAGCATTATTCATAACATGCTTCAGTGAAGAAAAAGGTTCTCTGTGCTAGTGAAATGACATAATTTTAAATAAGTTATCTATTTAATTTTTATATCATCCTTTTTTCACATATATTTCTGGACATCATCATAACATATTAGATTGAACTATGTAAAATGGCCATTTTCATAGGCCAAAAGCTTGAGCCTTAGCAATTAAATATTATTCAACCCATAAATAACAGTTGTTACACATGATCTGAAGTAAATAAATATGCATCTCTTGGGAGACTTTCTAGAAGTTTTTTGATAGATGAGGTGTATAATCAACAGAATTTATAGACCGCTGTTTTGTCTCATGTTAAACTAGGAGACAGATTTGCTGACACAACAGCATTGGATGGGGCCTCAAGGGATGTGTATACTCTCAAGAGACGGAGAACATCATAAAAAGAGAGTGAGGGCATGCATCTTGAGGCAGCAAGAGAGATCTGCATTGGTCAAGATAAGAAGGCATGAAAGTACATGCTGACTTGGGGCAAAGAGACTAATTCTCTTTGGCAGAAAGCTAGGGAGTAAAGAGACATTAATTAAATAATTCCTCTTCCCTTGCACCAAGGGCACTTCTTGAGTGATCAGCAGGACAGGGGGCAGATGATAAAGGCATGATTCAACAGTCCTCGTTGGGCCATCACACTGCTCATCCTCCATACGAGGTGTCAGCAAGACCCCCCAGTCAAAGGCATACATACGCAAGTGATTCATTTCAATAGTGAGCTTCTGCTTTCCCCATAAACACAAGAAGTTTTACACATTTATCTGGATAAGATAAAAAATACATTGTTCACTGCTCTTCTGAGATCACCATCAATTTTCTGCCTTCTATCAATATACAGTACAATGGGAAATGAGAAAGTCAGGTGTGAACCTGCCACTATTTCTGAGACAAACTAGAAAAAAATTAAATTTTGTTCCGTAATTTTTGAAGGAAAACAAAGTAATATGAAAAAATTCGCCACTGTGGCATGAACCATCACACACACATACACACAGAGAGAGAAACAACTGTTTTTGTTGCTTTTTATTGAAAGCATGTTAGATGTACCTATTTTCAGGATACCTGTGGTAATTTAATGTATTTATATAATTTGTAAAGATCAAATCAGTATAATTGAGATATCCATCACCTTAAATATTTATCTTTTATGTTAAAAGCAAACATTCTCTTCTAGCAATTTTGAAATATATAAGATTATTGTAAACTGTAGTAACCTTACAGATCTATCAAACCAAGGGATAGCATTTTTTGATTGTTGTTGATGTAGAACTCATGCTTATAAGGCATTAGCTGAATGCATTCCAAAAGCATTGCTAACCTCTTCTTGGAACAGAGAATGAGAGACTGAAATAAAGCAGAAATCTGTTGGACACTCTGTACATTGATGTTGCTCCCTCACAACTATATACACACAAGCAAAAGCTTGCGGTAGTATGGTATTTCACATCTTTCCTCTAAAAACTGATAAAACATATGTCAATCATGCTCAGTAATTTTACCCACTTACATAATAGGAGAACCTTTTATCCTTCATTGATGTTTTCCCCTTGACATGTTTCTATGTCTGGAGTGTTTTACTGTTTCTAATAAGAAAGTGTAGTTAAACAATGGTTGTGCTTTTCTAAATTCTTCATGTAGAACACTGATGAATTATTGAGTGATCTAGATCTCGTTATTCAGCCCTGAAGCAAGTCCAAATGTTTTGCTTATATTGTCCTAATCAGGTGCCACTAATCCCCTCTGTCAACTAGCAGCATGACTCACAGGAATTAACCAGCATCTCAGAAGTTCCTCTGAAAACCTAGCCCTTTGCTTTGATGGAGCCACCACCCTTAGGTGTCATAAGCACCCTGATTTTTTAAGAAGGTTTAGGTAGCAGACATAGGCATTCCATTCATCATTTACAAAGCTCAGGTAAGGCAGTGCAACTCAGAAAAGATGCTAGGATCACTGACATATTGACTATTTTCAAATTATTTTTATGGCATAGTCTCTCATTTAATCCACACAGTCTCTTTGTGATAGAGGTATTGTTATTATTATAACAATTATTATTATTCCCATTTCAATTTTTCAAGTGGAGAAACTTGAGAGAGATCAGAGAAGCCAGGTATCTTTGTGTATGTGCCAAGAATCTTGAATAACACCATCCAGCAAGGAACTGGCAAGGCTGAAACTCTCAACTAACCTTAGCATCTTTTTCCCTCTGAAACTACAAGAAGAATCTTCCTAAAAGCAGCCCCCCAAAATCACCACCTATAAAATAGTTAAAAAATATTTTGAAGTTGAGAAAAACGACATAATTTAAACATTTGTCATAGTAAAATAGCAGAACATATTTTCTACATTGCGTATCAGTCAACTTTCAGTAGGTTATGCTGCATAACAAATTATCATGAAATTCTAGTACTTTAAATCAACAGAGATGTTTCTCTGATTCCTGTCCATATGAGCAGAATACAGATCTTTTCACATCCTTTTCATTCTGGGATCAGGTTGAAGGATCACCTTCCATCTGTGATATGTCAAGCTATAGCCAAAATCAAACAGCAAGCATAGAACTATGGGGTTGCTCTTGAGGATTCTGCTTTGACCTTGCTCACATAACTCCCACTCCCACTCCATCAGCAAAAATAAGTCTTATGGAAATATCTGATATCAGTAGGATGTGAAGTCATCTCCTTTCAAAGGAAAGGCCTGCAAGAGGAGGCTCTGTGGATATGGACCTATTAAAGAGTGACAGCAAGTATTTTAGACCACTCAATGTTTTACATATACATACTAAGTAGTAGTATGCAGGCTTTTGAAAATGAAATATTAAGTCTATAGTTAATGACCTGAAAAAATATTCATGATGAATATTATTCTACAATAATCACCCATCTCCATCCACCAAAATGTAAATTCTGGAAGGGCAGAACTTGGTCTGTTTTGCTCACAAATGTACCTTAACTACAGACTGAAAAAAGCATAGATCATCATAAAAAGTTATTAAAATATCAAATAAAGGAATTTTCCTCTGAGCACAATTTTATAGTCATATCAATTTTGTGCAATATTTGAGCAATCTTTTGGTCTTGAGTGTTTTCTTATTTTTGACCCATTAGATATTTAGATATTTTTTTAAATGTTTAAACATATAATTATTTTTATTTATGTTTTAATTACATTGAAATACTTAAAATGATGTGTTTGCTAAAGAGTTTTTGAGTTTGGGGAGTATTTTCTTTATAGTCTAATGTACCATCAATATTCATAAATATTCCTGGTATATTGAAAATAATGTGTATTCTCTAATTTTTGGATGCAAGATGGCTTTGTATGTTAGTCATTTTATAACTTGTACTGTTTAATAAAATTTTCTATATTCTTACCTTTTTATCATTATTAAGAAAGTGATATTAAAATATCTCACTATTAACAGGACTAATACATGGATTTTTGTAACTATCAATTTTGTTTAATATATTTTGAGGTTATATTATCAAATTTATACAAGTTTAAAATTGTTATAATTGCCTGCTAAGTTGAACCTTTTATTGCTGTAAAAGAATATGTCTTTATAGTAATACTTCATCTGAAGTATATTATTAGTCAGATGTCTCTATAGCAACAATAGCCTTATATCGTCTTGTTTGCCTTTTATAGCATTTGTCCACATCTTTCCTTTTGACTTCATGTATCAGCATTTTTCGATCCGTTTCTGTTCAATAGTGTGTTACTAGATTAGCTTGTCTATCCTGTCTGGAAATATTTAACAACTGGTAAGTTGTGTCCATTATTGGAGTAGGCCAATAACATAGTAGGTCCTCAAAATAAAAAGTTTGTTGAAGGAATAAATAAGTAAATAATGTTTTTTTTCTTACTGATATATTTGAATTTTCAATTTTATCTTATTAACTGTAATTATATATGTGTATGACTAATACATGTATGTAAGTATTTGGATTTATTTATACTATTTTGTTTTGATTTCTATTTGCTTTTTGATGATTTTCTCCATTTCTTGCTTTATTTTTTATTAAAATAACATGTTATTATTAGTTTTTATTCTACTACTTTAAAATGTATATACTATATTTATCTTTAGTCATTAATCTTTAATTGTTTACCTACATAGTGAGTTAATAAAATATACACAGTCATATCCTTATGAACCTATCCTACAGTACAAAAATCAATTCACCTCCTTTCATATATATTTTTAAATTTTTGGTTGGGTGTTTTTGTTTCACCTTGCTTTCTTCAAATCAATATTGATTAATATTAGTGCTGTTTTGCAGAATCCATGATGACATAGGTTTGCTCACATACCTATGGTTCCCCTCATCACCATTCACTGTGGTTTCACAGGCCTTCTCCACGAGGCCAGTTTTCTTCTTCAGGAGTTGAAACTTCCAGTTCTTTCAGTGATTGTTGACGATAACCTCTCTAGGTGTTCATTCATGTAAAAGATTTTCATTTCACTTTCTCTCTGAAATATAATATTCCTGGGTATGAAATGTTACAGTCATCGTCATTTTCCCTTTAACTCTGAAGAAATTTGTTGTCTCCTGACTTCCACAGAGAAAACTGAGTTGAACTGCAATCCTTTTAAGTAATCTTACCTTTTTCTCAGGCTGTCTTTAAGACTTTTATCTTTATTTTTGAAGTACAGCAGTTTAACTACAAAGCATCTAAGGTTGGGTTTCTTCTCCATCAAGCTAGCTATCTAAATCTGATGATTTGTTAATTTTATCACAAATTCTTTTTGAAGAATATTTCCCCCTATGTCCTCTAGTACCCGTTTCTTTTAGGCTAAACTTTTCCATTCCACTCTTCTTTTCTTCTACTTCTTTCTGCTTTACATCCCTTCTCTGTGTTCTGAACTCGTGGTAATGTCTTCCTGTCAAATCCTTGTACCAATTACTCAAGCTGTCTTATTGACTGTCCTTTACATTGCCTCAAATACTTTTGAATTTCCATGATCATATTTTCTTTTCTAGAGGTTCTATGTGTTCTCTTAAAACATGTCTGAAATGATATTAGTAGTAGCTTATTCCTGTCTCATGTTTCTTATTTTTTACATTCTTCAACATTTTAAACACATAATTTGTATTACGGGCTGGGCACACCTGTAATTCTAGCACTTTGGGAGGCTGAGGTGGAAGGATCAGTTGAGGCCAGGAGTTTGAGAACAGCTTGAACAAAATAGCAAGACACTGTCTCTACACGTAAATGAAAAATTAAAACCTTAGCCAGGTATGCTGCTGTGTACCTGTTGGCCCAGCTACTCAAGAGGCTGAGGTGGGAGGATCACTTGAGCCTGGGAGATCAAGGCTGCAGTGAGCTGAGATTGCGCCACTGCACTCCAGCTTGGGCAACAGAGTGAGACCTTGTCTCAAAAATAAAATAAAACAATGTATATTGTGTATGTAATAATGAGAAATCTGTAGTTCTAGGGAGTGTAGCTCTGTCGTTGCTCCTGACTTAGTCCTGGAGACGGACAGCTTTCTGTTTTGCAGTTTGGGACAGTGAGCTCAGCTTTTTAGATCCCTTGTCACCAAGACTCCTCAGTGGTCTGGACTGCAGGCGTGGAGCTCCACAAGGGTTGACATTTGTCTCTGCCAGGCACCCCAAGGTATTCTCAGCCCAACATAACTTTACTTAGTTTCTCAGTTTCTCTCCTCCAGGCTACAAAAGTGGGGTGAGTATAGGATCAATTTAAATTCAAAACACAAGTGAATCAGGCCTCTGGGAGCCTTTCTCTACTCTCACAAAGAAACAATCTTTCTCATGTTTCTCTCTGCTGGGAAGCAGAATATTTTTCTCCGGAAGGTCTTGGAGGGTTGTGGCCTTGTTCAAGAGGCCCCAGTTCCAATCCCCAAAGGCTCACTTGTTTTCTCAGTCTCTCACTCAGCCCTTAGGCACGCATTGAGACTTCCTGCCCTTATACTTCCAGGCTCCTCACAGTAAACTGACCACTTTGGGCCTCTCTCTGTTGGTCCTAGCCAAGGGTATGTTACCAATTTTTCTTTTTTCTTTTTCTGCCTCTAGGAATAAAGGTCACATCAGCCTCTACCCAGGGTGATTAGCTTCAGTTTTGTTTAGCCTCATTTGAGACCCAGCCTATGTTCCATTCTCCATGCAGCTTAAAAAGGAGTCATACACTTTGGATATTAAATTAATAAATAAGTGGTGATAGCTATTGGGCTCAGTTTTCTTCTCTTTTTCTCTGTTTTTGAAATCTATACTCTGTGGTCTATAAAACAGGAGAAGAGAGGTAACTGACACCTAGCACCTGTGCCTTATTCATCTGCTAACACCTATGAGGAATATGCAACATTTAAAAAAAATCTCACTTTTTTCTTCCTTTCCAACATTATCTGAAAGTGATGGAGAACATTGCAGAGACCCATGCCCTGATTACATAAATCAGATTGTACCTAGAAGGCCGAAGCAGGCTTCTGTCACTCAAGTGCTTGCGTATGCCATGACGTGCCTATGTCCTTTCTTGCCCAGGTTATAAAATTACAGACATACAAAAGATCCCAATGGCTCTTGAGGGAGCAGCATATCTAATGAAGAGATAGATAATCTACTTTTTTTTTCTTGTATTTATTGGTCAGCTCTTATGTGACAAGGAGTGTGCTAAACGCTGTTGCTACAATGATAAAGGAGACATTTCTTTCCCTCGAAGAGGTCATTGTCTGGTAGAGGAGGAATGCACATAACCACAAGTCACACTAAGTAAGCACTGGGAGCAGGAAGATGTTTGAGATGTGCAGGAGAGTTTCTGGAGGAGATAAAACCTGAAATAAATCTTCAAAAATAACTGAGAGTCAGTCCATTCCTTTACTTAATATGTATTTATTAATTACTGATTATGAACTGAATATTAGGGTAGGTCATTGGCATGCATCTGTTAATGACAAAGGCATGGTTCCCAACATTCTGGGCTGGCATGCTTTGGCCACGATGTGCTGTGCTTAACAGGAATAGCACAGCTAAGTGTGTCTGAAAAGCTTTCTTCTTCAAGTTATGTGTCTTTCGATTGGTCATTATTTTTTCTTGGCCCTCTGTTTCCTTTCAAGATGTCAATATCCTCCCTCTTCTAAACTTAGTCAACTTCGTATTGGTGTGGAGAATCCATCTCTTTTGGAAGGCAGGCACCCATCAGCCATTGTACTAAGGTCTGGGAAAAAGACGAGGAGATTGGATATGATTCTTTCCCATATTGTTCATTAAGCTCATTTTCGTGGTCTCCTCAGCATTGCTCTGTCCACATCTTTGCCCCATTTAGACAGTAATTGCAAACATTCCCATTGACTTTATCGGAATCTTCTTATTATTGTCTCTTATAGAAGTAGAGAGATTATAGGTGGAGACAGGAAACAGGCTCAGAAATAACATATCTGACATAGCCATAGGTGCCCATAGATGGAGTCTGTTACGATTCTTCGGAAGTTCACATAACAGAGAGAGCTACTATGTTCTCTGTCAAATGAACTGTAAGTGACCCTGTTGAGAGCAGACTTATGTTATTGACATAAATGAATGAATACAAAGCTAAAAGGTTACATTTCTCTTTCAGTTAGATTCTATGGTTTGGTTGGATTTAGTTCACCCTCTAAACTTGTTCAGTAAAACAGATTATAAATTTAAATGTAGGTTCGGGCACAGTGGCTCACACCTGTAATCCTAGCACTTTGGGAGGCCGAGGTGGGCAGACAGATTAAGGTCAGGAGTTCAAGACCAGCCTGGCCAACATGGTGAAACCCCATCTCTACTAAAAATACAAAACAATTAGCTGGGCATGGTGGTATGAATCTGCAGTCCCAGATACTTGGGAGGCTGACGTAGGAGAGTTCCTTGAACCTAGGAGGTGGAGGTTGCAGTGAGTTGAGATTGTGCCACTACACTCCAGCTTGGGCAACAGAGTGTGATTCCATCTAAACACACACACACACACACACACACACACACACACACACACACCACAAAAAAACCTTAAATGTAAAACTACAAAACTTTTGAAGAACTGTAGAAGAAAATCTTCGGTGTCTATGATATGGCAACGAGTTTTTAGACTTGACACAATTCATAAAAAGCACAATTCATAAAAGGACTTTCTGATAAATCAAATGTCATCATAATTAAATCATTTTGGTTTGAAAAAAGACTACGTTAAGAGAATGAAAAGGCAAGCTACTGACTGGGAGAAAATATTTGCAAATTCACAAACCATTTATCCAACAAAGAACTAGAATTTAGAATACATATCAAGTTCTTACAACTCAATAGTAAAAAAAAATTTAATTAAATTTAATTAGAAAATGGGCAAATGATATGAACAGTCACTTCACAGAAGAGGTATACAGATGGCAAGCTCATGAAACCAGCAGAATGGCTGAATTAAAATAATAGTGATAACACCAAATGCAGAGCAACCGAGGCACTCAAACATTGCTGCCAGAATGTTAAATAGTAGAGCCACTACGAAAAACACTGTAGAAAAGCAGTTTGGCAGTTTCTTTAAAAACTACACATAGGTTTACCTACAACCCAGCAATTGCATTCCTGAATATAATTATCCTGGAGAAATGAAGACTTATGCTGACAAAAAAAATTGATAAAACCCTATTGTTTATCAATTTATTCACAGTAGCCCAAAACTGGAAATAACTCAGATGCCCTTCTAAGGGTTGAACAAACTCTGATTTATTCATACCATGTAATAGCACTCAGCAGGTCAAAGGAATGAACTGTTGATACACATAGCAACCTGGATGAATGTTCAGAGAATTACACTGAGTAAAAAGCCAATCTCGAAGATTCTATACTGCATGATTACATGGTGGTGAACACACGACCTTACACCGGGGATAAAAAATTACTCAGAACTGGCTGGGTGCAGTGGCCCTTGACTATAATCCCAGCACTTTGGGAGGCAGAGGTGGGAGGATTACTGAAGCCCAGAAGTCCAAGAACAGCCTGAGCAACATGGTGAGATCCCATCTCTATTAAAAAAAAAAAAAAACTTAAAAAAAATTAGCCAGGCATAGTGGCATGCAACTGTGGTTCTAGCTAGTTGGCAGGCCAAAGCAGGAGGATCACTTGAACTGAGGAAGTTGAGGTACAGTGAGCACCACTACACTCCAGCCTGGGTGACAGAGTAAGACCCTGTCTCCCCCCCAAAAAAATTACATAGCACTAAATACACATACACAAGCAAAAATAAAACTGGGGAAATAAGAATACTGTCAGTGGTCTGTATCAACGTCAGTATCCTAGTTGTGATATGGCATTATAGTTTTGCAAGATGTTATCATCATTAAGGACACGAAGGTAAAGGGTATATAGGAACCTCTTGGCATGCAAATCTACAACTACATACAAAACATTTAAGTTTAGTTTTAAAAATATTTGAGGAAAAGCAATAGGACTATTCAAGCTTAAGTTGATGCATATCCTGAGCTGACATTTTGAGCTCATCTATGAGCTGTCATCCTCTGCCTGTAAGCCCACCTGCCTCCCACTGCTCCTGGGAAACACTGGGCCCGTGTAAATGTTTAGCCTGAGGCAGAGATGCAAGCCCCGAAGCTGAATCTACTGCAGGCCTGTTTTCCTACAGCCAGCATTCTGGCCATGAGCCTCATGCTCATGCATAAATCTAGTCTCGGTGCTGCAGGGTTTTGGCATTGCAGGGCATGCTCAAGCACTGCCCCTGTGGAAGCTTCTTTCAGGCTAGTGGACAAGATGCTGGAAGTAGGTTTCCTGGTCAAAAATGGTAACCATGTGTCAGTTCACCCCAGGTCATCAATGTGGAGGCCGAGGTAGATGCCTGCATTTCTCCACTGGGGTTTGTCTCTCCTGCTCTCTCGGTGGTTAGTGTTATTTTTAATGAGCAGCCTGAGTTTGGAGCCAGCTGTTTGAGGTCCAATTCCCATAGAAAGGCAGCAGTATTAATGCGTCTAGGCTTTGAGTAGAAAAGCTATCCTCTGTAGCTTGAAAAAGGTGGTTAGCCATGCTTAGCCTCCATCTCCTATCTATGAGGCATGACAATACCAGTTTCAACAGGTTGTTGTGGGAGTTAAATTAGTAGATCCTTGTCCATGTATTAGCAGCTCAGGCTGCCATAACAAAATGCTACAGTCTCGGTGGCTTAAATAACAGAAATTTATTTCTACAGTTCTGGAGGCTGGAAAGCCCAAGATCAAGGCTGCGCTGCTTTGGTTTCTGATGAGGGCTCCCTTCCTAGCTTGCAGATGGCCGTCTTCTCCCTGATCTTTACTTACATGATCTTTCCTCTGTGTGTGCACAGAGAGAAGCTCTCTCACTTCCTTTTTTCAAAATTTAATTTTTAAGAGACAGGATGCTCTGTCACCCAGGCTGGAGTGCAGTGGGCATAATTGCAGCTCATGGAGGTTACAGTTCTCTCACATCAGCCTCCCGAGTAGCTGAGATGACAGTTGTGTTCCATGGTACCTGGCTAATGTTTTAGGGTTTTTTTTTTCCTTTTTCTTTTTTGGTAGAGACAGGATCTCACAATGTTGCCCAGGCTGGTCTCAAACTCCGGGGCTCAAGTGATCCTCCTGTCTCAGCCTCCTAAAGTACTGGGATTACAGGTCTGAACCACCACACTGGGCCATTGGGCTTTCCTCTTCTTTTGAAGACACCAATCTTGCTACATTAGGGTCCTATCCTTATGACGTCATTTAGCCTTAATTACCTCCTAAAAGCCCTATCTCCAAATACAGCTATGTCAGGCATTAGGACTTCAACATATGAATGTGGAGAAGGGGAGACAATTCAGTCCATAGCAGTCCACTTAAGTATCTGACACATGGCAAATGTTTAGAATACAGAATTCTTATAATTATGTTACTTATTTTTAACACTCTAATTGTAAATGATAGACATAAGTGAATTCTTCTAGCTTAAGCACAAAGAAAATCTTTATATAAAAATGCAATGTTTTTCAAATCAAGATTGAGAAAGAGACTGGATTTCAGGAAGTTTCTGGAAATTTAAAAGTAAAAATGTATCAAGAGCCCTGACTGAAGTCTCTTTCCTCTTCTCACCAACTCCCACAGCTTCCAAGGACTGGTTTTCTCTACTCTTCCTGGCTTGTAAAGGGGCAATGTCTGCCACTCCACAGCTCCCATGATGCCATCTGCTCTGTGCAGAGCATTTCACGCATACTCACTTATAGACCCAATTCAGAACTGCCAAGCGAGGAAGTGGGCTACTGTGCCTGGCCTAACTGCCAATGGCTAAAGACGATAGCCTCTAGCAGCCCAGGCACCTGCTCTTGCAGGAGGGAAGTAATTTTGAGAGACAGTGGATAATTGTTACTCTGGATAATCACCCCATACAGTGTCTGGTAGGTTTTTCATACTGATGCCAACCCCGTTTAACAGGGTGCCTACTTGAGCTGTAAATGTGAAGTAGGATACTAGTGAAAAGTTGTATTACCTAGACCTGACTCCACCCATTTTGGGATTAGCATTTTCCTTTCAAAGCTGATCACAGGGGTCCTGGAGTACACAGTCCTCTTTCCTCACCTCCTCTGCCATCCTCCTGTTCCTCTTTTTTTTTTTTTTTTTTTGAGACACAGTCTCGCCCTTGTCACCTAGGCTGGAGTGCAGTGGCATGATCTTGGCTCACTGCAGCCTCCCCATCTCTGGTTCAAACTATTCTCCTGCCTCACCCTCCTGAATAGTTGGGATTACAGGCATCAGCCACCGCACCTGCCTAATTTTTGTACTTTTTTAGTAGAGTTGGGGGTTTGTCGTGTTGGCCAGGCTAACATTGAACTCCTGACCTCAGGTGATCCACCTGCCTTGGCCTCCCAAAGTGCTGGGATTACAGGAGTGAACCACCATTCCCAGCCCCTCCTGTTTCTCTTGCTGTGTGACTGTCTGGATGTGATTTGCTACCCAGGCTTTTAAAACTGCATGAGTTCCCACAGGTGAGATTGTTCCAGGATGTGCTGGGAAGGCATGTCCATCCAGTTCTACAACACTGTGGGGCCAGGTCCTAGTGGCTCCAAAGCTGTCACCTGGGCTACAGCTCCAGCAGTCTCATTGTCACCTCACAGAATTCCCAGCTCAAGGGGTCTGGCCTCTTAGGCAACAAAGGCAGTAATCCCCTTTCCCCACATTAAATATATGGTTTATTTAATGACTCAGGTTCCTCCATGTCCATGCTGTCTTTGGCTAATATTAATCCAGAGGTTCGGAATGGCAAGGATGATATTCTGTTCTCCCTTCAGTGGCCTCCTGTACGAGGTGCAAAGAATACACTTAGCCAAAGGCGATCTGTATCAATAAAATTCTAATGGAGATTCTGGCTGCAGCTCTCCTTTTTGACATCATTGAAAACTGCTGACTGGCCATAGGCAGGTGCATAGATCTTCATTAGGCCCTGCAGGATAAGAAAGAAGACATTCTGCATAGAGAAGAATCAGCAGTGTGATAGATCTCCACAGAACAATTAGGAGCCCAAGAACCAGAGGACGTGGGGAGGAGTCACATTATACCACTTTTCTATTTTATTTTCTGCTCAACCATCTTCCTTAGGGCTATCTTTGAGATGCTCAGTAATTGCTGACTACCTGGAACAGTTACACCCTCAATTCTGTTTAATTGAATATTGAAATATTCAATTAAATATTATTTACAATGAAAGCTCTTCTAAACTTGCTGTATGTAACTGACTTCCCTGATCAACCAATACAGCCCAATCACCCTGTAAAACATTCTAGGATAAAGCTGTCAGTGGGTGAGCTCGCCTCAGCCAGCGGGATGCTTTACAACTCTCCACAGGCCTGCTTCATGCTAAGAGCCCCTGTAGTTCTCTGAAAACTGTTTCATAAGCCAAAGATATATAGGGAAGAAAGAGATAATATTGTTTCTGCGAAAACTACAGTAAAAAGCTTTGCAGCTTTCAAAGACTTTAAAAAAATAGATTGCCTTAAAAATTGCTGGACAATTACATGTGGACATTATACCTAGAAAAAAAGTTGAGGACAAGGTTATAAAAATACAGAAGATATCTGCATTGAAAATGCAGGTCAAATGTCTTTTTTTTTTTTCTGAGATGGAGTCTCGCTCTATTGCCCAGCCTGCAATGCAGTGGTGCCATCTCTGCTCACTGACACCTTGCCTCCTGAGCTCAAGCAATTTTCCTGCCTCAGCCTTCCAAGTAGCTGGGATTACAGGTGCCCATCACCATGCCTGGCTAATTTTAGATGGGGCTTCACCATGTTGGCCAGGCTGGTTTTGAACTTCTTGACCTCAAACGATCTTCCCACTTCAGCCTCCCAAAGATATGGGAATACAGGCGTGAGCCACCATGCCCAGTGGCATGTCTTAACCTCTCTCCATTCTAAAGAAACAAAAATTTGGAAAGAGTAGAGGACATGTTATGGATATAGTTTACACTATGTACGGCAGAACTCTTGAAAATAAACCATTCTCAAAGAAGCACGCTTAATCTACCTCAGAGTTCATAAATACAGGTATAATTATATTTACACTGATGTAATTTAAAATTCTCAAGCTATGTGTATAATTTAAAGAAATATTCCCTATTTTCTATTTTTGGTTTACCTAATGAAACCCTGGTTTCAATGACTTGTATCAGAGAGCTCTGGGCCATTTCCTTTATTTGTAGCATTAATCTGAGAGACTTCATGAAACAGCAGTAAAGAGCAGGAGCTTTGGGGTGTGAACAGGCATATTATCTGAATCCTCTAACTCTCAGTTGCTTTGTCTTTAAAGTGGGTATAATAGATGCCTCATACAGGTGGTTGAGAATTAGATAAAATCATTTCTGTAAAGTGCTTAACATATTACCTACCACACATGAAGCATTTAGTAAATGCCAGTAATAATAAAAATGATATTGATGAATTAATAAATAGTTACTAATTGCCTGGTACCATTCTTGATGCCAAGGTCACAAGATGAGTGAGCATAGTCCCCACCCCACAAAACTCATGGTTCAGCAGACATAAGAGAGGCAACAGATCATCTTGGTGGATGTATTCATTCAATACTATTTGTTGAGCTTCTAAAATGCATTAATAAATTACTGTAAAAATTGCTATAATGATAAAAACATGTCCCTGCTATCATACAGGCTAAAGTCTATTGGAGAAAAATAATTACTAAATAAAATTTATACAGTGTACAATAGAGGAAATTTACTGTCCACTGGGGGAGTGTGTGTGCCAGGATGGGATTCCCTGAGAAGGACATCTAGAGCTGAGAACTGGAGTTTGCCAGAACATTCACTGAATAAGGGGTGGGAGGAGAGCCAGCATTCATACTAAGGGCACCACTGTGGAAGGAGGACACAGAGTAAATGTTTTGACAGAGCTTCTATGGGAGGCATGGGGAAAGGAAGGAATAAATTTCTCTGTGTTTGGGAAAGTGGCATGACCCAGGAAGGCTTCACAGAGGAGGTGACATTTGGCTGGATTATGAAGAACAAGATGTTCTCTCAACAGGCAAGGTAAGAAGAGCTGTCCAAGAAAGGTAAGCTGTGTCTACAAATGCTGGAGTCCAGGTTGGTGAGACAAATGGGGAGGGATAGCTAGAACCTGGCCATCAAAGCCTAGGGCACCCAAGGAGAGGAGGAAATTAACTGGAAAGGCAGTGGCATAATCTGGGGAACAGGAAATTAGGTCCTGGCCTGGGCCCTTTCCAGAGAAGAAGAGACAGGGCCATTGTACTTCCTCTGGGTTACAAAGGGATGCAGCAATGGACAGGGTCACTGGCCTGCAACAGCCTGGCCCTCGGATGGGACCATACAAGGCTGACTGACAGGGAAATGCAAGCACATTTTCCAATGAGTAGACAAGTAAAGTAAATTATTTCTATGAATAGGAATCGCTAGAGGCTTCATGGAACAAGTAGGATGTAAGATGCATCTTCAACAGTGAATGACATTTGAGAGGTGACAGTCCACAGGCTATGAGCAACAGCCCCAGATGGGAAAGCACCAAGGAGTGAGGAAGCTTGTGAGCAAAAAGTATTTCTTAGTTTTACGGTTTCTAAATTTATCTCTTCTATGCTCTTCCCCTTTAGTTTAATCTCTAACAATATGATTTTAAACTAATTAATATAAAATTAACCCATATATTATCTAAATTAGATAATGACTTAATATTACTTCTATATCCCAGGAAATAAACTTTTGAAAATGCTTCTAGCCCTCCACATAAAAATCTGGCAAAATTAGTGAAAGAGAGAAATTCAAGGACTGTTCTTCTTCAATTTGTTTCTCAAAGTAACAGTGTACCTGGGAAAATGTACAGATTCTAGTTCTGCATTACTTTAGATCAGAGATTTACAATGGAGAGATTCTATCCCCTCAGGGGGCTTTTGGCAATGTCTGGAGACATTTTGGGTTGTCACAGCTGGTGGGGGCTGCTACAGACATTAATACATTTCTCTGGGCATAGGCAGGGGATGCAGCCGCATAGAACAGCTCTTACAACAGAATTATTCAGAGAAAGGATTATCAGTAACACCAAGGTTAATTCACCTTGTTTTACACATGAAATAATCTTTAAGACTGGCCATCTCAAATCCTTAATTTTGCAGATATGATGCGTAATGTCAGATTTGTGCACAGCTGCTTAATTAACAGTATAAGGCCTGGGACTCAGGCTTTATAGACCAGTGATCTTCTCTCCTGATGCACTAGACATCCTGTATGTTTTGTATCAAATGGCTAGCAGATTTTAATGCTGTCAGCTCTTAATTCCAACACTGAGAGAGGAGTTACTATCTAGATGCCAATTGTGCAGGGAGAAATATGGTTTTGATCTTGGGCTTCTGATGTTCCAGGAAGGGGAGGGGAGCAGGGCCTGCCCCATCTCTGAGGTCCACAGCAACAGCACAACAACACACTGACCAGGAGCATCAGTGTGTGAAGACCTGTCCATGATGCCGACACTCTTTAATTATGAAAGGATAATGTAGTTCTGCTTTCCTTCAGGAGACAAGGGACTTGTCCAAAGCATGAATACTTCATGGACAATTTAACAAATGCACATTGTGAAAGAGAAAAACAAATGTGTAAATATGAGAACTAGGCTCCCTGATGAGCCCACAGCTTCCAAACTCCTCCCTTCACTGCAGAATGTAAGAATCCTTCTGTGCCTGCAGTGGAGTGGGCTGTGGTGGGAGGGGGCTGGAGCTGGGGTCAGAGTCGGTGAGGTGCCCTAGCCCCTGGCCTCAGTAATGCCACTTACTGAGCATGCAAATTTGGGCAAGATATTTTCATTCTAAGGGCCTTGGTTTCCCCGCCTAAGAAATGATGAAACCTGAGTCAGAGCTTCAGTATTTAAGTTTTTCTTTGGGATCAGGTTTAACATGCCTCATTTTCCGGGTGAGGAAATTAAACTTTGGAAAAGTCAAGTTATCTCTTCCAGGTTACAAAACTAGCAAGAGAACGAAGGGGACAACTGATCAGATTTTATGCAATATCAACGCTCGCTGGCAAGTTTCAGAAGGTTTTCTGTATTAGCAGAAGACACTTGAGGCTCTGGGAGCATTAGGGGCTGCAATGGCTGTGGTCTCATTATCAGTAGCATTCATTTACCCATCCTCTCTGAAGTTCACTAAGGGGCTCCTATGTATCCCTCATCTGGCTTCCTCATACCTATACCCCAAGATGAGCATCTTTTTTAAACCCATGAGGCCTCAGGATGGTGGCTCCTTCTCTTATCAGCTACTCCGTGAAGACTGGATGGGAGCTCATTCTCTACACAGTCATAGAAACAATCACTCCAGCTAGGAAAAGCCAGATGCACAACAAGAAAAGGCTAATGTTTCACCATGGCTGAACCACCTCACCTTGGAGGGTGTCTTGTTTAGGGAAATGAGATTTTCGAAGAATCACGAGTGGGTAAAAGCCAGAAAGAATCAGATGAGAGATATACTCATCAGCAAATTTCCACACCATTTAATTAACCAATCCTTCTGAGGCTTACCTGATGCTAAGTGCTCTTGGATAATAGATTGGTAAAACGGAAAGACACTTGTGCCCTGGAATTGGTTTTTGTTTTCCCAAGATGACACAAGACTAATAAAAATGGTCTGCACCTCTGGAATCAACAAATATTAGGAAGATCAAATAAAATGTCTAAAGTCATTGAAATGCCCTGCTTCTGAGGTAAATTAGGGCTGAATCCTTTGAAATCCTTAAGCCTGAGGCTGGCGGGCTGTTCAATCAGCTGCTTTGGAACTACCCCTACAGTTTGGTAGGCAAGAGGCCATCCACAGGGAGGCCTGTGGGGAGAAAACACAGCAAAAATGTGTTGTCAGGATGGTTTTAATTGGTGATCTGAGTCACAAAGTCTCACCAGATAAGGCGAATTTGAGCTTCAAGCTTTATCTCCTGTTCATGTTTTGCTGTTTCCAATTTTATGTATAATATGAACAATTCAAATCATTTCCTGGGAATAACTGGCAAACACTTGGCCTCAGAGAAGCAGCATGACCCTCTGTTGCCTGTGCAGTGAGAGGGCTGACCTGCATGCCCTTGGAACTCCCATTTAACTCCCAGTGTTTTATCATTAGTCAGAGGAATATACAAATTCTGATTTAGTCAATACTGATTTAAGAAATATAAAACTGCACCACTTTAAAAGTCTGTGCAGACATACCTTCTGCAAAAGTCTGAACCACATTTAGTTTTTCTTTATTAAAAAAATCTTGCTTAATTTTGGCAATTTTCTTTTAGAGAAAGCATGAAAAAATATAATTATCTCATTTACTTTTTTCTTACTATATTCAACAAAGAGCTCCAGAGCATCTGAAAAGCACCACAGTTCTGCTACAATGGGGCTCAAGTTTTCAAGTGACTGCAAAGTCCAGTATTCTTAAAGCTTAAATATTAACACACAGTTCCAAACCTGTAATGCCCCAGAGGCACAGCATAAACATGCCCTCAAATCTTCTTGGGAAGCGGACATGCTCAGTCTACTTTATTAAGGATTCACAAAGGTGGAATCAGAGTGAATGAGCTCAAAATTAAAAATTAAAGCACAAACAAAAATATAGGTCATTGACAGTGAGAGTAGCAGAAATGAAAAGCAAACAAACAAGGAAGATCTTTAAACTCCTTAGACCATAAGATAATATCACCATTATTTTATGAATGACACTATAAGGTAAGATACAATCAAGAACTTATCATGTAAGGCCATGTATTTTTATAAAAGAACCAAACAGAACCCACAGATGTGAAAAATGTAGTTATTGCAATTAATGTCACAACGGACAAACTAGACAGCCCAAATGTACACAGGTGGAGGAACAGTTGGGAGGCTGGATGGTAGAACTGCATAATTTACCTAGAATGCAACACAGAAAATTAACATGAGGAAAATGGAGACTAAAACAGGCAATCCATTATCTTAAAAAAAATTTAAAAAACAGGTGCTGGCAAGATTATGGAGAAAATAAAACACTCATACACTGCTGGTGGGAACATAAACTAGTCTAGCCACTGTGAAAAGTAGTGTAAAGATTTCTCCAAGAAGTTAGAACTGTCATTTGACCTAACAATCCCACTACTGGAAATATATCCAAAGGAAAATGAATTGTTCTACCAGAAAGACACATGCAGTTGTATGTTCACTGCATCACTATCTACAAGAGCAAATATACTGGACTCAAACAAGATGTCCAATAATGCTGGGTAAAGAAAATGTCCTTTGCAGCAACATGGGTACAGATGGAGGACATTATCCTATGTGAACTAATGCAGAACAGAAAACCAAATACTGCATGTTCTCACTTACATCTGGGAGGTGAGCTCTGAATACAGATGAACACAAAGACGGCAAAAACAGACACTGGGGACTGCCTGAGGTGGAAGGCTACTTATCCAGCACTATGCTCATTACCTGGGTGACAAGATCACTCATACACAAAGCCTCAGCAACATGCAATTTACTCAAGTAACAAACTTGCACATGTATCCCCAGATCCTAAAATGAAAGTAAAAGAAAAAAGGCTCAAGAATATGCTGCCTACAAGAGACTCACTTCATATTAAATAAATAAATAAATAAATAAATAAATAAATAAATAAATAAGTAAAATGAGCAATCTGATTTACATCTAGCAGGAGTCCCAGAAGCTGCAGGGTAGGAGAGATTAGAGAGACAATCTTCAAATGGCTGTGGATTTCCCAAGTTAATGAAAGACATGGATGCCTTGTTCAGGAAAGACGAGTGTATAAAACATCTTACTTGATGTAAGATAAAACGTTTGAGTGTTATAGGACAGAGACAGAGCCTTATCCAAGTAGAGAACATGCATTCTTCACCAGCACACTGGCACAAAAAAACTCCTGTTGGCCCACTATTGAATAGGCCAAAGAATCAATAGCACGCAGACCATTTTCTTTGACCTCAGTATAATCAAGTTAGAAATCAATAACTATAACGGAATGATTAAAACTGTGAAGATGTTAGTATCATTAATGTTTTTCCATTAAGTTTCTCACGGATAGTAGACAGGCATCTAGTACATAGGATGCAATGCTGTCACTCAAGCTCTTCAAGTCTGGTTTTAATATTTGGTTATTGAGGGAATGGGGCTTTAGGTGGTTTGCTTTTTCCTTCCCAAATAATTTCATCTCATTGCTATATTGGTTAAGAAACTGTTTATATAGGAATCTAGTTAAATACACTTGAATGTATATAAAAGCCCCCTTCCTTCTTGCTGTGTTGCCTTAGGTGAGTTAATTAAGTTTGTGCTAAGTTTTCTCATTTGTCTAATGGAGGGGATAATAGTACCTACCTCTTAGTATCAGTGAAAATACAAACTTAATAACTCTGTCTTAAAAAGTATATATATAAATTTAATAATATGTGTAAAACAGTAATAACTGTGTTTATTGCCTAATTTTAAAAATTTAACTATTACTTTTTGGTTTTAAATTTATATTGATTGATTTCTCTTACCCTGCAGAGATTCAGGTGAGAATGGCCTACAGTAACTGGAAAGGGGAGAGGCGTGGTGGGGGTGTGGAGGGGACCAAGGTTCAGAGTGTGTGTATTCTCTGAGCTAAGCCATTGGAAAATCTGGGAGAGAGACTTTACAAAGGAATGCAGCGGCCGTTTCCAGCAAAACTCCATGTTAGGATGCAGGATAGACACAGGGATAAGATGAAACCCCCTCTAATTTTCTCCTTCACTGAGTCCTTTCATAGAAACAGGCTCTGCAAACACTTTGTGAGGTTCCTCTAGAAATGGCAGCAGCTTAAAAGTCACATAATATAGAAATGTGACCATGTGGCCAAGTGAATAGATTAAACAGTTCAGTTCCCAAAACAGCAAAGGTTGAAAGGAAATGTAGAAAAAGGCAGAGGGAAGAGGTACATTCATAAAGTTGTTGCAGAAGAAAGTCAGTGATGGGGAACGACAAGAGGAAAATTGTGTTCCCCATGATTTGTTCAGTTTGAACCTTATGGAAAGTGAAATAATCATGATTCATATGCATTAATCAAATAAAAAAATAAAACAATACCGGCATTTAAAGTGAAACATTAAAGAAGGACACAATGGCCAACACAACAAAAAATTCTCCACATTGTTAGTTTTCTTATCTATTAAATAGAATATAAAATTTACTCAGCTGGGTTGTTTTGAAGAATACATAAGATAATATGTGAAATGTGTTTGGGATAGATAAACTCTTAGTCAATTTTAGTCATTGTAGTTAACCACAATCCCTCTATATATGATTTTCTATAATATACAGGAAGTCCCTCATGGACTTTTTTCTATGTGTCACTTTTAATAAAAATAGTTGTGACCATCCTGTTTGTAGAAAATTTAGATGATTTTTTTCTTTTATAACTTATGTCCTACTTCTGTTTTAAAAAATACCTAATAAACTCTTTTAAACTCTGTCCAATTTTTACTTGTCCTCTGTACTTCTCTCAGCTTCCTGTCCTTTTGCTTTAATAGGACAATACTTTCTGGGAAGGAAATGATCCTCACTTCTGTCATAATGTGCTGCTTGTTCTCAGGCCTGGAGGAGCTCTGTCTGGGAAGTTAAGTTAGCCAGCCAGGCGGCCAGGGCTCTGCCCCAAAGACCCTTCTCCTTCTTCATCTTCATGAAAGGCTGACTTCATGCATGTCCTATTCACCACCATGTCTCTCCCTGCTATTGGTGCATCCCTTTCTTTGAATAGAGGGCACAGATATAAATGACTTATAAGTGATTGACGTCATCATGTCCTAATAAAGAGAATAATAACAGACCATTGAATGTGTTCTCATGGAGTGATTTACATGTTTATCATCACATTCAATTTCCAAAAGGCTCTGTAAAAGAGACAGAGAAAACACTATTATCCACCCTTTACAAAAAAAATAATAAAAAGATTTTTTAAAACCACATCTGAAGCTCAGAGAAGGGACACAACGTGTCCGAAATCCCATGGTTGCTGCCTTAGCTCTGGTGTCCTGACCCTAGTCTAGCTCTCTTTTTACCCAAATAAAAGAGCTATTTCACTGAAGGAAACCAGGAAAAAATCAAGCAGGTCAAAGATTTGAATTTTCCTATGAGGGTGTTAGGCCTAATGAAATTTTTCCAAAGTTGTGATTATCATTTATACAGAGTCTATGTTTGATTCCACCTTTACATTTAAACTCATTAACCCCTTTAAGAGTTGAGTGCTGATGAGTCCAATGTGAAGACAGCAAGACTAGGAGGGGCCTCAAAGCAAATCCAACACGGATTCCAGACGGCAAACCACACTAGGAGTCAACTGCTGCTTCCTGCGAACTGCACGCCCCTGGAAAGCTGGGAAAGACTCTCGGAAAGATTTACTTTCCTAAATCTCAGTTTCTCTCATCTGCAGAATGGGACTTACAAATGTAACTAAATCACAGACCGTTTTGGAGACCAAAGAATATGTGAAAAAAACAAATCGATGGGCCAGGCACAGTGGCTCATGTCTGTAACCCCAGCACTTGGGGAGGCCGAGGAGTGCAGATCACTTGAGGTGAGGTGTTTGAGACCAGCCTGGTCAACATGGTGAAACCCTTTGTCTCTACTAAAAACACAAAAATTCGCTGGGCATGGTGGCACCCACCTGTAATCCCAGTTACAGGGGAGGCTGAGGCATGAGAATCACTTGAACCTGGGAGACAGAGGTTGCCATGAGCTGAGATGCACCACTGAGCTCAGCCTCAACAACAGAGCAAGACTCCATCTAAAAAAAAAAAAGAAGAAAGAAAAAAGAAACCAGTAAATCAGTAAAAACAAACAAAAGTGTTCTCCAAAAGAGGCTAAATGGAGTATTTAATATGTTTGAAAAATGCTTACCCACAGTCCTGTATAAATAATGCCAAATAATCCCAGTTAATCTGTGTTTAACCTAGTAATGTTGCCCCTTACTTCACCACAGAAAACTCTTTCCAAAGACACTATTATTAACATCTATTAAAAAAATGATTTGGTGGATCACGTTTTGTGGAACGTTCTTGCAAAGCCTTAAACTAATGCTGTATTAGCTTGTTTCTTTCTCAGCAGGAGCCGAGAAGCCACACTTAATGCTGAGACCCCAACTGTCCAGGTCTCTCTGCTGCTCTTTCTTTGTGTGGGCAGCCTTGGGGCGAAGGGGCGGCTACCCTGCTGCCTTGCCTTAGGGAATTGCCATATCTTCTCTGGGTTCTGACAGGTATAAATTGTCAATCATAAGTTATGTTAGGCAAATGGCATGATAACTTGATGAATTTTCAGCAACTCTCATCACTTCTGCTGACAGAGAACAGAGGCAGCATTGAAAGCAGGGAGGCTGAAGCTAGAGAATTTTCCCAAAGTGTAGTCACTAATGAGTGATGCCACCTACATGCCCACCTGCTTAAAGGTGTGGGTGTTCCGAGCTCAAGGATCTCTGGAGAAGCCTTGAACATGTTGCCTTCCTGGGGGTCCCAAGAAGATGACCAGAGTTCCATGATGCCCATCTCACATTTGAATTGCTCAATTCATTTAGGAAGAAGGAGCAATGAAGGGCAAGAGGCAGTCAGATGTCATGAGGGAGTCTAAATTTAGGAGTCAGAACAACACGTTGAATGCTGAGAACAGAGCCTACCATCAACTGCCTCATGTGGCTTTAGGCTATGCCTCAGTTTCCTCCTTGATAGGCAATCAGGAGATCAGGTCCAGCAGAGGCTCTGCAAGAATGCTAAAGGCCATGTCCTATTCGAAATCCAAATGGCCCACTGGAAACAGTGGCTCAAGCCTGTAATCCCAGCATTTTGGGAGGCCGAGGTAGGCGGATCACAAAGTCAGGAGTTTAAGACAAGCCTGGTCAACATGGTGAAACCCCGTCTCTACTAAAAATACAAAAATTAGCCGGGCATGGTGGCACATGCCTGTAATCCCAGCTACTCGGGAGGCTGAGGCAGGAGAATTGCTTGTACTGGGACCCAGGAGGCAGAGGTTGCAGTGAGCCCATATTGTCCCACTGCACTCCAGCCTGGGCTACAGAGTGAGACTCCATTCTCAAAAACAAACAAACAAACAAAAACAAATCCAGATGGCTTCACCCTGTGGCTCTCAGTGAATGTGTATTCATCACAGGGCTCACCATGGAGCAACAGTAAAATGAGGGCCATTCCCTAGGGCCAGGCACTGCACTGGACACGTTCCACAGGGTAGAAGTGAAAATACAACATGCGTGGGTCACAGCGGTGAATGCCTTGGTGAGCTGCCCCAGTCTGCTGTTCAGGACTCAAGCACTCACTTCCTTAGCTGCTGGGGGTGTCACTGCTGAAGGTTCACAACTGAGGCCCCACCTCCTCCAGCACTGCCTTCTGCTGGACATCAACTTCCACCCGTCAAGAGCCTCCAGGCCTAATCAGTGAGAGGCTTTTTTTTTTTTGAGATGGAGTTTCGCTCTTGTTACGCAGGCTGGGTACGATCTCGGCTCACCGCAACCTCCGCCTTCTGGGTTCAAGCAATTCTCCTGCCTCAGCCTCCCAAGTAGCTGGGACTATAGGCGCGCACTACCATGCCCAGCTAATTTTTGTATTTTTTGTAGAGACGGGGTTCTCAACATTCACAACAACATTCACCTTGTTGACCAGGATGGTCTCGATCTCTTCACCTTGTGATCCACCTGCCTCGGCCTCCCAAAGTGCTGGGATTATAGGCATGAGCCACTACGCCCAGCCAGTGAGAGACTTTAAAGGCCCAGCTCTCCTTTCCCAATTCATGAGGGTCATCCACCCCCCAACATTCCTGAGGAGCCAGCTGAGGAGGCCTCTATTGAGGCTATGTCCCAGTTCAACTTCTCCATCTGCCCAATCCTGCTTCTCTGGCTCCCTAAAGCATATCCCATAAACCTCCTGCTCCTATATCATAGCCTCATCTCAGTCATTGTCTCAGGAACCCCAGCCGACAATGAGTAGTCCACCATACGCCAGGGTCTGTATAAGCACTTTACCTGTGTGACTTTATTCAATCCCTTCAGTAACCCTGTGGTGAATCCCTTCCATAGGTGAGGCTCAACAGTTACGTGACATGTCCCAGTTTCAAGTGGCTCTGACAGGGCACAGCATACTTCCTAAATACTTCCTATGGGTCATGCTGAGTTCTGTGATGGCATAAGAACAGGAGCAGAAGAGGGCAGCAGGAAGAGGAACTGTCCCTTGGAGAGATTTTTCCTCATTCTTCCCTAAGTAATTGCCTCCCACACAGCATTCTCCATTCTAACCCATCCTCTGCTGCTTCTCAGCCCTAGCTACAATTTCCTATTGTTTTATGTTTTTACCTATTGACTTACTTTGACTTGTTGGCCATTGGAATGACCATGTCTGTTTTGCTCACAACTGTCTCCCATCACTCTATTGGATATTATGCATTGTATTAATATGCACATTACATAGTCATTTGACAGTCTACTGCCTCCCCAATCCCCTTCACATGTGAGCTCTATGAGAGCAAGGGCTTCCTCTGTTTGACTCACCACTTACATTTCCAATCTAGTACAGAGATTGACACATAGTAAGACTTAATAACCCATTTTTTAAAGAATGCACATATTATGAGGGAACGAAGTGTTAAGCATAATGCCAACAAATAAATTCACATGTGCAAGAAAAGATTTAAACTATCAATGGCCAATGTTGATTGGGCATCCTGTTTCTAGAACTGAATTAGGATTTGGGTTTGTGATCCTAATCGCCCCTCCTCCACCCTTTCTCTCTCTCTCTCTCTCTCTCTCTCTCTCTCACAAACACACACACACACACACACACACACACACACACACACACAGAGTTTTGTTGGAGGAAGAAAAATGAGGTATAGAGCAGTTACCTTCTAGTCCAATGGAAACCATGCACAGTTTATTCAATAAGCCTTTTTCTAATAGCATTATGGATACAGAAGTAAGTAAACCATATGGGATTTTTTGTCTAGCAAAGAATCTGAATGTTTCTCCATTAATTACAAGGCTCAGGAAAAAAATGACTTGGATTGTGGCACTAGTGAGGGAGGGTCGTGCTATGCTACAGCTCAGTGAGTATCTCAGGATGCCTAACTTAAATGGTACCAGCAGCTCCAGCACCCATCCAGAGTGAGACTGTTACTTAGCATCCTGGTTAGGACCTAGGTGCCTGCTATTCCTTCAGGAAGGAAACCAATGTGATAGATTGTGAGGGACCAGAGAAGAGTCAGGGAGATATGAAGAGAGAATATATAGAGGCCAGAAACACCTGTCCAAAGAATGACAAAGCAAAGCAAATTATATAAAGGGGAGAGGAGAAGGCTGCCTCCAGAGCCAGTTGCCACTTCTGGCACAGCTGATTAATGAATCAAGCTTTAAATTTTCTGGCAAGAAAGAGACAAGAAATGTGATGTTTACAGTTTCATTGTAAGCTTTCTTTTTTGAGTAAAAAAAAACCTTATGAGTTTGGAATTTTAAAGTGTGGGAAGTAATTTGTTTGAGATTCAACTCCACATGTACAGAGTTTCATTAAATCTGTAGCTTTGACCGTGACCACAAAATCCAGCTTTTTATTGTGCCTTCTGCTAATTAGAGCTGGAGATTTTGCATTTTATTGCTTTAATCCTGTGGTTGTTCTAGAAACTTGGATTATCACATTGAAAGGGAGGTGATTTAAGGCAAACATGTTGGGTCCTTGCTCTGCTTCATTTAAAGGATAAGTGATAATATCTTTATATTCAAAAAAAGGAGAGAGAGGCAGAGCCTTTTTCTATCTCCTCTGGCATGCAGAGGAAACTTTCAGCCTAGACCTCCCTTTTGAGAACATAGTAGTGGGGGGTAATCCATCCCATGGTCTCCGCTGGCACTGGCAACCTTTGCCAAGACCTAGCTGGGACCCAGCAAGTCACCTAAATGAACAGGCTCTGAAGTGATACTGCCCTCACATCAATGACAACAGATGAGATTTGCAGTTTAGGGAGAGATTATGCTCTAGGTGATGGTTCTTCCATTGTCTGTCTTTCCCAAATAATGGGTCTTTCTGAGAGATGTTGGCAGACCTCTCAACTAACGTTGGTAACACCCAAGAATTAGTCAACTGGGGACAGACTGAACGGATTGATGTGTGAAGAGTGTGGGGTATCTGTAGACTATGGCCTATCCCAGAGAGAGCGAGCTGTTCCCAAGGCAGAGTGGGGAAGAGAGGACTGATGGAGGGGCTCCATGATCACACAGATGTTTGATGGAATTGAACAACTGAAATATTATGTAGTCTTAAAAATGGAGATCTTGCCATTTGCAACAAGAATAAACCTAAAGAATCACATGCTAAATGAAATAAGCCAATCTCAGAAAAATACTGGATAATAGTATTTATATGTAGAATCTAGAAAAGAAATGAATACATAGAAACAGAGCAGAGAGGTGATTGCCAGGATGTGGGAAGTTGGGACAAGTGGGAAATAACCACTAAGAATACAAGTTGTAGTTACATAGTTACATAAGTAAGTCTAGAGATCAAATTAAAACGTGAGGACTATAGTTAATAACGCATTATATACTAAAAATGTGCTAAGATAGATTTTTGTTACTCTTACCACAAAAATATGACTATATGAGATAACGAATATGTTAATTTACTTGATTATAGTAATCACTTCTGAATTATATGTATATCAGAGCATAAATTTTACACCTTAAATACATACAATAAAAAAGATTTCGAAAACCCAACTCATGTTCTCTTTCTCTCTCTCTCTGTACGTACCCATATTTCTCATTATATGTGGCACTTTCTATACTCCCAATCAAGTTTATTTTCCTGACCGCTGGCTGAGCCAGCTAACACAGTGTGATCTTTGCTCTCTTTCATTCACTACCATCCATATCACCAAGTCAACCTCTCCAGTCTTCTTAGTCTGTATTTTCTCTCCATCTCCACTATCTCTACTCTAGTAAGTACTTGTGTTACCACACTTCTGTGTCACCGTAGGATCCCCCTGGGAGCTTGATCTCTACTCAGGCCCATTCTCTGCTATTCTCCTCATTGAAGCAAAAACAATGTTTCTACAACTCAAATCTGTCAATAGCGTTTAGCAAAAGTACAATTACTTAGAGCTGCACATGAGGTTCTTTAAATCCCTGGCGATTTTTTCATTATTTTCTTTGTCACATCCTCTAGTCACATCCAGCAGCTGCCAGCTGACCGGCAGCCAGCTCAGGGTAAAATCCTGCCAGGTCTGTAGAGTTGGTTCTACAGTTTAAAGTGCTAATTACACATTAAACATCACTGCTGTGCTAATAGCTAACCAAATAAATTTGCATTGCTGACCAGTTTCCATCAGAGAACTCTAGGAAAAGAAGATCAAATTAAATAAAAGAAGAAATAAGAAAAAATAAAATACAGAAAAGCAAGTCAATAAAATATATCTTTAGCAAACAGAGAAAATCAATGAAATCAAAAGTTAGTTCTTTGGAAAGATCAATAAATTTGATAAGCTTCTAACCAAACTTATAAAAAGAAATTGAGATGACACATATGACCACTATCAGTAATGAAGAAGGGATATCACCTTAACTACCAGGACATTAAGATCATAGGAAGAAAATATTATAAATACAACAACAAATATAACAACTTAGTCAAAATGAATTAATTTCTTGAAAGACAAAAATGACCAAAAGAGATATAAAAAATCTGAAAACCACAGGTCATAACCTCATGACCTCTTATAAACATCAGTTAAAAAACTCATGACCTGGTGATCTGCCCATCTTGGCCTCCTAAACTGCTGGGATTATAGGAGTGAGCCACCATGCCAGGCCACCAGGACAGCAGTTCGAGACCAGCCTGACAAACATAGTAAAACCCCATCATTACTAATACAAAAATTAGCTAGGCATGGCGGCTCGCTCCTGTAATTTCGGCTACTCAGGAGGCTGAGGCAGGAGAATTGCTTGAATCCGGAAGGCAGAAGGTGCAGTGAGCTGAGATGACACCACTGCACTGCACTCCAGCCTGGGCACAGAGTGAGACTCCATCTCAAAAAAAAAAAAAAACCTAAACAATAACCTAATAAACTGATGCCCACAATATATAAAATAATGTATTATGAGCAAGTATGGTTTATCCTGAAAATGGATGATGAGTTCAACATTTAAGAAATAAATTAATAAAATTTACCTTGTCAACGGAGTAATAATAAAAAAATGCAATCGATGCAAAAAAATTTTGGAAAAAAAATCATCATTCCTGATTTTTTAAAAATCCCTCAAAGTAAAAATACAAACAAACTTTCTTAATAAAGATACAGCAAGAAATCTAAATCAACAGGAGAGATATGATCCAAGATGGCTGATCACTAACATCTCGGGATTGCAGCTCCCAGTGAAAGCGCAGAGAATGAGAGGACGCCACACTTTCAGATAAATTTTTGTCATTCACGGACCAGAAGATCCCCAGTGGAGGAGCACCACGGGTTGCCAGCATGATTCTTGTGGCCAGTGCAGTGGTTTTGCTGGCACCTTGGCACAGCAGCTCTTGGTGCAGAGTAAACGGGACTGGTTCCCCTTCTGACCAATGTTTGGAGCTCCGGGAAGGCAGAGTCGCCCATTATGGACTCAAGAAGGAAGCCAGACTGGAGATTCCCAGGCAGAAAAGCACCATCAGACTTAATGCCACTGTTTTGGCCGGCACAGTGGGTTGCTCAAATTTTGGTCCTGGGAATTAACAACTTGGACGTCCACTGAGAGACCTAATTTGAAAGTTGGTAATTACAAATATGACAAGTGGATACATTTACAATGATGGGAAGAAACCAGTGTAAAAAGGCTGAGAATACTCAAAATCAAAATGCCTCTCCCTCTAAAGAGGATCACAGTTCCTCATCAACAAGTGAACAAGCCTTGATGGAGAACGAGTGCATTCCATTAACAGAATCAGGCTTCAGAAGGTGGATAATAAGAAACTTCTGTGAATTAAAAGAACATGTTGTAGCCCAATGTAAAGAAACTAAGAACTTTGAAAAAAGGTTTGACAAAATCCTAACGAGAATAGACAATTTAGAGAGGAATATAAGTGAATTAATGGAACTGAAGAATACGATATGGGAACTCCTAGAAGTATGCACAGGTTTAAACATTCGAATTGATCAAGCAGAAGAAAGGATATCAGAGGTCGAAGACCAACTTAATGAAATAAAACAAGAAGACAAGAATAGAGATAAAAGGAATGAGCAAAGTCTCTGAGAAATATGGGACTATGTGAAAAGACCTAATTTACATTTGATAGGTGTACCTGAATGTCATGAAGAGAATGAATCCAAGCTGGAAAATATTCTTCAGGATATTATTCAGTAAAACTTTCCCAACCTAGCAAAGCAGGACAATATTCAACCCCAGGTAATACAGAGAACACCACAAAGATATTTCTCAAGAAGAGCAACAACCCCAAGGCACATAATTGTAAGATTCACCAGGGTTGAAATGAAGGAGAAAATACTAAGGGCAGCCAGAGAGAAAGGTCAGGTTACCCACAAAG
>CM052663.1:80358546-80407488 GCA_028533165.1 Leontopithecus rosalia
TGAACAAGCAAGTACTCAGAGATTTTATTACCACCAGGCCTGCTTTACAAGAGCTTCTGAAAGAAGCATTACACATAGAAAGAAACCACCAGTATTAGCCTTTCTAAAAATATACCAAAAAGTGAAGAGCATCAACATAAAGAAGAATTTACATCAACGAATGGATAAAACAGCCAGTTAACATCAAGTGGCAGTAACCCTAAATTTAAATCAACTAAATCCCCCAATCAAAAGATACAGCCAAAACCCAACAGTATGCTACATCCAGACCCATTTCACATGTAAGGATACACAAAGACTCAAAACAAAGGGATGGAGAAACATTTATCAACCAAATGGAGAGCAAAAATAAATAAATAATTAAATAAATAAAAAGCAGGAGTTGCAATTCTCACATTTGTTAAAATAGATTTTAAGGCAACAAAGATATAGTGGTAAAAGGATCAATGCAACAATAAGAGCTAACGATCCTAATACCCAGATACATAAGACCTATCAAGAGACAGACTCAATGAGACAGAAAATTAATAAGGATATCCAGGACTTTAACTCAGATCTGGAACAAGTAAACTTAATTAATATTTATAGAGCTCTCCAGTTTAAATATACAAAATATACATTACATTCTTGTCAATACCACATCACACCTACTCATAGGTTTAAATGAAATGTTGGTCAGCCATTATTAATATCCATTTTTAGAATAAAGCAACATTTCCATTCTCTCTCGCTCATTTTCTTCCTCTTTCTTCCTCTCCTTCACTCCTTTTTTTCTTTCCTTCTCTCCTTAAAAAAATAGAAAAAAAGAAACCTAAATCAACATCATATCTAAAGACAAAAGACTGAATCCCTTTAACCTACAAACAAGGTAATTCATGACTCTTATTCAAAATTATATCAGAGATTATAGCCAGTAAAATGAAGCAGGAAAGAAAAAGGGAAAAAGGGACCTAGAGATTGGAAAGAAAGAAAACTGTCTCTTCTCTTACATAACATGATTGCCCATATCTCAAAGAATCTGAAAAATAAACTCCCAAAACTAATAAATGTGTTTGGCAAGGTTGCAAAATGCCAGGTCAATATACAATATATTTTTGTATCTTAGGAATCAAGGAACTGGAAATTGAAATAAAGCATTGCCATTTACAAAATACATTAAACGCTTACATACAGTAATTTGAAAATATACAAGATCTATGTGCTGAAAACTACAAAATCATGGTTAAGAAAAATCAAAGAAGACCTGAGTAAATGGGGAGGTATATTACCTTCATGAATTAGAAGAACCAATTTTGTTAAGATGTCAATTCTTTTTAATATACATGCTCGACATTAATTTCTGGTAGAAATCAACAAACTGGTTCTATAACCAGGCCCGGGTTTCACTACTTATTGCTTGAAAGCTAGACACAAGAGACAAAGGTTGGTGGAAGGAAAAGCGGATTTAAGAGGAGAGCCAGCAAACCAAGAAGATGGTGAACTAATATTCTAATGAACCATCTTAAATTTTTTAATTTGCCATAGGGTTTTTAAAGAAGAACTCAGTTGGGGAGGCAGGTGGGAATGGTGCAGGATGCAGGGTCTGCGTGTCTGTTTCAATAGCTATTTTGATTAATTACTCATACAGATGTCTAGTTAACATTATATTGACCTCAGCCCAATGGTAATGGATTAATTGTTCATCACTTTTCCTAAGTGGGAGGATTCCAAAAGGGCTCTGTGCCTGGTTTAATATTAGCCTCTGGAATTTCTTAAGCAAAAACATAATTAGATAAGCATGTGTTTATCTAATTATGCAAGGGAGTATCTAGAGAAGGAAGGAATGATGGGTTAGAGAAGAGGAAAGGCAGAAAAAGAAAGTGGTTGATTAAAATGTTTTTAAAATTGAGGTCCCAGTTACATTTCTAAAGTATATATGGAAAGAAAAGAAAATAGAATAGTTAAAACAGGCCAGGTATGGCTCATGCCTGTAATCCCAGCACTTTGGGAGGCCAAGGCAGGTGGATCACCTGAGATCAGGAGTTCAAGACCAGCCTGGTCAACATAATGAAACTCCATCTCTACTAAAAATATAAAAATCAGCCTGGTGTGGTAGCAGGCATCTGTAATCCCATCTACTTGGGAGCTGAGACACGAAAATCACTTGAATTTGGGAGGCAAAGGTTGCAGTGAGCCTAGACTGTGCCACTGCACTCCAGCTTGGATGACAGAGTGAGATTCCATCTCAAAAAAAAAAAGAAAGAAATAATAGCCAAAATGATTTTGACATAGAATAAAGTACTCAGCTTAAATGTTTTTCAGATTTACTATATATCTGCAGTAATCAAGGCAGTGTAGTATTGAAGAAAGGACAGACATATAAATAAAATAAAATATAGAAACTCACAAGTATATAGTCAATTGATTTTCAATAAAGATACAAAAGCAATTTAATAAAATAGCCTTTTCAATAAGTAGTGTTGGAATAATTGAATATCTATATAAAAATAATGAATCATAATCTATACCTTACAACCTCTAAAAAAAGGTCACTCAAATTTATAATAAACTTAAACGTAAAACCTAAAACAACAAAAAATCCAGGAAGAAAACCAAAGAGAAAATCTGTGTGACAGATTACACAGACTCCTTAGACAGAACACAAATAACATGGTCCATTATAATAACAACAAAAGCAGTAAAATTTGGTTTTATCAAAATTTAGAACACCTATTTTTAAAAGATATTTTAAAAAATAAGATAATCCACACATAGAAAATATTTATATTTTATATTTATGATAAAGGCCTTGTGTCCAAAATACATAAAGAACTCTCTTGGGAGGCTGAGGTGGGTGGATCACGAGGTCAAGAGATCGAGACCATCCTGGTCAACATGGTGAAACCCCGTTTCTACTAAAAATACAAAAATTAGTTGGGCATGGTGGCGCGTGACTGTAATCCCAGCTACTCAGGAGGCTGAGGCAGGAGAATTGCCTGAACCCAGGAGGCGGAGGTTTCAGTGAGCTGAGATCAGGCCATTGCACTCCCACCTGGGTAGAGAGTGAAACTCCGTCCCAAAAAAAAAAAAAAAAAAAGAACTCTCAAGATTCAAGAAAAGATAGAATTAAAAATAGTTAATACAGTTCAAACACAAACTTTGCCAAAGAAAATAAACAGATGCAAATAAACACCTGAAAAGATACTCAGTACAATTAGTCATTATGGAAATGCAAATTGAAATCATAACAAGATATACCTATTCAAATGCCTAAAATATATGAAAGGGGGTAATGTCAAGTGCTGCTTTACATATGGAGATAGTGGAATTCTCATAAACTTCTAGTAGGAATGCAAAATGGCACAGCCACTTTCGTAAACTATCTGGTTGTTTCTTATGTAGAGAAATATAGGCAACTCAGCAATCTCAGTCCTAGATTTTTACCCAGGTGAAATGAAAACATTCTCATAAAACATGTACACAAAACTTCATAGTAATCAAATGCATGACTGCCTCAAACCGGAGAAAAACCAAATGTCTCTCAACTGAAGGATGAGTGAACAATGTGTAGTATATCCATACAATGGACTAACGCCAAGCAATAAAAGGAGGGGGAAAAAAAGCAATACATGCAAAACATGGATGCTTTATGTTAAGTGACAGAAGCAAGACCCAAAAGACTGCATACTGTATAATTTCATTTCCATGACTTTTGGAGAAGGCAAGATTATGGGACTGGAGAATGGATCCATAGTAGCCAGGAGTTAGGGGTTGGAAAGGGTGGCTACTCAGTGGTACAGGGGAATTTGGTGAGTAATAGAGTTGTTCACTATCTCAACTGCAGTGTTGGTTACAAATCAGTATATGTTTGCCAAAACGTGAATAACTATACATTACAAGAGTGAATTTTACTAAATGAAAATTATTTGCTATTCAATATTATTTTAAAGAATGCAATAAAGATTCTAAATAAAATAAATGAAATCCAGATAATCTTTTATCTAGTAAAGAGAATGAATTTGCAATTAAACACTTTCCCACTAAGAAAATTACAAGCCCAGTGTCTTAGTCCTATAGTTCTATAACAGAATACATGAAACAGTATCCTTTTTTCTTTGAGACCTGCTATCTTGGCAACTCCTCTGTTGCCCAGGCTGAGTGGAGTGCAGTGGCTTGATCTCGACTCACTGCAACCTCCACCTCCCAGGTTCAGGCGATTCTCCTGCCTCAGTCTCCCTAGTAGCTGGGACTACAGGTGTCCACCACCATGCCTGGTTAATTTTTGTATTTTTAGTAGAGATGGGGTTTCATTGTATTGTGCAGACTGGTCTCAAACTCTTGACCTCCTGATCTGCCCACCTTGGCCTTCCAAAGTGCTGGGATTACAGGTGTGAGCACTGTGGTGCTTGGCCAAAACAGTGTACTTTTTAAAGAAAAGGGCTTATCTACTCACAGTTCTACAGGCTGGGAAGTTCAAGGGCATATACTTGGTTGCTGGCAAGGGCTTTTGACCTGCATTATAACATGGCAAAAGTCAAAAGGAAAGCAGACATGTGTAAAGAGGGTCAAACAACAGGAAGAATCCTGCTATGTAATAACCTGCTGTCTTGGGAACTCATCTATTTGCAGAGGTAATTCAGTCTTGGGAGAGCAATAACTCACTACCCCAAGAATAGCACCAAGCGATTTATGAGGGATCCACTCTCATGACCTAGACGCCTGCAACTTGGCCCTACCTCTAAACACCACTACATTGAGGATCAAATTTAATTTTAGTGGACACAAACAAACCATATCCAAACCATAGCACCCAGCTAGCTTTGCTCATGAATTCTAATAATTTAAGGAATAAATGATAACTTTATATATATATATATATATATATATATATATATATATTAGATTCTGGGGTACATGTGTAGATCATGCAGAATTGTGTCATAGGTACATACACGGCATTGTGGTTTGCTGCCTCCATCCCCCTGTCAACTATATCTGGCATTTCTCCTCATGTTATCCCTCCCCAACCTGCCTAACCCCCACTGTTCCTCCTCTAGTCCCCCACAACAGACTCCAGTTTGTGATGCTCCCCCTCTTTCTTACACAAGCTTTTTTAGGAAATAGATACAGCATTTTCATTAGTTTTGATAACAGGATTAACCTGTTATCAAAACCAGACAAAAATATTACAGAAAATGATATTATAGTACATGTTCATTACCCAAAACTAAACATAAAAATTCTTTTTTTTTTTTTTTTTTTTTTTTCGAGCTGGAGTTTCACTCTCCTTACCCAGGCTGGAGTGCAATGGCGCGATCTCCCCTCACTGCAACCTCCGCCTCCTGGGTTCAGGCAATTCTCCTGCTTCAGCCTCCCGAGTAGCTGGGATTACAGGCACGCGCCACCATGTCCAGCTAATTTTTTGTATTTTGAGTAGAGACGGGGTTTCACCATGTTGACCAGGACGGTCTCGATCTCTTGACCTCGTGATCCACCCGCCTCGGCCTCCCAAAGTGCTTAAGATAGCAATATGTAGAAAAGAATATTCCATATTTAAGATATGTACATGCTAAGATTATGAGATGTTTAATATCCAAAATCAATATAATTCACCATGTTAACAGAATAAAATATTATTTTAATAAATATAGAAGTCATTTTATGAAATTCAACACCTACTTAAGACAAAATTCAACCCTTATGAGAAGAGTTCTCAACAAACTAGAAATAAAAGAATTCTTCAAATTGATGAGTACATCTTCAAAATTCTATAGCTGTTATTTTTAATGGTGAAAGATTGACTGCCTTCCTCATAAACTTTAAAAGTCATGTCATACTGACATGACTTTTATATAAAATGTCTTGAAAATTCATGCCAGTGCAATAAGACAAGAAAAAAATGCATACAAATTAGAAAGGAAGGAGTAAAACTGTCTTTACTCATAGACAAGCTTTTGTATATTAATAAGTTCTAAAGAATATATTAAATAAAACTCCTAAAACTAATAAGTCAGTTTAGTAAGGCTGAAAATACAATGTCGACATAAAAAAATAAATTATATCTCTGAACAACAATCTGTTACAAAAAAAGGTAAAATAAACAATATTAACAAGGTGTCAAAAAAACATTAAATACAGAAAATTCAACCTAATGTATTATAACTTTACAGTTAATGTCAGAAAACATTGCTCAGTGAAGATAAAGAAAATTTAATTAAAATGAAATATATTGTGTTCATGGATCAGAAGACTGAATATTGTTAAGATGTCAATCCTTCCTCAATTTTTGTGTAGATTAAAAACAATAACAATCAAAATACTTGATATTTAAAAATTTTTATCAGTAGAAATTGACCTAGTATAATAGTCAAAGCAATTATGGGGGAATAAAAGAAGCAAATTAGAGGAGTTATCCTGACTTACTTTAAGATTACAGTCCAAAGACATAAGGACAGTCATATAGCTTAGGGGAAGAGAATAACTGATATTTTGATATGATATTAAGGTAACTGAATATAAAAAGGACAATAGTCACTGGAAAAATTGGATATCCAAATAGAAAAAAAAAATGAAATTTGACTCTTACCTCACATTTCATGCATTTCGTGAAAAAGTTAATTCAAAATAGATCATAAGACTCTTAAATAGCAAAGCTAAAACTATAAATTTAGAGATAAAAACAAATACCTTTTTTTTACAGTTCAATAACTTCATAACCTCTGAAAATAACATCCTTCTATTGAAGTTTCTCAGATCCTGGAAATGAGAGCAAATTGGACCTCAGCTTCTAATAAAACACTGGCCTGCTTTTCCTGGTCAGATAAATTAATTGATGCATAAGACCTCTGATCCTATGGCAATGAGGTTTCAGGTTAGTCTCAGCCTGCTGCCCAATCATTTGTTGTTTTATTTTCATATGATACAGAGGCTTTGAGGTTGCTTGGGTAGTGGCTTACATGACATGGAAGAGAGGTCTTCCACTTTCACTCTCCATATTTACTCATTGTAACATTGGTGGGCTTTCCATCAATATTTACCATTGCTGAACCTTTTGAAAATAACAATGTCCACAATCTAAAATGTCAAACTCATAGAAGCAGGGAGTAAGATGGTGAATAGCGGAGGCTGAAGTTTCAGGGAGATGGAGAAAGGAGAGATGTTGGCTGAAGGGAACAAAGATCCAGTAGACAGGAAAAGTAAGTTTTAGTGATTGATCGCACAGCATGGTGATCATATACAATATAGTATTATTAACTATTCAAAATTGCTAAAAGAGTAGATTTTAAATGTTTTCAACACACACAAAAGTAGGTGAGGTGGTAGATATATAAATTAGTTTGATTTAATCTTTTGGCAATGTATACATATACCACGACATCACGCTGTACCTAATACATGCAATTATTATTTGTCCATTAAAAATAAAAACACTTTTTTTTTGAGAGGGAGTCTTGCTCTGTTGCCCATCAATATTTACCATTGCTGATAATGAGTGCAATGGTGCAATTTTGGCTCACTGCAACCTCTGTCTCTTGGGTTCAAGCAATTCTCCTGCCAGCCTCCTGAGTAGCTGGGATTGCAGGTGTGTGCCACCATACCCAGCTTATTTTTGTATTTTTAGTAGAAAAGGAGTTTCACCATGTTGGTTAGGCTGGTCTCAAACTCCCGACCTCATGATCCTCCTGCCTCAGCCTCCCAAAGTGCTGAGATTACAGGCACGAGCCACCCCACCTGGCCTAAAAACACCTTTTTTAAAAATTAAAAATATCCACAAACATTCCTTATTTTCTGCATGTATCATCTCTTTTCTAACTATTTGCATAAGATCCCAAATGTGCAAATAACCCTTTGTTCTCTTTGAACACTATAAAACAAGATTACTTTAACATACACCATGTGCATTTCTTTTGTTTTAAGAAAAAGAAACCTGTATCCTACATAACTCCAGGGCCCCTCAATACTGTTTTCCTTTCCAATTAATAGCATGTCAATAAGATAGACTAATGGGATCTAATTAAAATTCAGAACTTCTGTACAGCAAAAGAAACCATCATTAGAGCGAACCGGCAACCAACAGAATGGAAAAATATTTTTACAATCTACCCATCTGACAAAGGGCTAATATCCAGAAGCTATGAAGAACTAAAACAGATTTACAAGAAAAAACAAACAACCCCATTGAAAAGGGGGCAAAGGATATGAACAGATGCTTTCCAAAAGAAGACATACATGAGACCAACAAACTTATGAAAAAATGCTCATCATCACTGGTCATTAGAGAAATGCAAATCAAAACCACACTGAGATACCATTCATGCCAGTTAGAATGGTGATCATTAAAAAATCTGGAGAAAACAGATGCTGGAGAGGATGTGGAGAAATATGAACACTCTTACACAGTTGGTGGGAGTGTAAATTAGTTCACCCATTGTGGAAGAGAGTATGGCGATTTCTCAAGGACCTAGAAATAGAAATTCCATTTGACCCAGCAATCCCATTACTGGGTATATATCCAAAGAACTATAAATCATTCTACTATATAGACATATGCACACGTATGTTCACTGCAGCACTGTTTACAATAGCAAAGACCTGGAACCAACCTAAATGCCCATCAATGATAGACTGGACAAAGAAAATGTGGTACATATACACCATGGAATACTACGCAGCCATAAAAAACAATGAGTTCATGTCCTTCGCAGGGACTTGGATGAATCTGGAAACCATCATTCTCAACAAACTGACACAAGAACTGAAAGCCAAACACTGCATGGTCTCACTCATACGGGGGTGTTGAACAATGAGAACACATGGACATAGGGAGAGGAGCATCACACACTGGGGGCAGTTGGAGGGGTAGGGGAGAGACAGTAGGGGATGGGGAGGGAGGGGAGGGTGGGGAGGGATAACATGCAGAGAAATGCCAGATACAGTATGCACCTAAAGTAAAAAATAAAAATAATAATAAATAATAATAAAATAATAAAAATAAAAAATAGCATGTCACAAGATGTTTGATTACTTTGCAGCTTATTTTGCATTCGCTTACCTCTAGCCAATTGTTTTAATAATGATGCATCTTGAGTAGTGTCATTCTCCATTTAGGCTTAGAGATCTCTTTGAGGATATTCCCTAAATTCACAGCCCCATGTATCTATTCTGAAATAAAAATATCTTCTTCTCCAGCAACCCCCTATTCCCTTCTGGATGGTTGGTTTTTTACAAAAGCACTTAACAGTGGGTGTAGAAGGACCGCCATTTTTTCCTACATGGGTGAGTGTTCTATTCAACAACATTCTATTGACTATCACATTTATCAAGAAAGCCCTAGGGTATCATTTCAATTTCTAGTCCCTATCCTCAAATGTCCTCTCAATTCTATTTAAATGGCTATATTTCTATCAGAATTTGTAAAACAAACTCCTATGTCTAAGTAACCTAGTGTGATAGGACCCTGAAGTGCTGTGGCTGAATAATGCCCCCTTCCCCCTGAAAAAGATATTCATATCCTAATCTCTGAAACTCATAAATTTTACATTATATGGTAAAACAAACTTTGAAGATGAGATTAAGTTAAGGATCTTGAGGAGGGCATATTATCCTGGATTAGCCAGGTGAGCCCAAGATCTTGCAAGGATTCTTGAAAAAGGGAGGAAGGAGGAGTCAGTCAGAGGAGGAGGAGCTGTGACAGTGGACACAGAGATTGGAGAGATGCACTTGGAAATGGATGAAGGGCCACAAGCTAAGGAACACAGGCATCCACTGGAAACACAGAAAGGCAAAGAAACAGATCCTCCCCTCAGGGCCTCCAGGAAGAATTGGCCCTCTTGACAACCTGACATTAGACCCATGAATCTGATTTCTGATCTCTAAACTGTAGAATAAATGGATATTGTTTCAAGTCACTAAATTTGTGGTAATTTGCTACAGCAGCAAAAGGAAACTCATATATGAAAATTTGCTGCTTCATTGTCCAAACTAACAGAAGTAGGCTCCAAAGGAATAGAATATCCATATATTCCCTTGTAGTCACATCTTATGGTTAGAATTGTTTTGTAAATTTCTTTGTTTTAGCATCATATGGACAATTTGATGGCACCTTTTATTTAAATTGTTTCTTGTGGGTGTGTGTACACACACACACACTATATATTATATATGTCTGGATATAATTAATTATATATATTATATCTTTAATATGTTATATATGTATATATATTATATAATACATATAATATATAATTAACTGGGACTTGGGACAATGCTATTGCCAAAATTGTGACAGTAGCATTGCCCCAAGTCCCACTTAATTACATATTATATATGTTATATAATATAACATCGACTCAATTTTGTAGTGATTCTGCAAATGGCCACTGTCATCAGTTTCCACTGGTTGTCCATTTTGCATTCAAGTTTTTGGGATCACTCTGCTTTCAATCTTGCCTTGTGATATTGCTTTGTTGTGTTCCCACAAATCTCATCTTGAGCTGTAACTGCCCCCCCCCAGTTTCCACACGTCATGGGAGGAACCCAATGGGAGGTAATGGAATTATGGGCACAGGTCTTTCCTGTGCTGTTCTCATGATAGTGAGTAAGTCTCACAGATCTTCTGGTTTTAAAAAACAGGAGTTTCCCCTTTTTTTCCTGTTGCCAACCATGTAAGATGTGACTTGCTACTCCTTGCCTTCTGCCATGATTGTGAGGCCTCCCCAGTCTTGTGGAACTGTAGGTTCATTAAACCTCTTTCTTTTGTAAATTGCACATTCTCAGGTATGTCTTTAACAGCAGCATGAAAATGGACTAATGCAGTACACTGGTACCAGCAGAGTGGGGGCACTGCTGAAAAGACATGTGAACATGTGGAAGCAACTTTGGAAGTAGGTAACAGGAAGAGGTTGGAACAGTTTGGAGGACTCAGGAGACAGGAAATATGGAGTTTGGAACTGCCTAGAGACTTGTTGAATGGCTTTGACCAAAATGCTGAAAATGATACGTACAATGAAATCCGGCCTGAGATGGCCTCAGATGGAGATGAGGAACTTGTTGGGAACTGGAGCAAGGGTGACTCTTGTTATGTTTTAACAAAAAGACTGGTAGCATTTTGCCCCTGCCCTAGAGATTTGTGAACCTTGAACTTGAGAGAGATGATTTAGGGTATCTGGTGGAAGAAATTTCTAAGTAACAAAGCATTCAAAAGGTGACTTGGGTGCTGGCAAAGGTATTCAATTTTATAAGGGAAGCAGAGTATAAAAGTTCAGAAAATTTACAGACTGACAATTAAATAGAAAGGAAAATTCCATTTTCTGAGAAGAAATTCAAACTGGCTGCAGAAATTTGCATAAGTAATAAGGAGCCACAGGTTAATTCCAAAGACAATGGGAATAACATCTCTAGGGCATGTCAGAGGTCTTCACAGCAGCCCCTCCCATTACAGGCCCAGAGGCCTAGAAAAAAAAATGGTTTTATAGGCTGGGGCCAGGGTCCCTGTGCTGTGTGCAGCCTAGGGACTTGGTGCCCTATGTCCCAGCCACTTCAGCTATGACTAAAAAGGGCCCAAGGTACTGCTCAGTCCATGGCTTCAGAAGGGCAAGCCCCAAGCTTAGCAGTTTCCATGCATTGTGGAGCCTGCAGGTGCACAGAAGTCAAGCATTGAGGTTTGGGACCTTCTGCCTAGATTTCAGAGGGTGTATAGAAATACCTGATGTCCAGGTAGAAATCTGCTGCAGGGGTAGGGCTCTCATGGAGAACCTCTGCTAAGACAGTGCAGAAGGGAAATGGGTAATCGGAGCCCCCACACAGTCTTTTCCTGGGGCACTGCCTAGAGAAGCTATGAGATAAGGGCCACCATCCTCCAGACCCCAGAATAGTAGATCCACCTACAGCTTGCAAACCATCCACTTAGAAAAGCCACAGAGACCCAACACCAGCCCATGAAAGCAGCCAGGAGGGAGGCTTAACCAGCAAAGCCTCAGGAGCAGAGCTGCTCGAGACCATGGGAACCCACCTCTTGTATACGTGTGACCTGGATGTGAGACCTGGAGTTAGAGGAAATCATTTGGGGCTTTAAGATTTGACTGCCCCATTTGATTTCAGGCTTTGCGTGAGGCCTGTACTCTCTATGATTTAACCAATTTTTCCCATTTGGAATGGTTTTATTTACCCAATACCTGTGTCCCCACTATATCTAGGAAGTAACGAACTTACTTTTGATTTTACAGGCTCATTCATAGGTGGAAGGGACTTGCCTTGTCTCAGATGAAACTTTGGACTGTGGACTTTGGAGTTAAGGCTGAAATGAGTTAAGACTTTCAGGGACTGTTGGGAAGGCATAATTGGTTTTGAAATGTGAGGATGTGAGATTTGGAAGGGCCAGGGGCAAAAGGATATGATTTGGCTTTGTCCCCATCCGCATGTCATCTTGAATTGTAACTCCCACAATTCCCATGTGTCATGGAGGAACCCAGTGGGAGGTAACTGAATTATGGGGGTGAGTCTTTACATACTGTTCTTCTGATAGTGAATAAGTCTCATGAGGTCTGATGGTTTTAAAAAAATGGGGGGTTCATTGTCCAAGCTGTTTCTTTGCCTGCTACCATCCATGTAAAATGTGACTTGCTCCTCCTTGTCTTCCACCATGATTGTGAGGCCTCCCAGCCATGTGGAACTGTAAGTTCATTAAACATCTTTATTTTGTAAATTGCCCAGTCTTTAACATGAAAATGTACTAATACACCTTGCTTTTCAAAGAAAACATTGTTTCAACCAAATCCCACTCCTCCCACCAATTGTTATGAGGACTGTGTGTCCTCCTGCCTTAGTTCTGAGTCCTCCAAAAGAAGATACTGAGAGCAGGATTCAAGGGTAAGCAGATTGTCTCAGAGGTGATGTCAGAAACCACTGATGGAGAAGTGACAACTGAGACAGAGAGAGAAAGAACTGATGGGGGGAATCTCAGGTGAAAGAACCTCAGGACTATCCACCCAAATAGCACAGAAGGTTGAGTATCATACATAAGCTCCCTAAAAGAGGTGCGAATCTCCTGGCATTTCTGTCCTGTTGGACAGGAAGCAAAGAGAGCCCTGGTAGCTAAGGAAATCTTTCAGGCAAGGAGATATGGGTGCTGCCAATTGGAAGTTGGGCCAGAGAACATAGAAGTGGTCAAGACAGGGCACAGACAGCATCCATAGCTCAGATTCAGTTGTTCTCTCAAAGGGACTTCCAGCACAAGATCCAACCTAGTGCAGTTTATTAGCAAAGCGTATGGAAATGCTTTCAAATTGTTAATAAGAATGCTCATAGAAATGTTTATCTATATCAGACTCCATATTTCTGGCTGGGCTCTCCCTCTTGGGAGAACACAGATGCCCTTTACTATCAAACCCCATAGGGCACATGAGAAGAGAATGCAGGATCAGCCAGCTGGCTCATGCCAGTGCCATTTTCACATTGCTTCTAGTTCACAAGCTGACAATTTTTCTCTGTGTGTGCTGTAAAATAACAGATCTTTTCCAAATATTGCTCTGGCTTACACTGTTCCTTTTTGCTTTTTATTTCATTTATTTCTGTTTTTTGTACCAATAGGGAGAAAAAAAAGCACTTCATCAGAGGTAGGGTTAAGTCTAGAGGCTCATATGGTCAGAAAATTTGAGCTCCTTTTGTAAAGGTTCAAGTAAGCCTTGGCCCTCCCACCTCAGCTCCTTCAGGAATGATGTTGCAAATATTTCATAGCATTTCACTAAAATCTAGCAAGCCTGGGTCAAGGGTCAAATATCTTTGTTCTAATCCCCAGTCTGCAAAAGAGTACAGAAGTCCCTCCCCCACCTGCTGACGGTGGCATCATACAGCACAGTGGCAATGGCTGGTCATGGACATTATCACAGATGTTACTTTGGAAATGTTTATCAATGACAATGAGTCAGATGCCTCAGATCAAAATATTCCATAAGACGTAATCACTGTAGCTATTAGGCTGAGAAAAGAAAAACTTTAACAGAGCAACTCCAGGGATGCAACTGTGGAGGATAAGTTGTTCTTCTGGGAATGTGGGTGTCCTTTGCAGGAACACTGATAGAGATCTCGAAGCTCTGAAGCCCTTAGGGGGTTCAATGGTTTGAGCTGGCTTTGGCAGCAGCAACAACTGAGTAGATGTGGGAGGATGGAGGTTCTTCCTGGGAGCAAGTAAATGGGGGTGAACGACTTCAGAATTGCAATCTGAGATCTCACTGAAAAAGCTGTTCATCCAGAAGACGGGAAATCAAGAACAGGTTTAAGATACAACATAACTGGGGTCATAAAGATGGTGGCCACAGCCCTTAATCCTCTGATCCTATTTTTCACATAGTTTTCAATACTGAACTTTGTTTCATTTGTAACTTGATACTTATTTATTTATTTATTTATTTTTAAGTCAGGGAATGGGCTCCCTCAGTCACCTAGGTTGGAATGCAGTGGTGTGATCTCAGCTCACTGCCGTCTTGACCTTCCAGGCTCAAGCCTCAAGTAATCTTCTCACCTTAGCATCCTAAGTAATCAGGATGACATCCACACACCACTGCACCTGGCTAATTTTTACATATGTTTTCATAGAGACAGGATTTTGCCATGTTGCTTGGGCTGGTCTCAAACTCCTGGCCTCAAGTGATCCACCTGCCTCAGCCTCCCAAAGTGCTGAAATTGTAGGCATGGCCTCAAGTGATCCACCTGCCTCAGCCTCCCAAAGTGCTGAAATTGTAGGTCGGGTGGCTAAGACACCCAACCCACAACTCACCTTTCTTGAGTACTGCTTACATGTAGGGACCAGTCTCAGTGCTTTGCTTGCATTAATACATGTAATCCTCATGGTGCTATGTTTCTGGTATTATCATCCCCATTTTACAAACGAGAAAAATTAGATGCAATAAAAGTCGCAAATCTTTCCCAATGAGTGAGTGGGCAAAGAAGGAGGGGAGTGCAGGCCATTTGTACTGAATTATACCACTTGCTTCCTCCATGCAGGCAGGTGGAAAGGGATGAATGGAAAGGGAAGGAGAAGGATGAGTGGGGCTATTGGTACCTTTCCACAGGAACAGAGCATCTTGAGTGGATGGTTTCAACTCAGAGAAAAGAAAGGAAGGCAAGGCTACATGGAAGGATAAGAAGAGTTGATAAGAGACAACTCAGTACTTCGCTATAGGTGAAGAAAAGGAAGCGAGGCTGAACCCAGGGTAATGGCAGAGCAGTGAGGAAAGAAGGGATCCTATGTCTTTAGGGAGGGTGAATTTAAGGAATTTGATGAGTAGGAGGTGATTCCACCCACCCCTGACCAGACATCCACGACACTCTCTGGTGGTAGCTGGTTGTGTTAATTCTTCCCAGGGGGAAAGCTTGGGTTGCTGCCTTCTCTGTGAGTGTGCTGGCTCTAACCACTGCCTCTTCCCTCCCTGTAGCTCATGGGGACCAGTTGTGATGGCAATGCTGATCCACAACCCAATAGTGTGAGCTTTTTCCACCCATACTCTTTCTGGGTAATTGCTAAAGAAGATTCACATCACTTCAGGATTCTGTAAGGGACTTAACTGAACAAGAGTTAAGTAACTACCTATGGAAGCAATCATTTGTTGTGTGCTTCCTGGATACAAGGCACCGTAAGTAGCACTGTGCTCTCTTGCTTCTTAATCCTCACAGCAAACCTAAAAGGAGTTTATTACAATCCCTGTATTGATAATGAAGAAACTAAGATGCAGAGAGGTCAAATTGCTCTTCAATCATTATTCAGCTTGGAAGTGCCAGAGAGGCAATGATTGGCTTGTATCTAGAGCCCACTGCCTGGAAGGCCAGACAAAACCCCCTGTGTCAGCAGCAACTCAGGCTTGGCACCCCATGCATCAAGAAGCGCATCCTTCATCCATCTGTTCACATGAATTCCACATTTTCTGACTTCTTCCCTGGAAGGACATGTGCTGGGCCCTGGAGACTCAAAGATGAAAGAGAGACAGCTCCTCTTATGAATGGCATTGGGAACGCTGATGTTCAAAGAGTGGACAAGAAAAAGAAACCTAAGGGTCTTGGAAGAGAGTGACTAATCAGAGAGGTTGGAGATTGATTAGAATTATGGCTACAGCTCATTCCAGAAAATTATTTCTTAATGATAAAATAAGCAAAATCAATGGGGAAAATATAAATTTAACTTGCAATTCCAAGAGACTGTAATAAAGCATTCAGGGCTTATAAATGATATAATATGAGACCCAGATTAGGTTTATGTTCTGCTCCCCCACCACCCACCCAGTTCCTTTACAACCCCCAGCTCTCACTTACAAAAACATAACTCATAAACCATTTGACTCTCAGCTCTCATTTGGTGCCTGGAATCAGAATTTCAACATGAATATGAAAGCTCACAGGAATTCCATTTGACATCATACCCATCAATTTGAGGTTTATTTGCCTGAAGGCCTATGACAGATATAGCTATCTCAATTGGGTTCTGTGCTTTTATGAGGGAGTTTTGGTGAGAAATGCTATTTTAAGCACCATTTAGGCCTTGCTCAGACTATTTTTATGGGGAAAGTTATGATTCTTGGTAATTGCTAGAGTTTACTTTTAGCGCCTCCTCCTCCTCAGACATCAAAGGCAAAGCTTCTTTGCCTTTCTGCACAATCCGATCATGACTGCTGTTGCATGGCATCGTCTCTAGGTCTTTAAGCTGATGTTATTTATAAGCTAATGAAAGAGCAATAAATATTGTAGTAAATAGTTGCGGGGTGACATTTGCTGAGTCAAAGTTACAGGCAGCTGGAGAGTCTTTCCCTGTGAATTTTTTCTCCATTCTTCCTATTACAATGACCTACAGCATAGATCAAAATATATCTGCCACCCCCTACCCAAATGCATTGCCATTTCCTTATAAGACCAATAGAACTTGTAGTGGAAACCACTTTATAGGCATTCTGACCTACAAGAATCCCTTGGCAACTTCTATGTTAAATCCAGGCAGAACCTGTGCATATTCTGTATGGGTACATTGCTAATTTTTTGCATAGGTTCAATGAGCTACATTTATTAATGTTAACTGTATATGAGACATTCTTCTGGTTGATGTTTAGATAAAATGATGTGGTACCTTTCTAAAATAAAAGCTTTTAGAGAGGGAAAGAAAAGCACATACAAGCAAATAAACACATATAAAACATTAACAAGGGCTTTTAAAAAGTGTAGAGAAAGTGGCATAAGAGATCAAGAGAAATTACTTTTAAACCCTCTAGGACAGGGAAATGTTACTGAAGAGGACCACATGTATCCTGTGTGTGTGTAGGATATAGCCTCTCCCTCTGATGACTACAGATTTTCAACTTCTGACTGGTTTCTATACTGCTACTTTCACTGTGATTCTCATTTCTTTTGTTTCTCTATACTTAACTTTTAAGAGTCAGTTTAGGCATCATCCTCTCCAGAAAGCCTCCCCTGGTAGCTCCAGGCTTGGTCACATACCTTTATTGTGCTTCTACAACACACACAATCTATGTATTTTCTATTTTTACTATTTAAGTACTTTTTTTATGTATAGTATCTTACTCTTTTGCCCTGGCTGGAGTGCAGTGGCATGATTGTGGCTCACTGTTGCCTTGAACTCCTAGGCTTAAGAAATCTTCCTGTCTTAGCAGCCTGAGTAGCTGGGACCACAGGCATACACCATCATACCTGGGTAATCTTTTATTTTTATTTTTGTAAAGGTAGAGTCTCACTATGTTGCCCATCATGGTCTCAAGCTCCTGGCCTCAATAATTCTCCTGCCTTGGACTCCCAAAGCACTGGGATTACAAGCATGAGCCACTGTACACAGCCCTATATCTGTACATTTTCACATTGCTTGGTAATATGTGTGTCTTGCCCCCGAGCCATAAATCTTTTACAATATAGACAGTATCTCATTGTTGTTCCTGTGCCAGTACCTATCTCATCACATGGTAATTAATATAAATAATAAACATTTAATCAGTATGGCTGGATGGCTACGTGACTGAATGGAAATAAAGGGATTCCAAGTGGATGGATCTATAGGAGCAAAGGCCTTCAAGCAGGAAGTTTAAGATATGTTTTTACATACACACACACACACACACACACACACACACACACACTCTCTCTCTCTCTCTCTCTCTAGGAGATAAGTTCCTAAAGGAAAATTGGTTCTATATCCTGGGGATGTTAGGCTGAGAATTAGGAAATATATCTTGGACACACTAGGCAATCATCAATCAATAGAATACTCCTGTGGTTATTCTGCATTCTCCCATTTGTTTTTTGTTTGTTTGTTTGTTTTTAGAGAAGACCTACCCCTATATTAGCTTGCCATAGGATTCAAAAGGGAACTTGCAACCTTTGCACATGATCTTATCTCCCTGCTCCAGCAATTGGTCAAAGGGTAGACACTGAACTAACCGGGGAACGCTGCCTTCTTCTTTATCCAGAGATGTTTCTGGGCTCAGAAAATAATACCCCAAATGGTGCTTTGGAATGCTGAGAATTTGAATTTTGAATTAAAGGAAATTGGAAGGCCTTAGTACTGCCTCAAAATCAAAATCTTTCTGACCTTTCCTTATTTCTGTCCCCAGGTGTGGGGAGGGGCTCTCTCTAGGTTCCTTTATCTGACTCAGAAGTACTTCCAAAAGAAACATAATTGTCTTCAATCTCCTGTCTGAAATCTCATTAACCAGGAAAGATTAATCACTGAAGAAGAAACTAAAGGTCGTGCCCCACTCCCTTGAACAGACTTTTCATCTGTTCTTGCGTGGGCGGCTATCTGAAAGACTTTATCTGCATAAGAAAACCTTTGTTGGCTGTGCAGTTCTGTCCCTCACCTTCCCATAACTTGCTGCCACCTCCCCCAGAGTTCAGAGGATATTTGTCTCAGGCTATTGCCTGTACTTGAGGCTCATTCATCTCCCCTAAATAGTATTTACTCTTCCTCTAAAACTGCTTACATCTCCAACTTTCCTCTCCCCTATGAAGATGTGTTTAAGCTTCAAGCATCTGGTCTCCTTCTTTGAATTTCATGCTGAATGTGACTCCCATGTGCTTGCACATTAATAAATTTGAATATTTTCCCCATTAATCTATTGCTAATTTATTTCAGCAGATATAAAGATGAAAACCTTCAGAAGGCAAAGTTAGAATTCCCTTTGCCCCTACAATGTGCATATAACCAAATTCAGGTCAACTGAGGGACTTCTCTGGGATAATTGTCCACCCTGCACCAGGAAGAGAAGTGCCTTTCCCTATGAGGGTATATGCTATCATTAGCCAGGTCTCCATCACAGACAAAAAGTGAGTCTAATGTTAAAGAAAATCAATACAACATGAAAGGAAAACCAAGACAAGAAGTAGAAAGAGAAATACCTGGTGCCAGTTGTCAGGCTACAGCCCTTTATCTCAGGTAGGCCAGTTGAAGTCTGAGCCTCCATATCCTACAATCAGATACTTATGATTACATAGCTTCTCTCTCATTGCAATAGCACCAACAGAAAGCAGACTTTAAGGAAAGGCCAGAGATGACCCTATGGCTCAACAACACATGCCTTGTCACTACATGCTGCTCAGAGATTTATTTCAAAAGGGAGACTATAATACCACGGGGAGCTTTCTCTAAGAGTCATCAACGAAAAGCCCATAATATCTAAATCCCCATTTATCCTCTTTTTAAATGCTTGACTTTTTAAAATATTTAAAAATAGAGAGATTTCAAATAGGAAAGGTAATACACAGATACAGAGATAAACTAAACCAGATTAAGTGTTTAAAAGATGTAACAAAATGGCATCCTTTTCACCAGATTTTTGGAGACAGTGACAGGGTATTGGGGACTGTCCATTAGAAGTATAACACTATAGAAAGACTTCAGTATTTATTTCAGAATTTTTGCTATCTAATGCAATAACAGGAAGAAAAGAAGCAAGTGCTAGCTAAGATACCTGATTTTAAAAAAGACATTTCAGACTTCTCTTTGCACAAATTTGCATCTAATTAACATCAAGCTGATAAGAGGTCTTATTTTCACATTTATTAAAGAAAGAATTATCTCTATTTGATGGTACTTGAGTCTAATATTACACACATAGCACATGAAATGCAGATGAAGTTTCAAGCTCATCATATCTTAGGTATGACAAGAATAAGTGAGATGATAACAATTAAACATAACTTCTGAAGCCACAGATAAAGTATCATTTAATTTACGTAGTCTTCCCAAGTAACCCTGGAAGAATTAATCACTTCCTCTTTCTGGTCCCATAAAATTTTTTAACATACTTTTATATCATAAGGTAGACTGTGTTAGAAACAGCGTAGTCACAAGTTGAAATGCCATTGTTGTCTCCTTCACTCCAAAATGGATATATTATAGAATATACAATCTACAATTTGGGAGAGGAAGAAAAATAAGAAACAAATGCAACATAAGGGAGTTATCAAAATTTCTGGCATTAAGCAAATTCTCCTAAATTAGTCAATATAATATTTCCCTCTTTTTGTTACAGATACAAAGGTTGACCAGCCCTCTCCTGTTCACCGACATGTCACTCCAAAATAACCACAGTAATGACAGGTTTCTATTTTTAATTTTTTAGATGAAAATAGGAGATGAGAAATGAACTCCTATCCTATTTGAGGAGTCTCTCCTGAACAGGTGACCAGATTTTGATCTAACTGTATGATTACTTAAGCGCAGAGGTAAAATAAATAAAGAAGAAGAAACAGTATACCCATCAAAACTGTCGTTCTGCTTTCTTCTTTTCTATGGTTATGGAACATGTGTTGTTCTCCAAGTTATGGTGGAAGGTACTTATTGTGATGCCACTTTCAGTGCCAAAATATAGTAGTGTGTTCAGAATTTAATGCAAATGAAAATATAAAAGTAGCATTATAAACAGTTTATGTGGATGAATGTGGCTCTTTTTCCTAAACCTAATGCTCCTCCGATTATTGTGAGTTTTCTGACTTCCTTTTATAGCCTATCTTCTTAAATATTATATCAGCCATCAGTTACTTCTCAAAGTCTATCTGCCTTAACCAATACTGAACAGGTTATTACTATCTTAAAGCAAGAATAAGTAAGATCTAAATGAAGTCTGGAAAATGCATTTACAAAAAAAATGTGAGTGTACTGCAAGCATTTTTTGATGTATATTTTGGCTTTTGTTTACCATTTCTGCTTTGAATAATTGAGACTGACTTAAAGAAGCACTTGTCATAAGGTGTCCTACATGCTTATAATCTACTTGTCATGTAAGCTTTTTAGGATGATATAAAGTACATGAAGCAAAAAGATGCCATTATATAATCATGTTACTGTGAGTAGAGAAGAATCCAAATTCAGGCATCCAGGACAACGACTCAGCCTCAGCCTCCTTCTCTACAATTAGCATTTCCCCACCTGGGATTTCATAGATCAGTGGTAAACAAACTCCAAGTTTCATTTCCATAAAGTGACAGAAGATGAGTCCCCAGAGTGAAAACGGCCTTCCACCCTTCATCTGAGAAATTTAAACCAGCTGATTTGATAATAAATGTTAAGGGTGTGCAATTAACATACAAAGTGGCAGCTGGAAAGGGCACAGCAGACAGGAATCTGGCTAGAGTCGGTTCTGTGCCCTGGAGAGACAAAATAGCTAATAAACGCTGTTCTCTATTTATGTGTTACCTTCTGAGACACTCCACGTTGAATGTTTTCTTGGTAAAGAGTTCATCTCATCTCAAGAACTCACCCCCGAAGGAAGGAAAGGGCAGTGTCTTTGCCTTAGATTGGCAGATAGAGTAAATGAATAATTAATAAATTATGTAAATTCCCCCAAAGGGAAGGAAAAGGCTAGGGTGACTTTTTTATGTTAGATTGAGATGAGGGTGTACTTATTCTTTCAGCTGACATAATCTATTAACATATGTAAAATGCTTATAAAGAGTCTCTAGCACATGTTAAGTAGTGAATAACATATCCACCCCCACCACCAGCACCACATACTATTGACAACCATTGTACTAGCTTCCTGGGAATCAAATATTAAACTAATGTAATAAACATACCTACAAATAAAACACCTACATGTGTTCGAAAATATGTGTATGCAAATGAATAAGCCCAATAAACTTCTATGAAAAGTGAATACACAGAGAGTCACAGAAATTATGGTTATGGCTAGCAGGTCAGCAGGTTAAATGAAGGAGGTCTTCAAGGAAGAGGTAGCACAACCTAGGAACTGTTCACCACGCAGGTAAGAGAAAAAGACCTTCATAAACAAGGAAGAAACAAATACTTAACCAATTAGGGAATTGTTGAACTTAGGGAATTCTAAGAAGCCCCATTTGGCTGTTGACTCTGATATGAAAAGGTAAGGGGAAGAAATGATGCTAGGGAGGTAACTTGTGGGCTCAACCTGTGGAAGTCTTTGCTGCCCTACCAAGGAATTGGAGCTGTATGTCATAGAGATCCATCTGACAATTTCAAGAGGGCCATGTTACTACAGAGTCTCTAAAGATAGCATGCCCTTCAATTTGCAAAAACACATACAATTTACACTCCCTATGCTGACTTACTCACCAATGGAGTGAAGGTTATTACGGACAGAAGGAGCAACATGATAGAAGCGAAAGCAATGCTAAAATATTGCAGGGATGTATGATGTATTAGTTCATTTTCACACTGCTATAAATAACTACCTGAGACTAGGTACTTTATAAAGAAATGAGGTTTCATTGACTCACAGTTCCACATGGCTTGGGAGGCCTCAGGAAAGTTATGATCATGGAGAAAGGCCAAGGGGAAGCAAGGCATGTCCTACTTGGCAGCCAGAGAGAGAGTGAGCAAGGATGAAATCATTAGGTCTGGTGAGAACTCAGTATCACAAAAACAGCATGAGGGAAATCCACCCCCAATGATCCAGTTGCCTCCCACCAGGTCTCTCCCCTGACACATGGAGATTAAAACTTCATGTGAGATTTGGGCGGGGATATAGAGCCAAACCGTATCAAGGGAAATCACAGAATTTTGTGTTGGCATCAAAAATTTGAAAAAAGCAGGGTGGGGGTGAGTCTTATCACATCTCCACTTAACTTGCCTGTCTGATTCTTATAGAATTTGGATGGATTTCAGACACAGTCAATGGATTATTGCAAACATAACATACAGTTGACTCCAAAATTGCTATTTTTATTCCAGCTGAAGTCATTTTACTGGATCAAATAAACAGATTTTGGAACCTAGTATGGAATTATTATTCCAAAAAATTGTTTGCCTCTATCTGAGGGATCCACAAGCCATACCCATGGGTAATATCTGATCCTCAGTTTTTGTAAATAAAGTTTTATTGGAACATAATCATAATCATTTATTTACATATGTCTATGGCTACTTTCATGACACAGTGGTAGAGTTGAATAGCTGCAAGAAAGACTGTGGCTCACAAAGCTTAAACTATTTACTATTTAGCTCTTTTTAGAAAAAGTTTGTTGACACCTGCCTTATCATAATGAAGACAAGAAACAGGCTGCTTTCACCTAGCATAAACAGTAGTATACCTCTTCTGAAACTATCCCAGGCCATGATAAGCCTTATGCTGTTTTCAAAACTTAGTCCACAGAACTTTGACCATTTTAGTATGCCACAGAACATCTTACTGGTCTTTGTACACATTTGGCTTTTTACTGATAGGATCTGGTGATCAAAAAATGGAAAGTGCCTCTGAAAGAGAACACCTGCATGATCTCACTTGTGTATAGATTATGAGTTTCAAACTCATATAAGCAAGTTGAATGGTGGTTACCAGTGGCTGGGCTAGGGGTGGAGGGGAAGGCTCGGGAGGAGTTAGTCCAAGAATACAAAATTTCAGCTCAACAGGAGGAAAGTTTCAGGATAACTATATTATACAATACCAGGACTATAGTTAATAATGTGACATATACTTGAAAATTGTGAAAAGAGTAGACTTTAAGTGTTCACACCACAAAAAAATAAGTTTTAAGGTAGTGGATATGTTAATGAGCTTGATTAAGTCATTACACAATGAATACATATATTAAAACATTATATTACATGCCATAAATGTATACAATTTTTATTTGTCAATTACAAAAATAACAAAATAGAAATTGACCTAAATATATTATAAAGTAAGACATAAATGCTAGAGAGAAATACACCCCTTAAAAATAACCATGCTAATGATGATCTGACCTATTTACTGGCTAACTATAAGGCTGTTAGGTTTATGGTGGGGCTGTCAGGAAGGCACTCCAGCTGGGACATGCTGCAGTTCAAACAGCTGCCTTTTGATCCACCAGATGCAATGGAGCTCAAAGTGTCAGTGACAGGTTAATTAAAATACAAAGTCTATTGCAAACTACAATAGGAGAATTAACAGTGCATGCCTAGACTTTTGTAAAAAGCCAAGCCTTTTAGGCAACCTACAATTCTTTTGTTGACAAAGATGTTTGAACTTATTACCAGACCCTGGTAGAATCACAAAACCATAAACTTGCATGTGTCATAATTCTTCATTTCTTTCTCTATCCTGCTGCCTTGAAATCAGGTACACACTTGAATGTCACATGCCAGGGAAGATGCAGGAGGAAATTAAAGGGTGCTTGGATCTATGTGGACATAATGGAGCAGAGAAGCCTTACAAGGCCCTGTGTTACAAAACCTCGAACTTCTCTACTATGAAGATTCTGTTGCTCTCTGGGGTAACACACTATAGTACAGAAAAATATGAAATTATTGCCTTAAATCTAGAAAGGGCTACAAAAGGGTAAGAAGTGCCCTTCATAGAACAGAGGAAAATCTGAGGAGTTTCCATTGAAAGAATATTTGTTAAAAGAAGAACACAGCTTTGCAGTTTTACAGATTCAGCCTCCAATTCCCTGTGTGCCACTGGACAATTCTACGGGCTTGAGAAACTCACTTAACTTCTCTATGAATGAATTTCCTTACTTACCAGATAAAAAAAATAACTACCTTATAAGGCTTTTGTGAGAAGTAAATGATAACCTATATGCAAAGTATAGTAGGGGTTCTTCCATTTAGTAATAAATGAGAGTTATCATCTCTCCATCTCTGTCCCTATATACCTCCCCACAAAATCCAACAACCATCAACCAAACTAACCAACTAGCCATCTCTCTGAGTGGGCCATTATAATACTCTAGTAACTGTAAAGTAGAGGCCAGAATCACAGCTACCAGAGATGTAAAATTTAAACCATGAGTGAGAAATGGAGGGAGAGTAGCATAGAGATATATGTTTGTATAACATGATCTAGATCTAAAATGATCTGGAAGGTCACTTCTAGAAATGTACATAAACATCACACTTGAAGTTTCATAATTCCATAAATAGGACATTATCAAGTCATTTGTTATGTCATTTTACTGCAAAACACAACTTATATACATTTATTTATAACAGTGCAATAGCTCAGATGTGACAGTTATCTCAGATAAATGGAACATATACAATGCTACAGAGGTTGGCATTAAGCACATATTTGAAAAACAGTGGAAGACAAGCTACATATTGGAGGACTTATGATCTGTCCTGTATTTGTTTTATACAGCTGAGGAAAGAGGCTATGTCAAAATTGTCTGAACATCTAGACCATAGGCATGGTAACCATTTGTGGTAAATAGTAGCCTATCCTTGAATTATCACTTGGACAATAAAAATAAGTGGAGAAAGAGTTAAAGAGGTCATCTAGTTTTTCAGCTAAGAGCATAAAAAGATCGTGTCAAATAACATGAGTTGTTGGAATGTCTACTATTCCACTTCCTTGCCATAAGACATCTGATGAGTTAGTTAACTTCTCTGCATTTCATAGTCCTCATCTGTAAATCAGGGACAATACTATCAAAGTCACAGCAATGCATAGAGAGGAACTGAAATAATGGATGTGAAATATTCAGCACGGGGGCTGGCATGCTGTACAATAAGTGGCAGCTACTTATTTTGCTGAAGGTCACTATACATGGTGATTAGGAACATAAACTTTGGAGCTAGAATAACTTACTTTTTAGTGCTAGTTCTGCCATTTATTTTCTCTGTTTCTTTGAACAAGGATTCTTGTAAGTTGCTGTTCTCTCATATGTAAAATGGTGAAAATGATAGTACCTATTTAATGAGATTATTTTGAGCCTACGGCTAAAGCAGTAAGTGCATATTCTTGCTGTTATTATTAAATGATTAATAACTGTTAGCATTTGGTACTTACCATATAACAGAGTTGGGTGAGTAGTCATCACATACTATATTATTTATCTCTCACAGAAACCATTTAACAACATTTTCCTCATTTTAGCAAAAGAAATTGAGGCAGAGTTAGTAACTTGCCTAAGTCCTACCTATAGCATTATGAGAGTTAGAATTCAAATTCAATTAAAAAGTTAGAAAAAGAAAAAATTTAAGGGAACAACCTAAATAAAGATAAGACATTAAATCAACAAAACAGAAAATGGACAAGCAATAGAGAAATCAGAGTAAAAATTGGTTCTTTAAGAAGTCTAATAATATTGCAAAATCACTGGAAAGAATAATAAAGAAGGAGAGAATACAAACTATCATTATCAGAAATAACAAAGGGGACATTACTATAAATTCTACAGACATTAAAAGGGGGTGCTATGGCTCACGCCGGCAATCCCAGCTCTTAGGGAGTCAGAGGTGGGAGGATAGCTTAAGCCCAGGAGTTGGAGACCTGTCTGGGCGATATAGCGAGATTCTGTTCTCCACAAAAAGGAAAAAAAAAAAAGACAAAAAAAAAGAAGCAAAAATACCAACAACTTCATGCCAAGTTTGATATCTCACATATAAAAACAAATTGCTTAGAAAAACTATAACTTACTAAATGCTATCATTCTCAGCAAACTGTCATCAGAACAGAAAACCAAACACAGCATGTTCTCACTCATAAGTGGGTGCTGAACAATGAGAACACACGGACACTGGGAGTGGAACATCACAGACCAGGGCCTGGGTGTTGAGGGGCTACGGGAGGAATAGCAGGGGGTGGGGGGATTGGGGAAGGATAGCCTTAGGAGAAATACCTAATGTTGATGATGGGGCAATGGTTGCAACAAACTTATTATTATACTTAAAGTATAATAATAATTTTTAAAAAAGAATTTCCAGAGACTACTGAAGGGTTTATGATCCCCTTAAACAATATATTAAACCACAATTGTTTCTCTGCTCTCTTGTTATCAATCATTCATTTATGATTAAGAAAAAGAAATAGAAAATAAGAATAAACCTATAGCTTTTAAAGAAATTTAATTTTTAATTAAAAATATTTCCCCAAAGAACATTCAAGATTTATACCACTTGTAAATTTTTTCTTTTTTTGTTTATTATACTTTAGGTTCTGGGGTACATGTGCAGATCAGGCAGGATTATTGCTTAGGTACACACATGGCAATATGGTTTGCTGCCTCCATTCCCCCCTCACTGTCACCTACATCTGGCATTTCTCCCCATGTTATCCCTCCCCAACCACCCCACCCCCACACTGTCCCTCCTTTGCCACTCCCAACAGATCCCAGTGTGCGATGCTCCCCTCCCTGTGTCCATGTGTTCTCATTGTTCAACACCCACCTATGAGTGAGACCATATGGTGTTTTGCTTTCTATTCTTGTGTCAGTTTGCTGAGAATGATGGTTTCCAGATTCATCCATGTCCCTACAAAGGACACAAACTCATAATTTTTATGGCTGCATAGTATCCCATGGTGTATATGTGCCACATTTTCCTTGTCCAGTCTATTGTCAATGGTCATGTGGGTTGGTTCCAGGTCTTTGCTATTGTAAACAGTGCCACTATGAACACACATGTGCATGTGTTTTTAATAAGAGAATCATTTATAATCCTTTGGGTATATACCCAGTAATGGGATTGCTGAGTCAAATGGAATTTCTTGAAAAAAGTGAATACTAAGTTTATCTTAACTCCTTCATCTGTCCATATCAAGCAAAACATCAACAAACCCTGTTACTAAAACCACAACAAGATAATTAAAACTACAGACTAATATCTCTCAACAACATTGGCACAAATTTTCTGAGCAAAATATTAGCTAACCAGATTTAGCTCATATGAAAGAACAATATATCCTACGTAGGGATTATTACAGGAGTGCAAAGATGGTATAACCTGTGAAAACCAATCTATATAGTTCACAAAATGACTACAGTAAAGGTGGAATTAGATGATCACTTTAATAAGTGCAGAAAAGATCCTATAAGTCAACTCCCTAATAATGTAAACAAAAACTAGTAATAAAAGCAATTTTTCTTATTCTGATAAGGACATCTGAGAATTCCCGATAGCCTGTTTAGTGATTATGAAATATCAACATTTTCCCTCTAAGATCAGCAACAGTGCAAGGATGTCTGCTCTCACCACTTGTACTTAACATTCTACTTACAGGATGCCTTAGCAATTGTAATAATGACAACAAATAGACTGGGTCTGACGGTATAGTAGATAGTGTGCGGTGGAGTTGAAAGAATAGACAAATACATCAATTGAATTGGAAGAGAGTCCAGAAATCAGTCCACATCTATACAATCAAATAATTTTCAATAGGGCTCCAAAGCAATGAGAGAAAGAAAAGACTTTTCAATAAGTGGCAATAAAAGAATCTCAATATGTATCTTACACTATATGCAAAAACTGAATTGAAATAAATCATAAGTCTAAACATAGACACTAAAACTATAAGTTTTATATTTAAAAAAACCCTAAGTTAAAAATGTTGTAACATTGGACTAGGCAAACAGGTTTAGAGAGGTAAGGGAAAATACTTAACAATGAAATAGAACTTTATGAAACTTTTTAAAATGTTGCCTACCAAAAGACCTTGTTCAGAAAATAGAGAAGCCATGGAATGAGAAAAAATATTTGCAGCACACACATCTGACAAAATGCTTTTATCCAGAATATACAAATGAATATTACAACTCAATAATAAAATTGAAGACAACTCAATTTAAAAACAAATGGGCAAGAGACTTGAAGAGACACTTGTGAAAGATGATATACCAATGACCTTTAAGCACATTGTAAAATATTCAACATCATTCATCATCAGGGAAATAAAAACTGAGACCACTGTGCATTTCCATGGCATAGACACACAAGTGGCAAAAAGACTGTTGGCATGGGTAAGGCGCAAGGGGAACTCAGCATTGGTCAGAGGGTAACCATTTAGGAAAATCTCGTGGCAAACCATTCACTAAACCATCTACACCTGGAAGAAACACACATTCCTTTCTTCACTACCCAGAACTGGCCCCGAAGCCAACCCAAAGGAAAGGGAAGCTAATGAGAGTAGAGGAACATATGGATGTTATTGAACAGGAACAGTCTCTGTTACATGGAGGCTTCACAGTACCAAAGGTGAGAGACTGAGATGGCTTAACTGATGGAATAGAGTGAAAGACATGAATGCAAGAGATGTTCCCAATGTATGATTGAAAGACTGGAAAGAGTGTAAGTTGGGGCAGGGAAGAGAGAATTCTAAAGAAGAGAATGAAGAAAAATAAAATATACACAGTTAACCAGTGTTTATTGAATGCTTGTGGCAAAACTGCTCTCCAATAGTTCATCCTTAGGAAGGAGTGAAATAAGTTAATTAAGAATTAGGTTATTGTAATTCTGTTATTGTCTACCCTGATTTTACCTAATACAAGACAGAGATTTATGACATCTGGGTGATTTATGACATCTGACCTATAACACAGGCTTATAGCTTTCTTCAATCACCATCTGCCATCTGTATCAGTGTTTTCTCACTGCTATAAAGAACTTCCCCACACTGGGTAATTTATGAATAAATGAGGTTTAATAGACTCACAGTTCTGCGTGGCTGTGGAGGTCTCAGGAAACTTACAGTCAAGGTGAAAGGGGAAGCAGCATGTCTTCCATGGCAGCAGGAGAGAGAGAGCCATTGTTGGCACAGGAAAATCTACCATTTGTAAAACCAACAGATCTTGTGAGAATTCACTCACAATCACAAGAAAACATGGGGGAACCACACCCATAATCCAATCACTTCCCACCAGGTCTCTTCCTAAACACCTGAAGATTACAATTAAAGATGAGATTTGAGCTTAACCGTATCATCCTCCATCGCCTCAGAATGAATTTGAACCACCTGTGCACTCAGGGCTACCTTATTCAGCTAGCCATTACCTTAGTTACAAGTGGGCATAACCTACAGCCTCAATCTGACTCAGGGCAAGAATAGACTCGACTCTCGAAGGATGAGGTCTGAATGCTGGAATTACAATAGCCTCAAAAGAACTAAGAAACTGTTAGCACACCAAATTGCTGTCTTCATGCTAAACCACTTCTGCACGCTCAGACTAGCTTTCAATTTTGCTTCATTGTCTTCCTTTTAACCTTGTATTTTATCTATCAGTCCTGGGGCCTTAACGCCTAGCAATTTCCCCAGGGGGAACCCTTGTTCCTTGAATCCTGTGTCTCAGTAGGGCTCTTCTGTGATCATACTATCCTACCTGGAAGCAGGATACCGAGACTTGAGTGTGTCCATGCTCTGCTTGCAAGATCAGCGCTCTCAGGCCAGTATCAGGGCCTACCAGGTAGAGCCAAGCATATACTCTACAGGAAACCTGTGCTTAATGAAAGAAGTATATGATTTAGTGATGAGTTCTTCCTTTTTCCTACCAGCCTGTTAACAAGGTCCTAGCATGCCTCAACAGGGACTTACTGGAATTATTCATGATGGGGCTAAATTTATTACTTATAAAATAAAGACTTTACTTTTTAAATAAAGATGATAAATGCTAATTACTTTTAAAAGCAGTGGAAAAATAGAACAAAATCCAAATTCTTGTGTTTTCTCCTACTTCTCTTCTCTCCAACCTCTAATTCTTGTTTTCTCCAATCCTTAGCATATTGTTTTGAAGGACATCTTGGTCAACTGAATTTGCTGACTCAGAAATTCTTTTAAGAAGTGTTCATGAGTACTGCATATTGGAGAATGTTTATCTCCAACCTCTATGCTGGAGGAACAACTTGGTGTAAAATGCTTGGGTAAACTTTTCTCTTGGAACTCTATTGCCCTACTTACTTGTGGTGCTTAATATTTCTGAAATACATGAAACCATCTTGAAAGGTTTTGCTGATTTTTCAGAAGTTTCTTTCTATGGGATCTTTGACTATATTCTTAGACTTTTCCTATTCTGCTATCCTTGATGAAGCACTAAACCAAGTTCAGAATGTGACTCATTTGCCTCCCTTAGCTATTCATTAACTTCCCTATAATAATTTCTACCACTACATACTCTAACTCGTGTTAGGCACTCTCTTTAAGACAGGATAACGCATACCCAGCTGCTTTCATTTGCATATATTTAGTTGTTTCTAAGGTGGCTTTAACCATATTTATAACTTAATCTATGTCATACATTTTCCCTCAGCCTTCTAGTTAACTTACTTGACTTTAACCTTATTCTTTTGCCTTATATAATATTCCTTCTAATTTTTGCATCTCTTTCTGACTTTTTTTTGGAGAACTCCTTTTAACTAAAGCTACTTTGAGTCTATAGTGAAGTAGTTCTACCCCTTACCGAATTTCTTTGGACAATTAATTCTTAGGATACATGTTTGTTTCATCTTACTTTCACTTATATTTTCAGTTTTTGTGCCAAAGGCCAGCACTGACTTCTTTCTGGCTATCACTTATCTGCAGAAGGGGCTAAGTTTCTGGGGACCAGCACAAGAGGGGAGCAGCAAAATCCTCGGCTCCTTTCACCTTTGCTGTCTGCAACATGATTTCACCAAAGCTTTCATTTCTCTTTTTGTGGGTAGTATATTTCATAGGTTTTATATACTCATTCATTTATTATTATTTATTCAAACATTGTGTTATCAATGTTGATGAAGCCTTTATATGCCATCTCATTCCAGATTTGGGGGCTACAGTGATGAATAGAATGAGCCACAGCTGACCTTTAGGCCGTTTTTTCTTTTTAAACCAGTGAGTGTGGTTTTGTTGTTTTGTTTTGTTTTACAGCCTGACAAAGCCTTTATTTTTTAATGGGGATGAGAGACATAAAACAAGTAAATAAATAAATCAAAACAGATAATACAGTTTCTTATTATTGCTATTAAAATTGGTTTAGAAATGTACGAGCACAAGTTAGCTTTTCTGAGTCAGGGGCAAGTCACTGCGCTCTGCGTTTTCTCATTTAAAAATGGATACAAATAAACCTGCCCACTTATGGTTTCGAAGGGCCTTAAGTGGGATAATACATGTATAAGGCCTTTGGAAATCAATTATATAAACCCTGAACATTGCTAAACAAACGCTTTTTACGAACCCTACTTGCAGCAATCTTTCTCCTTGGCTGATAGGTGAATGTAAATAGACGAAAATCACAAGTGCTTCTTCAGCTGCGTCTCCTGTCTTCAGCTCCCTCTCCCACCCCTGAGAGTGGGAAGGGTTCTGCTGTGGTTGACAGCCACTTTACTCCGAGTTACTGCTGATGGAGGGACCATACTCATCTTCCAGAGGGACCCTAGCACCAAGATGTGCTGACTCTGGACAATTTTCAGTGAGAATTAGCAGCAGAATATTGTAATTTATCAATCAGCTTGACTTGAGATTATTTAATTAAAATCAATCCCCCAGCATCTAATTATGCATGGTGAAGCAACACCAATGCCAATTCTGAATCTGCAACCTTGGGAACTACTAGTATATGGTTCAGAGACTCCCTGATTCCCTCAACTCCAGACTTCTAACATAGTGACTCTGTTGGAATTAGAGTCTGAGGTAAAACCTTCAGAAAAGCCTTTTGAAGGGTGAGTGTGGAAGCCAGGATCATTTCTTCAGCATGTTCTGTTAGCATAAAGAGTGCAAGAGATAAATGAGGGACTCATGGGTATGTTGCCCAAATTCCTGCAGAGAAAAATACATTAAATGCAATTAGCAGCAGTTGAATTATTGGAGCAACAGACTATCATTGGCACAAAAACTATGTGATTTGAAGGGGAAGAAATTATTCAGACCTGAGCACCTGCTATATTCCAGTCCCTTTGTGTGAATAGGGTTTCATTTCTCCCCTGCAGTCCAGTGAGGGAACAGAAAAATTCCATATATAGCAGGCATTGTGCTGGGGAAACGGACAAAGTGCTCTTGGAATCCAGATCAGTGCCTGATGGTGTGGTGAAGAGATTTCCGAGGTTCACTTTTGACATGGCCTTACAAATGAGTGGCAGATTGTCAGCCAGAAAAAGAGAAGAGAGCTCTTTTTTCTTTTGAGATGGAGTTTCGCTCTTGTCGCCCAGGCTGGAGTGCAATGGTGCGATCTCGGCTCACTGCAACCTCCGCCTCCTGAGTTCAGGCAATTCTCCTGTCTCAGCCTCCGGAGTAGCTGGGATTACAGACACGCGCCACCATGCCCAGCTAATTTTTTTTTTTTTTTTTGTATTTTTAGTGGAGACGGGGTTTCACCATGTTGACCAGGGGATGGTCTCGATCACTTGACCTCGTGATCCACCCACCTCGGCCTCCCAAAGTGCTGGGATTACAGGCTTGAGTCACCGCACCTGGCTGAGAAGAGAGCTTTTAGGGCAGCAGGCATGAACACCCCAAAGGGTGTGTATGTTCATAAAACAGAGTCTTCTAGTGTAAAGAAGAGAGGAGGATGTGGGAGGCAAGCCAGGAAGAGCCTCAAATGCCAGATTTTGTACACTTCAGATTTTCTTGAGGAGCTCAGTTTTAAAAGTTAGCCAGAGAGGTGATGTGATTCATAATACTAGAAAGATGACAGTGACAGTAGTGTGGTGAGCAATCTAGAAGGAAAAAGACCAGAACCCACAGACTGGAAGAATAGACCTGGTGAGAGGTACCAGTTAGAAAATACTGAGCAGTGGCCACAAAGCAGCATGCCAAGCACTTTACAAATAGAACTTCCTGTAATCTCTGCAACACTATCAGGATCCATAATCTCTCTCCCTTGTACAGATGATGATGCTGAGAACCAGAAGGATGAATTGTCTAAGATAAGACGTGTAGTAAGCAAGCACTGAAGCTAGAGTTTCAGCACAGATTGAATGACTCTAGGTTTCGTGTTCTTAACCACAAGGAAGAAAGTTAGTGCAAGCTGAAAAAGAACTTTCTAAAAGATCTATGTCATTAGGTTACTGTGAAGAATAAGTAAGATAATGTACTTACAGTAGGCTCTATGAGGTAGTGGGCTCATGTCTAAAGAGGCGAACAAGCAGAGGCTGTCCACTGAGACATGAAGTTGACAGCATAAGGCCCCTGCCCAAGCTCACATGGGCAGTATCAGACCACTCTATAATGCAAATCCAGGCTCCTCTGACCCCAAAGCCTGTGCTCTGAGACCATGTTTCATACTGACATCTAATGTCCCTTCAGCATCGATGCTACGTTTGCATGACTTATCCTTTCGTTCCCCTTAAGTGGATCACCTACAATAGACCAGACATCAAAACCTCCTCCTTCTCTCTCCTTAACTGGGGCTTTTCTGTGCTGAGACACTGTGCTTAAAAACCCCACGGAGCCACAGATGAAGTACCAGCCCGTGGGTTGCCTCCTGGTCCCCTTTCATCTAGTTTCAAAGAGAAGAATTGATAGATAAGAGACCGATTTATTTCTGGTTATCTTGCTAATTCTAAGCACTGTGTCTCTGCCACAGGAGCAGAATGTTAAGGCAAAAATGTTCAGATCAGCAAAACAGAAACCCTCTTTGTAGACAAGCAGGACTATGCTAGCAGAATGGACATGAGCTTGTAGATGTGCAGATTTAAATGTGTGTATGTATGTTCGTGTATCTGTGTGTGTGGTTGCTCTCTAAAAACAGACTGAAGAGAAAATAATGCAGAGAAGTAAAAAAAAAAATCGTTTAGGAAATTTAGAAATACAGTGTAGTCTAAACAAAGGGCAAGAGTTTGGAATGCAAATGACCTGAGTTTAAGTTCCACATTGGCCTCCTAAATGCTGTGCGACTTCGGAAAAGTTAACCTCTCTGATTCTTACTGATGAAATACAGAAAGAGGGGCATGGAAGAGGTATGAAAGGATGTCCATTCAGAAGCACCCCTTTTTTCTCAATTATTCACTTTGCATTTCTGGACATCTGAGTTCTTCCTCTCACTTATTTCAGAAGACACTGCCTCGCATAAGGGCTGACCTCCTAAAGATATTCCAGAAGCGAGTCACATCCTGATAGGAAAGTGAACTAGCTCTACAGGGCCTCATCTGACGTTTCTCCCATATGCATACATTTTGGGTCCCCATGTCAATCGCCAGTGCCGTCAGCCTTGACGGGACCCCCTCTTTCCACATGTGGGAGGGGGCAGCTGTCTGGCCCTTTTCTACACTGGGGGAAACAGAGGAGTAAAAACAGCCTCACTCGTTTTTACATTTTGGCCGTCTTTTTCTGGTCTGTGTTTCTCCCCCACTAAGAGTTCTCAAAATCTTCATTAATTCTGGCATTGGTTGATGTCTTACAATAAAGTTTTACAGTTTTCATCTTACAGATCATCCATGCTGTGGATATGTGGCTGGGCACGGGTCCAGTGAAGACACTGAAAGTGTGGCTACCTATAAATAAATAACCTATAAATGACTCTGAGAGTCTATTTCTAATCTTCTTTCCTGCCTTTCATCATTAAGAAGGTTTCTATAATCTATAGACAGTTTAATTATATATTTTTAGTGTATCACCTTAAACTTTTATAAGCACATATTAGTTAACAAAATCTAAATCAAATATGCCTACACTTCTCCTCTTGAACTGTCCAAGAATCTTAAAACTCTTTAATTCCAATTATACCTCTCCTGCTTTACTAAGTACATTATTTAACATTTTAATTTCCCATTGTATGTAAACTCTAAAATTAGTCATTATCATTATGTCAAGGGTTGTTTAATTTGATCAATTCTTATTTGGGTTTTCTCACATGTTGATTAATTTCTTTGCTTGTTTTTGCTTCTTTCAGAGTTCAGTTTCTAACAGGAAAGTGAACTAGCTATCCAGGGGCTCATGGTCTAACATTTATTCCATCTGTATACATTTTGGGCCACCATATCAATCACCAGTTTGGTGTGCCTTGGCAGGGCCCCCACTTTCCACATGTGGAATGGGGTAGCTGTGTTCCAGATTGTGGTGTATCCTTCACTGAGATGAGTGAGTGGCAATCCTCTTGGATTTTCCTTTCTTTTGGGGAGAGGAGAAGTTGTAGAAATGCCTATTTCATCTTATTCCTGAGTGATAATTTAGCTCAGTATAAAATTCTGGGTTGACATGCTCCCCTGACACATTGAAGATGTTATTACATCATAGCTAGCTGTAGTTGTTTTTATTGAGGAATCACTGGAATTGCATCAGTGGAATTGATGCCTCTTTGCTGTAAACCTGTATCTTCTCTTGGTTGTTTTAAAAGTCCTCTTCCCCTTCCCTTGGCTTTTCTGTTTCAACCTGATATGTCTAGGAGTGAATTCATTTTTGTATTTTGACTTTGTATTTATCATTGTTCTTGAATCTGAGGATTCATATTTTTCACACATTCCATAAAATGCTCAAACATTTCCCCTTTAAATATGTCTTTCCATCTATTTTCTCCATCATTTCCTTCTGGAACTTCTAGAGATAAGTTGGATCATTTTATCTACTATTATCCATGTCTTCTAATCTCTATTTCAAATTTCCCATCTTGTAAATATGTGCTACAGGCTGGGTAATTACCCCAGGGTTGAGCTTCCAGTTCACCAGCTCTTCCTTCAACTATAAGTAATTTGATGTTTAATCCACCCATTCACTGAGAGCTTCCTTCTCAATAGAAATATTTTTAATCTAGAACATTGAATATATTCTTTTTCAAATTTGGCAGTTTCTTTTTAATAGTGTTTCTGGAATTTTTGTTACGATTTTTAATTTTTATATCTATTATTATATTACATATACACATTTTGTATTCATTTTCAGATTGTCTTTAACTCAGTCTCCAAGTAGTCTAATAACAGTTTTGTTTTGTCTGTACTGTTTCACAAGTGAATATTTTTCATTTTGTTGTTATTTATTTTTATTTTTTTTTTATTTTGAGACGGAGTTTCACTCTTGTTAGCCAGGCTGGAGTGCAATGGTGCAATCTCAGCTCACCACAACCTCCACCTCCTGGGTTCAGGCAATTCTCCTGCCTCAGCCTCCTGAGTAACTGGGATTACAGGCATGCGCCACCATGCCCAGCTAATTTTTTGTATTTTTTTTTTAGTAGAGACGGGGTTTCACCACGTTGACCAAGATGGTCTTGATCTCTTGACCTCATGATCCACCTGCCTCGGCCTCCCAAAGTGCTGGGATTATAGGCTTGAGCCACGCACCCGGCCGTTATTTACTTTTTAATAAAAACTCATTACAATATAAAGCTTTAAAAATTTTTTTCCCCTGAAAATCTTTCCTGTTGTTTTTTGAATACAGTTGGTCTTCTAAATGAGTGGGTTCCACGTCTGTGGATTCAACCACCCTCAGATAAAAAATATTCAAAAACAAGACTTTTTTTCTTGTCATTATTTCCTACCCAATACAACTATTTATAAAGCAGTTATATTGTATAATTAATATAGACATGATTTACATGGGAGGATGTGTGTAGGTTATATGCGAACACTACACCTTTTTATATTAGGGACTTGAGCACCTGCAGATGGGAGGCCCTAGAACCAATTCCACATGAATGCTAAGGGACAACTGTATTTCCCTCAAGAGAAGCCTGAGCTCCAGTGGTTATCTTCAGCCTGGGGCTGACTTTTGTGCTACTTTCTTTGGGTGGGATTTCTTGCCCCACATAAGTAATGTTAAATCAAGGTCCACATGAAGCCCAGCACTGGGTTTTCTATTCTCAGGAAAGGATCTAGTTTTCTTTCCCTAGACCTCAGGCAGAAATTATCTCTCTCTTCTAGATTTTTAAAATTCTGTCCTATGGAAACTTTTAATTATTAACATTATTTCTGATTTCATCCTTGACTAGAAAGTGAAGTTGAAGCAGAATCTAAATGAAACCCAGTTAACAGTTTATGAAGAACTTCTAAAAATTGAGAGTCTGTTGATTCAGCTACTTTGAGATTATTAACTCTGAGCTAACCAATATACTTTCCAGATGAAAAGGGAAATATGAGCAAATATTGGCATACCTGTTAGCATAAAATGTCAATTCTGTATTTATTCTGGATCTTGTCATCACAGGGCTGAGTTTCTTTCTAAATGACCTGCTAAAATGGGCAAAGGCCTCTCTTATATTGAAAGGAGGTATACAAAAACACTACAATTGTAGGAACTCTTGAATTGCAACCCTGAGATGGGCACTAGGCTATATTGCTTGTAAAACAAATGTTCTTAGAATGTATATTTCACACTGTATATTTTTGCGTAACATACAAACTAAGTCTATCATATAAGGTTGATCTTACCTACCTACCATGATGATAAAATGATTCACTATAATTTCCCCACTATGACATCACTGATATAACCCCAATTAGCTTAATCTTTGTAAAAACTATGTAAAAGCAGTCTTAAAATGAGGCAGGCAGCTAACATCGTAGTTCACTTTTTTAAAATATATGTATAAATGAAGCCAAGTGATCAACAGACTCACTTGAAAATACAATATAACTAAAATTGGCCCTGTAAGCCACTCTACGGAGGGTTCAGAGCTTTCTGCAAAGGTCTAGGTTCTAAGTCTCAAGTGGGTTGGATCCAGAGTCTCCCTCCTGTCCTCACCAGTTTTAAGACCTAAGCCTGTTTTTACTGTGGTGTCTTTCTACTCTGTCACATGCACTCAGCTAGAATTGCATTTTCTAGAATCCCCTTCCCTGCCTGGCTAACGTTGCCCTAAAGAACATTTTGTGCAAGACTTAGGAGGTTGAAGTGAAGTGGAAGTCCATGCTCAGAGAACTTATCATGCCCTGCTGGGTCCCTGTGTTAGCATGGGGTGGTTGCTGGCCCTTCCTCCAGCTGAGACTACATTAATTATAAAAGTCTGTAAATGTGGCTGAGGATGGCTCATGTGTACCATCTCCAAAGCGTAGAAACATATCCAAATGTATTAATCAGATCATTTTTCCTGATGGAAGTTACTTGGTTTTGGGCAATGTGCATAGGGTGGACAGAGCTGAAAAGGAGAAGGCTTGAGGAAGGTCTGAGTTCATCTCACCACCCAAGAAGTTAGGGAAGTGAGGCAGAAACTGTGTGTTAAACTTTCTGTGGGACTCACGCCTTGTAGGTGTGAGTCTTTGATCATGCTGTTTCATCTACCTTGAAAACTGTTTCCCCAACCCACTTTGTGCCTAGCAGTATGTTTCTATTTTTATTACATAGGTAGAATGTCATCTCCTTTTGAGGTTTTTTCTTGTCTTTCCTTTGTTAGAATGTTCTCTTCCACCTCCAATAGAACAGGATATAATTATTACCTCCTTAGAGTTCCCTTTCTTTTTGTTTGTACCTCTCCTGCAACACCTGCCAAGTTTCTTCTTTTACCATCATCACATTGAGTATATTTCTATCCTCTCCCCTCCATCTTTACACCATAAGGGATAGAAAGAGAAAGGGGAAAACATAAAATAGAGTAAAAAAGGAAACAAGAAAAATAAAGTGGAAGCAAGAATGTCAAGTTCTGAGAAGGTAGTTGAAATCTATACAATTATCAACAGGTATAAGTATAGAGAAAAGCATGCTCTACCAGTCAGATTTTGTAGATTGGCAAAAGAAGATAATCATGAATTTTGAACATGGTAGTTTCAGGATTAATGGGTGTCTTTGATGTTTGTGCTGACAGTGTTTACCATGCACCCATGTGACCTCTGCTTTCATGCAATATTTGATACCAATCTTAAGATATAACTTGGGCTGTTTTTATTCATTTGAATTTTGTCACTGAGGGAACTGAGTCTCAGGCAGGTGAAGTCATATGCCACATCACTTCATTAGTAAGTGGCAGAAATAGCCCTAAAAATATTGATTCCTATTTTAGTAATGTGTCTATTAAATATGGTCTAGTTGCATAAAGTTGAACCACATAGAAAGTAACAATAAACCCTAAAAAATGAAATTATTTGCAAAGTGAAATTATAATGTAGATCAGAGAGAATAACCATACCTAATTGGGAAGCAGCATGAAACGGTCATCTTTAACATTTGGAGAAAGAAATCAAACCGGCCAATGACTATTTTCTATACCCTGGGCCTTGGCATCATCATTCACTATATACTGAGTTGGATGAATCCTGGCTGTGTCCCTGGGCACTAGGGTGAAGAGTTCTGAGACAATGAAGAAGTAAAACGCGTCATTGGCACTCACAAGAATGGTTTTTCCAGGTTGCAAATTCCCACGCACCAATGGGATAGAATGTAAGATACATTTTATTGGAGACCTGGGTTTGGATCCCAGTACTGCTGTTATCACAAGTCCTTTCACCCAGCCAAGCCTCCGTTTTTTCATGTACTAAATGAAAATGATCATCTGCAACACACGGGAACAAATAAATAACATTTTATATGTAAAATGCCATCACCTAATGGGAGTTTAATGAACCCTCCATCCCTATCACCATTTGCATGAAAGAAGGAAAAACAAAGGTTAAAGCAAATAAGCTCATATGGCTGGGTGCAGCGGCTCAGGCTAGTACCCCCAGCACTTCGAGAGGCCTAGGCGGGCAGATCACGAGGTCAGGAGATTGAGACCATCCTGGCTAACACAGTGAAACCTCGTCTCTACTAAAAATACAAAAACATTAGCTTCAGGTATGGTGGCATGCATCTGTAACTACTCTGGAGGTTGAGGTAGGAAAATGACTTGAACCCCAGAGGTGAAGTTTGCAGTGAACCAAGATTGTGCCATTGCACCCCAGCCTGGGCAACAGAGTGAGACTCTTCTCAAAAAATAAAAATAAAAAAAATAAACAAAGCTCATGTGTGTTTTGTATGGTGAGTTCACCATTTTCATTACGATGTAATATATTATGTGAATGTCTAAGGTGCCCGGTAGCTAATAAATGCCTGTACTACATGTCTCAAAGTTGTCAACCAGCAGTTATGTAGAAGTGTAAATACTTTAACTGGCATATTGGCTGAGACCTTTTGCTCATAATTTGCTTGAAGTAAGTTCTTTCTTGGCACACTAAAGAACAATTCCTTCCAAATGTTTTGCTCTGAGCAGCTTATTGAAACTATTGTAGATATATTGTTCTACACGGATCTATCAGCATGATATCTTAATTCTAATTCTACATCACTAGCTAAGGTAGAATAAAGGTTTGCAAGACAATTCTAGAGCTAAACCCAGTGCTGGCTTAGGATCTGCAGAGCCAGCTATATTTAAAATGTGTATTTTGGGTTACAAAAGCTGCAGCCTTCTGTCTAAATGAAGGGGCCCTTGCTTCTGTGTGATGTGTGCTATGGAGTAATAGAAATGTAATAGCAGTCAAGTGACAGAAAGACCCTAATCACAGAAAAGCAGAAGGGGAGAAGAAAAGGATAAAGTTTGCCCCAAGAGATTTCAGGTAAAAGCTTTCTACGAGGTAATAAGGTTGGAATTTTTTCAGAAATTGGTAGTGGGCAGCGTTGCTGGTGATTAAAGTAGGAAACTGGGAATAAGACGGCCTTGACTCAACTTCTGAAGGCAGGGCTCTTTGGCTGGTGACTCACAAAATAGAACTTCGTATAGCTGATGGTCAAACTCCCTCAGCTGTAAACAGACACCATAGTGCAGCAGTTAACCGTCTTTCTCCTTATGTGGCTCAATCTTTAAAGGGCAGCGTGGAATAGCTGAAGGAGCTCGGGCTTGACATCAGTCTCAGTATTAGGCAAAGGAGCTTCAAATTACCTTGCTGACTCTCTCTAAATAGGTCTCCTAATGTCTATTGGACAGTGATGTAATGAAAAACAAATGGGGGTGTATATATTCAGCCAATAAAATAAGGTTCTGTTCTCCATGAACCAAGTTTAAAAAAAGAGAAACTATTATAATCATTTGGCCTGTTGCCCTATGAATTTCCTTCCTGCCTTTCTTCTTCCAAGCCCCTGGATATCTGCAAGGTATGCAAAACAGGATAGGAATGGGAAACCCTGACCTGTCCAGGTGCTAGCATCCAGCTGGGGTAGGAAGTGGGTAGCTTAAACTCTCTGAGCCTCAGCTTCCTCATCTTTAAAGTGAGTACAGCAGAGTTTCCCATATTTACTGGTTGTTTTGCATTTTAAGACTTGTAAAGGCCATGCGTCTACTAGTGGTTAAAATTGCCTAAGAGAAAACAAGGACTCGGGGATCCTAAGTGACCCTCCCAAGGTCACACAGGAGTGCAAAGATACAGAGCAAAGATTGAGATAGAAACTTTGGGCTGAAGGACCAAAGAAAATAATATTTCATAATTCACAAGTGACCATGGGTGATGCTAAATGACCAAGGATTACACATGGCATGATTCTTAAAGTCCATATATAACCCATATGCCATAATGTGCATATTATAGATATATATGTATGGTACACATATGTATGCTATCTATATATCACATACCTGTATCCTAATATGTATAAAAATGTGTATAGGTGTACATACATATCCATGCATAAAGAGAATGAAAGAATAGAGTTCCAGATATTTTTTAGAAGGCAAATTTTGAGTTTAAAAATTGTAAGCAGACTCTGTTTCTAGTGTAGCAACTAGAATTCAACTTTGGGGCAGAAACTTCCTTTCCTGGGGGAGGAGGATGAGGGAGGAGCTGTGAATGCAGTCAAGTTTTCCAAAAGCAGCTTCCTCATATGGAGGTTTCTCTTCAGCAAAGCCAATAGGATACAAAAGCCGAGGGATACCTGGAAAATATTAAGATTGTTTTTGTTCTAAAATTATCTTCAGACTGCCATATTCCTGAAAACCACAGGACAATCTTTACAAAACCATTGTTTCCATTAGATTGAGAGCTACACCGTGGCTGGGTCAAAAACGACATGAAGATATGATTCAGCCCAGGCTGGAAGGAAGATTGGAACGGGTCTAGGCTGGCTGGCTGTCTCACTCACTTGGCATGAGTCAGGAGCCATGCAGATTTGCGGGGTGTGTTGTGGCGATAGGATTGTCTCAACCTCGGGGCTAGACCATGTCTTTGTGTCTGGTGTCAGGGTGACCCTGAACATTCCTATCTCCCATCTTTTTTTTTTTTTAATTTGTCACAAACCTGAAACATTAGAATTCTGAAATAAATGTTATAAATTTAACTCAAACAAAACCTTCAATATTCATTCTCATTCAAGGTCTTGCCTATTACAAGAAAACACCCTTTATAAAAAGAAGACGAGGGCGATTAGGGGAGAAGACTTTCACCTGAATGGGAACATGCCTTTCGGGTTTCCCTCATCTCATCAGTTTGCACGTGCGTCGGAGGGCGGGTCAGGCCCGGGAATAGTGAGTGAAGGCAGTCCTGCGGAGGCTTGAGTGGTGTTAACTGAGCAGAGTGGTCAGTGTGACCTGCAGTCCAGTAAGGTGGGTGAAGGACAGTCTTGGGAGAGCGTGGAAGGGAATAATGGTCACCTCAGAGTGTGGAGGTCTTGCGGACCTGCGGGGGCATATAAACCGGGTGGATTAACTGAATATTACTCAACAGGACATAGAATTAAGGGATAGAAGTGAAGTGTCCTTTAGTGCACACTTGAAATAGGTCTTCTGCTTTTGCATAACAGATAAGACCAGTTAGAACAGATAATAAGGGAAAGAGCACAATCATTTGACTTTCATTGTCCTGGGGGTGACAGGCATTCACGGTAGAACAGAACATTGTGGCATCTCTTCATAGCCAGTGCTTACACCAGCAGGGTACCGTCTTCTGGTGATATTCTTCTTTTTTAAGGGTTCCGGAGAGAACTATTTCTGAGTTACTTATACAGAGAATATTGCCTTTTTTCCTGAGGAAGGTTGCATGAGACTCCATACAGGAAGGAGCATTTGGACTGGACTCTGACAGTGGAGTAGGAGTTCCCCAGGTGTAGACGGGCATCAACAAGGTAAGCTCTGTGGCTGAGAAGCACTGTTTGATTTGCTCACTACTGTGTCCCTAGAACCTACAGCAGTGCCTGGCACATGGTGCTCAATACATTTTTTTTAATGTATGAACAACGTAAAGTGTGAGGGACAGAGAGATGATTTGTCAGTAGAGTGGTCATCTTTGCTGGGGCAGAGGAATGGCAACAAGGAATCCAGGAGCTGAGGCTATAGAAAGGAAGATGAAACAGATTGGAAAGGCTGTACCGGGAGAGGTGAGCATCATCCTGTAGGTGTCCAGAGAAAAACTGCTGTCTGATAAAAAAGGTTCTGGGTTAAATGTCAGGCATCTTCAGATGCTATCAAATTGCCCTAGAGCCATTCTTGATGTTTGCCTCTTCAGCTGTAGTAGATAAAATAATGGCTCCCCATAAAGACATCAACAACCTAACCCCTAGAACCTGTGAATATGTTACCATACATGGTAAAAGGGGCTCTGCAGATGTAACGAAGGCTACAGACCTTAAAATGTGTAGATGAGCCTGGATTATTCAGGTGGACCCAATTAAATCCCCAGAGAACTTTCTCTGACTTGAGACAGGATAGATGCGGCAGAAGGGGAAATCAGAGAGATTTGAAGCATGAAAATAATTCACTGCATCATTGCTGGCTCTGACATCTAGGGGCCACATGCAAGGACCAGAGAGAGGACCCTAGGAACCCATGGAGAGCACAGGAAGGGATGTGGGTGCCCTGGATGAGCACAGGCTGGCCCCTGGCTCCCTGGCTAACAGCAGAACCCTGTCTCTCCTCCTCACCTTGCCTTATTTCTCTATAACACTTACCCTCAGCTGACATGTTGTGCATTTTCTTAATAGCCATTAACACTTAACCCTTCCCTAGCATCTGAATTGACAAGAGCAGGAATTATTGAATTATGATGCTATGTTTCTAGAAGAATAAGTGGTCTATAGCTGCTGCTCAAAAAATATTTATGTGAATGACTTCTGTCATTACATTCTTCCAAGATCCCCATGAGGCATGCATTATTATTCCTATTTTAAGGAAGACAGCAATGGGGCTCTGGAAAGTTACAAGAGTATCCCCAGACCTCCGCAAAGTGCCCCAGATCCTCAGCCTAACACTAGGGACAAGGTAGGAACCTGCGTGCATTCTCAGACCACCTGACTGAGGTGGCTGCATTGGAACCCAGGCATGTCTCATGGCAGGTTCAGGCAATCACCGTGGCACCTTGCAGCCTGCCCTGCTCTGGCAATATGCAGATGTGTCAGGTGCCATGTGTACCCACCTCTGCCAGCCTCTGTTCATTTCCCTGCAGAAATGTCCTCCTTCCTTCAGTTTCCCATTTCCTTCCATAGTAAAGATTCAGTTTATTTCATGCCAGAGTAAGCTTCAGCCTTGAAATCACAACAAGGGATGTTATCTGACATCAATTGCCACCACTTAAAGAGGTTTAGGCTTGACAGACTGTAAAGCCATTTGCAGGGGCTGGAGCTGAGTGACAAAATGCCCATCATGAGGCGTAAACCTGTCAACCACAATTACCCACGAGGGATTCCAGAGAAGCAGAAGAATTAAAGCTTGCAAATGTATGGGCATCACTTAATGAAGGCTCCCAAATGGACTTTGCTCCTCTCCTTGGACTTTGCTTTCTTCCTTTGCTTTTCTTCCCTTTCCATGTAACACAGACATGTATATGAAAGGGAAGGGTAGGAAAGGGGGCCAAGGTACTGCGAGCTGGTCTTATGGTCACTTAGAGCCAGACAGCCCAAAGCCACCATCTGCTGGGACCACTGAAACCACCAGCCACAGCATCACATCCAAACCCTGTTAACAAAGGGCCCTAAAATGCTTCTGGCTTAACCTTGAGAGACCACACCAGACTACTCAACAAAATACAGTATCCAAAGATACTGTATTTCATTACGTGAGGGTGTAGCTGATGTAATCTAAACAATGTTAGGAATTCAACAAATCCCATTTTCCTCTCCTGTCCATACAACTAACCTAAATTTCCCAGGCTCACTTTTCATTAGCTAGAAACATATGTCTGTGTTCTCCTACACAGAGTCAAAGTGACAGCCGTGTCCCCTCTCATCCCATCCTTCCTTCCGTTTCTTCCTTCCTCTCATCCCATCCTGGGAGGCAAATGTAGGGAATCTGGCAGAATGCTTTACAGCATCAGGGTTGAGAGAGCCTTCGCATGGAAAGGACCTGCGTCCCTGAATGACTTCATGGAGCAGAACTCCTGTATGAACCTTCACTGCCCAGTTCCTGGCAGAGTAAAAAAATCACTGGTAGCTGCAGGCAATGAAGGCTTTACACTATTCTTTGAAGAATTAGTAGAGTTTCTGTAGAGAGAAAATATGGAAAAAAGTGTCTGTGTTGGAGAAGGTGGTAGGAAACTTACATTATTTTTAAGAATCTGCAAAGTAGCACCGATTTTACACTTGGCTGTGTAATAGATATCTCAAACACATCATATTCCAAACTTAACTCTTGCTTCTTATATCACCTGCTTCCCTACCCAACAAAAGATCCTCCCCTTCTCTTCTCTTCCAGTAAACGGCAATTCCACTTTTCCAGTTTCATATATCAAAATTCTCTGAGCCAAGCTCAACCCTTTTCCTTTTCTCACACCCCACATATAATCTAGCAGCAAATTGTATTAACTTCACCTTCGGATGATAGCCAGATCCTACCACTTCTTGTCATTTCCCCTGCTAGTAACACTCTAATTGAAGCCAAAATCTTCCCCTGGACAAATTCTAAACCCATTTAATTAATTTTCTTCCTTTCTTTCTTAAATCCTTCAACTCCACCACTATTTACTGTCCACACAGCCAAGAGACTATCTGAAAACATTAAGTCACAACATGGCCCTTTTCTGAAGTTTCCAGTGTCATTAGTAATGTGACTAAAAGTCCTAACCATGGGTTTTAAGGCCCCTAATTAACTGCCTCCCCATGACTTCTCTGGCCTTGTTTCCTGCCACTTGGCCCCTCACAACCACCTTTGTAGCCACCCTGGGCTCCTTGCTGTTTGTCAAGCAGCAAAGCTCACTGCCATCTCAGGGCCTTCAGACTTGCTATGAATTTTCTGCCTGAGAAATCTCTCTCCAAGTAGTGCACAGCTCCCTGTTGCTCCGCAGCCACCCCTCTAAGCAGGGCAACCTCCTCACGCCCCATCACCCTGCTTGAATATCCCTGCCACTGACTATCTCTATGCCCTGGTGGACAACATTTTCCTGCATAGCCTGAGATAGCTCATCTATATTTATTATTTAGTTCCCCCTATGGGAGCACAAACTCCAACAGAGCAGGGACTTGAAGGAGGGACAGGAGTTCACTGCTGAATACCTATTTATTTTTCCTGCCTTTTTCCCTTAGCCTTATGCCATAGACTTTTTACTACATTGTTTTTGTTTTGTTTTGTTTTGTTTTGTTTTGTTTTGTTTTAAAAGCAGTTTAGCTGGTCCAGGGAAGGCCTTATTTATCCTCCAATGCAAATAAGAAGACAACAATAAATTTGACTCCATAAATACTGACCTTTAGAAATTCAAAAGACAAGTAGTAAAAGGGAAAAAAATATATATTTCTGTCTCATATTATAGTCCATCTATAATATAGTCCATCATCTATAAAATATAAGGCCCTTCTAAAAATTAAAAAAAAGTGAATACTAAAGAATTGTTAAGGAGAAAATTGGACACAGGAGTTAAATAAATAACTCAAAGGAAATTAAATAATTATGGTTCTGCATGTATATTTTTAAAAACTCTATTTTCCTCAAAATAACAGGTATTCAATATATTATTTTTTCTGGTTACCACTTTTTCACTTAGTTTCACAAAAATCAAAATGCTTGTTAACCTTGTGTTGGTGTAGGGTTCATATATTGTTGGTGTATTTGTAAATTGTTACATTCTCTATTCAAGACAATGTGACCTTAATTGTGAAAATACCCTTTCTTTCAACAATTTTACTTCTTGGAGTTTATCCAGCAAATGTTGTTTTGTTCAGAATGATGTCTGAGAACTTTTTCAGTGCATCCTTGCATTGAATATGTCCTTATATGTATGAAAATGGGTTAAACAATAGACACATGTGAATCTGTGTGTATGTGTGAATGTGTGTGTGTTCTTTGTGCATAAAACTATGGAAATGCCACAGCAGAAACGGAAAACTTGGGCTTGTACCAAGAGTAATTAGATGTCTAAGAAACTGAGGTAGCAGGGAAACTTTGTAATACATATATATTTTCATCTTTTTAATAGAACATCATGTGAATATCCATTATTATATGTTATTTTTACTATTTTTTTAGAAAAAGGAAGAAAGAGAAAGAGAAAAGGGAGAGAGAGAACAGGAGTCTTGCTCTATTGCCCAGGCTGGAATGCAATCTAGAAATAGGTATTAAAAACCTCTTTTATGCTGATGATTGTGCTTAACAGCAGAGACAGGAAGGAACAAGGAAAGAAAATAACAAACAGCCAACCAATATTTCGTTTAAATCTGTGAAATGCTGTGCAAGTGCTGAAGAGTGATTTGCTTCCGTTTGTGTGGTCGCTTTCAGAATAGGTGTAATGTGATACTAAAAAAAAAAATGTATGTCCTGTGGACCTGGGGTGAAGAATTCTATAAATATTCACTGAGTTTACTTGTTCAAGTTCTGAGTTCAAATCATAAGTGTCTCTGTTAATTTTCTATCTGGTTGATCTGTTGAATATGAACAACGTAGTGTCAAAGTCTTCCGCTATTAGTGTGGGAGTCCAAGTCTCTTTATAAGTCATTGAAAACTTGTCTTATATATCTGGGTGCCCCTATATTGGGTACATATATATTTATGATCATTGAATCCTATTGTCGCATTGATCTTTTTATGATTATGTAATGT
>CM052663.1:80407588-80445513 GCA_028533165.1 Leontopithecus rosalia
AGAGACGAAAGTTACAACTCCTGTGGGTTGGTTTGTTTTGTTTTGTTTTTCTTTCCTCTCCATTTGATTGGTGAGTCTTCCTCCAACCTTTTGTTTTGAGTCTTTGTGTGTCCTTGCTTATGAGATGGATCTGGATACAGAGTGCCGATGTGTTTTGACTTTTTATTCAGTTTGCGTGTCTGTGTCTTTGATTGGGGCATTTAATCCATTTAAATTTAGGATTAATATTGATATTTGTGAGTTTAATATTGTCATTTAATGCTGGCTGGCTATTTTGCCCATTAGTTGATATAAATACTTCATTATGGAGATACTCTTTATCTTTTGGTAAGTTTTGGGGATGACTAATACTGGTTGTTCCTTTTTATGTGTAGTGCTTCTTTCAGAAGCTCTTGTTAGGCTGGCCTGGTGGCAATGAAATCCCTGAGTGCTTGCATGTTCATGAAAAATTTTATTTTTTCTTCATTTATAAAGCTTAGTTTGGCTGGATATGAGATTCTGGGTTGAAAATTTTTTTCTTTAAGGATATTGAATATTAACCCCCACTCTCTTCTAGCTTATAGGGTTTCTGCTGAGAGATCTGCTTTAAGTCTGATAGGCTTCCCTTTATGGGTAACCTGACCTTTCTCTCTAGTTGCCCTTAGAATTTTCTCCTTTATTTCAACCCTGGTGAATCTAACAATTATGTCTTGGGGTTGCTCTACTTGAGGAATATCTTTGTGGTGTTCTGTATTACCTGAAGATGAGTATTGTCCCACCTTACTAGGTTAGGAAAGTTTTCCTGAATAATATCCTGAAGAATATTTTCCAGCTTGGATTCATTCTCTTCATGACATTCAGGTACACCTATCAAACGTAAATTAGGTCTTTTTACATAGTCCCATATTTCTTGGAGACTTTGCTCATTCCTTTTTACTTTTTCTTCTCTAATCTTGTCATCTCGTTTCATTTCATTAAATTGGTCTTCTACCTCTGATATCCTTTCTTCTGCTTGATCAATTCAAGTGTTAAAACCTGTGCATACTTCTTGGTGTTCTCATATAGTATTCTTCAGTTCCATTAAATCACTTATGTTCCTCTCTAAATTGTCTATTCTCATTGGGATTTCATCAAATCTTTTTTCAAAGTTCTTAGTTTCTTTACATTGGGCTAGAACATGTTCTTTTAACTCACAGAAGTTTCTTATTATCCACCTTCTGAAATCTGATTCTGTTAATGGAATGCACTCGTTCTCCATCAAGCCTTGTTCCCCTGTTCATGAGGAACTGTGATCCTCTGTAGAGGGAGAAGCATTCTGATTTTGAGTATTCTCAGCCTTTTTACACTGGTTTCTTCCCATCATTGTAAATGTATCCACCTGTTGTCTTTGTAATTACCAACTTTCAAATTAGGTCTCTTAGTGGACTTCCAACTTGTTAATTCTCAGGGTGAAAATGTGAGCAACCTACTGTGCCGGCTAAAACAGCGGCATCAAGATTCTTGGTGCTTTTCTGTCCAGGAGTCTCCTGTCTGGCTTCCTTCCTGAATCCCTTCTTCAGTCAGCTCCAAATTTCAGCCAAAAGGGGAACCAGTCCCATTTACTCTGCACTAAGAACCACTGCACTGGGGTACCAGCAAAACCGCAGCACTGGCTGCAAGAGTTGTGCTGGCGACCCACGGGGCTCCTCCGCTGGGAATCTCCTGGTCCTTGAGCAACAAGAATTCGTCTTAAAGTGTGGCGTCCTCTTGTTCTCTGTGCTTTCACTGGCAGCTACAAGCCTGAGCTGCTAGTGGTCGGCCATCTTGGATCTCTCTCTACATTGTTCATAAACACAAAATAACTTTGTCTGATGGTCTTAGAAGATGGTCTTCCTACATCTGGTGACACTTACGTGATGCACTGAAGAATGAGAAGCACTTCAACGAGGTGAGGAATGCTATCCCAAGCAGAGCCAACCATGCAGTGTTAAAATATATCTATAAGGTCCGGGTGCCTATGTGTTTTATTCACTGCTGTACCTTCAGCAGCTATGACAGTGCCTGGTGCATAATGGAAACTCAATCTATGGCATAAATGAAATTTCAATATGCAAAGGTATAGAGAGGCAACATGGTTTAACTCAAAGAAGAACCAGATGCTGTGTGGTTTACACACTGAGATTGTACTGAATCACATTGTCAAAATACCTTTGGTGGCAAGTGCCAGAAACCCAACTTGAACCAGCTTAGGGGAAACAGGAAAATTATTTACATGAATACCAAGACCATACTAAGAGATCAGGGATTGGATTTACCAGTATACCAATGCCCCCCAGCCAAAGACTACCAGGAACACACCTGTAATTAAACAAGTTGGGTCAAGAGACGATGCTCACCTTGGGAAACTGCAGGGCATTCTCAACCTATTACAGGGTCTGGGCTTTGGTTGGGTGATTCTGTAGAGCTTTAAAGAAGTAAAGGTGTACCCTGGATTGAATGCTGTCAGGTGGCCAGGCAATTTTGTTATTATTTTAGTAAATCTCATCTATAAGGATGGAGACTAGAGATAGGCAAAATCATAATTGATAAAATTGTACAGTCACTTATATTAGCCATGATGTGGGGAACATTTGCTATTTTGTGGTCTGGACAAAGTTTATGCTCCTTATGGGTCTGTCTTGTGTTCATCTTGATCCATCATGGTCACAGCATGGCCTTGTCTGAGGTTGCTATTCCATGAAATTGTTTATGTTCAAAGCAGTGCACCAAGGTCTAGCTGTGTGGGCCAGGCCAGCTTCCAGAGATAAGAGCTGTTTTTCTCAAGTATGAGAAATGACAGGGATGCAGGTGGGCTCAGGAAGAACTGATACCAAGGATGTAAGCACATCAGGTGTCTCCCTCAGGCCGAGTCTCCTCCCCTCCTCTCTCTGTGGCTCAGGTGCATTCTCATGATAGTCAAGTTTTCCTTGTTTGGGAAATACAGCAACTGGCAGTTCACGAGTCTTTTGTTATAGAACTCTCATGAGTAAAGTGCAACATACAGACTGTATTAGTCCATTCTCACACTGCTATAAACAAATACCCAAGACTAGGTAATTGATAAAGAGATTTCATTGACTCACTGTTCCACTCGGCTGGGGAGGCCTCAGGAAACTTACAATCATGGTAGATGCATCTTCTTCACAGGGTGGCAGGCAAGAATGAGTGTCGAGTAAAAGGGGAAGGTCCTTATAAAACCATCAGGTTTTGTAAGAACTCACTCATGAAAATAGCATGGGGGAAACAGCCCCATTATTCAATTATCTTCCATGAGGTTCCCCCTCCCCATGACATGTAGGGATTATGGTAACTACAATTAGTGAGATGATTTAAGTAGGGACACAGCCAAACCATGTCATTCCAATGCTTGCCCCTCCCAAATTTTGTGTCCTCACATTTCAAAACACAATTATGCCTTCCCAAGTCCCTCAGAGTTTTAACTCATTCCACCATTGACCCAAAAGTCCAAGTCCAAAGTCTCACCTGTGACAAGGAAGGTATTTTCTCCCTAGGAGCCTGCAGAAACAAAAGCCAATTTGGTTACTCCCAAGATTTAATGGAAGTATAGGCATTGGGTAAATTCTCCCATTCTAAAAGGGAAAAATTGGCCAAAGCAGAAAGGCTACAGGCATCATGCAAGTTTGAAATCCAGTGAGGCAATAATTAAATCTTAAAGTTCCAAAATAGTATTCTTTGATTTCATGTCTTACATCCAGTCTTGCTGATGCAAAGGGTGAACTTCCATGGCTTTGGGAAGCTCTGGCCTGTGGCTTTGCAGAGTACAGCCCCCCTCCCAACTGCTTTCATGCTGGCATTAAGTGTCTGAAGCTTTTCCAGACACACTATACAAGTGGTCAGTAGATCTACCATTCCTAACTCTGGAGGACAGTGGCCCTTTTCTCACAGCTCCACTAAGCAGTGCTCCAGTGGAGACACTGTGTAGGGGCTTTGACCCCACATTTCCCTTCCACACTGCCCAAGCAGAGGTTCTCCATGAGGGCTCAACCCCTGCAGGAGAGTTCTGTCTGGACATCCAAGTTTTTTCGTACATCATCTGAAATCTAGGCAGAGTTCCCTCAACCTCAATTCTTAGCATCTGTGCACCCACAGGCCCAGGCTTGACACCATGTATAAGCCACCAAGGCTTGGTGCTTGCACCCTCTGAAGCCATGACCTGAGCTGTACGTTGGCCCCTTTTAGCCATGGCTAGAGTGGCTGGGATGCAGGGCACCAAGTCAGTAGCTGCACATAACAGCGGGGCCCTTCAAAAAACAAGTTTTTCATCCTAGGTCTTTCTGCCTGTAATGAAAGGAGCTGACTTGAAGTTCTCTGAAATGCCCTGGAGAATATTTGTTGTCTTGGTGATTAATATTCAACTCCTCATTTCTTATGCAAGTTTTTGCAGCAGACTTAAAGTTTTTCTCAGAAAATGGTTTTTCTTTTCTGTTGCATTGTCAGGGCTGCAAATTTTCCAAACTTTTATGCTCTGCTTCCTCTTAAATTCTTTGCCACTTAGAAATTTCTTCCACCAGATACCCTAAATCATTTCTCTCAAGTTCAAAGTTCCACAGATCTCTAGGGAAAGGGCAAAATGCTTCCAGTCTCTTTGCTAAAGTATAGCAAGAATCACCTTTATTCCACTTCCCAACAAGTTGCTCATTTCCATCTGAGACCACTTCAGCCTGGATTTTGTTGTCCATTATCACTATCAGCATTTTGATCAAAGCCATTCAACAAGTCTCTAGGAAGTTCTATATCTTCCTATCTTCTGAGCCCTCCAAGTCTCTAGAAAGTTCCAAACTTCCCACATTTTTCTGTCATCTTCTGAGCCCTCCAAAATGTTCCTACCTTTGCCTATTACCCAGTTCCAAAGTTGCTTCCACATTTTCAGGTATCCTTATGGCAGCGCCCCACCATCTGTGGTACAAATTTACTGTATTGGTTCATTCTCATGCTGCTATGAAGAAATACATGTGTCTAGGTAATTGATAAGGAAAATAGGTTTAATTGACTCACAGTTCTGCATGTGTGGGGAGGCCTCAGGAAACTTACGGTCATAGTGAAACGTACCCTCTTCACAGGGTGACAGGAGAGAGATGAGTGCCAAGTGAAGGGCAAAGCTTTTTAAAAAACCATCTAATTTTGTGAGAATCCACTCAGTACTATGAGAACAACATGGAGGAAACCAACCCCTTGTTTCAATTACCTCCAGTGGGTCCCTCTCATGACATGTGGGGATTATGGGAACTACAATTCAACATGAGATTTGCGTGGAGACACAGCCAAACCATATCACACACTTTCTCACTTCCTGGTGGGAGAAATTCTTATAAAGGAGTCTGATTGGATAAGCTTGGGTGGGTGTCCATTATTAATGATTAGCTACTGTCATGTGGGGTACAATCATTGGGGATATACTCTAGGAAAACAGTAGCTCTCAATTTTCATTCAAACAAAATTAAATCAAATGCCAGTGGCAAGGGGCAAAATCTGTAATAGTTCATTTCCCCAAAAGTCTTCCCTAAGAGTCTACTACCAGAATGCAATTTATCTAAGATGACTTTTTCTCAAAACTTACTTAACTTGGGACACTTTGCTTCCTTTACTTTTTGTCCAGATAATCACAGAATAAGTTTTGCTTTATGTCATGTCCCTGCTAACACATTGCAGGATACCTTGTCCTACCAACTTCCCATTTTCTCTTTCTTAGAAATTCCTGCCTTTTCTTCTTTGCAAGGGGTCATTTGCTGCATTGGACAGTAGCTTTCCCTGTAGCAATCTCAAGCTCCTCAGTGAGATCACAGGCCATTTCATTTCATAATAGGGTTATTTTATTATTCCCCCTAGCATGCAAATCAAATGGAATCTGGGACTCAAATCTTTGCTCAGCAAAGAAAGCTAGCAGAAGGCTCCAAGCAAAGAATGGCTTTGCCACTGATGGCTGCATCTGTTAATGGACGTGCTCCCTGCCTCTCCCCACCATTCTACATGCTTTCTTGCCTTCCTCCCAAAGTAAACATGTCTCAATGTTGATTTGCTTTAAGGATAAGTAAAAGAGTACCTTAAGCGGAAGGGAAACGACTGAGAATTTATTGAGTACTTACCACACAATGAGCACTATGCAAGTGTTATTTCATTTATTCTTCCCAATGACCCTCTGGAGGCAAATTTTAACCCCCAATTTACAGATCCAGAAACCAAATTGAGTGAGTTGGAGTTTCTTGCTCAAGGGCACATGGCTAGCCAATGAAAGATCAGGGATTTCATCCCACCCTGAGCCTTCAGAGGACATCGTCAGGAGAGGAAGGACACAGAGGCTAGGATGGAGAAGACGTGTCTTAGTCAAAAAGGACCTGGTGTCCAAACTCCGGGAGACCACAGTGGGATGGGAGGACATACCTTTTTGCAGCTTAGCAATTTAGAGAGAACAAACTAAAGCCAGATTCTGGAAGTAAAACTCAAGTAAATATTAGTCTGGGAGAAGAGCCTGCCCCTCCCTCCCTCTTTCCTCCTCCTTCTTTCTTCCTCTTTCTCTCTCTCTCCCTCTCTTAAATTCCTCCATCACTTTTCTCCCTCCCTCTCTCCTTTATCTTCCTCTATCACTTTTCTCCCTCCTTTCCTTCCCATTGTCTCTTCCTCTCTCCCTCCATCCCTCACTCACTTCCTCCCTTCCCCTCTCCTTTCTTCTCTCTCCCTTCCCTCCACCCTTCCTTTCTTCCTCCTTCCTTCAACTTTTCCTTCCTTCTTCCCCATCTTTCCACCCTCCCTTCCTTCTACCCTTCCTTTTTTCTCCTTGCCTTTCTTCCTCCCTCCCTCCCTACCTACCTTCTACCCTTGCTTCCTTTCCTCCTTTTCTTTCTTCCTTGCTCTCTTCATTTCTTCCTCCTTCCCTTCCTTTTTTTCTTTCTACCTTTCTTCCTTTTTTCTCTACAAATAAATGCACCTAGCCATACATTATGCTAGGAACCAGAAAACTGAAATAAATTTGACAGAGGTCTTACTTTCAAAGACTACTACAATACAAAAATTAGTATCTAGGATCAGCCTCATAGTGAACTTAGATGGGATCCAGGATCCCAAAAAGCTTCTGTTAGGCAGGCCGAGCAGTACATGGGAGGATGAAGGGCAAATGTGCACAGTGTGGGGTTGATGCAGGAGCACCTGGTAGAGCCACAGGACTACCTAATGCAAGAAAAAGAGATGGACCCCCAGCCCACCTGAGTGGGAAAGAGTGACTTTTAACTTAACAAAGCAGGTTTCTGGTGCTTTGAGGAATGGGCGATGGGCACTGGCCTGCAGACACTTTCAGGGGAACTGACTGAAGAAGCAGGCTGGTGCTGACAGCACAGAGCAATGGCCTCAGCTGTGGAAATTCAGTGCCATTGAATTCTTCCAGCACTACTGTCACACCTGCTCAGTTTTTGCCTTAGGTTTATGTCCTCCCTCCATTCACTTAATAAGAGTTTATTGAATACTTACTATTCATCAGTAAGTAAGCCCTGGTGGTATCATGGTGAGCCAGTTGGAGACAGCCCCTATGCTAACTGATGAACATGGTGGAGAAGTCAGAAAATGAACAAGTATATAAGTAAAATAAATAAATGATCAGTTTGTGATGAGAGCTAGCAAGCATGTACACAAAGTAACAGTCAAAGATCACTGGGAAAAAAAACTCCACATCCTGGTGCCTCATCTACTCAGTTTACATTGCAGAACCTGGAGCGATTTCTCCTTCTCTCACTTACATTGGCTTATCTCACATCCAACTGTTTCAGGGAGTGGGGACTCAGCTACCCCCTCTTACTGGAAGAAGCAAGCCTGGATCCCAAAATTTCCCATTATTAGGGTCCCAAGGCTTCCTTTTCCAGTTCTGTGATGCTCCATTCTGTGTTTGAGTTTTCTTAACAATAATCCTGCCAAGAAAGTGGGTCACCTCTGTTTATAGCCCTCTAGGCATGAGAAATGCTGCATCTCCCAAAACAGCCCACTGAGTCTCCACACAATCTTTTAAGACAGATATTTTTAAAACTATTCTGAATCAACTTTTCCCCACTGGTCTTAGTTCAATTCCTTAGGGCCTAAAAGAATATGTAATCCAACAAGTACTTTTGGGCACCTCGTCTGTGTCAGTCACTACATCACATAAATTCCTAGTTATTCTCTCAGCTAAATCAAAAGAAAATATTATTTTACCCCATGAATGTGAGTTTATTTTTGGTTGGTAATATAACTGGAGTATAAAATCTACCATTATAAGCACCAATTATTCGTACATATAAAATGAAAGCCGTGAAGCACAAACACAGCAAATTTTACCGTTACCCATCCAGAGACAGCCTGGCCAAATGGAAAGAGTGTTGTCTTTGGAATCCAAGAGAAGTGGATTTCAATCATTGCTCCTTCACTTGTAAGCTGCGCAAGTGTCTGAGAATCCCCAAGTCTCATATTCCTTATCTATAAAATAGAAACAGTAAAATGTAAAAATCAGTCTGCAGTGAGAATTAGGGATTACTTAAATAAAGCTTATGATGTGGGCCCTTGAAAAGCAGCTGTTAATATTAACTCTAGGCACAAGCCCTATTTCCATTAAAGAATCTATTTGAATTCATAGGGTGGTGTAGCACTGAAGGAGTTCCAAGATCATTCAGTCAAGCACCCTTCAGTTAGCAGATAATGAAACTCAGCTTCACATTCTTTGCCTAAAATTATACAACAAATTAGTGAAGGACTCTTGGCCTGGTGATCACCTTGCAATCCCTGTGAACTGCAAAGCCCTAGGACTTGGCTCAGAAGCCTTGCAACACTGGGATGGGTTCAGGGAAATTTCAAGGGGGCATGACTCTTCCCAGTCACCCCAGAACAGTGCGAAATTTATCCTTTCAATATGTTGTCTCAATGTTTTTGTTTGAAAAAAAAAAGTTTTACAGCTTTAAAACCAACAAATAGAAAAATAAATCTACACATCTTTTTAGAACACCATGTTCCAATGCCTTAGGGAAAGAATATAGACACTTGGCTAATATGCCTCCCTGTTGTGTTTTATCTCTAGAGAGCTGAGTTTTTAAAATGTACATTTTCACATAGCTGTCAAGCTTTAATTAATCTGCCTTTGATTGTGAGAAACTTTACTTACTCAGATCAACTTATTCCCCACTGCTTGTCTCCTCCATTAAAAACCCATTTTAAAGGTTTAGTTCAATTATCTGAGTTGAACGGTTGATATGGACTTATTTGAAATAATAGAGGCAGGCAGACAATTGGAAGCACTTTTCGTGGGTGAGATAAGGAGTGGAATATTGAGGCCCTCTAAGCACAAGGTGCAGGGTTTTCCTCAGAACTTTATTTGAAAAGATCTTCCGACTGAGTACAGAGAACCTACTGTTATCCAGAGTCACAATCCTGTGTAAGAAAGCATAAATTTGACCAGGAAAAAAAGAGATCTGAATTTTATGAGAAACATAGTAATGGAAAAGAATTTTAATTGTATATGCATTGTTTTTCTCTTGGATTACTAAGCATTCATTGAAGATAAAAGGAGAAAAATGCTTTCTAAAATTGGGGGTGGGGTCTCATGGAGTCCCTTCTTTCCTGTCTCACCTCAGCTAGTACCCAGGCAATTGACACCCTTAGCTAGTCAAGAAAATTTCTCCTAAACCCAAGAATAAGCTTTGCTGCTCCCGAGCACCATCTTTTGGAACATGCTTTACTTTTTACTTAAAATGTCCTTTCCAGCCAGGCGCGGTGGCTCACGCCTGTAATCCCAGCAATTTGGGAGGCTGAGCTGGGTGGATCATGAAGTCAAGAGATCAAGACCATCCTGGCCAACATGGTGAAACTCCATCTCTACTAAAAGTACAAAAATTATACAGGCATGGTGGCACGTGCCTGTGGTCCCAGCTACGTGGGAGGCTGAGGCAGAAGAATCACTGGAACCCAGGAGGCGGAGGTCGCAGTGAGCTGAGATTGTGCCACTGCACTCCAGCCTGATGACAGAGCAAGACTCTGCCTCAAAAAATAATAATAATAAAGTCCTTTACCTGCTGGTCTATGTGGTAACCTCAGAACAAATGCCCCCTGGGACAAATGTTCCTGGGAGCAGCCTTACCTGGGCACTATAGCAAATGGAAAGCGCTAACTTTAGTCACTCAGTATGTGTGGTTGCTCGTTCATTACAACACTTATTCTCTGTATCATCATTTAAATAGAATGATAATGGTAATAGCAACCACTGAATGTCTCTTAATTCTCACGTCAATCTATGATTAATACTATTACCATTTTACGGTAGAGGGAACTGAGCCTAGAGAGGTAAAGGAATTTGGTTAAAGTCACCCAGCTGGTAAGCAATAAAGCCCTAATGACAATCCAGGTCCAATGTTAAGGTGAGAACATCCCTGCTTTCCCTCTTGGAAACATGAAATCTCAGAGAACAGCAGGCTCTGTCTTCATCTTTATATTCCCAAAACCAGGAGAACTTACGGTAATCAATATATAGTTGCTGAAGGCTTGTTAAATGCATTCATCTGTTTTTGCTCACTTGGGTCATGTCCATCTCACTATTGATTAGTAAATATGTAATAGGTGACCTCTCCTCAAGAAAAGACCTCTTCTGAAGTCTTTTGCCTTTGTCAATACTTTAGGAATGGAAGTGGAAAAGCTTGCCCCAAGTCACTTCCATTCATTTCCATTCTCTATGACATCCCTAGACAATAATAACATTCTGTTTTTTTAACCACGTCCTTCAGAATTACAAGTGCATTAGTTGTGTAATCTGTATCCCAAGTTTTCACAGGGTAAATATTTGTCAAATAGTTGCTACTGCATAAAATAGATCTCTATTTCCAGGCTTTAATAATAGTCTGGAAATCTCACGGCCCACCAGCCAGATTACAAGCCAGTAACACTATTATTTTTAATATTTTATAATGGTAACACTCTTACTTTTAGACATAAATTTCTGCATGAATCAAAATAAGTTAAATTGTGCTGTGATAACAAACAGCCTGGAAATTTCTGCAGTAAGACCAACCAAAATCTAGTAATGTTGATGTCACTCTTGCAAATCAAATTGGCTGGAAGGCTCTTCACATTCTTGTCACCTATGGGGAAGCTGTATCGAGATGAGCTTTGACACCCTCCACAGTAGATGAGGAGATGTGAGAAATACCCTTTGGCTCTTGAGGCTTCTTTCCAGAAACAGTGCATGTCACTATCACTAACATTTCCAGAAATGGTCACATTGGCCAAAGCAAGTTACATAGCCATACCTCCTCAATCCTCGTGCCCAGGAATGGACTCCCAGAATGTTAGTGGGCAGTCCTAACTATACCTGTGCCATATATGTAATGATGCCAAGATCATCAGCTTCAATAAGAACTTGAATAATAACTCAAGCAAGAGTTGAATAATTCAAGTAATAACTTGAATTACTCAACTCAGTATCTAGAAAGATTTCCAAAGGATCTGTTGTTTGATAAAAGGCGTATGTTATGATCTTATCTCAGAAATCAATCTGTAATGGTGAAACTCGAGGCATAACACATGGAGGTTACCCAAAGGGCACTTGGTTTTCCAACAAATAAAGCTCAAAATAGTTATAAGTATTTAAGAAATATTAAAGATGACAGTAAGTAAAGCCTACTGCTGACATTTGGAGTTTGTCATTTGGCAACTTTGCTTTATAGCAAAATAATAAATTTCTAACATGGTATAAGAAAGTGAGATAAAGATTCTGAGTTTTGTTTCCATTTTTTGTTTTTGCTTTTTTTCCTAGCTCCAAGTCAACTCTAGTTTGTCTGTAGCATTATGCAAATCACACAAACTCTTTACTAATCTATAAATGGGGACATAGTGATCCAAGTTCTACTCAGACTACCTGAGGCAGTTGTTAACAGGATTAAATGCAATCATATATAGAAAACCTTTTAATCAGTTTTGAAACAAATCCAGCACCATGACAGTCATGAGGAAGACAGCTATGCCATCACTAATCACAAATCCGGTGTCCACAGAATGGAAGGGTTTATTCACCAGGATAAAATGTCATTAAATTGTTAAGATCAACATTTTAAAGTAAAATTTTATCGTGTTTATACAGTAATAATGTCAAAGAATTTCCAAAGATTTGTGTATTTGTATCTCATAGCTAAATTCTCAAATTGTTCAACATATTAACATTGGTGAGTATAATCATATATTCTAGTCTTACCTGGGCAAACATAATTAAACCATCTAACACCGTATGCTAGACACTATTCCCATTTTACAGATAGTAATCAATTTATTTCCTACTGAAAGTCCACGTGGAAAACGTTATCTCCATTTTACAGATGAGAAAACTGAGGCACATATGGGTTGAACAAATTGCTAATATCACAAATTCATGATACAAACTCTGTCTGACTCCACCATCTTGATATAAAAGCACTTTTCTATATCATTGTTCCACCTGTTGAAAGGGGAACATGGAGGTTTTGAGAGGTTAAGCACATCAGGAGGTAGAGAATCTTGGGGATTTGCACACCTCAGAAGAGTAAGAGGATGATACAGGAATGATAGATAAGGACTAGGTCATGCGGGGTCTGTAGGTCATGGTAAAGACATTGGGTATTATTTTGATTGGGGAACTGAAAATCTCAGTATTCAATATCACTCCAGTTTAGAAATAAGGAAAGTGAGGCCCAAACATGTTAATTGGCCTGTTCGATCATTGTGCTACTAAGTGGCAAGGCATTAGGGGTCTCAAATCCTCCTTTACTGAAAAAGAAGTAATGGCAATCACGTATATTTCCATGTAGAGGAGCTGAAAAGAAACTTGAAATGGTTGCTGAAAGGAAGATGGAATTGAATGGGAATATAGACAGGTGTGGAACATTCCAGGAGACTGGAATTGTATAAGCAAAAGTATAACATAGAAAAGGTCGAAGGTGAATTCAGTACCAGGTGAGCAAATCATTTTTACTGAAGTGAACGATGTCATACACAGTATCAGAGCACAGGTTCAACTACTTCGATGCTATCACATGGAGTTGGACTGAATTTGGTGGGCAGCAGAGTTATGCATGGTAATTAATGACATGGTATGATCATGATATGACATGATCAAAGCAGAACAATCACTCTGTGAAGGAAGGGTAGATGAACTTGCATATAAAGAGCTGAGAACAGAGGCAGGAAACCTAGTTGGAAAGTGACCACTGTTCTGCCTTCCGTACCACACCAGCCAATGCCATGTGCAGCAGAAGATTTGCCCAGCTGAGCCCTGCCTCAAGTTTTCATTCATAAAATCATAATATAAAATGGTTGTTATATGGAGACACTAATGTTAGGGGTAGTTTTTATGCAGCAACAGACAGCTGGATCGAATGCCTGCAGGGGTCAGACTGATACATTAGGTATACACAGTATGAAAATTTGGGTCTTTTTTTTTTTTTGAGATAGAGTTTTGCTCTTGTTACCCAGGCTGGAGTGCAATGGCGCGATCTCGGCTCACCGCAACCTCCACCTCCTGGGTTCAGGCAATTCTCCTGCCTCAGCCTCCTGAGTAGCTGGGATTACAGGCACGTGCCACCATGCCCAGCTAATTTTTTGTATTTTTAGTAGAGACGGGGTTTCACCATGTTGACCAGGATGGTCTCAATCTCTTGACCTCGTGATCCACCGCCTCGGCCTCCTGAAGTGCTGGGATTACAGGTGTTAGCCACCGTGCCTGGCCCATCGCTATGTACACTGATTTTTTCAAGAGAACAAATTTTTATTTTCATGTGGGATCTTTGGATGTTTAAATGTTTGTACTTTTTTATTTTTATTTTTTTCAAAATCACTAGAGGGCAAAATAAATGCATTTGCCTTCATGGCCTCTGATTTTGAGCTCAAACTCTTGGGTCATATAGATGAAACTCTCTACCCTACCTGCCTCATATCCCTTCCATTAGCCTGCCTTCCTGGGTGTTGATGACAGAGCAAGGATCTGAGTCCACTTTCACTGATTTCAAGGTCAAAGCCTTTTCTACTGCAGCATTTTCCTGCAAGTTCTCAGAATATGGAAGTCACGTATTTTATACATCTTTCTGTTCATCTATGTCTAATCGAGTGTTGGATTTCTGATGTGTACTTAGTAGACACTCAATGGAGAATTTAAAGTGCACCTAAATTTGTAAAAGACCAGAAAGTCATGCTTCTCCACAGAGTCTATTTGGAACTGAAGCCAGGAATCTAACTGGCATGTAGAATGATTGGAACTGATGGATGTATCAAATTGGAGAGTGTTCTTTCTAATCCCTGGGTAAGATTTGCTCCAGTGGGATCTCAGACATAACACCAAAAGCAATATTAAAAGAAGGCCCTAGAATATTAAGAGATTCTAGCTCTCAGACCTTAATTATGCAGGGCCTTGCACAGGGGCCTCCCAACAAAGCAGGCTGGCAAAACATGCCCAAGGACTATTAATGTTTTAGGTCTTGGCTTATATATTTCCACTGCCTATGGAGAGCTTCCCCTGACCACAACTGTCCTTTCCTCTGGACCCTACAGATACGCTGCACTGCTGCTTTGTGCTCTAATAGCACTGGACACCTCTTTTCTGTAGGACTATTGCCCACCTCTCCACCTTACCTTCCCCCTTTGCCCTTCCTGTTAACCCGATCGATTCAAGTGATGTTGACTGGAATTCCATAGTGGTATCCAGGTGGTGACTGAGCAATCTCTAGGGTCCAAGACAGCCTCACTCATGCCTGGTACTTTGGGGGTCAGGGTGGCTGAAAGTCTGGGTTCAGCTGGGCCCCTCTTTCTTGATGCAATCTCAGGACTTCCCCAGGTAATCTCTTCAGTAGGGCATTTGGATATTTTACATATCCATGTCTCCAAGAGAACAAGGCTGAAGCTAACAGACTTTTCAAAATGAGACCCCAAATTGAGAAAACATCACTTCTCTCATCCTCTGTTTACCAGTGTAGTCATATATCAGCCTAGATGGGAGAAGAAATAGACCCCTGGTTTGAATGGGATGAATGTCATGACATTTTCAGATATCCTTATTACAATGCATGAATGCACATCCTCTACATTATCCTATAGATAACTGGGAGCCATTGGAGAGTTATCAATGACAGAGTGACTGTGAAAGATCACTGTGTCAGGAATGTGCACCATATGCAGGAGGGGCGTAAGACTAGGGTCAGAAAGGCCAATTAGGAGACACTTCCAATCCTAAGGACAAGAGAGGATGGCAGCTCTGATTAAAAGTCAGATGGTTTTCTCAGAAAAAGATGGGTTCAGTTAATATTTAGGAGACAAACAACAGAATGTGGGGGAATCGAAAACCAAGAAGAGACAAGGGCAATGCCCAAGTGGGGGGAATGTCAGGCCACCAGCCTCTGGGCACTCAAGGCTGAAGTGGAGGATTATCTTTCCTCTCCTTTCTTTCTACTTATTGCTCTTCTGTGAAAGCATAAGCATATAGATCAACTATAGCATAAGATCTACTTTAGGCAAAATTGATTCACTTAAAAACTTTAAATCATGATTTAAATAGTTGAATATATTAGAGAACCTGTACACTATGTTCTTCTGATAGTTCCACATTTTTCTAGAAATCTTCATTTGCTTCAAAATAATCCGTGTAGGATATTGAAAACGATGCACAGGTATGGGAGGTACATGTGAAACAAGAGGGGCCATAAACATTGAACGCTGTTGAAGATGGCTGAGGAGTGTGTGGGAGTTCACAGTACTGCTCTGTCTGCTTTGGTGTATGTTTGAGATTTTGTATAACGGAAACTTTACATTGCATTACCAGGTGCTTGCTGCTCACATACTGACATTTTGGAGGCTCTTATTACCAACAACGGTGATGAGTGCACTTCAGCCTCCACCGTGAAGTTAGAGACATGGGGCTCAGTTCACAGACCTCTTCTGAAACACAGCCACCATTGGCGGCTTCTAACTGAAATGAAAAAAGGAAGAAAAACGATTTGGTCAGCAGTAATGAAATGGAGCTGAAATGTCAGCAGTTGGGAACCATTTCAGTTCTGCTTGAAATGAAATTCCCTTTTCTATTTGTTTAGTAAGAGAAGAGAGTAAGAGAGAAAAGATTTGTTTTCAAATTTCACCCGACGGAGCCCATTCATCGTAGAGGGGTGTGTGTGTTTCAGCCTTACAGAGGGGTAGTTGGGACTCAGTTTTTAAAATATCCATAAAGCTAATTAAGGACGAAAATCACTGTGTTATGTTGTGATTATTATTTTGATAGGACTGGAACTTTGTTTTCAGTGCTGAGATCTAAGGAAGTTAGCTGAGCCAACTTCATTAACATAGTGGGCAATGCATGGCCAGTTCCACCTTCCGACATTCTTCCAAGAAATCTACCTGAAAGGACAGAAATTTGAAAGCACGAGATGACACTAGGAAGAGGGTGGGAAGGGGGATTATAGTTCAGTTTCTCTGTCTTTACCCACCTAATCCCTGCTTAGAAGAGGGTTTGAGGCCACCCAGATGGAATCTGTGATTAAAGCTGGTATTAGAGAGAGGATAGTTTAGCTTTAGGAAGTCCAGGCTAAAACCAAGTGGTCATACCATTAACGACAATGTTTAATTTTGTACAGTATTTCTTGATTCTTAAAAAAGATGAGTTTCAAGTCCTACTTTTTCTGTCGGAGGCACTGTAGTAGGCACTCTGATGGCATAGAAAACATTTTCTGCCTATCAGGCTTGGATAAATGAATTTATTCTCTGAGCCCCAGTCTCCTCATAAGTAAAATGGAGAGGATTATCAGAGATGTGACACAGGGTTGTTTGTAAAGATTAAATTATATCACTGGATACACATTGTTTATTGCCCCAGCTGGCACACATGTCTTGTAATTGGTAGCTATGCACCTTATTATTGCTGTAGGAATCCACTGGTATAAAAATAAACACAGAAATGGTTGCACTTCTCATGAGTTAGAAAAACTGTTTGAAAACCAAAACAAAAAAGATCACATAAATGAGTATACTTTATCCAATCCAAAAATGCATTGCATGTAAATATATCCTGGAAATAAAATAGTAATGGTTCAACTATAATGAACATAGAAATGTATTCCTTGGAAATATACGTGTAGAAATGGAATAAAAGGACTTAGCTCCTTTCAGGGTAGAACTGTTGCATAGAAATGTAGCAGAAATATAGTGCAAAAATTACAGAGTCTCACTCTCCATACCAGGCAGCATTTCTACATCTGGTTTATTGACTACAGAGTCAAAAAGAGCTTGCCTCGTTCTGCAATAAAAACTAAAAATGACCTCATGTCGCAATGGCTAAAGGATGTTTTGCTTTTAAGGGCATCATTGATTATGAAGAAGCGTGGAGAAGCTCAATGTTTTGCTTGCTATTAAAACATAAAGAAAAGGTGGATATATTTTAATTACTCAAATTCTGATGCATGTCCCCATAGCAATACATATAATGTTAATGTCTCAAGGAAGGTTTCAACATTTCAAATGAAACACATCTCTGGAGTGTAAGTGTGAGAGACTGCACTTTCTGTCCCTCAGTATTGCTGAAAGGGTCACAAGTGTATCAGAAACCTACCCTAGAGTAGGCATGGCGGCTCATGCCTATAATCTCAACACTTTGGGAGGATGAGGTGGGTGGATTACTTGAGGCCAGGAATTTGAGACTAACCTGGGCAACATAGGGTTACCCATCTCTATAAAAATAACCAGACAGCCGGCATGGTGGCTCACTCCTGTAATCCCAGCACTTCAGGAGGCCGAGGCGGGTGGATCACAAAGTCAAGAGATTGAGACCATCCTGATCAACACGGTGAAACCCCATCTCTACTAAAAATACAAAAAAATTAGCTGCGCATGGTGGCACGTGCCTGTAATCCCAGCTACTCAGGAGGCTGAGGCAGGAGAATTGCCTGAACCCAGGAGGCGGAGGTTGCAGTGAGCCAAGATTGGGCCATTGCACTCCAGCCTGGGTAACAAGAGCGAAACTCCGTCTCAAAAAAATAAATAAATAAATAAATAAATAACCAGACATGGTGCTATTTGCTTGTAGTCCCAGCAACTAGGGAGGCTGAGGTGGAAGGATCATTGGAGCTTAAGAGTTTGAGGCTGCAATGAGCCATGATTACACCACCACACTCCAGCCTGCAACAGAGCTAGACCCTGCCTCAAAAAAAATAAATAAATAAAAAGTTACCTACCTTACACTATCTATAGCTTTCTTAAAACCACACCAACCTGGAGTCCATGCCTTTTCGTTATTGTTTTTGTTCTTTGAGTATTTTGTTTATATTTTCGTCACAGCACTTTTATAGACAGGTGATTTTGAGATACTGCTGCAGGTTGAGTTTTCTGTATTTTTGTATCTATTTTTCTGCTATTCAGACAGAAGAACAGCTTTCTAAACTCACTGCATTCATGGGAGACTGTTATTTTTCCTGGAGGACAAAAAGACAAATTTTTGGCTTTTAATTCCAAATAAAGTTTCTTGAAACATATAACAAAGAAGTCAGCTTAAAACCAAACCCCCAAAATGGTCACAGGAGGCATAGTGAGAAATGGCGCCCTTGTATCGAGGATATTTTTATTGTGTCCTTACTTTGAAGCTGGACATAATATTCTATATTTCCTATAAAATAGTAAAGGTGTTATTTTGTTGGCTTCACGCCTTCAAACACTTATGCGGTGTTGCTGTTGACAACAATTTATTTCTCCTTCTTTTGTGTGTGATATGCTTTTTCTCTTTGAAGGCTTTTGGAATTTTCTCTGTGACCTTCCAAAATTTCACCTTTTTTTGTAGCAAGGTATGTTTTTTTAACCTGTGTCATGCTGTGTGGCCTTTAAAATGGAAACATTCTCAGCCAACATTTCTTCCTCTATTTATTCTCCTCTTAATGAGTCTCCTGGAATTTCTGTTTTAAAGATGTTGGTATTTTACTTCTGCACTTGTATTTAGTAGCTACATTGTTCTGTTTTCTGTCTTGTTATTTCTTTTTTTAGGGGGTCGGGGCATGCCCTGTAGGACAGATCCTTAGCCTGGTCTTTCAGATCAATATCTTGTTCTTCAGAGACTCTTGCATTTGTTCTGGCAAGTGTGTCCATTGCTCTTTATAATTGCTTGAGAGACTCTTGCATTTGTTCTGGCAAGTGTGTCCATTGCTCTTTATAATTGCTTGTCTCTGCTTCATGTTACAAGTACTTTTATTTTATTCTTTGGAAAATGTTTTCAATACCTGCTTCATCAGGTTCATTACCTTTGGCCCACTTGCTCTAGATTCTCTACTCTGTTGTCTTTATTCTGTTGAATAAAGTTGTACTCCTCACATCTCATGTATTTCCCTTATAAACTCATAGTTTGAACAGGGGGAAATTTGAACAGGGGGAAAAGCAAAAACTTTCTTTTAACTACCCTCTCCCCACATAACTGTGTCTCTCAGGGCTGTACCCTGCACTTTTGAGCAGGGTCATGCTCTTCATTCAAAAAGATTTATGAGATGCAGAGAAGTGAGCAGAGAAGGCCAGCTGGTTTACCTGTATGATCTTAGGCACGCCTCACCCACTCAGGCCTTAGGATCCCTGCTATTTTCCTGTCCTCCTTCACCAGCCCTGCCTCGCGTGGCTCCTTTTCAAGCATGGGCAATCTTGAGGAAGAAAGGGAGCTTATCTAAAAGGGAAACCAGGTCTGTCCCCCATCGGAACCATCCCATTGTGTCTCCCCATGGTACTCTCTCTCCCAACATGGGACCCATCTGTGCTATGTCTTCCCTGGGATATCCTGGATATCCCTATCATTTGATGCTCATTTCTCAAATCCATAGGCCTTGTAGTCATTTTCTGTGTTATCACAAGGTTGAATGTCAAGGAAATAGCCAGAAACCCATATTTGTTGGTCACCTTGACAACAACCAGAAATCCTCCTATTATCTGGGCATTTTTTGTGTCCTCTTTTGTAGTCACTAGATGGTAAGTTCCAGGACATGTAGTTTGAACTAAGTAATTTTTAGATGAGAAGAGAAACTTCAGTAATGGAAAAGGTTAGGAGTCCTTGCTTTACTTATCCCTAGTGGTTTCAAATTCATTTTCTTCAAGCTGTAGGGGTTCAGCAAAGGATCCAGCTGAAGTAGATGGGTGTTTAGTGTTGAAGCTTCCTATTTTAACCACCTGTCCTATTTATAGCTGATCTACACATGGAGGTTTCACTTAAGATTGAGAGGAATAAAAGATTTCAAAGATAAAAACAAGGTTGGAAAATCACAATCAGGCTGGGTGCAGTGGCTCACACCTGTAATCTCAGCACTTCGGGAGGCCGACGCAAGCAGATTGCTTGAATCCAGGGGTTCGAGACAAGCCTGAGCAACATGGAGAAACCCCTTTTTTAATAAAAAATACAAAAATGAGCTGGGCATGGTGGTGGATGCCTATAGTCCCAGCTACTAGGGTACTGATGTGGGATGATTGCTTGAGTCCAGGAGGTAGAGGTTGCAGTGAGCTGTGATCATCCCACAGCCTGGACAACAAGCAAGGTCCTTTCTCAGAAGAAAGAAAATCACAATTGTATTGTTTTTACAGTTTACAAAAAGCTTTCATAGACAATATGCTGTTTGTTTTTCTCTAGATGCTTTGGAGACTACAATTTTACTATAAGCATTATTTCAGAAAGGTGACTCTTAGAAGATCACATGACAGTCAAGTAGCAAAGCTCCAAGTGGTGGTGGGGTTTACCTACTATTTAATAAGTGTGCTTCCTTCCGTATCAGGAGTTGGCACACTTTCTTTATATAGGACCAAATGGTAAATATTTTAGCATTTGCTTGCCTTACGGTCTCTGACACAGCTGCTCAACAGTGCAAAAGCATCCGTAGATAATATATAAATAAATGCACATGGCTGTGTTCCAATAAAACTTTTACTATGAACATAAATTTGGATATCATGTATTTTTCATGTGTCACAAACTATTATTTTTGTTCCTGTCCAGGGTATCACATGGCCTCACATGGTATGCTAAAAGAAAGAAACAGAATAAAGTGAGGATCACAACTTAGTGAGAACTTGGTGAATTTTCAGGGAAGAGGCCCATTATAATCTCTCTAAGACTCACAGACTGGTATCAAAATAGCAGTGATTTATTTTTAAAGACGAACGTCACTAAAAAAATGCATTTTAGATTTTTTCCAAGAAAAATAAATTTCCTGTATCAAATGCTTGAAGAGCCATCCAAAATTATTAGTATTTCACATCTCACTATTTGTATTGAAGGTATATGTGAAAAATATCAGATTAAAAGAATATGACCTTTGTAGCAAAGGAAACAAAACACTATTAGAAGTGGTTGTCTTGGCTTTAAAGAGAAATTAAGAAAAAAAAAGAAGTATCAGCTTTAATTTTCTTAACCTCTCTTTTCTCTAAGAGAAGGAGATGGGATAGAGTTCTTCCCCATTCTTTGTGATGCCAGCAATTCTGTACTCAAAATAAGAGGGCTATTTCTTTTCATGGTCAATTCACCATGCATTCTAAAGTAAGCTTTACCACATATATTTTAGAACTTGATCATTATTACTTCCCAATGTCAAAATACTGACCACAAGATCTTTGATAACAGAGAGGCAGCAAATAACTATTTCTTTCCAGCTGTTACTAGTTTTCAGCGATTGCAATATGGTTGTGTTTGGAATAGAATTGCTGATATTATTAACTGATGTTTTGGTGCCAAGCATATGAATCAGGAAAGAAAAAAAATTCCTGCAACTTGATTTCTTTCTATCCAACATTCCTCATCAGAATGCTAGGACTCTACCTCTGTGAGGGAAGCTCAGCTCACCCTTTCTTGTTTTGCCCTCCAAGGAGAAACAGATTATTCAGATTCCAGAATGTTGATTGAGCCAAGTTTAGTAGTGAGCAGGGTCTAAAGAACTGCCTTGGTGTGGGTTACTCAACATCCGCTGCCGTCCATGAGAAGGGAGCAGTGAGATCCCCTGTGGTTTCCTTCCTGATGCTGAAGGCCAGCAATCTCTCTTTTTTCTCTTGTCTATAGTTCAGAAGTGGCAAGTAGACAGAGGACCTGCGAGTGGCCAGCCTCTTTCTTTATTCTGCTTCTTCCTTCTCTGCATCTAAAGAAGAGATGTACCTGTGCCACAATCTCTATCTGTTCTATGTACTGTCCTGTCACTGTTCCATTTTTTCTCTCTCCATGGTATTGACTAAAAGATGGTAAAATCATGAGACTCAAGTTAAGCCCCAGTAAGCAAGGCGAAGACCCCATTAGGCCTTGAACCCAGGTCCGAGACCTTGGACCAGCCTGCCAGAATTCTAACAAGCTAGAACCTTTTATCTCCCTCTGAATGGTTGTTTTCTGTGTATGCATCTTCCTACAAACTTTCTAGAGATAATAAATATAGTGTAGAGTAGGATTCCTGGGTCCCTGCAGTTCCCCAGGATTTCCTAGATGACATTTTAATATAATAATTAATATCTTCAGGCATTCTAAGAAGACTTTGTTGAGAGAGGAATTCTATTAGACTGAAAGTAGATTTATTTCATAAAAAGGATGTGAATTTTTAAAGGTTTTTCATTTCTTCAAGCATCCTTCCTGGGTTTAATATCACTTCAAATTCATTTCCTTCTTGTCCACCAAAGAAAAGCTCTGGAATGTGGTTTATAAAATTAGAGTATTGAAGTGATATTCATAAATATTTTTAAGTTGTCCTTAATTTTTTTATTTTGAAGTTTGATTTTAAAAACCTGCCTAATGAAACTCACATAATTATCATAAAGATTAAAATGCAATAAGAAGCTGAAAATGCTTTGAAAACTGAGAAATGATACAAATAAGACATTTAAAACAATAAAAATGATGCATTACACAATGCAGTATAAGTAAAAAATAAGAACTGCAGTTAAAAGGAAATAAAAAAGCTCATTTTATTTCCTCAATAGGAGAATTTCTAGCTTCCTGTTAATCCTCTGAGCAATTCCACATTAGACTTTGCAGATCTAATTTATTTTTGCATTCAGGAAGTTGTTCAGTTATTTGGAACAGGGATCTTTAAACATATACCCAGTTCTGATGGTTCCAAGTTGCTTTATGCTCACCTTGATATACCTGGTTTTCCTCTAAAATAGGGGAGATCGAGACGTGACTAAAAATAGGGGGGAAAATTTATAGACCTTAAAAAAGCTGCTAGCTTGCAGAGTGCGCTGGCTGTTTTGGGAAGTATGTTTCTCTGAAAGTCAGGGAGGGGAATCAATTTTTATTCTCTACTATCAGGTAAGTCCTAAATCCAAATAATACATGGGGTTGAATACTAGAGGGATCAGAAACTAAGCTCTTTGTAGCTAAGCTCTCATTCTAGTGAAAAAAAATAATGTTTTTGAAGGTATACATTGTTTTTTCTTGCTCTCAGCCCAGTGGGAGCTTCACAGATGTTCACGAATCTAGTTGAAGATTCTAGTTCTGCCCTAGCTACATATTCCAAGCATGGGAGGAAGAGTCCACCATGGCATTCAGATGTGTGAGGAAGGGACTGCTTTGCATTGCAGTAGATCATGATGTTTCTCTTCAACAGCATTGCAGAAGAAAGCAGGGAGTGTTCCAAAAGAGGTGATGGGGAGACTGGGGACTTCACATCAGAGATTGCAGTGGATGACTAATGTACCTACAGGGATGTGATAATGTTATGTACTGTGAACTGTCATTCAGGAGGGCAATGAGTAAACAGTGTTGGTTGCATATGCCTAGAGTCATGAAGAGTGAGAAGGAATTACTAATATTTTTATCACACTGAATTTGGGGGAGGTGTTTTCCTGTGTGGTGCACCTAAAACACGTCATACTTTCTCTCACTTCGTGCAATTTCATGTGCTCGGAGCTCACCCAGCCTGTCATCCACCTCACTATAACTTTACCTTACAAATTTCAGATTTTTACTTAGTCATCACTTCCTCTGAAGAGGCCTCCATGTCATTGAACCTCACTGTTTCGGCTTACTTCATTTTTGTTTTGGCTTATTTTAAAGTTGTATAAAAAAAAGCAGTGACTCTTAAAGAGGCCTGACCATCCTGTAACTAGGTAACAATAAAATAATTTTATTGGCATGGATTTAATTGGGATTTCTGACTGTTCTCCTGTTCATTTATCCCTCATTATTTAATGAGACTGATTTTTATAACCTGTAAACATACTGTAATACTAGACTTCTTAAGCCATATAATAGCTCTCTAAAAATTAAAATCACTTCCTAGCTGGGCTAATAGTTCCCTCTCTAGCCTCAATCTTTTCCCTTTGTTGAAGAGAACCAGAACCAGATGCTCCTTCAGGGGGTAAAGATAAATTTTATTCAAAAACCATCTTAATAGGGGGAAAGAGACTTCAATTGAGAACTGAGTGCAATTCAGAGCACAACCAAGAAGTATGAAGGTTTTCAGCCAAGGAGCAGGAGAGGGTGGTTAGCGGACAGAAAATTACTAAGAGGAGATTTCAAGGGTCGGAGGATTCTTGCTAAACTAAAAACAGGATTCTTGCTGAAGACAGCCCAGGGTGATGACATATTGCGTGAGGAGTGAGGAATGTGATCAGATATCAAGGGTTTCTCACTAAACTGACTTAGCAGGGTTCTTGCTGCAGCTGGGATATACAGTTCCAGCAAGGATGGGAGCCAAGGTTGACAGCTAGTAGAGAGGGGGAATAAGGGCAGCCCAACTCAAGTTTGGTCAAGGGGAGAGTCTGTCACATTTCACCCATCAAAACCTACATTCCAGTGGTGTCATTCCTCCTCTGAACTCCTCCCTCTTCCGAATCTTGACTCATGACAGTCTCTCAGTCTGGCCCCTGTTGCTCCTCATCTCTTAGACCACTTGTTCCTCCAGGTGTCAGGGTAGATGTACTTTTCCCAGGATTTCTTCTCTGATACCTTCACATCTCAGCCAGTAACCTCTCCTAAGAGGTGCCACAGCCCCTCTTCATCAGTCACAACACCTCTCACATCTGGTTGAAGTGATCTGTTTCACAAAACTACACAATCCTTAAAGTCAGGAGCTATGTCTGTCTAGTTCATTGCTGCATTCCTGGCATCCACCTTAGTATCTGCTACTCTTAGGACCCAACACGTACTTATCAAATAAATAATAATCATGACTCTTACTGTATCCTAAATTCTGACGGGGGTGACTAAACATAGAATTAGCAGCTGTTGGTATGGAAGCAGGCCCCACTTTAGTGCTCAGCAAGGCCTCTCTTGGTCCTTTTCAGAATTTTCTAGAACTGAAAATTCCTAGGGAACTGTTCTGGGCTGAGAAGACGGCCACTCATACCAGTTTTGTTAGGACTGAGGGGGCTGGGAGGACCAGCCTAACTGGATAGTCCAGGGAAAATTATTGAAATCTACGTAATAGGATGATTTTTCTCAGACTACTGAGAATGACCCCTTCCTATGGTCTGTGGCCAGGATGAGTGTGCATTGGGGAACAGGAAATACTCATACCTTTTGGGGATTACTGGACATAGGCTCTGAACTATTTCCAGAAGACCAAAAATGTCACTCTGGCCCCACCAGTCAAAGTAGAGGGCTTAAAATCTATTGTGAGTGAGGTAATCAATGGAGTTCTTGCTCAGGTCTGTCTCATCATGGGACCACTGGGTCCCTGAGCCCATCCTGCTATTTCCCCAATTACAAAATGCATAATTAAAATAGACATACTCAGCAACTGCAGAATCCCACCGTGACTGGGAAATGCTGACTGATCCCCTTTCAAGGGAATCCTCCTTCAGAAAGAAGATGACCACATTTTGCCAGTAGAAGTCCAATGGTCACCCTCTTTTATTCCTTTTAAATGTCTTATCAACGAAGCACGTGTATAAAGATCAACAGTCAAGTAAGGACAAAATACCGACTTTATTCGTCTATTTAACCATTCAAAATTTCATATACAGGAAAAAAAGCTTGAGCTTGCGGATAAACACTGGATCAAGAGACTTAAGTTCCTACTCTTGCTAACAAGAATCTGCTGAGAAAGATGACGGGAGCCACCCTTCCCAACTCAGGTCTCAGAGTCGCAGAGAGAACTAGGCTCTTCCATTGTGTGCTTGCTTACCAGGAGCCAGAGGACAGAAAGACTGGTGTTTACTCCTCCGGGAAAAGAAAGGCAGAGCTGGACATGCAATAATATGCTTGTGTTTATAATGCAGCAGCCCAGCATACGTAAAGCATGGCCCAAAAATCCAAAAATGCTTGTAATCAATAGGGAAAGCAAAGTTCCCAGGAATATGTAGTTATATATACACATCAAAGTCAGAAGAGATGCTCCAAAGATGTGAGCAGTGAGAGAAGACACTTGAGGTCTTCCAGTCTAGCACAGCCCTCAGCCATTAGCTCCTTCTGCTGCATTTCTTATGGCCTCTCGTGACCACCATTAGGGATGGAGAATTTACAGCCCCTGGCGGTCTATTATTCCTTTTGCAGATGGTTTTCACTGTCATCTTGGGGCCGTTCCCTGTAACTTCTTCTTTTAAGTTTACTACTTTTTAAAAAAATTTTATTTCTTTTTTTAGATGGGGTCTCACTCTGTCACCCAGTCTGGAGCACAGAGTCACATCTGGGCTCACTCCAGCCTCCATCTTCTGGGTTAAATGATTCTCCCATCTCAGCCTCCTGAGTAGCTAAGATTACAGGAGTGAACCACCATGCTCAGCTAGTTTTTGCATTTTTAGTAGAGATGGGGTTTCACCATTTGGGCAGACTGGTCTCGAACTCCTAACCTCAGGTGAGTTTGGGAGGCCACCTGCCTTGGCCTCCCAACATGCTGGGATTACAGGTGCGAGCCACCACACCCAGCCCCTTTTACGGTTTCTGTTTCCATCCTAACAACTTTCTACTTAGAGTGTGGCTCAACAACCAGCAATGGCAAATTTGGCTTGTTAGAAATGTACACCCTCAGGGAACAGTGAAACAACAGTAATAGCATTTCTGTTATAACGAGATCCCCAGCGTATCTGCATGCATGCTAAAGCTTGAACATTAATCTATGCCTTGATCTGCTCAGGCTGCTGTAACCAGCTACCATAGACTGAGCGGCTTCAATAACAAACTTCTATTTTTCAGTTTTGGAGCTGGGAAGCTGAGATCAAGGTGCCAGTAGGTCCAGTGTCCACTCATAGTTTTCCTCTGGGTTCACTTATGGCCATCTTCTTGTGTCCTCATGTGGCAGAAAGGGTGAAAAGGCTTTCCAGGGTCACTTACAGGAGTCAACCCTTACAACCTAGTCACCCCCAAAGGCATCATCTCCTAATATCATCACCTTGGGGTTTACGACCTCAGTATGAATTTTGAGGGCACGTGAACATTCAGCACACAGGGCAATCCAATACTCCAAAGTGGAAGTCTAATGTGGCTTCACATGTTACCTGTGTAATACTTAAAAAGGGCATGCTTATGTCAGAAGGCATCAGAATCAGCAAAAGAAAAACAGAACAGGCCGGGTGCGGTGGCTCACGCCTGTAATCCCAGCACTTTGGGAGGCCGAGGCGGGTAGATCACGAGGTCAGGAGATCGAGACCATCCTAGTCAACGTGGTGAAACCCCGTCTCTACTCAAAATACAGAAAATTAGCCGGGCATGGTGGCACGTGCCTGTAATCCCGGCTGCTCTGGAGGCTGCGGCAGGAGAATTGCCTGAACCCAGGAGGTGGAGGTTGCGGTGAGCCGAGATTGCACCATTGCACTCCAGCCTGGGTAATAAGGGCGAAACTCCGTCTCAAAAAAGAAAAATAGAACAAACCTATACTTTTTAATCCATGACAACAAATTAATTGCTGGACTTCTGATATTACACTGTAGCCTATAAATTAGACCAACAAGACTTAGGAGGCAAAAAATCAATTCTGTTACAGTGTTCATGCTGCCGTATATGTGTAACAGACTAAAGTTGCCCAGGAAAATTATCTCTCATGTCAAATTAAGTTTAAAAATGAGCATACCCACTTAAAATAAATTGGCCGAATATTGCTCAGTTTTCAGCCAGCCGTGCCCAACTGCTCAGGATGGTAATAATCAAATGAAGACCTTCCCTCATGTTCTTGATCAAGCAGGAAAATATAAGATGGTCTATTCCAAACTCTGTCCTGACAACAAAGACAAACTGTAGGAAATGTTCTGGCAGTCTGACAGGTCAAGAAATAAACTAAACCAGTTTGAAGAATTCTACAAAATCAGAGATGAAAGAGACTTCATTTATTTAGAAACAGAGTCTCACTCTGTTGCCCAGGCTGGCGTGTCATGGCACAATTTTGGCTCACTGCAACTTCTGCTTCCCAGGTTTAAGCAATACTAATGCCTCAACCTCCCAAGTAGCTGGGATTATAGACATTAGCCACTGTGTCCATCCCAGAATAGATTTTAGAAATGATGTAGTTCAGCCTTCTCCAACCACATACGAAAAATCTGAAGATCATAGAGATGAAATAAGTCAGAGATAAAATGTGACAATGGCCGTATCTCAAATCAGGAAACCTGAATATATGTTTTAGTTACAAGATTTTTACTTTGAAAAAATGTAAAATAAATTTGCCAATCACTTCCCTTAAGACAAAATGTAATTGATGTGTTTAATAGCTTTCTTAAAATAAAATGTATATACAATTCACCCATTGTAGGGATATGGTTCTGTAATATTCAGCAAATTTTACAGTTGTTCAACCATCAAAACAATCCAGTTTTAGAACACTTTCTACATTTCCAAAATGTCCTTTATAGTTAAATACCTCCTATATCCAGCCCTAGGAAACCACTGATCTGCTGTCTGCATAATTTTGCCATTTATGACCATTTTGTTGAGTGGAAATGTGATATAGGGTTTTCTGTGTCTGGCTTTTTTCACTTAGAATAGCATATTTAATGTTCATCTATGTTGAAGCATGTATCCGTAATTTGTAACTTTTTATTGGTGAACAGCACTCTGTTGTATGTGGCATATCACATTTCATTTATCTGTTTGACAGGTAATAAAACTTTGGTTTGTTTGCAGTTTTGGTTACTATGAATACTGCTTCTGTAAACATTCACGTATGTGTCTTCTGTAGACATGCATCTTTATTTCTCTTTGAGTAGATTCCTAACAGAATTTTTGTGATATGTGTGTGTGTGTGTGTGTGTACACACACACACACACACACACACACACACACACACATATAAATATCTCACATGTTCAGGTTTAATTTTTTTGATTGCCAAACTGTCTACCAAAGTGATCAGGCCAGTTTAGATGCCCACCAGAGACATGTTAATACATGTTAATAACTTCATCAATGTTTTAGTGAAGAACGTCCTCATCAAAACTCGGTATTATCTGTTGTTATGGACTAAATATTTGTGTTCCCCCCAAAATTCATAGATACCATAGCCCCCTGTGTGATGGTATTTGGAGATACCATTTGGAGATGGTGCCTTTGAGAGGTAATTACATTTAGATGAGTTCATAAGGGTGAGGATCTCATGAAGAGATCTGTGTCCTTATAAAAAGAGGAAGAGAAACCAGAGTGTTACCCACCCCAACTTTCTTTTCTTTTCTTTTTTTTGAAAGATTTTTAAAAATACTTTAAGTTCTGGAGTACATGTGCAGAGCGTGCAGGTTTGTTACATAGTTATACACATGCCATGGTGGTTTGCTGCATCCATCATCCCTTCATCTACTTTAGGTATTTCTTCCAATGCTAGCCCTCCCCTGGCCCCCCACCCCCAACAGGCTCCAGTGTGTGATGTTCCCCTCCCTGTGTCCATGTGTTCTCATTGTTCAACTCCCACTTATGAGTGAGAATATGTGTTGTTTGGTTTTCTGTTCTTGTGTTAGTTTGCTGAGAATGATGGTTTCCAGCTTCATCCTTGTCCCTGCAGAGGACATGAACTCAACCTTTTCCATGGCTGCATAGTATCCCATGGTGTCTATGTGCCACATTTTCTTTATCCAGTGTATCATTGATGGGCATTAGGTTGGTTCCAAGTCTTTGCTATTGTGAACAGTGCCACAATAAACATATGTGTCCATGTGTCTTTATAATACAATGATTTATTTCCTTTGGGTATATGCCCAGTAACAGGATTGCTGGGTCAAATGGTATTTCTAGTTCTAGATCCTTGAGGAATCTCCACAATGGATGAACTAATTTACATTCCCACCAACAGTGTAAAAGGATTCCTATTTCTCCACATCTTCTTTAGCATCTGTTGTCTGCTGATTTTTTAATGTTTGCCATTCTAACTAGTGTGAGATGGTATCTCAATGTGGTTTTGATTTGCATTTCTTTAATGACCAATGATGATGAGCTTTTTTTCATACGTTTGTTGGCTGTGTAAATGTCTCCTTTTGAGAAGTATCTGTTCATGTCCTTTGCCCACTTTTTAATGGTTTTTTTCTTGTAAACTTTTTTAAGTTCTTTGTAGATTTTGGATATTAGCCCTTTGTCAGATGGGTAGATTACAAAAATTTTCTCGCATTCTGTAGGTTGCCTGTTCACTCTAATGATAGTTTCTTTGGCTGTGCAGAAGCTCTTTAGTTAGATCCCACTTGTCTATTTTGGCTTTTGCTACCATTGCTTTTGGGTGTTTTAGTCATGAAGTCCTTACCCATGCCTATGTCCTAAATGGTATTGCCTAGGTTTTCTTCTAGGGTTTTCATGGTATTAGGTCTTACATTTAAATCTTTAATCCATTTGAGTTAATTTTTTATAAGCTGTAAGAAAGGGATCCAGTTTCTGTTTTCTGCATTTGGCTGGCCAGTTTTCTGCAAAAACTAGAAATACCATTTATTAAATAGGGAATCCTTTCCCCATTGCTTGTGTTTTTGTCAGGTTTGTTGAAGGTCAGATGGTTGTAGATGTTTGGCTTTATTTCTGAGGCCTCTGTTCTGTTCCATCAGTCTATATGTCTATTTTGGTACCAGTGCTGTGCTGTTTTGATTACTGCAGCTTTGAAGTATAGTTTGAAATCAGGTAGTGTGATGCCTCCAGCTTTGTTTTGGTTGTTGTTTAGGATTGCCTTGGCTATATGAGCTATTTTTTGGTTCCATATGAAATTTAAGATGGTTTTTTCCAATTCTGTGAAGAAAGTCAATGGTAGCTTGGTAGAGATAGCATTGAATCTATAAATTACTTTGAGCAATATGACCATTTTCGTGATAATGATTCTTCCTAACCTTGAGCATGGAATGCTTTTCTATCTGTTTATACCCTCTCTTATTTCCTTGAGCAATGATTTGTAGTTCTCCTTGAAGATGTCTTTCACATTCCTTGTTAGTTGTATTCCTAGGTATTTAATTCTCTTTCTAGCAATTGTGAATGGTAATTAACTCATTATTTGGCTCTCTGTTTGTCTGTTATTGGTGTATAGGAATGCTTGTGGTTTTTGCACATTGATTTTGTATCCTGAGACTTTGCTGAAGTTGCTTATCAACTTAAGGAGATTCTGGGCTGAGACAATGGAGTCTTATAAATATAGAATCATGTTATCTACAAATAGAGGCAATTTGAATTCCTCTTTTCCTAATTGAATACGCTTTATTTCTTTTTCTTGCCTGATTGCCCTGGCCAGAACTTCCAATACTATGTTGATTAGGAGTGGTGAGAGAGGGCATCCTTGTCATGTGCCAGTTTTCAAAGGGAATGATTCCAGTTTCTGCCTATTCAGTATGATATTGGCTGTGGGTTTGTCATAAATAGCTCTTATTATTTTGAGATATGTTCCATCCAACTTTATTTTAGATTGATGGGATAAAAAATAGAGATTTGATTGCCACAGTGAATGAGCTAAATTACTGGGAAAAACCAGTAGGAATAGGCATCTGTAAGTGAACTTTAAAAGTAATAATAATAACCACCATTGTTTTTAGCAATTCCTATGCCAATTGGTATCTAAGTACTTAGCATAGAGTAACTCATTTAACTTTCCAAAGTTAAACTTGCCACACCGTCTTATAATAAACTGCCTATGAATCATTTTTCCATGATAACAGGAGGTAGGTTTTATTCAATTATGGATCCCCAAAACTTATGACAGCAATTCACACAGAATAAGTGCCGTGTGTGTGTGTGTGTGTGTGTTTTGCGGGAGAGAGAGTTTCAGTCACCTAGGCTGGAGTGCAGTGGCATGATCTTAGCTCACTGTAACCTCCACCTCCTGAGTTCAAGCAATTCTCCTGCCACAACCTCTCGAATAGCTAGGACTACAAGTGCCTGCCACCTCACCTGGCTACTTTTTATAGTTTTAGTAGAGATGGAGTTTCACTCTGTTGGCCAGGCTGGTCTCAAACTCCCGACCTCAAGTGATCTACCTGCTTTGGCCTCCCAAAGTGCTAGGATTACAGGCATGAGACACTGTGCCCCGCCATCAGTATGTATTTTTTTTGAGTGAATAAAAGAATGAATAGGAAAGAAACATCTCATTTGCCCAACGTAAGTGAATGATTTATTGTGCAGTGCTTTTGGCATATTTGGCATCAGTTAAGAATGTGAGCTTTGAAGTCACCAACTCTGGGGCTGAATCTCCACCCTACACATTTGATAAGGAATATGGTTAACATATGATAATTATGTTGTTACATCAGTTAATGTACGGTAAAAGAAAAAGAAACACTCTTGTTATTACAAGCGGGCTGGGGCTTAATGCCAGGAATTGTTTACAATGGTGTTGAAAGAGCTGAAGGTGCAGAAGAGAAGAGATGGTTACTCTTAAGTCAAGAACCTTCTGCTGCCCCTGGGCTGGAGCTCATAAATACTACCAGTGCCAGGTCCCTGCTGCTGTTGTTACCAAATTGTATAACCACCCTCATAAGCAGGAGCCCCAAAGCCCCTACTCACCTGGAAACTCACCTGCCATGATCATGTGCTGCAGCCCATGGTAGCCTGTTTCAAATTCCCTGCCCCTGCCTCTTTAGGAAATGCAAAAGTGGACAAAAATAGCTCCTTTCTTCCTCTTATCTTTCTGCCTCCTTTCATGCCTCCCACTGGCAAAGGCTTTAGAGGAGGTTGCTGGCTGGGGAGTCTGGGAAATGCAGTTTTTTTCAGTTCCCAGCCCCAGAAGTACAGAGCAGTACTGTCCCCTGGGGAGCTGGTTAAAATGCAGATTCTGAATCTGCTTCTGTGGTGAGGTGGGAGTTAGTACTTCTAACCAGCTCCCAGGTGACACTAATGCCAGTCTGCATACCCTATTTCAGTTGTAAGGGGGCCCTCAACAGATGCGCTGAAGAGCCACCTATGGGTGAGAATCAGGGACAATCAGCACTGTCATTTGGGGTCCATGATCTCTCCAAGCTTCGGTTTCCTAATGAATAAAGTTGAGACCACAACATCTGTTTTTTCTCTCTCAGATGCTGTTTAACCTCAAAGTCCCTCATAATTCCCTGGAAAACTATTGAAAAATAGAAATTTCATGTTTCTTTCCCAGAGATTCTGATCTGATAGGCCTGGATTAGGATTCATTTTCATAAAGTTCTTCAGTTGATCTCACAGGCATATAGATTTGGGGAGTCTTATCTACCTCATAGGATTAGGATTGATGCTGGAGTTTTCTCTGTCACTTTGTCATCTGGGGACCTTCAGCTAGTGACACCTCCACCTGGGCCTTGATCAGGCACACTACGTGCAACAGGAGGTGGCCTGCCCACTTGGCCCACCCAGGCCGTGCCTGGCTTGTGCATGGGCTCAGCCCACAGCTGAGCTGGGCATGCCCCAACCCACCTGTGTCATAGCTCATACTCATGTTCGGCAGTTCCCGGGTTCTTGACCTGCATCCAAGAAGAATGAGGATACACTGACAATTGAAGGATAAGGAGGGCAGAGAAGAGTTTTATTGAGCAGTGGAATAGCTCTCAGAGAGGGGACATGGAGGTAGTCCCCACATGGAGGTGGTTCCCCACCCAAATTCAGGTGGTTTCTTTCCCAGTATGGCTAACTCCCAGGCTTTTATGGGCTCAGAGTACGGCAGTGCATGCTGATTGGTTTGCAAGTATGCAAAAAATGTTAAAGGTGGGCATGACAGTGTAAAATGCCAATAAGGGAGGGATAAGTATATGTAAAATAGGTGAAGGGTGGGGATCAATCAGAGGAAAGCACACCGAAAGGAAAGACAGGTTCTCAGTCCAGTCTGTGGATTTACCTGGGACTTACAGCTAGGCTGTAAGTTGTCTTCGTCTTGAAGGCAGAGCTTCACTGGGGACCCAGCCCTGTCTGCCTAGGCATTTGTCTGCCTCCTGCCACTCTCTCGGGGCGTTATTAAACCAGGTATCCTGGAAACATCCTAGCCCGATCCCTGGCACATTTACCCCCACTGTGTCTAGCCCAAGGTGGCACCAGTAAAAATGAAGTTGAGATTAATTGTTTGCCAGTATACAGATTTTCACTTTGGCTGATTACCAAAAAAGAATAAATAAATAACATTTGAAATGGGATCTATAAGTCACATTCGACATGTGGAATGTGAAATTCTATGAAAAATACCAAGATCACATTATGAGGACACGGTGCAAATGGCTCCCCAGGCAGATGGTTGAAAGCCTTCCTTCCTAGAATATTTTGAGTTGAGAAATGGAATCTCTACTCTGAGCCTTCTATCATGTTGGCAATAGAAGGAATTGCTGGCCAGTTTTGTCTGCGCATGTTCTTGGTCTGACCCTTACATATTCTTCTGTAGACTTGATTTCATATTCCTCTGCAGACCTGATTTGTCAAAGAGGCTAGTCTGTTTGGCTATCTTTATAAAACATTATAGGTGATTTTTGGTTTTTGTTTTTCTTTCTCTGCTGATTCCTGTTTTTGCTTAGGAAGAACATATTTGAAGACCCCAGACAATCATAACTGTACAGGCTTGGCCAATCTCAAAATAGAGATTTCATGTCATATGATTTAAAAAATATCTTTAGAGTTTCTCTGAGATGAATGATGTAAAAATATACCTATGAAATAAAGTGCTTCATTAACACATTAAGGAGTCATGAGGTAGCAACACCGTATCATACAAAATACTGTACAATATATTTAAGAGGGAAAAAAAGGAAACCATGTAATGAAATTATGATTGGCCTTGGGCAAACTTGTGCAGTAGAGAAAACTTCTCTGTGGCAAATGTCTGATCTCATACCTCATTATCCTTGTAAAGCCTTTTCCCCTAATGTTCAAAGCCTAGTAGCTGCTAATATCTCATACGGATGAAGACATATTGATGGCACCCACACTGACACACTGAAATCGAACAGATGGACTTGCATCCTGGCACCACCATTTACTAACAGGGAGATGTGGACAAGTGACACATTGTCTAATACCTCAGTTTTCCAGTGTGCCAAATGGGACCAGAAAAAAATCTATGAAGCGTCTGGGAAATAAGAAAAGTTTGCTAATTTCCAGACCTCTTAATTGACCTCCTTTATCTTGGCTCTGCCAATAGAGAGAGGTCTTCTAACAAATAACTTAATCTCTCAGCTGCAATGTTCTCATCTGTTCAATGAGCATGATAATCCATGCCTTAGCTTTACCATTGGATTGTTGGGAAGGTCAAGGGATATATGGGCACACTTTGAAAGGGGTTAGCTGTGGACCTAGGAGGGGTCCGTGTCATTGTTTTTCATGGCCTTCATGGGAAGCAAGGGATCACAGCAGCTCTTCCCCACAGTGTGTGTTAGTGACCAAATGTTCAGCATTCCTGGGAGCCTGCTCATCTGAGAATAGGAGACAGTGAAGCATTACCTAAAGGAATAATTCCTCAGCAGTGGGGTACATAATCACTGGCAGAATAAATATTTCTAGGTGGAGGCATTTCCCAACATCTTCCAATTAGAATATTTAAGCCTTATCTGGTCAAGGCCATTCCTGATAAATATTTGTCTTTAACTGGTTTCAAAAGACAGCATTTGAAATTTCGAGCAAAATTCAAAGAAGCCTTTTCTGAGTATTTGATTATTCTCAGGTAAAATCTGAGACTGATTTATTTGGTAACAGAAATAGGGATTTAGTAAGCAGATAAATCAGGTTTATTTCTTTTAAGATACCTTTGTAACAAAATTCTTGCAAAATTGTGTTGGTTGTTGTTATGTAAATAGGCATTTCTTCACAAAAGGATTCTGTGGTAAAATTCAGGAAACATCAGTTAAAACCCAGTCAAATTTTTGCAAGAATTTGATAATCTCTTACAGCATGCTTCCTAAAACTACAAGAGCAGCTAGGTTCTTCAGGGTCCTCACATTTGTTTAAGCATTGACCCCTTTCTCCACAGTGCTTCAGTAGAAAACTCTGTTCCATTTTTCAAAAGTGTGACTTTTGAATCAACATCATCTTTACCTGACCCTTGCAAGAAGCACAGACTCCCAGGCCCCATCCCAGACTTCCTGAAGCAGAATTTAACAAAAAGCCTGGGCAATTTGAGTATACATTAAGCACTGATCCACACTATTGCAAACCTCTGTAACAAATCATGCAGAAGGAATGACCATAGGGGCTTCTCTGAAGATTCCTTTCAAGTATTTATATTGAATAATAATCCCTCGGAATGCTATAGATAGAAATCACCTTGGAAAGCATCTGCTTCAAAGGTTTGCATGCTGTCTCTGAGTAGCATTTAAAGACATGTATGTGGAAGCCCCATATAAAATGGAGAAAAGAAGCAAAGCTGCTCTGGTGGAAGCCCTGGGTGGCTCCTTCTCTCTTTACTCAAACCATCCCACCACCTCACCTGGTGGTCCTCACCTGCGTCACTAGGATTCCACCAGTACAACCCATTCACTCAGGTATATGATGAATGGTGATCCCAAGAAGGAAAATGACTTGCTGACTTCTTCACAGCCTTTTAGGACCAAAGCTAGGGCTACCACCCAGCTATCTTAAATCTAGCTTTCTTCTTTAAAAGGTTACAGTAACAACCTCAATAAGTACTGTACCTCTTGACTGCCCTTCAGCCTATCTTCTCTGGCAACATACTCTTTGCCCATTGGGATGGAAAGCTGGAGTTTGCTGGACCCCTAAATAACCAACGTTCATTCTTGGGCTAGAACTCAGCCAACATTTTTTAGTTTGTCCAGAGCTTAATCACTCTTGTGATGACTAATTCCCCACATGCTGTGCCATCTCACAGTGAAAACGCACAGATTGTGTTATGCTCAGACCTCTCAGGGGGTACTATAATCATCGAAATAGGACTGGAAGACAGAACACTGCAGAAAAGCATTCTATGTGTAGAGGGAAGTTGCATAATTGACAAGGTAAATGTGCTTTGATACACAAAACAGAATACATCATGATTGCTAAAACATAAAGTCTTATGTGTCAATACACGTTATGAGGAATCCTGAAAGGTAATGATTTGAACAGCTGGGACTAAATGGCAAAGAGCTTTGAATTCTATGACAAGAAGATGGTATTCTATCCTATTGCTTCCAAAAGTGTGTTCTATAGAACATGAGCTCCTCTACATGCCCTGGAATAGAAAGGGCTCTGTAGTCAACTATGTTTGAAACCTGCTTCACATCCCTCTTTGTAGAAACTCGAATCATACATTTGCAAGTTTTTTTTAGAGAACTTCAAGAAATACTTCAGTTTTTTAAAAAGTGGATTTATAAAACTCTCTTCTATTAATTTCACATACAATTTTTTTTGTAACATCTGGTGACACCTTAGGGAATTTAATTTGGGAAATAGTACTCTAGCAAAGGGAAACCCATTGCTTCTCAGCTCCCTCTACAAGTCCTGCAGTTCCTCATCCAGGTAGGTGTGCACTGTATGCTCTGCCTTCCTTCAAGCTTCCAACTAATCTCAGCCATGCTTATTCTTCTTTTTCTTTTTCCTGTAAGACCTATGATACATGTCAATCTTAAAACTGGAATAGACTTATTTTTTCAAATGGTGTGGTTCAGTTCTAAAACTTTTATTTCATTCTTTTTTTTTTCCTTTTTTTTCTTTTTTTTT
>CM052663.1:80446013-80462700 GCA_028533165.1 Leontopithecus rosalia
TACCAGGACCATGCTGTTTTGATTACTGTAGCCTTGTAGTATAGTTTGAAGTCCAGTAGTGTGATGCCTCCCACTGTGTTCCTTTTGCTTAGGATTGACTTGGCTATGCGGGCTCTCTTTTGGTTCCATATGAAGTTCAAGGGGGGAGGCAAGTGATCTTACCAAGGAGACAAGTCATGCTGAGTATTGTAAAATAGACCAAGAAACTTGCCTGTGATGTCAGAAAACTTGCACGTTTCTGTACAACTAGTTTGGGGAAGGAGGGTCTATGGAGGTTTCTGAAAGGCCTGGGAATAAGATTTTGGAAGAAACTTGTGAAATGGAAGGGCATCCCAAGCTTAGGAGGTAAGTTAAGTCCTAGACTTTTGAAAGCAGAGATTAATATGAATGGCAAATGAAACATTCTCCAAAGCATAATAATCTTAGTAAGGAGCCATCATGAAGTACACAGTGTCCGGCTGTTACTAGTCCCTGCCATCAGTCACAGATAGACACATTCTGGTGCTGGGAGGGGCTAATCCACAGGATAGGCCATGCCACACTAACCCAGAAACTGCTTGTTTAGGCGAAAGAAGCCAGACCTTAGTTATGCCATTTGATAACGGTTTTCTAATACTAGAAGTTATCTTTTAAAACTGCAACTCATTGTTCAACACCCACTTATTTTTGTTTTCTGTTCTTGTGTCAGTACACTGGGGCCTATTGGGGGGATGGGGAGCTAGGGGAGGGATTGCAGGGGGTGGAGGATAGGGGAAGGATAGCATAAGGAGAAATACCTAATATAGATGACAGGGTGATGGATGCAGCAAACCACCATGGCACATGTATACCTGTGACAAACCTGCACATTCTGCATGCATACCCCAGAACTTAAAGTGTAATTTAAAAAAAAAAAAAGCAAACAAAAAAAGTGCAACCCATTTCACAATTTACAAAGAATTTTAAAGTGTCATTCCCTTCCTTTCCCTGGGGGATACATAGTGTGATACAGGCCTCACAGATGAGGAATGCATAGCCCAGCAACCATACATCTATGAGGGTCACATGGAAACACAAAGAAGTTGGCAGAAGAGTCCAGGACAGCTGGTGACATGGTGGTGCACCCTGAGAGTGTGGACATGGTTGAAGTTAGCAGTTTAAAAGATGGTGCCTGGTAGTCCTCAACCTTAGTTGTGATATATTTAAAAGCATTAAGGAAGAAAATGAAAGAATGCCCTTTTAAGACAAGTTTTCAGATAGCCATTTTCCAGCATTGCTTCAAGACAAAAGCAGAAGGGACACTGAAATAAATCTCTAGGTTTCTACACTCTTATGATTATCCAGGGTGGGAAAAGAGAACAAATAAAGATCATGTTCAAACATCACTGCAAAAATACAGAATTGACTCAGTTTTTCTTTCTTATGTTTACTATTTTGTCTCATTTATTTTCCTTTGTTATGTCAAGACCAAAATTTTAACTCTAAGCTTTCTTCTCAACCTACTCCATCTCCCACATTCCTTCTTAAAACAACCTGCTTATTTTCTTTCTACTACGTGATCTATAGTCTAAAGAATTGCCTCTTACTAACAACGTGAGTTCTTCATGTTAAACTCACAGTTCTCAGGCATCATGGGGGCATTAAAAGTTTACCTTGCAGAATCACTCACCCAGTGATTGACATTTGTCTGTACCATCCTTGACAGATTGTCTGATAAAACCATACTTGGACAGCTACAGCAATAGGAAACACATTTCTAACTAAGGCTTTATGTTCCCTCACTGGGAAGCTATTTATCACTAGAGATCTCCGTCTCCTGAATCCCACAGAGCAAGTGTGTCTTTACTTTGGCTTGAAGATCTTTCAAATAAATGATGTAATGCTCTCTCTCTCCAGCTCTGGAGTAAAGTATTAAAAATCTCCCTCAGACTGAATATTCCCACTTCTAATTATTTTTATATGACATGTTTTAGGTTGTTCTCCACACCACATTATACAGGTCACTTTACCCAAAATGGATCTCAGTTAATAAGCTAAAGAGGGCCAGGTGGGTGCTGCCATCACATTAACACAATATAGTTCTTTTATCATTTTTGCCTTTCTAAGGCAATGTTTTTAATCTGCATAAAGGTCAATCAGTGTATCTGTAGTGAACATACATTGTTTCCTTTCCCAACATCCATTTCCATTGTGAAGCAGTGGGCACAGCAGTTATTTGTCGATGCCTGCTCCCCAATTCTCATTCCACATGGTTTGAATCAGGTCCACTCCAGTCCTACAGAAGGAGCAGGGACATGCCTGCACCAGTCAGCAGGTCACAGTAATTTCTCGACAGTGGACCCCTGACTTAAGTCAGTGAAAGCAGAAGGAACTACATGACTTAAATTGGGTGTATTTCAGGTGGCCATTTTTTTTGTGTTGGATTTAAGCTTAGAAAAGATGCAGCCTAAGTGCCCATATTGAGCCAACCGGTGACTCTGAGACCCCATTGGAAAATGGAATTGGCACAGAGGAAGTAGAGCCAAGATAGAGAAGAGAAACCACAATCCGGTATTGCTGAAGCACTGGAGCAAGCATATTTGCAGTCAGATTGATTCTTGGGGGCATGAGTATCATTCAGCAATATATTCCATTCTGTAGTCAAGTGTTTTAATCCGTTTTTTAAAAAATTTACACTGAAATAATCCTAATTAATAAAAGATTATAGTTCAGTCAAAAACTTGGGAAAGAATCTTAAGGATTGCTTATTTTGGTTCTGATGCAAGTTTTTTGTATGATTTTGTTTATCTTTTTATTATAAGTTTTGGGGTACATGTGCAGAATGTGATGGTTTGTTACATAGTTATACACATGCCATGGTGGTTTGCTGCATCCATCATCATACATTAATGCATACCTACATTAGGAATTTCCCCTAAAGCTATCCCCCGCTGACAGGCCCTGGTGTGTGATGATCTCCTCCCTGAGCCCATGTGTTCTCATTGTTCAACACACACTTATGAGTGAGAACATGTGGTATTTGGTTTTCTAATCTTGTGTTAGTTTGCTGAGAATGCTGGTTTCCAGCTTCATCCATGTCCCTGCAAAAGATATGAACTCATCCTTTTTTGTGGCTGCATAGTATTCTATGGTGCATATGTGCCGCATTTTCTTTATCCAGGTGGAATATTAGGGCTGATGGGCATTTAGGTTGGTTCCAAGTCTTTGCCATTGTGAACAGTGCCACAATAAACATACGTGTACATATGTCTTTATAATATAATGATTTATAATCCTTTGGGTATATAGCCAATAATGGGATTGCTAGGTCAAATGGTATTTCTGGTTCTAAATCCTTGAGGAATTGCCACACTGTCTTCCACAATAGGTGAACTAATTTACAGTCTCATCAAAAGTGTAAAAACATTCCTGTTTCTCCACATCCTCTCCAGCATCTGTTGTCTCCTGACTTTTTAATGATCACCATTCTAACTGACATGAGATGGTATCTCAATGTGGTTTTGATTTGCATTTCTCTAATGACCAGCAATGATGAGGTTTTTTTCATATGTCTGTTGGCTGCATAGATTTCTTTTTTTGAGAAGTGTCTGTTCATATACTTTGCCCATTTTTTGATGAGGTGGTTTATTTTTTTCTTGTTAACTTGTTTAACTTTCTTGTAGATTCTGGATATTAGCCCTTTGTCACATGGGTAAATTGAAAAATTTTCTCCCATTCTGTTGGTTGCTGGTTCACTCTGATGATAATAGTTTCTTTTGCTGTGCAGAAGCTCTTTAGTTTAATTAGATCTCATTTGCCTATTTTGGCTTTTCTTGCCATTGCCATTGCTTTTGGTGTTTTAGTAATGAAGTCCTTGCCTATACCTATATCCTGAATGGTATTGCCTAGGTTTTCTTCTAGGGTTTTTATGGTTCTAGGTTTTACATTTAAATCTTCAATCAAACTTGAGTTAATTTTTTATAAGGTGTAAAAAAGGGATCCAGTTTCAGCTTTTTGCCTGTGGCTAGCCAGTTTTCTCAACACCATTTATTAAATAGGGAATCCTTTCCTCATTGCTTGTTTTTGTCAGATTTGTCAAAGATCAGATGGTTATAGATGGTGAAATTAATTCTGATGCTTCTGTTCTGTTCCATTGCTCTATATGTCTGTTTTGGTACAAGTATCATGCTGTTTTAATTACTGTAGCCTTGTAGTATAGGATGAAGTCAGGCAGCATGATGCCTCCAGCTTTTTTTTTTTTTTTTTGGCTTAGAATTGTCTTGGCTATGTGGGCTCTGTTTTGGTTCCATATGAAATTTAACATGGTTTTTTCCAATTCCACAAAGAAAATCAATGGTAGCTTGATGGGGATAGCATTGAATCTATAAATTACTTTGGGCCATATCTGATGCAAATTTATAGTCAATTTTCTGGGCCTGTTCAGCCATCAATAAAATGAATACCTTCATGTTCATTATCAGAAGAAATTCACATGGCTTTTCCAAGGATGTTTTCAAGAACACTTCTAAAACATGGCATTAATATAGACATATGAATTACTGAAATTAATCCTGCTACTCCTTTGTTGATTTTGGAGATGCACAGGGAGGCAACAGTGGACTGAGTCTCAGGACCTGAACAATAAAACTGCTGTACCCTTAGCGCATACCTGGGAACCAAACACATAACATGCTCATAGAAAATGTATGTTAAATGAACAAACATGTGACTAATTTATCCTAGTTATTCCATTTTTCCAAGATCGTTGGAACTAATACTTATTCAAGGACAGATAAATGAATAAGATATAGTCTCACCCGTAGCCATCATGAGAGAGAGTTTCATGTGGTGCTTACATAATGGATCCCATGGTAAACATGAGGATGGTCTTAAGGAGGGGCAGTGCCCTGGCAAAGAGGTCATTAAGAAGGCCAAAACGTAAGTATCCATGATCCATCAAAAACACGCCTAGGATGTACCTTTTTTCCAAAGCCCACTGTTGTCTCCCAACCCTGTCATATATCCAGTACCATACAAGACTGAGACAAGCAATGGAGCCCTTTAGGAAGATGGAGGTCTCCTCACAAGTCCTATAAAAACACCATCTACCTGCTATTGCAAAGCTCCTGGCCTAGAATGAGGCAGAGCAAGGCCTCTTGGAAAACTGCATTGGCTTACTCTTAGAGGACTTAATGCATTTTTACAAATGGAAATAATAAACCCACAGGAAATATTATGAAAATGAATCTGTAAACATTGAAATTAAATCTAATCATGAACAAGTCATAGCTTAGACTAATGAAGAATAAATTATGCTGAAATATGAACACAATTTGTCCTTCAGTCTGATGGGGAAAAAAGTGTCAGTAGGAGGAAAAACCTATACATGACTTTGGACTACAAGATATAATTTGATGAGTCACTCTAAACTCATCTCTAAACAGACTTATTTGGCTGTAAGTATAGGTCAACCACTAGAAATAGAAAATGATCAGACCTTATAACCTTTGCAGGAGCTACATTTCTTACTCAAAATCTTCCTCATTTTTTCTCCCTTGCCCACTTTTTTTCTGCTCAGGAAGCAGGTAGATTTGTTCATTCCTTGGGATACATTTCATCCAGACTTTCTGATCTATAGGTCATCATTTTTTCTCCCAATAATATTGCCGATAACAATTTTTAATTTTTAAACCAGGTCTTTATTACTTTCTTGTCACCACATTATCTTTTATTTCTACTCGAATTGCAGATTCAATTTAGTGCCATCATCTCTCAGTTCAGCTAAAACACATTGTCTCTTGTATCTTTGGCTGACTCAGTTGTTAACTTTTGAACTTTATTCTGAAGAATCTGCTTCATTTATACGTTTCCCCCTATCTGTATATCTAAGCTGAGTGCTATCCATGCTCTCAACATTTATCTAGCCTTTCACACTGAGTATTCAAGTTTCCAAAGAAATTTTGTCTATAGAGAGATCACTTCTGTCATATATCCCCACCTTTAACCACACACCCATAGCTACAAAAAAATATAATCTCCCTCTATTATATTGTTGATATCCTTTATCCTGAACCATTCACCCCCACCCATCCTGAGCCACGCCAATTAACTTTTGCGTAGCGTTGTCCCTATAATCTCTCATTCTCTTAATCCAGGCTGTGGTAGCCAGTCTCCCAAGATGTCCTCCATTGATTCTCACCTCCTGGTTTTCATGCTCTTGACTAGGGCTATAAGAAAAGAGCTATTGCAAAAATGAAAGTGTGACTTTCTAGGATAAGTCATGTATTCATTCATTCTCACATTATGAATACCAGAGACTGGGTATAAACAGAAAAGAAGGAAACCTCCTTATTCCTCAAAGGGGATTAAGCCCAGAAACGGAGAATTTGACTTAGAAATAAGTTTTCATTTTTAATACCTGTAGAATTCCATAGACATAGCATGCTGAGCCTATGGGTTTTCATTTCCACCAGTGGCAGACCGTGTCCTACTAACCCCATGGTGGCCAATGACAATTGCAAACAAGAACATTCCTAAAACACCATTTTCTATTGCAGACTGTATTTCCCCCAGCTCTAGCCCAACTGGTAATTGGACTCACAACTATAAAATGGATGTGACAGCAGGACAAGTTGAGATTTGGGCTTCAGTGAGCTCTACCACTATCCAAGCTTTAATTACAGACTTGTCATTGTACCTCAGCCTGTAAAATATGTCTGAAGAGCAAATCAGTGTTCATAGTCCAGAGGACACAGAAAAGGATAGTGGTTAAAATGGGGGAAGTAGCCTCTCTTGCCTTGTAATCTCAACCAATTTGATCTCTAGAACATTGACAGTCAATAAATATGGACCCACATGACATCATTTTTACAGGCATTTTATGAGTATAATAACCAGGAGAAGGATGGCCTGTAACTGAGATGCAGTTTATGGAAATGATCGTTTGGTTGGTTCTCTCTCTACACCCTCATTTTGCATCCCTCACAGAAAAATGAGTTAGCTATTCCTAGTTATATGTAAATAAAAAAATATATTTCTTTTGAGTCTTCTGAGGACAGCCACAATGAACTGGAAATCTTGCTTTTTTTGCTGTTTTTATACCAATTAATCTGTGTTTTATTGCAATCCATTTATACTTAATGATGCATCCAGTAGCTCTATAATTTGGAAGATGTAAATGATGTGATATATTAATGGGTTTAGCTTTTTTTCTTCTCCTAACATTGTATATGTCATGGGGTAAAAAAAGGAAATTATCAGCGTTGGCTCATTTTCTAGGTTAGAAAAGGGTACTTTGCAACTTTCTTTCTTAATTGAAAGTCTGGTTTCTCCATGGTCCCACTTAATTCCTTAAAGCCTATTCAGATGGCCAGAACAGTGTTTGAGCAAGTCATTACCACATGTGAATGCATTAGCTTAGAAATTGATTAATCCATCATGTGAATGTTTTCAACCACTCCAAGGCAAACAACAAAATTCTAATGAAAATCCATTGTACATGGTGACAGACAACACCATTGACAAGCACCTTCAATCAATCCAAAGGCCTCTGTTAACCTTTCTTGGAGTTGGATTTGTTGTGCTATCTACTTTTACAAGATTAAAGATGTGACTGGGTCAAATCAAGCAGGATATTGTGTATCAGGGCAAAACTGGTCTGCAGTGTTAGGTGGCTGGATGGAAGAGAGCAAGCATTCAAGGCAGCATTCAAAAACTTTGCTTTATTTGATGGATGCAAAAACTAATACTTCCCCTGCCTCTTTTCCCTCCCTCCTTTCTTCTTTCTTTTTCAGTAACCAGCTCTATTAATAATTTCCTAAATTATATTTTGTATGGTTTATTAGAAAGAACACCTACACATATAAATCCTCTAGTGCCAATTTATGAGGGAAATTATTATTCTAAATTATTATCTACAATTTTATTGATTGAGAGAGTTTAAGGGACTTGGTCAAGATTGCAAATAACTAAAGGCTAAACTGAGACTTAAACCTAATATTATAACACATAGTAACCACCTTGATTATATGTTATTATCTCCACCTTATAACAAAGGTCATAGAGGGAGAAAAAAAATCCTACCCAAGGTTATTCAACTTCTAAGCACAAAACTAATATTTGAATCCAAAATCTGTCTGAGGCTAAAGAAGAAACGATTGTGCACAATTGCTTCTGAACAACATGTAGTAACTAAAAGCTTATGGAATCCTGTGTAATATTCAGGATGTAGAATACGATCTTATTCGTGCACCAGGATTCTGAGTCCTGAATTTCTAAGTGTAGATCACTCTCAAGTCCCTAAGTGAATGCATACTTGGTATATGTATTTGGTATATATAACAAGCTAATTGTTACACAAGTAGCAATTGTTAACAAAAATCTCATTGTTTTCATAATTATACAAGGTGATAATTCATAAAATTAGGACTATAAAAATCTGATTCTGGAAAAATATGTTTAAAAAGTAGGTTTCTTCAAAATATTAAAAATCGTATCACTGAACAGAAAAGCTGAATATTTCCCTGACTTCCTCCTCATGTTTTTTTTTTTTTTTTTGTCAGGCTCCCACTCTGTCATGCAGGCTGGACTGTAGTGGCACAGCCTTGGCTCACTACACCCTATACCACCGGGTCTTAAGCGATCCTCCTACCTCAGCCTCTTAAGTAGCTGGGACTTACAGGTACACACCACCATGCCCAGCTAATGTTTGTATTTTTGTAGAGATGGGGTTTTGCCATGTTGCCCAGGCTGGCCTCAAACTCCTGAGCTCAAGCAATCCACCCATCTGGGCCTCTCAAAGTGCTAAGATTACAGGCATGAGCTGCTGTACTTGGCCTCTGTGTGATTTTTTTTTAAAGAACTGAAAAATAACCTACCAATTTCACATTTAATTTGAATTACAGCATGCAAGTTTATGCAATATAATGGCAGAAAAATAAATAAATATAAATTATGGGTCAAGTAGGACCCACCCTACCTCATAATTGAGTGAATCCTTAAAGCAGAGTAGTACTGGTTCATACCACCTCGTGCCAGTTAGAAGGGCGATCATCAAAAAATCAGGAGACAATGTGCTGGAGAGAAATAGGAATGCTTTTACATTGTTGGTGGGAGTGTAAATTATTTCAACCATTGTGGAAGACAGTGTGGCCATTCCTCAAGGATCTAGAAATAGAGGCACTGTTCACAATAGCAAAGACTTGGAACCAACCCAAATGCTCATCAATGACAGGTGGATAAAGAAAATGTGGCACATATATACCATGGAATACTCTGCAGCCATAAAAAAGGATGAGTTCATGTCCTTTCCAGGGACATGGATGAAACTGGAAACCATCATTCTCAGCAAACTAACACAGTAACAGAAAACCAAACACCACATGTTCTCACTTATAAGTCAGAATTGAACAATGAGAACACATGGACACATAGAGAGGAACATCACATGCCAGAGCCTGTGGAGTAGGGGGCTAGGGAAGGAATTGGGGAGGGATAGCATTAGGAGAAGTATCTAATATAGATGATGGGGCATTAGATGCACCCAATAACCACCAAGGCACATGTATAACTACCCAGAACTTAAAGTATAATAATAAAATGAAAAAAATCTGCACATGTACCCCAGACTTAAAGTATAATACATAAATTTAAAAAAAGGTAAGCAGGATAGAAGATAGAGTAAAACATCCAGAATTAAACCAAAATATTTATTTGACATTTGATAAAAATGAAATTATCAATCAGAGGAGAAAAATTTTTTTTAGTAAACTGTGTTAAGAAAAGTGGCAACGATTTGGAGTAGAATATCTTGAACCTAACATCAAAATAAATTTCAAATGGTTCAAAGACAGTTTTTTAAAAAAGCATACAATTACTAGAGTAAAAAATATATAAAATCACAATGTGTATAAGGCATAGATGTGGCATAAAATCCAGACTCTCTGTAAGTTTGATGAATTTAGCAATACAGAAACAAACCTGCACAAGGAAAAAATATAAAGAATGCAAAAATAAAGAGATTAATGAAAAATCTGTAAAATTAAAAGCAGAGACAGAAGGTCAATTTCCTTAATGTATAAAAACCAGGGTAAATCAATAAGGAAAAAGTACCCTCTAATGTAAAACATAGGCAAAGAATGTAAAATTACTGTTCAAATGATAAAAATATAAATAGCTCTTAAAACATTGAAAAATATATATTAACTCTGCCTAGAAAAAGAGAAAAACAATTGAAAGTATAGTGGCATAGCATTTTTCAGGTACCAGATAAGCAAAGATTCAATAGTTTGATAACGTACTGTGTCAAAGAGAAAATGGACTAATAAACATGTTTCTACATTGTCGTAGGAATGTAAATTGATACAATCTCTAGGGAAGGCAGGTTGATCCTTTTCCATTTTTCTATCCACCCTCCCCTACACATTCTCTTTTTGTGTGTGTCCTGCTCTATGTCCTAAGAGGCTAAATCTCTGTAGACTTCTTTTCCTGTTGGTTTCTGGTTGGCTTCAGCAAATAGGAGGTTTTAGATATTTTGAGTTATCTGACTGACTCCTTGAAAGTTGCATATAGTAGTTAAATGATTAAATATTGTCATATTACTGGTAGCATTTAACTTTCATTTGGAGGAATCACTGGTCACTAGGGAGGTTGATTTGGAAGCTTCTCCTGCCTTCAGCAATCCAGCTCTTATCCCAAACCTGCCCAAGGAAGTCCTCTGGCCCCAGGGAGCCCCGTAGCAAAGAAATACACTCAAACTCCTTTGTAGAAAACTTACTGGCCATGAATTATTATATCAAAAATGTCTGTTTCATCAGTGACATTCCAAAATATTTCCCGGACTTAGCATTCTCACTGATAGTTTTTTGTATGTTGTGTTTTTTTTAAGTATACTATTCTGTCAGTTTTAATACCTTAGTAGTGCTCTGCTACTGCAGTAATATTCAATCCCCACCTAGACTGTCACACCTTGTGCCTGTATTAATCTGGCCCTGAGGGTGCTCTTGGCATCTTAGGAACCCATTGTAACTCTGGATCAAATGGCTACAAAACTAGGTTCTGGAAGATGTCACAATTTGCCAGGAGAAATGGTCTTCAAAGAAGACTGTGTGGGAGAGCATAATAAAAAAGAAAAATAAAGCAGATTATGTTCAAGGTTGACAAGGAATTCTGTGTGGTTGTAACTTAGAATAGAATGTGGAACAGAGAGATGTGGTTAGACAGGTGAGAGGAGGTTGGGTTGAGAACCGTGTAAAGGAGATGAGGATCTCCCCAAGAATCTCCACTCAACATGATTGCTGCTAGATGCTCTATAGATACATTGTTCCTTGCCAAAATCTTGGAAAGTGGGGCATCTTTTAACTCTCTTAGAGATCTTCGAAGCACAGTAGCATAGTATAAGCTCTGAGAGGTCCTACAATATAAAATCTTCTCAGTTTTTTAAAATTCAGAATTTCAAGTTTTCATGTTTAGGGGTCAAACTAGAAAGTCAGAAGTTTTCAGGGCAGAGCCTCCTCAGCAACATGGTGCTAGAGGCAGAACCTTAAGAAAAATGTTCGGTATTTATATAAGCAAAGGTTCACAGCTTTCTCAAAACCATAACAATGGTAACTGGGACTCTGACATAAGAAAATGAATTTTTTTAGTGCCTATTTTGTGGAACTGGAAGCATCCAAAAGAAGATAGAGAACCTGAAAAAGAGAAATGAAAATTAGAGTAGAATAAAATACACCCTTATCTGTTTCTAAATGAGGAAGGTTTGATATTATATATAATCATAGTTTATTATATAAAACTGAACTGAAGATCACTACCAAGTAAACCACCTGCTTATTTCCATGTTAGATGTTTCTTCCATTTGTTGCTTTTTTTCTTCCACAGTAGGCCAGCCTGGGTTAGGGAGTAGTGAACAGGCTGGGGAGTGTCAGTTGAGGACCTAGAGATTAGAGGAGGGGTCTTTGTCTTTTTTCTTCCTTTCTTTCTTATTTCTTTTCTTTCCTTCCCCTACAAGTCCCTCCAACACAGGCCATCTGTCCCTTATTCCCTAGAGTTAAAAGCAACCTACGTCAGATTGAAATGGATAAAAAGATAAATCACCACCTCTCTGCTGAACACAGAAAGCTAAAAGGGAGAAAGAAATTGCATTTGCCTTTGCACTCAATATATCAAAGTAATTTATGTCAAAACCACTATGCCTGCTTTCATACATATTCGATTTTAAATAAAATCAATCTCCAAACCTGTAATCGCTTTCTTTGTAAGTCTCAAAAAAAATGTTGCTAAAATCTGGTTCCATTAGAGGCACAGTTGGTTTATTGCCTTACAAAATCATTCATCCTAATGAGACGTAAGGTTAAGAGACATTCCTATGAACATTTTAAATGGTTAATGACCATGTAAGAGCTGGTTCAAGCTCACATTAAAACCAGGCAGTGGGGAGGCCAAGGTGGGCAGATCACCTAAGGTTAGGAGTTTGAGACTAGCCTGGCAAACATGTTGAAACCCCGTCTCTACTAAAAATATGAAAATTAGCCAGATGTGGTGGCGGGTGCCTGTCATCCCAGCTACTCAGGAGGCTGAGGTAGGAAAATCGCTTGAACCTTGGAGGTGAAGGTTGCACTGAGCCCAGGTTGCACCACCGCACTCTAGCCTGGGCAACAAGAGCAAAACTCGGTCTCAAAAAAAAAAGGCAGGGAAGAGTTAATTGTGCAGACTTTTAAGACAGTAGGAAGAAGGGAGCCCCAGAAGGAGATGGGGTTGGAGTCAACTCTAGCACAGTGGGAGCAACTGCTGAGAGCAGGAAGGATTTCCCTTATGCTGAGAGTATCATGAGGACCAGTGGGGGTTCAACTCTACTTCCTTCTGGGGCCTCCATAAGGGAGAAAGAAGGGCAGCCACCATTTCTGAACATTGACTATAATAGCGACACACACATGTATAGTAGTTCCTCTCTGCGTGACACTGTTCTCTATCCCTAAGGACCCTATGAAGTTAGTGCTGTAATTTCCCCCAATTCACAGAACAGGGGACTGAGACATCAAAAGCTTAAGTAATTTCCCAAGGTCCGCACGCAGCTGTTAGACAGCACATCTGGAACTCAGTCCCAGATCATCTAGTGAAGCATTACCCATGCTTAGCCACTCTACTCTCCTGCCTCCTTTTTAATCGATTAGTCTCTGTACCTAAGTCTCCATTCACAGTCCCCACAGGCACTGTGAACAGTGCACCACTATTCTTTTCTACATGATGAGAAAACAGGCTCAGAAGGTTTGGACTGTTGTCTCTCTCCAAGTCTGAGTTCTTTCCCTAGCAGAGAGTAACAGAGGGCAACGGCAACCAAGAAATTGCATCTCACCCCCAAATGTTATCTACCACTGACTCTGAAATATACACAGCATTTTTGTTTTGTTTTGTTTTCTGGCTGGAGTCATATACACCTTTTACAAATAGTTGACGATGAGTCAGCATTACTAAGAAAGAAAGACATTCTGAAGTCAGATAGACATGACTATAAAGAAATCCCAGCTTGACCACTAAGCAGCTGCAACTGATCGTCTCTGGGCCAGTTACAATTGTCTCAGCCTCAGTGTTACCACTGAAATGGGAATGATCCTCCTGGCTCAGGGAGTTGAGTGATTAAATGAAATCATGAACGTGAACTCAGAGCACAATGTTGGGCACCCTGAAAACACTTGGTAGGTGAGCAAGGTGATTATGATTGTTGATTGCCACTCTAATACCCTCCCAACTTTCTCACAAGCTGTCCCCTGGTGCAGACCTTCTCAGGGAGAGACAGAAGAAGGTCATAATACAACACATGTGCCCAGGGTGGGAAAATGTAATGCAAGAAAAGGAGACAAATCTCTGGTGCTGTGTGTACTAGTCATTTTGTAGTTGTGGGTGGAAAATTAGAGATGACTGAAGGAAGCTCTAAATCCATCCCCTAAACAGTCATTGCTCATCTTCCTAGTACCTGGGGCTTCTGACAAACGTATTGCCTCTCAGTTTTTCAGATAGGACACATGGTCTAAAGGGATGGTGATAATAAGAACATTCATCATCTACAAGTTAGCCAGGCAGAGGCCAGGCAGACACACGTAGAGTCCTTGTTCCTCTGCAAAATGAACTGAGACATAAGAAAAGCTACATCACCTGCTGGCTATGGGATCTTGGATGTATAGTCTCCAGCTGCAAAACCCTAATGTTTATTCTGAACTGAAGATATTTGCTACTAGATTCAACAGCTGAAGATTACCCATAAAGGAATATAAACATGAAGAATAGCTGGCAAATTTAATTTCAATTAAATTCAACAAAGCTGTATTAGTCTTCTAGGCTCTGAGTATATGCTAAGCCCTTGAGAACTGAAGGAGAATAAAAATGATGATGATGACTGTAGTGTATAGTACTATTGTTTAGAGAGGCATATTATGAGGCACTTAAGAACAAATCTTGGAGATAGACCTTCTGGCTTCAAATCCACCTCCGTCATGTATTAATAGTTTTAACATCACCCCAGTTGCTCTACTGTGATGTGGCTGTAAAAAAAAAAAACAGTGATAAATGGGCCTCAATAAGGCAATAAGTATAAAGTTGTTAGAACAACTCCTAGCATACAGAAAGTAAGATTAGATGGTAGATATTTTTATCACTGAATTTAAAGCTGAATAGAATCTTAAACTAATCATCGTAAACTAATCCAGCCCACTAATTTCACAGAATGTTGAGGCCCAGAAAAGCAATGGGAAAAATTAATTTCAACTGAGCAACTAAAATGTAAGAACTCAGAAATATTACATGGTACAGAGAAAGATATTTGTGATCTTAAAATAGGAAGTCATTTTTTAGACAAGAGTCACAAAATTTAAAAGGAAGAAATTAACTTTACTGCAATAAAATTTGCAATTAGAGAGTTAAGGCTTTGAGCTGTGTGATATCAGCCTACATCTAGCCTAAAATGATGGAGGGATAGAGATTTGAATTCAGTGTTTCATCCAATGATTCAATCAATAATGCCTACATAATGAAACCCTAATAAAAACTCTGAATACTGAAGCACGTATGTGCTTCCCTGGTTAAACTAACCTTAAGCATGTTCTTACACATTAAATATCACATCCTGACTCCATGGTGAGAAGACATGTACGCTTTTTATTCAAGACTCTCCCAGATCTTGACCTATGTACCTTTTTACTGGTCTTGATTTGTACCCGTTTTTGCTATAATAAAACTGTAACCATATATATAGTACTTTCTTGAGTGCTATAAGTCATTCTAATGAATTATTGAACCTGAAGGAGTAAGGGGAAACCCAAAATTTGTAGTCAGTTAGTTAGAAGTATGTCTAGCCTGAGGTCCTTGGGTGTGCAGCTGGTGTGTGAATGAGGGCAATTTTGGTGAGGACTGCGCTCCTCACCTGTGACGTCTGACCTAACTCCAGGTAGTTAGTGTTAGAATTGTACTGCAATAGCAATCAGAGAAATGGAAATGAAAATAGAGTGATAAATGATTTTATGCTCAGCATCTTGTCAATACTCAAAAAGCTTGGATAGCAACAACAATGATGAAGCTACACAGCAACTCTGATCAGGGGGTGGAAATGAATATTGGCATAAATTGTTTGGACAGAATCTTACTTGAATTCCCACCAGAATCAAACTCTGAGACGAGGACTAATAAAATGAAAGGATGAGTCCTATGGCTGATGAATCCCAAAATAAGAATTCTACCCATGTCACTGAATTCCAAATCCAGTATTCTTTCTGCCACAATTAATAGCCTTCCAAGCTAATGAAATAAACATTTTTAGCAAAACCTTCAACTAACTATGCTTTTTATATTACAGAACATTTCTTATCCATTAGCTTATTTTCATAACTCTTAAGAAAGTTAAATATGATAACATAAAAAGGTTCATTAAATTATAGGGTGATTCTGAAAATTGAACTTGTTCTCAAGGATCTAAACATGAACAGAAATGTTATGAAAGCAGAGCTTTTACAGAACACATCTCAGAAGATGGTCAGATTAAAGTCATGGAATTGCCACAAGCCTCAGTTTTGTCACCTGTGAAATAGGAATAAGTATGTGCCATCTCATTCAGAGAATTGTTGATATGACCATTACCTAAGTGTCAGCTCCAAGTCTCACCTCAGTACCCATGTGCTTATTCATTTATGCATTCATTGCACCATCTTGAAATTCTATGACAAGGCAATTGGCACCTGTGCTACATGTCATGGCTCAAAACTACAAAGTCCACAGAAGCTCTTAGTGTAAAAGGAAAAACAGGCTTATAAAATTCCATGAAAATCATGCAAGGAGAGAATGGTGAAGAATAGACAGAGAAAGGGGATGGTCAGAAAAGAAAAGTCAGCCTTAAATGTTGGGAAGTGATTTTAAAAGCATGATGTAGGATAAGAATCTCACCAGGAAGGGAAAGGGGAGGATGCATTTGAAGGTAGAAGCAAAGAAATTAAAATGATCTTGACTAACCCAGCACTTTGCATTCTTGTAGGAGTAATGTCAATCAGACCACTCCCCTTTATATATATATATATATATATATATATATATATATATATATACACTGTATATATATACACTGTATATATATATATATATATATACACTTTATATATATACACTGTATATATATATATATACACTTTATATATATGTGTGTATATATATATACACATATATATATACACACTATATATATATATATATA
>CM052663.1:80463200-80537968 GCA_028533165.1 Leontopithecus rosalia
TTCCTTTTTGCACTTTTTTCTCTAATCTTGGTTTCTCATTTTATTTCATTGAGTTGATCTTCGACTTCTGATATTCTTTCTTCTGCTTGTTCAATTTGGCTGTTGAAACTTGTGCCTTTTTTGCGAAGTTCTCGTGTTTTTCAGCTCCTTCAATTCATTCATGTTCCTCTCTAAGTTGTCCATTCTTGTTATCATTTCCTCCAATCTTTTTTCAAATCTTTTTTCACTTATTTTCTTTGCATTGATTTAGAACATGTTCTTTTAGCTCATAGAAGTTTCTCATTACCCACCTTCTGTAGTGTGATTCCGTCATTTCATCACACTCATTCTCCGTCCAGCTTTGTTCCCTTGCTGGTGAGGAGTTTGGGTCCTTTGTAGGAGGTGAGGTGTTTTGGTTTCAGGTGTTTTCCTCTTTTTGCACTGGTTTCTTCCCATCTTTGTAGGTTTATCCACCTATCGTCTGAGTAGTTGCTGACTTTTCGATTGGGTCTCTGAGTGGGCACCCAGATTGTTGATGATGAAGTATTTCTGTTACTTAGTTTTCCTTCTAACAGTCTAGTTGCTCTGCTGTACGACTGCTGAGGTCCACTCCAGGCCCTGCTTGTCTTGGGTACACCTGTAGCAGCTGCGGAACAGTGAGAGATGCTACCAGTTTCTTCTTCTGCTATCTTTGTCCCAGAATGATGCCAGCCAAATGTCAGTCTAATCAGTCGTTTTTGAGGTGACTCTTTGGATATACAGGGGTCAGGGAGCTGCTTGAAGAGATGGTCTGTACTTTGTAGGAGCTCAAGTGCTGAGCTGTCAGCTCCGTTCTTCATTCAGGGTTGTTAGGCAGGTACGTTTAAGTCTGCTGCAGCAGAACTCATAAAACCCCTTTTTTTCCTCAGATGCTCTGTGTTGGGGAGTTAGGACTTTATTTATGAGTATCTGTTGCCCTGTCCTGCCCAGCTAGGAGGCAGTCTAGTCACTATTTGTCTGCCAAGGGTCTGCCCTGTTGCTGTGGGGTCCACCCTGTTGCCGTGGGCCCTGCCCTGATGCCATGGGCTCCGCCCTTTGGCTGTGGGCTCCGGCCTACTGTCCTGGGCTCCATCCTGTTGTCATGGGCTCCACCCTGTTGCTGTGGGCTCTGCCCTCCTGCCAAGTGTAATTCCCTATAGTCCAGTTTATATGGGTACCTCTGTATTGGTGGAGTCTCTCTGTTATGGCGGGTTGCCTCGGCAATGGCAGGCTGTGTCAGCAATGGGGGTGTACCTCAGTAGGGGCAGAATGCCTTGGTAATGGCAGACGCCCCTCCCCCACCAAGCTGCACCATCCTGGGTTTAGCTGTGCCCGCAGTGAAACTCTCAACCCCGAGCATATCGAATCACTGTTTTGTTTGTCTCTGTGGGGGTGGGACCTGCTGAGCCTGATCACCTGGCTCCTTGCCTCAGAGCCCTTTTCTTTTTTAAGTTGAACGGTTGACTCTCTCCCAGGTGTTTCAGTCACCTGCTGATAGCACACTGGGATCTGTGTGATTTCCTGTGCAGTGACCCACTGCGCCATCTCAAAGGTCACTTCCCGGGAATCTACTGGTCTGGCTCACTGTCCAAGTCCCGTTTAATCAGATGGATATGCTAATCTGCCCTCCCAAATCTCAGATTGCTGGTTTAACGGGCACCCAGACCAGTGCGTTTTGCGTGGAGTGCTGCTGCACTGTGGTGCCAGCCAAAACGGCCGCACCAGCCGAAACAGCTGTGCTGGCATCCCGTGTCTCTCCTACACCTGGGAATTTCCCCGTTCTATGGGCAACAAAGATCCATCTGAAAATGTGGCTTGGACTCACCCTCTGTGCCTTCACTGATAGCTGAAATCCTGAGTTGCTCCTATAGCACCATCTTCCCCAACTCTCACATTTATGTTTTAATATAAATGGCCTCATTGTTTAGATATGATCCTGTAGCCTCTTTCCTTTCCCCATTTGGCAATGCATCATAAGCCTTTGTACATTAATGCTCATTATTCTACCTCATTCTTTTAAAAAGCTATATGGTCTTTCACTGATGCATACAAAGTACTTTATTTAACCCATTTCCTTCCACTTTTTTTTTTTAGATGAAGTTTTGCTCTTGTTGCCCAGGCTGGAGTGCAATGATGAGATCTTGGCTCACTGCAACCTCCTCCTCCTGGGTTTAAGCAATTCTCCTGCCTCAGCCTCCCAAGTAGCTGGGACTATAGGCATGTGCTACCACACCAGGCTAATTTTGTAGTTTTAGTAGATATGGGATTTCTCCATGTTGGTCAGGCTTGTCTCAAACTCCTGACCCCAGGTGATCTGCCCACCTCAGCCTCCCAACATGTTGGGATTACAGGCATGAGTCACCATGCCCGGCCTTCTTCCACTTTTTACTGGATGGGCATTTACAATTTGAAATTATAACCAAATGAAAATTTCCATAACATATATTTTCATGCTTATGCAAATATTTAAATAAATACCACTATACTCTGGCTCCACAGACCACGTGCTATTTCACAAAGACATCAATTGCATTTCCATTTTGAACTTTTCAGTTGCTCTTCCCTATTCTTGGAAAGTTATCCCAGAAAATTACATGACTCACCCTCACCAAGACCGCAAATAAATCTCTCCTGGCCTCATTATCTACAGTAATATGACTTCATCTCTATCTACCACCTCATTTGCTGTTTCTTTTTGTTTGTTTGTACTTTAAGTTCTGGGGTACATATACAGAACATGCAGGTTGTTTACATAGTTATACATGTGCCATGGTGGTTTGTTGCATCCATCACCCAGTCAACTACATTAGGTATTTATCCTAGTGCTATCTCACCCCTGGTCCCCCACCTCCCAACAGGCCACAGTGTATGATGGTCCCCTCCCTGTGTCCATGTGTTCTTATTGTTCAACTCTGACTTATGAGTGAGAACATGCAGTGTTTAGTTTTCTGTTACTGTGTTAGTTCACTGAGAATGATGATTTCCAGCTTCATTCATGTCCCTGCAAAGAACATGAACTCATCACTTTTTATGGCTGCATAGTATTCCATGGCATATATGTGCCATATTTTCTTTACCTTGTCTATCATTGATGGGCATTTGGGTGGTTCCAAGTCTTTGCTATTGTGAGCAGTGCCACAGTAAACATACATGTGTATGTGTCTTTACAATAGAATGATTTATAATCCTTTGGGTATATACTCAGTAATGGGATTGCTGGGTCAAATGGTATTTCTAGTTATAAATCATTGAGAATTGCCACACTGTCTTCCACAATGGTTGAACTAATTTACAGTCCTACCATCAGTGTAAAAGCATTCCTATTTCTCCACAGCTTCTCCAGCATTTGTTGTCTCCTGACTTTTTAATAATTGGCATTCTTTTTTTTTTTTTTTAAGACGGAGTTTCACTCTTGTTACCCAGGCTGGAGTGCAATGGCTCAATCTTGGCTCACCACAACCTCCACCTCCTGGGTTCAGGCAATTCTCCTGCCTCAGCCTCCTGAGTAGCTGGAATGATTGGCATTCTAACTGACGTGAGATGGTATCTCATTGTGGTTTTAATTTGCATTTCTCTAATGACCAGTAATGATGAGCTTTTCTGCATATGTTTGTTGGCTGCATAAATGTCTCCTTTTGGGAAGTGTCTGTTCATATCCTTTGCCTACTTTTTGATAGGGTTGTTTTCTTCCTATAGATTTAAGTTCTTTGTAGATTCTGAATATTAGCCCTTTGTGAAATGGGTAGATTGTAAAAATTTTCTCCCATTCTGTAGGTGCCTGTTCACTCTAATGATAGTTTCTTTTGCTGTGCAGAAGCTCTTTAATTAGATCCCACTTGTCTATTTTGGCTTTTGTTGCCATTGCTTTTGATGTTTCAGTCATGAAGTCCTTGCTCATGCCTATGTCCTTAATGATATAGCCTAGGTTTTCTTCTAGGGTTTTTATGGTGTTAGGTCTTATATTTAAATATTTAATCCATCTGGAGTTAATTTTTGTATAAGTTGTAAGAAAGGGATCCAGTTTCAGCTTTCTGCATTTAGCTAGCCAGTTTTCCCAGCAACATTTATTAAATAGAGAATTATTTCACCATTGCTTGTTTTGTCATGTTTGTCAAAGATCGGATGGTTGTAGATGTGTGGCGTTATTTCTGAGGCCTCTGTACTGTTCCATTGGTCTGTATCTCTGTTTTGGTATCTGTACCATGCTGCTTTGATTACTGTAGGCTTGTAGTATAGTTTGAAGTCAGGTAGTGTGATGCCTCCAGGTTTGTTTTTTCTTTATTATTGTTTGGCATTGTCTTGGCTATGTGGGCTCTTTTTTGGTTTTATATGAAATCTAAAGTGTTTTTTTCCAATTCTATGAAGAAAGTCAATGGTAGCTTGATGGGGATAGCATTGAATCTATAAATTACTTTGGGCAGTATGGTCATTTTCATGATATTGATACTTCCTAACCATGAGCATGGAATGTTTTTCCATTTGTTTGTATCCTCTCTTATTTCCTTGAGCAGTAGTTCTCCTTAAACAGGTCCTTCACATCCCTTGTTAGTTATATTCCTAGGTATTTAATTCTCTTTGTAGCAGTTGTGAATGGGAGTTCACTCATGATTTGGCTCTCTGTTTGTCTGTTATTGGTGTATGGGAATGTAGACCATACCACCCTGAATGTGCATGATCTTGTCTGATCTTGTCTGATCTCAGAAGCTAATTAAGGTTTGGCCTGGTTAGTACCTGGATGGGAGATCACCTGCTGTGTTTTAACCAGAGGACTTCTTACTAACATTGCATTATATATTTTCCTATTTACCAAATGCATTCCTGACTAGTGCAGAAGGCTAAACAGAGGCACGGACTTTATTTTATTCACATCTGTGCCTCCAACATCTAATAGGCTCTTGGCACATAGCAGTCAAAAAATAATTTTTGACTAAACAAAAGAATGAATTTATAAGCTGGGTAGATTTATTGGGTCAATCAATATTTTAATGTTAACAGATATTGGCCCGTTGCTCCTTCAAAAGGTTTCTATTCTTGGTCTGGGTGCAGTGACTCACACCTATAATCCCAGCACTTTGGGAGGCTGAGATGGGAAGGACATGAGGTCAAAATTTCGAGACCAGCCTGGCCAACATGGTGAAACCCTCTCTCTACTAAAAATACAAAAATTAGCTGGTAATTATGGTGCATGCCTATAATCCCAGCTACTCTGGAGGCTGAGACAGGAGAATCACTTAAATCCAGGAGGGTGATGTTGCAGTGAGCTAAGATCATGCCACTGTACTCCAGCCTGGGCAACAGAGCAAAACTCCATCTTGGGGTGGGGAGGAAGGTTTATATTCTCACCAGCAATGCCTATTTTGCTTGCCCATGCCATAATTGGATTATATCAGTATGTCTGGTTTTGCTCAGATTTGGTTATTAATGGATTAGCAAGGTTATGCATTTTTTTTCTAATTTCTTGGGAAATCGTATCTAGTATTAAGTGCATAGTTCTGCATTCCCCATGTTCATTTTCCTATTGAGCTCTTTCTCATTTTATTGATCTGTGGGTTTTCTACCCCATGATTATTAACTTTTTTGTATAACAAACATTCTAATCAACTTCCTGGGCTACCTGATGACAAAGAAAATGTATATTGTTTGTTATTTTGTTTATTTTCTCATTTTTAATATTTTTTTAAGTTCTGGGGTACATGTGCAGGATGTGTATGTTTGTTACATAGGCAAATGTGTGCCATGGTAGTTTGCTATGCCTGTCAACCCACCACCTAGGTAATGAGGTCAAGTCTTGTTATCTTTTCTCCTATAACCATTTTTAGTTTGGGACATATTACTGTGATGGCCGTTTATAGAATGGGAAAGTCCACAGAGAGCACAGTCAGAGGTTTTTCTGTATCCACTAGAAATGGCAAGGTTCTGAACTGACTGTGGCCTTGGGCGTGGGTACTGGGCCCCACAACTCCCACCTGGGAGCTTGGAATCTTGAATCTCTGCCTCATTGGGTCAGCACAAGTCCCTCTTTCCATTTGAGCTCCAGCCTCTTGCTGTGTGGTAATAAGGGTACACAGGCAGAAAAAAACAGCATGAATATTGGGCTTCTCTCAAGGGTCTTTTGTCCCAAGAATACTGTCCTGTTTATTGTTGAGTAACTTCACTTGCATAGTTGTTTAGGATAAAATAATGTGTTATGGCTGTAAATAGAAACCTGATTTTTCTATCTTTTCTGATTTTCCCCCGAAAATTAGATTTTACATGAAGTTCATTGCAAAAAAAGGAAACTCAGTCAGAATCATTTTATTTGAATAGAATGTCCCTTTTAACATGAGGGCTCCTTGGACATGATTTAAGACCTCTTCTACAGAAGAGAGGGAGCAAATGAAGGTCAGAGTGTGGATTGTTTCCAGAAAGGCAGTGAGCGAATCAGTAGAGTCTGGACCAAGAATCAGAGGAAGAAAAGATATATTTTAAATGTTTCAAGGGACTTTTACTTAACTGACACTTGAAGAGAAAGGGGGAAGAAGAGAAAGGAAAGTCAAAAATGCATTAGGTTGGTGCAAAAGTAATTGCAGTTTTGGACTGACTTTTAAATCATTTTAACCAGGCTCAGACAACTTTATTAATCAAAATTGGAACCATTACAATCAACCAACACATTTTTGCCAATGAGAAATAAGTTTGTTGATTCCTGTAGCATAAAAATCCATGCTTCTGGATTTGATGAACTCTGTGAAAGCATTTTCTGCCTCCTGCTGGTTGTGGAAGTATTTTCCCTGCAAAAAATTGTTGAGATGCTTGAAGAATTGGTAGTCCATTGGTGACAGGTCAGGTGAATATGGTGGATGAGGCAAAACTTCATAGGCCAATTTGTTCAACTTTAAAGTTTTGGTTGTGTGACACACGGTTGGGCATTGTGGCGAAGAACTGGGCCCTCTCTGATGACCAGTGTCGGCCGCAGGCATTGTAGTTTTCAATGAGGCTCATCAATTTGCTGAACACACTTCTCAGATGTAATGGTTTTGCCAAGATTCAGAAAGCTGTAGCTGATGAGAAAGGCAGCAGACTACCAAACAGTGACCATGACCTTTTTTGGTGCAAGTTTGTCTTTGAGAAGTGTTTTGCAGCTTCTTCTGGGTCTAATCACTAAGCCGGTCATTGTCAGTTGTATAAAATCCACTTTTCATTGCAAGTCACAATTTGAGCAAGAAATGGTTCACTGTTGTAGAGAATAAGAGAAGACAACACTTCAACGATTTTTAAAATTTTTCACTCAGCTTATGAGGCACATACTTACTGAGCTTTTTCACCTTTCCAATTTGCTTCCAATGCCGAATGAGCACAGAATGGCTGACGTCGAGTTCCTCGGCAACATCTCCTGTGTTGTAAGGGGATCAGCTTTGATGGTTCCTCTCAATCAGTCATTGTCAACTTCTGATGGCTGGTTACTATGCTTCTCGTCTCCAAGACTCTTGCCTCCTTTGCAAAACTTCTTGAACTCGCACTGCCCTGTTTGTTTCTTAGCAGTTCCTGGGCCAAACATGTTGATGCTGCACGTTGTCTTTGCTACTTTATGACCCATTTTGAACTTGAATTAGAAAATCATTCGAATTTGCTTTTTATCTAACATTATTTCCATAGTCTAAAGTAAATATAAAATAAATTGCAAGTAATAAGTCATTGGCAAAAAAAACCCATAAAGCAAGAAATGCATATTAAAATGATGTATAACATAACCACATTTTAAAAAACATATTTCAATGTCAAATGGGAAATTTCCGCAGTGCAAAAATCACAATTCATTTGCACCAACCTAATATGTTGTATTTGCAGGAGGAGGACAGTGATGGTTTCTCACGGATGTTCTGAAGGTGGCATCACATCACATCATTTTTAGCATTCTCATGGCTTCCACTGACTGAACTAGTGCAATTTCCTTAGTATTTTACTACTATGGTCTCAGTTCACTATTACAACTAGTAAGTAGTCATTTTTACTTACATTTGTTCAGGGGAGGAAATTGACTCCAGAAAGTCATGACAAGTAAAAGAAGTTGCCCAAGTACACAGCTATTAGTTGGAAGATCAGCAGGGTGCCTGAGGCAAGACAGAATTTTAATACATAAATGCCCCAGGAAAGGCATTCTCCTCTCCTTCTCTGGATAGCCCTCTCATCTTGTTTGCTTCTTATGTACTTCTCTTTCCTCTTTCTTTAATTCCCCTAAGAAAAACTGTGATGGACATGTATTTAAAGAGACATAGGAAAGAAGGAGAAGATCTATTTGGATCTGCCTAAAGGTAAATGCAAGTTTTTCAGCTTAATATTGGCTAGGTTATCCTAAGCAGCATATATGTTCTGAGAATTTGAAGCATGGACTGCTATCCATTGATTAATTCTCTAAGCACATTTAGTGAAGCACATACCATGTTAGGCACATAACATTATGTAGAATGGAGCATCTCTCTGCCCTCAAGGGTAGCTCATATGTTAGTCTTTCTTTCCTTTTCCTATCGCACAGGGTGTCATGTAGCTGGGGAGCAAGGGATTGAGAAATGACTTAAAGATCCTCATCTCCAGCTGGATGTTCCCCACTGCCTGGCTGTCCTACCTGTTGTAGGAACAAAGTCATCTGCATTTCTCCAATGTAAATGGCACTCGACCCCAAGAATGGTCTTAACAGAGTTTTTATATAAATGCGTTTGGGCAGGCCAATCAATGAGGCAGGTTGATATGTAAGGAGATCATATCACTAAAGCTGCACTGTCTATGACTATGATTGTGTGTTTAAATGAGGGGTAAATATTACCATTTGGGGTTCAAAAATGGAAGAAGTTATTTTCTAATGGATGACTCAGAGAGGAAAGTTTACATGGAGAATCTGACATCTGGCCTAAGGTATGTAAGTAAGTAAATGCATATACAAATAAACAAACAGTGAATACTTTGGCATAAGGAGAAAAGCACTCCAGGTTTGAGGCATGTTGTAAGCATGAAACGAGATCTTTCTGCTCTTGCAGGCATTATCTAAAAAGGCAAAAAGGGTTTGAGGGCACCAAAGTCACACTTTGCTACCTTTCTACTTTTTCTCTGGAAAAGGCCAGATCCCATGGAAATGTGAAACCTGCAGAAGCTCAGCCAATTCTATCCTCAGAGCTCAAATGATCCCTGGACACTCATCCTCTCCTGCAGCTATGACCTGATTTTACAGCTCAGAAAGTCTCTTTGGCCACTCCTCCTGTTCTGTGGAGATTCTTCATCCTTAGGGGCCATAAACTGAACAGTACGAACGCTATTTGTTCATGGAAGCTTAAGACACACAGACTCCCTGAAGTCTGAGAGAGTTTCATAGCAGAGCTTTGCCACTTTGCAATGAGAAACAAGTGTCTCATTCTCCAGAGGGAAAACAAGAGTAAGGGCTGACCTGATTCCTGCTTCCTGTTACCTCCTTTTCTCAGGGCTGGTGACATGACTTGCACATGGTCAGGTCAGCTCCGGACTGTCTGCTAGGCCAGTCCTACAACTGGAGACAGAATGCATTTAAGATACCGGTTCTTAATGCCAGCACATGGCATTGCTCACTGTTGAGATTTCATCCCTGGCTCTGGTGTCTGAACCTAAATCTTACTATTTTGGTCTTAATCCCTATTTGAGTAACAACATCAGAGCAGCATGTGATGCTTGGTGTCTAGAATTCCACTTCTGGAATCTACAGTCCCATCACTGAACTAGATCTTAGTTCACTGAGTCCCCTACCTGTCAGGAGACCACCTTCATACAAGTCCAACTTTCTCCTGAACATAGAGCTGTCATGATTCCTGCCATTCACTAAACATGCTCTCAAGAGACACAGCTAAACATTTCACAAGCTCAGCTAAATTTTAATTCTCACAACAGCCCCTATGATATAAGTATAATAATTGTCTTTACCTTGCATATTCAGAGACAAAGGAAAATATGAAATTAAGAAGGGAATAATTTTGGCCTTTTCATTTTATTAAACTTTAGGTGGAAGAAAATTTAATTTGGGGAGTTTTAATTCTTCATTAAAAATGTAATAATAGAAGCTCGTGTAGCTTCCATTGGGTATATTTTATTTTGCTGTCATTGTATTATTTGAAATATTTTGTCACCATTGTTTCCATTCCACATCTACTGGCCATCCGTGTCATTCAATGTACCTGGCATATTTTGAGATGGAAACAGAATAGGGAATGGATTCTTTGTGCAGAGTGCATTGTGAGCTTAGGGTTTATTCACTTAACATCCTGTCCTGAGAGTTTGGTATTTCTCTTCCTCCAGGTTAGCCAGGCTCTGATAAAACCCAAGCAGGTTAGGCTCTGAAAATTTAGTTTTTCTTGTGGGCAGGCCTTGTTAAGATCAGAGACTCTGAATGCATTTAAAAATAACTGCTTTTTCCCTCTTCTGCCAGAAGCACAAGGGAATTTTTCTCCATTCTTCACTGTGAGAACCTATTAGGTCCCAAGAGGTAAAATTCATAAAAGTGTGGGGGTACCCTAAGATTGGGAGCCTATGAAGGTTTTTTCTAAATATACTTTATTTTGTAGAGCAGTTTTGTGTTTACAGCAAAATTGAGCAGAAAGCAGAGAACTCTCACATACGCCTGCCCCACACAGGTGCAGACTGCCCCACTATCAACATCCCCCACCAGTATGTAACATCTGTTACAATCAATGAACCTAGACTGACATATCATTATTACCTAAAGTCCATAGTGTACATTATGGTTCACTCTTGCTGTTGTGCATTGTATGGGTATTGACAAATGTATCCACCATTACAGTATCATATGAAGTAGTTTCACTGACCTAAAAATACTCCATGCTCCATCAGTTCATCCCTCTCACCTCTCTAACCCCTGATCCTTCTACTAACCACTGGTCCTTCTACTGTCACCATAGTGTTACCTTTTTCAGGATGTCATATAATGGGAATCATACAGCCTTTTCAGATTCCCTCTTTCACCTAGTAAGATGAATTTCAGATTCCTCCATGTATTTTTACTGCTAGGCAGACCATCTCTTTTTAGCACTGAATAACATTCCACTGCTTGGATATCCCATAGTTTATTTATTCATTCACCTACTAAAGAGCATCTTAATGGTTTCCCCAAGTTTTGGGAAATGTGGATAAAGCTGCTCTAAACATTCATGTGCAGGTGAAAGAAGGAATCTTAACAGGCATATGATTCCCGTGATATGACATCCTGGTAAAGGGAAAACTGTGGTGACAGAAGGATTCATGGCTATCAGGGGTTAGGGAGGTGACAAGGATAGACTATAGGATCCTATGGTATGAGTCTGTTTAGTTTTACAAGAAACTGCACAACTACCTCCCAAAGTGCCTGTACATGCATCTTCCCCAGCAGTGCATGAGAGTTCCCATTGCTTCCGGTTCTCACTAGCATTTTGTCTCCATGTTCTGGATATTCCAATAGGTGTAGAGTGGTATCTCATCATTTTAATTTGCATTTCTTTTATGACATATACTGTTGAGCATATATTTATTTGCCATCTATATATCTTCTTGGTGAAGTGCCTGTTCATATTGGTCATGTTTTAATCAGGTTGTTCAATTTTGTATTGTGGAGTTTTAAGGGTTCTTTCAATATTTTAGATAATAGTTCATCACCTATGCCTTTTGCAAATATTTTCTCCCAGTATGTGGTTTATCTTATTTTCTGGACCCACTCTGGAGGTCTTAATTCTCTGACATGTTCAAACTGAGCCTCCAATAATTCCTCAATTATAGATTAATTTTTCCCAATTGGTTCCCATCAACTTTTCTGCCCCTGGGATTCTGCTCTGGTAAGTTGGCATTCTTTGTATCTAACTGTCAGCCTCTTCAATTTTCGAGGCAGAGGGTTGCCCTTTCACCTTGGTTTTCTGATGGATCTAAGAAGAGTTGTTGATTTTCAATTTGTTTGGTTACATCTTAATATTTGAACCCAAGAGATGATTTCCAATCTCCTTACATGCTGGACTGGGAATCAAAAGTTTACATAGTCTTACTTGTTTATAATTTAAATAACTCTGCAAGTCAAGGAAAGACACTTGCATTATATTCTATTTATAAATTTGAAAACTGAGTTGAGAGAGAATAACTTGCTCATCAGTAGTAACACTGATAATTATTATCCAAGATAGAATGGAAAGTCAAACTTTTGGCTTACATTTTATAGTCCTTTGTACTGAAACTAGCTGCTTAGCATCTACCTGTTGTGTGACAGTAGGCAAGCCATCTCTGTTCTTTGGATCTCAGCTTTTGCATCTGTAAAATACTTAAAACTTTTAACAAACTTTAAAATATTACATTGTGCCTAAATAGTTTTTATATCCCTACCAGACCTCTCTCTTTGTAAAAGGGATGGCTTGTTGTAATGCAGGTCAGCTGTGTTCTCCTGAAATCTGCTGCTTTAATAATGTAACTAGATGCCTTATAAATGAAAGTCACTATATCTCATGGACATGGAAAGGGAAAAGTGGGAGCAGCGAGGTGAGAGCAGGTGTGGAGCCTATTAACTGAGCTCAGCCCACATCTTAAAAATCCATGATGTATGGCTCTGCCTTGCAGCCCTGGCTTTTTCACTTTCTTTTAATTCATTAACCTTGCAAGCAGAAGCCTTCTTATTTTAATCTTCAAGGTTGCAGTAAGTCTTCCCATCTGTAACTGTTGGTTCCCAGATGGAAGCCAACAGAAGTTCCCTCTGCTGACAGCTCAGCAACATGATGCCTTTGACAGATCTTTTTCTAAAAACAGAACTTGCTGTTTCCAAGAAGCAGTGGAAGGGACACTAGAAGAAGAATACCAATTCAAGAGGGGTGTGGAGATTGCACTCAGAAGATCTTCTGGTGTGCCAGCTGCAGGGATTGAGGACAGGCTGATTTGGGAGTTCAGAGAAAACAGTGGTAGAGGAAGAGACCTCAATTTGAAGGAAGGTTTGGGTTCAAATCCTGACTTGCTTTCTGTGACCTGGGTGGAATCTTGGCAAGGACAACTTGTTTATTCATGAGCTTCAATTCTTCCATCTATCAAATTGAGAAAATAATACCCAAGTCACGGGTCTTTGCCAATATTAAAAAAAGTGCAATATTTACAAGTATGTCTTTCTCAATACCTGGAACATGTTTCCTCCTCCCACCCTTCTTTTTTTCTTCCTTCCTTCCTTCCCTTCCTCCTTCCTTTCTTCCGATCTTGTTCCTTCTTAGACTTTATCTGTATTAGTCCCTTTTCATGCTGCTGATAAAGACATACCCAAGACTGGGCAATATACAAAAGAAAGGTTGATTGGCATTACAGTTCCATGAGGCTACAGAGGCTTCACAATCATAGTGGAGGGTGAAAGGCCCATCTCACATGGTGGCAGCAAGAGAGAGAATGAGAGGCAAGTGAAATGGGTTTCTCCTATCAAACCATGACATCTTATAAGACTTATTCACTACCATAAGAACAGTGCAGGAAAGACCTGCCTTCACAGTTCAGTCACCTCCCACTGGGTTCCTCCCATGACCCGTGGAAATTGTGGGAGTTACAATTCAAGGTGATATTTGGGTGAGGACTCATCCAAACCATACCAATATCCTTCTTCAGTGATCCCTTTAGGGCAAAAGCAAGATTGGAATCGGCCACTTCCTTCTCTGTTAGATGTACAGTTAGAGATCAAAGGTGAGAAAGGAGATTAGCAGTGTCTGTGATGGCTCATCGTGACCACTTCAACATCAGGGTATTTATTTGCCAGACAGAGGCACAGAAGAGTGGAGTCCAGTTACGTATTTTGGGGCAAGTCTGAACCATACGCCCAGCTTATGCAACCACGAAAAGAAACCAGTTATACATGCAATTCTTAAGAATCAAGATAATTGACAAGTATGTTTTGTTATGTTTTGCTTAAGAAAACTGAACACACTATGCACACATGATATTTTATAACTAACATCTATTGGTTGACAACTCTGACCTAGAGCCAGGGAAAGTCAATATAGGAAATCATTTAGAGTTAATCAGATAAATTGAGGCTCAAAAATTCAGTTCAAGTGACTTTTACTGAATTATCTATCACTCAGAATTCTTACATACCTTATTTTTTCTGTAAGGGGCTGACCCAGTATCAAGAAACAATTAAGTGCCAGAATGTGTCTAGAAACCCAAATACTAACCTACCTGAGAAATTCAGAATCTTGATTATTCCAAGACTAATTTATGTTATTTTCAAAAATGATGGCATAAGTATATGACTAGATGTATGTTTTTCCATTTTAAAAACATTAGCAGCATTCCTTAACGACATCAAAGAGTTATTTTTAATTTTATACATATTAGTTTGGTGCAAAAGTATAATGTGATTAGATACCTTATAAATGGAAGTCACTGTGCATACAAATAATTTTTTGCAATTACTTTTAATGGAAAAAAAACACAGTAATGTTTGCACCAAGCTAATATATACATACATACATGTATATACCCACATGTCCTAATTTACATCAGGATATAAATAATATCCACACATTTCAGTTGGTTGATACAGCTCTCAAGTCTTCTGTGTTTGCCCCCATCTCCACCATCGCTCCTGGCAATTGAAGGAACCAGATCGTTTATGCTCCCAAAGTTCTCATAGTCTGGATTTTGATGACTACACCCCGATGTTCACTGACTTCATCTGTTCTCTGTATTTTCTGTAAACTGCTGAATCTGAAAGCTTGATCAGTTTCAAATTTCATGGTTTTGGCAAGGCTACATCACAGGTGGCTTTGTGTCCTGCTATCACTGGGCACATAACTCCTGGTGGCCTCCTTTATGATATTTGCAGCCTCCAACGGTCAGTGCCTAGATCCACTGGGATTTGAGAATTCGTGATGATTCTCTTATATCATTTGTCCTTCACATATTAACTGGAATCATTTTATACAGAGAAACTTGATCTCATCAACTACTTGGTACTTGATTTACAGTCATGGAGGAAAGACAGAATAATTGCTTCTTTTTCTTTATCATGTTCAAGTGATAAATTGATTCACTAGCACCTATCCCCATGTAGTCAATTTAGTTTTTTGTTTTGTGTCGTTGTAAACTAAAGGATTTAAACATATTGCATATCATCTCCTTCCACTGATGCTTCTTACTGTTGCTCAAATCATGCCATCTTTGGCCAGTGGGAGCCACTACAAATGGGTCCTATGTCTTTTAGACATCACCCCGGTAATTGGATTACTTCCTTGTTCTCTTGTTTGAAATATGCTAAAGACTCATCTTAAACATGTCCAAAACTTTCTTTCCTTTTAGGAAGGAAGGATATTTGCAAACTGCAATCTGGGAACTAAGGATGTGCACACTGCCACTGGAGAGGTGAGTGCTTCAGTGCTTTCCAGAGGATTGTGAAAACAAAACACATTACAAACACACACTGATGGTTTCATTTCAAATGCTAAGCTTCAGGGTTTTTACTTGAGCTTCTTAACGTATATCATTATCGATTTCCTTACATACTGAAAATCTAGCTATTCAATGACACTGGAAAATATGGTACTGGAATATCATATAATCACTTGTTTCATCATGTAAGATGCAGACAACAGTCTTAGAGTAATAACAACATACCACAGATATATATGATTCATTTTCTGGATTTCAAGCCATAGTAATTCATCATGTAGGCTATCCTATTTGTTTTATCTCTCTTGCTCTTATATTTTCTTTTATTTAGCAAAAATTGAATTTTGTTCTGCTGGTTACCTTTAAACTAATACTCTTACAATAAACTTTGTTATATAATCAGTACCCCAAAATGAGAAATATTCTGAAGATGAGTAACATGGAAGAACTGTCCCTGGCAAAAGGGAACTTATCTCAAGACACTGTTACTTATTGGTGGAGCCTTCATTTAAACCCAAGTTTGCCTGACTTCAGACTTCCTTTTTTTTTTAAGTGATAATGCAAGGTGACCTGGAGAGAAAATGCTTCATATGTTTTAGTCTTGGAAGTATTTTCAAAGGACAAATATTTTTAGGATATTTTAAGATTCATATACTTTACCATCCAAACCACAACCCTTTTAAGAGTAAAAGTGCATTCTAAAAGTATGTATGTGTGTATGTGTGTGTGTATATATCCATGTTTGGATAAGCTCACATATGTGTGTGTGTATATATATATTACATATATGTATGCATACATCTAAATATACATATAAAAAAAGAAACATATTGGTAGACCTATGAAAGGGTTCTATACCAAAACTATTTTCTAAAAATTTTTTCTAACAATTTTAAATAGCATACATTCATACATTTCAAGAGAAATATTACAAACATTTTATCTAAACATTAAAATAACCCTAGCAAAATATCTCAGTGCATATTCACAACTTTAATGCAACACATAGCCATATCTAATTTTAATACAGTACCACTGATATTTTCTGACAAGTCTGTTTTGAGCAGTCATTTTTTTTTTCATAAAAGTGACCGAATCCTTTCCTGAGTATATATTCTATGGATAATAAATTTGCAATTGTTAGTACCTAATGATTAACCTAAAGACCATAATAATTGAGAAAACTTTCTTGCTATAGGGAAATGTACTCTTGTAAGCTAAGAGTAGATTCTACTAAATGAAGGATGTTCTTCATTAGGTTTTATATCGAAATATGCAAAAACATAGGCATATATGTTTTTACCAGTACAGTCATTTTGCCTTTATGCAGAGTGCTTTTATAAAATACATATTGTATAAGACAAAATATGTCAAGTAAATTGTTTATATTTTAATTCTGTTTGAGTATTCTGCTAAATATAGAAGCTGTAAAATTATAGGCTTTTTCAATCTAACTCCAGTTTAGTAGAAGACAACAAATTAAAAGTAGAAGTTAAATAAAAAGATTTTTTCCTAAATTGAGCAGTTTTAACACTTCAAGGTGAAATATTATATACACTTTGAGCTCTTATCACTTAAATATTTTGTTTCTTCCCTTGCTTTTGTAAGGATACATTTTAATATCTTTCTGAAAGTTTTGTTTTCAGTAACTGCAATTTGCTTTTAAGCCTCAAATTGTTTACTTTTTAAAGTAATTTGAATAAAGATTTCTAAGTCATTTTTGAATAAAATGATACTACAATTTAGAATTTTACATAATAAAAATTCTAAAGTAGTCTAAGACACTTAGGTTTATTTACAAAGTAGTCAACAAAGTTTCATGGGTTTTTTAATTGGGTCAATTTTAAGCAGCAATGAAGGAGCAGATAGATAGATAACCCACCTTACTTTCTTAAATAGCATTTTGCATTATCTAGCTCTGTGACCAAGATCAAGTATATGTCTGCCACATGGTGGTTGTTTTTCTTAAATTTAATAACATTATTTGTACCACAGAACTATTTCACAAGCACTTGTATTCATACTATTATCAGATAATTTCCATCTTCCATGTTAAATTTTCACTGAATTTATAATGGTATTCACAACAATATATGTTTGAAGAAATGAGTTTGCAGAGCTTTCCTTTGATTTCTTCTTTGGATAAAAATATTAGATATTGAAATTAACTGACTTTCTATATAATTTTATCAATTAAGTGTTTGCAAAGTTCCTCTTTTGATGGAAGTAGCGTATTAGCCACCATTTTGTCCTTTTCAAACAGTCACAAGAAAACAGGACATCAAATATTAGTATAAATAATTTAGAAAAATCATTTGATCTAAATGAAAAGTCATGCTTTACAGAGTAAAGGTGCTCTCTGAAGTTGCATGTATGTTTGTTATATGTGCTGCCAATTTTCAGGTATGGTCTTAAAGTCTAATCACTAACTAACTTTGAAGTACATACTGAAGTTTCTTCAGCAGATCTGTATTTTCCAGGTTGATGTGGTCAATTATTTCATTATCAGCTGTGTGGTCGATGGCAAACTGACAAACTCTTTTTTGTAAAGAACATGTTTCTCAACAAGACTTTTGGGGGAATAAAAAGGTAGGATTAAACTTATATGTTGTTGAATGTACTCTTTAGTTTGAGGAATAATTTCTGGAATTAAATGTTTATTACAAAATAAAAAGGCTATATCAAACATAAAACAATAAAATTATGGTAGTTGCACACCATACAATAAATGACAGAATCAATGAATCAAAGGCATCCAGCTCATTCCTCATGTTCTCTATGGAAGGACTGTGCAGCCTCTTCTCTACATAAATATCTTTTGTATTCCTCATCATTATTTCTTCATGCTTCCCACTCATCTGCCCCCTGAAAATGGACAGTTTTGTGCATTTCACAGGCCATGGCCCATAGCACAGCTGGCTAGTACATTACATAGCTGGAAGTTACAACAGGTTCAAATATTTGTTCTCCCTATCACCCATGACCAGGAGGAATCACAGGAGCCAGACCCTAATTGATTGTGTTAATTAAGTTGCATGTGCCAAGAGTCAAGACAGGAAGGACAGATTATAGCTGGTTCTTTCATATTTGACCACATGTTAAGAGAGAACTTGGGTGCTCGATTTGGCAGCATAATACGAACATTAAAATGATACAGAGAAATTTGGATAGCTATTCTCATGTCAGAAAAACAGACTTCAAAGCAACAACAGTTTTTAAAAAAAAGACCATTATATAATGATAAAAGGATTGATCCAACAGGAAGATATTACAATCCTAAATATATATTCAAACTAACTCTGGAGCTCCCAGATTCATTTAACAATTACTACTAGCCCTAAGAAAAGAGACAGACAGCAACACAATAATAGTGGGGTACTTCAACACTCCACTGACAGCACTAGACAGATTATCAAGACAGATGGTCAACAAAGAAACTTCTACAACAAATGGTGCTAACAGCTATTTATAAAACATTCTACCAAAGAACAGCAGAATGAACATTTTTCTCAACAGTACATGGAATATTCTCCAAGATCGACCACAGTCTAAATCTCAATAAATTTAAAAAATTTAAAATAATCTCAAGTGTCTTCTCAGACCACAGTGGAATAAAACTAGAAATCAACTACTAAGGGAACCCTCAAAACTGTACAAGTACATGGAAATTAAACAATCTGCTCCTGAACAATTTTTGGCTTAATGCAATCAAGATGGAAATTCTAAAATCCTTCAAAATGAATTATAATAGTGATACGAGTTATCAAAACCTCTGTGCTATAGCAAAAGTAGTGCTAAGAGGAAAGTTTATAGTGCTAAATGTCTACATCACAAAGTATGAAAGATCACAAATTGACAACCTAACATCACACCTCAAGGAGCTAGAGAAATAAAAACAAAACAAACCCAAAGCTAGCAGAAGAAAAAAAAAATACAAAGAGCAAAACTAAATGAAATTGAACCAAAAAAAAAATACCAAAGATCAATGAGATGAAAAGTTAGTTCTTCAAACAAATTTTTTTAAATGATAGACTATTGGGTAGATTAACCAAAAGAAGAGAAAAGATTCAAATCAGCTCAATTAGAAATGAAAATAGAGATATTTTAATCGACACCACAGAAATACAAAAGAACATTTGAGACTACTATGAACACTTCTATGCACACAAACTAGAAAATCTAGAAGAAATGGAAATCTAGATGAAATGGATAAATTCCTGGAAACATACAATCCTCCTACCTTGAATCAGAAAGAAATACAAATCCTGAACAGATGAATAATAAGCAGTGAGATTGAGTCAGTAATAAAAAACAAATTGCCAAGAAGAAAAACCCAGGGCCAGACTGATTCACAACAAAATTCTAACAGACATTCAAAGAAGAATTGATACCAATCCCACTGAAATTATTCTAAAAGAATAAGGAAAAGGGAACCCTCCCTAATTTATTACACTAAGCTAGTATCACTCTAATACCAAAGCCAGGAAAAAAAAAACATGACAGAAAAAGAGATTACAGACCAGCTGGATGTAGTGGCTCATGCCTGTAATACCAAACCTTTGGGAGGCTGAGGTGAGTAGATCACTTGAGCTCAGGAGTCCCAAACCAGCCTGGGCCCCATAGGGAGATCCCATCTCTACAGGAAAAAAAGAAAAAGATAGAACAGCCAGATGTGGTGGCACATGCCATAGTCCCAGCTACTTGGGAGACTGAGGTAGGAGGATCACTTGAGTCTGAGAAGCAGAAGTTGAAGTGAGCCAAGATCACACCACTGCACTCCAAACTGGGTGACACAGTAAGACCCTGTCTTGAAAAAAGAAAAAAAAAACTACAGACCAATATCTCTGATGAACATAGATACAAAAATCATCAACAAAGTAGTAACAAACTAAGTACAACTGCATCAAAAAGATAATTCCACATGATCAAGTGGGTTTAATCCCAAGGATGCAGGGATGGTTTAACATATGCAAGTCATATATTATTCATATGTTAGTCATATGCTAGGCATATGTGATTCACCACATAGAATTGAAAACAGAAATCATAAGACAATCTTAATAGATGCAGAAAAATCATTGGATAAAATCCAGCATATCTTTGTAATAAAAAACCCTCAATAAACTAGGCATAGAACAAAAATATCTCAAAATAACAGCCATAGGTGATAAATCCACTGGCAACATTATACTTAATGGGGAGAAGTTGAAAGCATTCCCCCTAAAAATTGGAACAAGACAAGGATATCCACTTGCACCATTTAGATTCAACATAGTACTAGAAGTTCTAGCTAGGACAGCCAGGCAAGAAAAAGAAAGAAATGGCATCCAAATAAGAAAAGAGGAAGTCAAACTGTCTCTATTTGCCAGTGATATGATTATGCACTAGAAAACCCTAAAGACTTTTCCAAAAGACTCCTACATTTGATAAATGAATTCATTAAAGACTCTGGTTGAAAAATCAGTGTACACAAATTAGCAGCACTGTCATACACCAACACTGAACCAAGCTGAGAATCAGATCAATAATGCAGTCCCTTTTACAATAGCTGCAAATACATACATACATACATACATACATACATACATACATATATACTTAACCAGCGAGGTGAAAGAGCTCTACAGGAATTACAAAACACTACCGAAAGAAATCACAGATGACACAAACAAATGGAAAAACATTCCATGCTTGTGGATTGGAGGAATCAATATTGTAAACATGACCATATTGCCCAAAGTGATCTGTAGATTCAATGCAATTCCTATCAAAATACCAACATCGTTTTTCACAAAATTAGAAAAAACAGTCTTAAATTACCATATATGGAGCCAAAAAATGGCCTAAATAGCCAAAGCAAACTAAGAAAAAAGAAGAAATCTGGAGACATCACATCACCCTTCTTCATGTTATACTACAGGACTATAGTAACCAAAACAGCATGATATTGGTATAAAAGTAGATACATAGACCAATTGCACAGAATAGAGAATGCAGAAGTAAAAAATACTTAGAACCAACTGATTTTTGACAAAGCACAGCAAAACAGCTGAGGAGGGGAAAACCCTATCTAATAAATGGTGCTGGGAAAACTGGATAGCCACTTGTAGAAGAATGAAGCTGGATCCCTACCTCTCACCTATAAAAAAAATCAACTCGAGGAATTAAAGACTTAAAAGTCTATAAGAAAACCTAGGAAAAACACTCTGGATTTTGGCTTAGGCAAAGTATTTATGACTAAGACCCCAAAAGCAAATGCAACAAAAACAAAAATACGTAACTGGGACATAATTAAACTAAATAGAATAGGAGAAAATATTTGTAAACTATGCATCCAACAAAGGACTAATATCCAGAATCTTTAAGGAATTCAAATAAATCAGCAAGAAAAAATAAATAATTCCATCAAAAAGTGGGCAAATGACATGAATAGACACTTCTTAAAAGAAGATGTACAAATGGCCAAAAACATATGCAAAAATGCTCAATATCACCAGTATCATCAATAATCATCAGGGAAGTGCACAATGAGATACCACATTATCCCCTACAGAGTAACCATTTTAAAAAGTCAGAAAACAATAGATGTTGGCATAAATGTGTTGCAAATGGAACACTTAAAAACTGCTGGTGGGAATTTAAATTAGTACAACCTTCACAGAAAACAGTTTGAAGATTTCTCAAGGAACTAAAAGTAGATCTAACTTTTCGATCCAGCAATCCTACTATTGGGTATCTACCCAAAGAAAAGTAAGTCATTATATCAAAAAGACACTTGCACACATATGTTTATTATAGCACAATTCACAACTGCAAAGCTATGGAAACCAACCTAACTTCTCACCCACTGACGAGTGGATAAAGCGCACACACATCATGGAATACTACTCAGATATAAAAAAGAATGGAATAATGTCTTTTAAAGCAACTTGAATGGAACTGGAGTCATTATTATATGTGAAGTATCTGAGGAATGGGAAACCAAAACCATATCTTCTCACTTATAAGTGGGAGCTAAACTATGGGTATCCAAAGTCATCTGAAGTGGTATAACAGATACTGGACAGAAGAGGGAAGGTTGGTGGCAGGTAAGGGATAAAAACCTGCAGATCTAGTATAATGTACATACTTGATGATGGGTGCACTAAAATCTCAGACATCACCACTTCATCCATGTAACCAAAAAGCACTTGGCCATCAAACATTATTAAAATTTAAAACAATTCAAGGAAAAAAGAACTTGGTTAGTACACTCATGAGACTGAGGCAGAAACCAGAAATATGAAATGTTACTCTACCAAACCTATCCCACATTATTTTATTGAAACTTTTATTAATAGTAATTTATAAAATAAAAAATCCTGGACAAGTGATGAATTAGACGAAATATCGAGACAACAGACATAATCCATGAAAGACTCAGGAGGTTAAAGGATTACTATTTAAGCTCCATTACCCCAGTCTAAAAAAGTGAGGGTGTGTGTGTGTATACACTTTCTACATTTTTATATTTTATATTTAAGCCCCTAAGAATTGATGGACTGCCGTGTTCCAATTCCAAGGCAGCATGTAGGAGTGAAAGAGTACGTAGTAGGAGAAAGATGATCTGATGCCAGCTCCAACTATTTACAAGCTGTATGACTTGGGACAACTTCCTAAACCTTTCTGAGCTTCTGTGTTCTTATAAAGAAACTTACCAAAACAATACTCATAATATGTGTGAAATATGAGAGAAAAAAGACAATATGTTTAAAGGAGACTTTCACCTGCAGGGAAGCTTTGATGGAGCAGGAGAGATCTTGCTTTTTCAGCTCAACATGTATTCCCATTCTCATCTCCCATCACCAACTCTGTGCATTTCCTATCCTTCAGTAAAAGACATGTATTTGTCTTCAAACATCATCTACTCTTTTACAAATCCAGGATGAGCCACAGCTTCTCTCCTAGGTTGGGATGTCTTTGTTCCCTATTGTTCACTGGAGGGAAGAGAATATTTATTTCCTGCTCCTTGTGGGTAGAAAGAGTCTCCACTCAATCTTTTCCAGCTATTATAGGACTTAACCTAATTGGCCAACACTGGAGATGTTTACTAGACTGTGTTCACTAGGAGGCATAATCATTGAAGTCAGGCCTACTCATGCATTATCTCTCTTTCAATTTCTACCTAAATGCGGTAAGCAGACCTTGGCAGGCCCTAGTATCCCAGGGCAGACGATTGTCGTCTTTCCTTTCTCTTCCAGCTTTCATGTGGTGAGATGAGTAATTGAATGCAAGAGTCCACTTGAATACAATCAGTCTCTCATTCTCCACAAATAACCTAAGCATGCCAAGAATCAAATATGGTGGCAAGGGCAATAAGGATGGAGAGGAAGGCAGGATGAGAAACTCTGGCATGGCTTTGAGCCTTAGTTTCATGCTCTAATTCAACCTTTAGGAGCAATTCCATGTTAAGGTATTGCCCACCACATAGCTCTTAACAAAATGGTTCTATTCTTGTTCCTTGTATGTTCCTATCTCAGAGATGCAAAGGAAACTACTGGGATAATTGACGGAGTGGGATGATCGACAGGGTGGAATTCAGTCACTCCTGGGCCCTGTGTCTGTTAACACCATCACCCTCAACCTTTACCTCCAGTGCGAACCTTCCAGCCTGCACTCAAATGCTAACCCCATGAACCCCCACTCAATGCCTATTCAGAATTCCCTGCTCCCAGCTAGCCTCCCACAGCACTTTGCTCACACCTCCAGTGCAGCCTGTATTTTATTCCCCAGTGTTCCACTGATGTGTGCATGTCTGCCTCCCTTCCATATTTGAAATTCTCCAGAAAATTTCTATTCTTTTTTTTTTTTTTTGAGACCGAGTTTCGCTCTTGATACCCAGGCTGGAGTGCAATGGCGCAATCTCGGCTCACCACAACCTCCGCCTCCTGGGTTCAGGCAATTCTCCTGCTTCAGCCTCCCAAGTAGCTGAGATTACAGGCACGCACCACCATGACCAGCTAACTTTTTGTATTTTTAGTAGAGACGGGGTTTCACCATGTTGACCAGGATGGTCTCGATCTCTGGACCTCATGATCCACCCGCCTTGGCCTCCCAAAGTGCTGGGATTACAGGTGTGAGCCACCGCGCCCAGCCCAGAAAATTTCTATTCTATATACATCCTCCTCAGCTCCCACAGCTATGTCTGGAAAGCAGTAAGTCCTCAATAATTGTGTTGAAGGAATATTAATTTTACATTACTTCGATGCTACCTGCATTTATTTTCCACAGGGGAATTCATATCTGCCATCTTCATAGTTTATCTCTTGAGAGAAAGCTGAAAGAAAAGGCCACTGAAAGTGCCTCAGAATTACCGAGCTAACTTAGAAAACCCTGAAATCTCTGTAGCATTTCTTTTCCATTTTCCCTGAGAAACTTTCATAACTTCCTCTGTGGGCTTTGTTCATGCTTTTAAAGCTTATATGCTTCTACTAGGACCACATATCTTTCTAGAAGTTTCATAATATCACTGCAAATTTGTTGGGAGAAAATTCTCCCCGCAAATTCCCCTGCCTGGTAAACAGTCTTCAAAGTATTGGTAGTTGGAGTTCCCACTGAGTTTAGTGGCTAAATGTTCATTGTGTTAACCCTAGCTTGCCTGTGGCTGACTGAGCACATTAACTTGCAGCTTCTGCTTCCCCCCACCTGCTGTAGTCTGAGGGTTTTTAGCTTATTGGCAGGGAACAGCTACCTGCTCAGACTGGTGTCAGCACTGTTTTCAGGACATTACATGCAACAAAACACAGCCACCCTCTGAAGAAAGAGCTGTTAGTATCCACATATGGCTGACAGGGAAACTGAGGCCTTGACTTCTTCAAGGTTGTTCCAAGGCTCCACAGCTGCAAATGGCAGGAAAAGGTTCCAATTATGAGGCCCCACTGTATCTCGATCAGGAAAACACGGACAATAGAGTCAGATAAAATGGATCCTGTCTGCATAACCTTCATAAGTCACTTACCTCACAGAATGTTGCAAACCGAGGCATGCAAGAAATGTAGGCTTATTATTTTAATCTCTTTATGTTTTAATGGGAGCGTAATTTGCAGTCAGTTAAATACTCAGATCTTAACTGTACAGTTTGATAAGTTTGGATTAATACTGGCACCCATGTAATGCACACCCCTTTCAAGATACAGAACATATTTATCATGCCCAAAAAGTTGCTGGAAGCACATCCTAGCCAATTCCCACCCCTCCAGGCAATTATTATTTTGTTTTCTGTCATCATAGGTTAATTATTTAATTTGTTAATTTTAACTTAACCTAATTTCTTCAAACTCGCATTGCATGTAGTATCAGAAGTGTCATCTCAGCCTATCTTCAGGGCTCTTACCACTCTGTTTACTTGGGGTTCTATGTAACATTTAGAGCGGGCTGAAATACATGGCTCACATTTTGTGAGATGGTGGGAGGTGCTCTCAGTTGCTGCCTCTACATCCAATCTCTAGAGAGTGATCCCAGTCCTGCCTGGTTCTTAGCTACTGGCTCCAAAGGATGATGCTCTCTTTCCTTAGCTCCGGTATCAAGGCCTCTTGAGCTTGGACCCTTTCTCAGCTACACTCATGCCTGTTTGAGAAGGAAAGATCATTTACAGCACTAGGCCGCAGTCCTGCCCCATATCACTGAGTGGAGGATTCCATGAGGCCCTCGAAGGCCCTCTCTTCCTAGATCCACCACAAAGCCACACCTTCTCTGACATATTGTCACCTCTCCAGGCACAAATGGGAAAACTTGGATAAACTCTCTTTGTGTTGTGAAATCCTTTCCTTGGATCTCACAAAGGAGATCCAAAAGAGGATTTATCTGCCACCATCCTTCTTGCTTGGTATATGAAGAGTAGAGCAGTATAGAGCAAGAGACTACTTTTTCCAAGGGAGCCCCCAATGCTTACTCTCTTCTTCCCTTCAATATCATCCCTAACTCCTGAAAAATCTTTTGGAGTCTTAGGACAAGATATCTCAGTGTATTTTTTGCTATTCCTCCAGAACCACCCATTCCCTGAGGCAAGAGATGGTTAAGGTGTCTCTGTAGCAAGGAGGAAGAATTTCAGTGCAGCAGAAAATCCAAAGAAAGGAACCACACCAGTTAACAGACTGAAATATCCCAATGCAAAGAAAAAGAGTGGTATAATAAGACCATACAGCTATTGTATTAGTGAGCTGATTCCTCTGCAAAACACTGACATAGTTAGCACATAACAGGTTGGTATTATTATGTTTAGATATGGAAAGTTTTATCACACTGAATTTGAACCAAAAATCTTTACTTTTTGCTATCTGGGTGTTGTCTACAGGTGGGACTGGCATGAGCTGATAATGGCACCTGGAAGGATATTATGGAACACTGGACTGACAGGAAGTTTGGAAAGCCCTGAGTACTGAGACGGAGGAAGTGAGTGGAGGTAGTGTCAATGAAATGAGAAGTATGGCTTGGGTCATTGCTGACAGTTGCAGTCACAGCCAGTGAAAATAGAAGAACGTACAAATTAAGCAGGTGAGTGATAGTTACATACCTACTTCGCTGAACCCAGAGCTGCACCAGAATCTTTTTGAAAACTGAGCAGCTAATGTATTTTCATCTTCGTGGTCATCTCTCTCCATGCCAAATAGTATGCTATTAAATTAAGTTTAGCCTAAAGCTACCTCCTTACATATTTTATGTTTGGCCGAAAGATTCCTCTGTACCTAGTGAACTGTAGCCTAACTGGAGATGTAAATAGACTGTAACGTACTTTTGTACCGATCATTGAGTTTTGGCCAATCAAAGGCAGCCAACTATTCAAACCAGGTTCAAATAAAATATTCAGCTGTAAGCAGTGTGGCTGTTTCTGTACCTCATTTCCATTTTCTGTATACCATTTTCCTTCTTCTGCCCTTATATCTTCAACCACACAGTAGCACTGGAATCTCTCTGAACCTATTCTGGTTTGGCGACTGCCTGATTCACAAATCATTCTTTGCTCAATTAAACTCGGTTAAATTTAGTTTGTCTAAGGTTTTAACAATGCTATGGTGGAAGAACCCAGGCCACTCAGATCTGGGTGTGAACTCAGCAGCCAAGCGTGGTTGACTAGCTCCAGAGTCAGACTCCCTGGCTCTGCCACAGAAGAGTTATGTAGCCTGAGCGATTTGCTTTTCTGCACTTTCCCTCCATTTCATACTCCACAAAATGGCGGAAATGGTTAGGGGTATAAAGTAGATGCCTTTCTCTTTGCCTCTGGTTTCCAAGAAAAGAGATTATCCCTAAACACACCGGGCCGCTTGGCCCTATCATCTCCCCAAATCAGAGATGGAGTTGCCTAGTTGGTGAATGGCAGCTACTGATATACATTTTTGTGTGGGTAGAGCTTATTTATCAAAGTCCAAAGCGTAGAAGTTTCTATCTCTCTTTGGACCCTACCTCATCTGGATAAAGGGCATCATCATGCATATATCTGTTCTGCAGACCCCAATATCCATTGAATGGGCTTTTCCAAGCAAGAGCATTAAGAAAGTGCAACATTGCCACTTGTGTAAGACTTGTTCTCTAATTGAGTTTTCATCAGTATCTTAGCTGATCTGTTTACTTCCGTCTGTCTCACTGCCTTATATACTCAGTGGTCCCCTCAACCTCCACAATAGTGGTGCTTCCCAAATACAACTTTGGCGTTCATGACTGGGATAATAAAGGTGTAAAGTGTCTGGAACATAGTATGTGCTCAATAAATGTTTGCTGTGGCAATTATTAATGGATAATTCACTTTTACAAGTTACATAAACTTCTATTCCCTAAGTTTTCTTATTTTAAAAATGTCATTAATAATTGTATGGCCTAAATAAGAAAATGCATAGAGGTTGCTGGGCACATGCGTTGGCACTCAAACAGTGGCTCTCCCCAATTCCTGTTGAAATACGTTAAACTTAGAAGAATATTTTGACTCTGTCCTATGACAAACCAACAGATAATACTGTTTTATAAATCCTCTCTGACAGAATGGGTTTCTCAAATTGTATACGACATGTGTCCCCATGCAAAATAACTGATGTGCTATATACCCTTCCCTCAAGGCCCTTACAAAATGTTCTCCCCTCCACAAACTTCTACAGATTACCCAAAGTCCTCCAGAACCATGTCTGCTCCCATCCTACCTCACCTATAAGAGAGATTTGTTTGAGTATTTACTCCAGAAATGGCATGGGATTCTAAGACAGAAGATCAAGCCTTTCAAACTGGACCTGTCACAGAATATATAATTTAATGCCTCGGTTGGTTTATATATTAAATGGGTGTTAATGATGAGATACATCTCATAGCATTGCACTGAGAAGTAAGCAAAATAATACACATGAAAGTGCTTTGAAAACAAGAATGCACTATAAAAAGGTCTCTGCATGTGAGACTATTATGTTAAGGGTGAACTAGGTTAATGAGAAGTACCACTTTGTGGGCACACTAGTTCAAAAGAACACAAATCTCAAAGGAATTGATGTCATCTGTCCTTTTGTGAAATGTACAACAAATTGTCTTCTGATGGAGTCAATTTCAAGACATCAGAAGTTTTAAGTGTTTCCACTTATGGATTTTGTGGCTTTGGGGATATTGTTGCCATTGTTATTATCATCATCATCATCTACCAGACTCACTTGGTTATACTAGAGCAAAGGGAAGGTAGACACTATTTAGAACATAAACTGACAGAAGCTGCTTCTTCCTTCCAAGGGAGTGGCATATTCAAGGGAATATGATGCACAATTGTTTACAAATTATCTTAATGTGTCTTTTCATAGGAGAAAATTGACACTCCTGGGCTAAGCCCAGATGAGAAACGGTTGGCAAAGAGAGGAGGACTTGCTCAGAATCCTAAGGGGAAATAAATTTTGAGTTACAAAAGGGCAAAAACAGAGAAAAAGTTTGGAGCCTCAGAAATTAGTTAAGAAATGGAGGGAAATGAAAGGCATTTGGGAGAGAGAAAAGAAAAACTGAGAAAGAAACAAAAATGGAGAGTGTGATAGAATCAGAGACCCAAACAATACAGCAGGGAGGGGTCAAATCTACCTCTTAGATTGGAAGACCCTATGCAAAAATGAAGTGAGAGGGGAGCATGGACTTGGAATCCCCCAAACACTCCCAACTCCAGAATCCCAGAAATCTTGGGGAAGAGACATACTACTTGGTGTGGGGACTCAGATAATGAGAAGTACCACTTTATATTTATATCTTAAGAATATTCCCAGAAGATGATAATGTAAGCGTCTGGGAGGTGGATTCTGAAGCTACACTGAATTGACTTCCATTACTTTTCAAACATGAACTATGGAGGAAGCACAGAAATCTCCAGATGCAGCCACCTCAATTTGGCAATGAAGAAATGGAGAGAGACCCAGAGGCACTGAACAACCTGGACCGTCTGCTGGCTTATTGAACCAGGTACATTTGATAAGGAACAGTAGCAAGCTTTTCTTTGCATGGTGTTTTTACTGTTTTGGTGCTACCTCAGTCTGTTCCATTACCTCTTCCTGGTCTTGCCCTTAACATCATCTCGAGCAGATACTAAAGATGTTTAGTCATTTTCAGTGGGGAGTTGGGGAGAGATAGCATGGGGAGTAATGCCAGATATAGGTGAAGGGGAGCAAATCACACTGCCACGTGTGTACCTATGCAACTATTTTGCATGATCTTCACATGTACCCCAAAACCTAAAATGCAATTAAAAAAAAAAAAGAACAGTTCTGTGTTCAGGTATCAGAAAATCTAATCTTACTAAATCAACCCTTTCATCTCAATGTTCTTTGGAAGCTCCCCCTCTCCTATTTCTCAGCTCTGGAACCAGCAGGGAGCAGTGGTGAGGGACATGCCTGGTTCCACCTCCTTCCTTGCTCCTTATCTGCTTCCACTACACCTGCTTCTTTGGGCTCCTCCAGTGTCCAGACAAGAAGAGAGTGAAAGATAAGAGCAAAAAGGCAAAAAGTGTTTTTACTGAACTTAAGTAGTTGAAGCCCTCTTTGGGCTATCAAATGCCTTGCAATGGCACACACACACACACACACACACACACACACACACACACACACACACATTCCCACGTCCTATATTTCTCATAATTGCCTTCAAAGATGTCTTTGCAATGGATCTCCAGCCGTTTCTGCAAAGCAGGGTTGATGTTCACTGGATCTGCATGGGCATTCATAGTGAAACTGTGGAAACAACTCTCAGACTGTTATGGGGCACCTGTCATCCATGATGATCTTGGCCAATTTGCCTCTCAGTCTCCTAGTTTCTTTGTTGGTGAAATGGGCATGATAATAGTACCCATTACAGAGGATGTTTTAAGGATTAAGTGGGGAAATGCATGCACAGCTCTAACAGTAGTTTCTCATCCATAATTATAAATGTTAGCTATTATTTTTTTTATTGTCCCCAGCCATGGATCCTCAGACAAAATGCTGAAGCAGCAGGTGGTAACCCATTAGATACCATGTTTCACCCAGATGTCAGCCGGTTCAATCACCTCATCTTCCAATGAGGAAACAGCCCCAGAGACACTAGGAAACAAATCCAACCCTGACTAGTGTTTCCCTTTCTCAGTGTCCACAACATTCATTACTTGAATTGTACATTTTGGAAAATGATTACATTTGGTTTAGCATTTGATTACAGAGTATATAATGCCTTTCTCTACAATGGCATGATGAATAAGAGTTTTCCTATTTCCTAAGAATTAAGGCTTAGAGCCGAGAACAAGGAAGCCCTAATTACCCCCATATTCTAAGGAGGGCTGTTAGCAATTAGGCCTGGACTTCTCTCCCAGGGCATACTAAGAAGTATAAGAATCTTCCCTGTAAGAGCCTTCAAGCATTCCACCCTTCTTATCATGGTATAAAACAGAAAAAGAAAGAAAGGGCAAGAATAATTGGCCTTGCAGATGTGGTTGCCAGCTAAAATATAAGGCACACAGTTAAATTTAAATTTCCTATCAACAGGAATAACTTTTCTTACTATAAGTATGTTCCAAATCTTGCAAGGGATATAATTATACTAAAAACTTACTGTTTGTTGGAAATTTCCATTTACCCGGTTGCCCAGTATTTTTATTTGCTAAATCTGGCAACCTTAGTAGAAAGAGCAGTGTTTCTGATAAGAGTGAGCTCTGTCACCTCTCAGATGGACAGAATAAAGCTGAGCACCTCTCAGAGGACACCATCTGCACTCTTCAGAGGCCACCATCTGCACTCTTCAGAGGCCACCGTCTTTGGGAAAATTGCCAAGAGCAGGGTCAAACCACACCAAACCAGAAAGTGACAAGGAATGTCTCTCCACTGTTATCACATGGTCAGTTGCAAATAGAATCCATGCCTCCTCTAGTTCCAGAGAAGCTGTACTAAGAAAAGGAGGAGGGAGGAGACGTGGGACAAAACAGATCATAATCCTCTCCCTCTCCCTATTCCTCCCTCTCCCTCTCCCTCTCTCCTCCAAACTGGAGGAGCAATGAAAGTGCAGATCTCATGATTACACATCTATTCCCACTTCAGGTCACTCAACAGAAGTTTAAAAGTATACTTCAGATTAAAGTTTTTATCTGGAGCACATTTTTTAAAAATTAAAAGAGGATCGTATTGGTTTGTTCTCACACTGCTAATAAAGACATACCCAAGACTGGGTAATTTATAAAGGAAAGAGGTTTAATTGACTCACAGTTGTACATGGCTGGGAGGGACTCATAATTATGGCAGAGGACAAAGGAGAAGCAAAGGCTTGATTTACATGGTGGCAGGCAACAGCATGTGTAGGCAAACTGCCCTTTATAAACCACTGGATCTCATGGGACTTATTCATTATCATGAGAACCAGTATAGGGGAAACTGCCCGCATGATTCAGTCATCTCCACCTGGCACTACCCTTGACATTTGGGGATTATTACAATTCAGGGTGAAAGTTGGGTGGAGACACAGCAAAACCATATCAAGGACAGAACTTCTGCTTTGAGAAAGATAAGGTAAAGGTATTCTATCCTATTATTTTCTAAGTACAAACAGAAATCCTGGACATGGCATATAAAACAAACTGAAGAAGACTAAAGGGTAGAGAGAGGAAGGCAGACAAGCTAGGAGCCTCAGGAGCTGAGAATGATGCCATGATGAGTTCTCTGTTTTATCTTTTGTTTGTTTGGTTAATTTTGCCTTATATATCTCAGACTGTATACTAGAGAAGCCAGAAACTCAGAAATGCCACTGATTCAAATGAAAAAATTTCCACAAGGAAAACCTGCTCTTTCTAGCCAAGTGATCCAAAAATGGGCAGCCTGGCAAGGTAGAAGTCTTTCAAACAATAATTTCTCCACTCTAGCCAAACACCACTTTGCTAGTAACTCCACCAGCAAAGAAAGGTAAAGTGGAGATCATAGACCTCACCCCTGCAGGGCTATAACAAGGTGCCCAGCTCTTGCTTGGGTACATTCAGAGATGGTTGAGTCAGGAGTCATGCCTTACATCACTACTCAGCAATAAGAGGCCTCTCTCCTCTCTCTCTTACCTCCTCTCTCTTCCTCTGAGGTATCAGTGGGGTCCACATAGGGAGGTTGGACTTCCACCTCCCTTGATAGTAACAAGAAGCTTCTCCTCCTGTCTACCATGATGGTGTCACAGAAGATCTCATGACACGGGAGCACTTTCAACACAGCTCATGGGTGCTGAGGCAGGCACTCAACTGACAGAGTCAGGAGAGGTCATGTGGGGAGTGGTAAGAAAGTTCCCTGATGGGAGACAGAACTCCTCCACCCACTCAGCAGTTACAAAGAGCACTTTCCACCCACAAATGTCAATGGAGGCTGAATGTAGAAGTTGTAATTCAGCCCCACCTTGCAGTAATAAGGTGGTTCCACACTTAACTCATCAGACTAGTTTCAGAAGGTACCTGCTAAAATAGAAGGAAGAAATAACATCCTCCTAAGCCTCACCACATAATACCCCAAATGTCCTGGTTTTAACTGAGAATGACTCATCATACCAAGAATGAAGATCTCAAACTGGGCAGAAAAATAGAGATGAACCCTGAGATGACACTGATGTTAGGATTATCTGACAAGAACCATTAAAACGAGCAATAATTAACACACTTGAAACAAATGTGAAGACGGAAAGCTCTAGCATATAATAAAAGGCTTCAGCAAACAGAAGACATGAAGAGAAACCAAACAGAAATGTTAAAACTGACAAATAAATAATTGAATTAAGGAAGTTCTCTAAGCAGAAAGAAAATGATAAAAGAAGTAACCTTGGAAGATCAGGGAGAAAGAAGAAACAGTAAAAATATGAGTAAATACAATAGACTATCTTTCTCTTCTTGATTTTTCTCAATTATGTTTGTTGATTTAAGCAAAAATTGTAACACTGCCTGATGTGGTTATCAATGTATATGAATTATAGCATAAGTGAAGGAAGGTAAAGAGATATACAGGGAAGTAATATCTTTCTGCACTTCATTTAAACTGATGAAGTGCTCATACCAGTAGGTTATGACATTGTATATATGCAGTGTTATACCTAGAATGACCACTAAAACAGTTAATAAAAGATATAGCTATTCACAATAGCAAAGACATGGAATCAACCTAAATGCTCATTAGTGATATGCTGGATAAAGGAAATGTGATATATACATTCCATGGAATACTATGCAACCATAAAAATGAGATCTTGTCCTTTGCAGGGACATGGATAGAGATGATGGCTACTATACCAAGGAAACTAACACAAGAACAGAAAACTACATACTGCATGTTCTCACTTGTAAGTGGAAGGTAAATGATGAGAACATATGGATACATAGAAGGGAACAACCCTGAGGCCTTTTGGAGGGTGGAGGGTGGGAGAAAGGAGAGGATCAGAAAAAACAACTAACGGGTACTAAGCTTGATACCTGGGTGATGAAGTAATGTGTACAACAAACTCCATGAAACAAGTTTACCTATGTAACAAACCTGCATTTGTACCCCTGAGCTTAAAATAAAAGTTGGAAATAATCTATTTCCATTTTAAAATATGATAAAAATTGAATTACAAAAAGTGTTCAAGTAACTCTCAGATAGGCATAAAAAAGAAAACAAACAAGCAAAAAAAAACAAAACAAAACAAAACAAAAACAGAACAAATGGGGCATAGGGAGCAGACTTAAGCCTTAACATATTAATGATAACATAAAATGTAAAATGTTGAATTACACCAATTAATACATAAAAATTGCAAGAGTAGATAAGAAAAAATATAACCACACTTAGACTGTCTACAATAAATCATTTCAAATATAATGATATATATAGGTTGATAGTTTAAAAATGGGAAAAGTTACAGAAACTATATTAGTCTGTTCTCACACTTCTATGAAGAAATACCTGAGATGGGATAATATATATAAGAAAAGAGGCTTAAGTGACCCAAAGTTCCACATGGCTGGGGAGTCCTCAGAAAACTTACAATCATCTCTTTACAAGAAAGCAGGAGAGAGAATGAGTTCTGAGTAAAGGGAAATTCCCTTGTAAAACCATCAGATCCCATGAGAACTCACTCACTATTATGAGAACAGCATAGGGGAATTGCCCTCAATGATTCAATTATCTCCACTAGATCTTGCCCTTGACATGTGGGGATTATTACAATTCAAGGTGAAATTTGGGTGGGGACACAGAACCAAACCATATCATTCCACTCCTGGACTCTCCCAAATCTCATGTACTCACATTTTAAAACACAATCATGCCCTTGCAACAGGTCTCCAAAGTCTTAACTCATTTCATCATTAACCCAAAAGTCAACAGTCCAACATCTCATCTGAGAAAAGCCAATTCCCTCTGCCTATGAGCCTGTAAAACCAAAAGCAAGTTAGCCACTTCCTAGATACAATGGGAGTACAGTCACTGGGTAAATACACCCATTCCAAATGGGAGAAATTGGCCAAAACAAAGGGGCTTCAGGCCCCATGCATGTCTTAAATCCAATAGGGCAGTCATTTAAACCTTAAAGTTCCAAAATAATTTTCTTTCACTCCATGTCTCACATCCAGGGCACACCAATGCAAGAGGTGGACCCCAGGGTTTTGGGCAGTCCTGTGGCCCTGCAGGGCACAGCCTCCCTCCTGGCTGCTTTCACAGGCTGGCATTGAGTGTCTGTGGCTTTTTCAGATGCATGGTGCAAGCTATTAGTGGATCTACAATTCTGAAGTCTGGAGAATGGTGGACCTCTTCTCACAGCTCCACTAGGCAGTGCCCCCCTGGGAACTCTGAATAGGTGCTCTAACTCCACATTTCCCTTCCACACTGCTCTAGCTGAGGTTCTCCATGAGGGCTCCACCCCATAGCAGACTTCTGTCTGGACATCCATGCACTGCCATATATCCTCTGAAATCTAGGCGGTTCCCAAAATCTAGGAGGGTCCCAAAACTCATTTCTTGTCTTCTGCACACCTCCAGGCCCAACACCACATGGAAGCTGTCAGGTCTTGGGGCTTGAACCCTCTGAAGCAATGGCCTGAGGTATATCTTGACCCCTTTAGCCAAGGCTGGAGCTGAAGCAGCTGGGATGCAGGGCTCCATATCCTGAGGTTGCATAGAACAAGGGGACCCTGGGCCCAGTCATTGAAATCATTTTTCCCTCCTAGGCCTCCAGGCCTTTGATAAAATGGGCTGCTATGAAGGTCTCTGACATGCCCTGGAGACATTTTTCCCATTGTCTTGGTGATTAATATTGAGCTCCTCATTACTTATTCAGATTTCTCCAGCAGGTTTGAATTTTTTCTCAGAACATGTGATTTTTTTTCTATCACATCAGGATGAAAATTTTCTAAACTTTTTTTCTTTCTTTTTTATTTTTGAGATAAGAGTCTCACTCTGTCACCCATGCTGGAGTGCAGTGGTATGAACTCTGCTCACTGCAACCTCCACCTTCCAGGTTGAAGTGATTCTTCTGCCTCAGCCTCCTGAGTAGCTGAGACTACAGGCATGTGCTACTACACCCAGCTAATTTTTTTTATTTTTAGTAGACACAGGGTTTCACCATATTAGCCAGGATGGTCTCAATCTCCTGACCTCACAATCTGCCTGCCTCAGCCTCCCAAAGTGCTGTGACTACAGGCATGAGCCACTGAACCATATTTTCTGAACTTTTATTCTCCACTTCCTCTTCAATGCTTTGCTGCTTAAAAATTTCTTCCAATAGATAGCCCAAATCATTGCTCAAGTTCAGAGTTCCACAGATGTCTTGGGCAGGAGCAAAATGGCTCCAGCCCCTTTGCATAGCAAAAATAACCTTTACTCCAGTTCCCAACAAGTTTCCCCTCTCCATCTGAGACCACCTCAGCCTGTACTTCATTGTTGATATCACTATCAGCATTTTGGTCAAAGCCATTCAACTTCTTTAGGAAGTTCCAAATTTCCCCACATTTTCCTGTCTCCCTCTAAGCCTTCAAAGATGTTCCAACCTCTGCCTGTTACCCAGTTCCAAAGTCACTTACACATTTTGGGGTATCTTTATAGAAGGAGTCTACTCTTGGTACTAATTCAGACCATTCTCATCCTACTATAAAAAGAAATACCTTAGAATGGTTAATTTATAAGAAAATACGTTTAATTGACCCACAGTTCCACATGGCTGGGGAGGCCTCAGAAAACTTACAATCATGGCAGAAGGCACTTCTTCATGGTGTGGCAGGAGAGAGAATGAGTGCTGAGTGAAGGTGGGAAGCTTCTTATAAACCATCAGATCTTGTGAGAACTCACTCTCACAAGAACAGCATGGGGGACCCACCCACCCCCATAATACAATTATCTCCACCTGGTCCTGCTCTTGACACATGGGGATTATAGCAATTCAAAGTGAGATTTGCGTAGGGACACAGAACCAAAGAATATCAAATGCTAATCAGAAAAGCAGAAGTCACTATATTAATATTGCACAAAGTAGAAGAAAGAAAATTACCAGAGACAGGCATGCTTATGCAATGATAAAAGAGTCAATTAACTAAGAAGACAGAACAACGCTAAATGTATATGCACCAAACCATAGAGTTAAAAAAAAACTATAAAGCAAAAACTGATAGAAATGAACAGAGAAATACAGAAATCTAAAATCATAGTTTGAGACTTCAACACTTCTCTTTTAATCAAAAGAACAACTAGATAAATTATCAAGGATATAGAAAAAGTCAACCATACTAATAGCATATAATCACATTTGTAAAACATTCCTACCCAACAACAGCAGGATACATTATCTTCTCATGTGCCTATAGAACATATACCAAGATAGATGATATCATGCTCACAAAACAAACCTCAACAAATTTAAAAGAATTGAAATCACATAAAGTATGTTCTGTAACCAAAATAGAATCTAGAAGTCAAGAAAAGAAAAATAACAAAAACTATTTCAGACAGTTGATATCTAAATGACATACTTCTAAATGATCCATGGATCAAAGAGGAAGTCTCAAGGGAATAAGACAATACATTGGACTGATTAAGAGTCAAAATACAACATGTTCAACTATACACTATATGGGTCCCAGAGCAGCCCTGAGAGGGGAACTTATAGCACTACATGATATTAGGGGGAGAAAGTCTCAGATCTATAATCTAATCTCCCAACCCAATAAATTAGAAAAATAAACTCAAGGTAAGCAAAAGGAAGGGAATAATAAAGAGCAGAGAAAATATAATTAAAAATAAAAAACAGAGAAATTTAAGAAAAAAATAATTTTTAAGATCAATAAGATTGGCAAAATTTTAGCAAGATTGACAAAGAAAAGAGAGAGGACACACTTTATCAAAACAAGGACATCACTATAGACCCTGTAGACAAAAAAAGGATAATAAGGGAGTATTTTGAAAAAGTCTATATAGAATATTTGACAACTTAGGTGAAATGAGCCAATTCCCTGGAAACAAGCCAACAAAGCTTATTTGGCGCAAAATAGATAATTTGAAGAGTCCTATCCTTTTAATTTAATTTGTAATTAAAAACGACTGAAAATAAATCTCCAGATCTAGATGGTTGAACTAGAGAATTCTACCAGATATTACAAGAAGAGTTAACATGAATTATGCACAGTCTCTTCCAGAAAAATAGAGAAGAGAACATGTCACAACTTGTTCTTCAAAGTCAGTATATTATAATATTCATACCAAAATCAAATAACAACATAGAAATAGAAAAGTACAAACATACTGTATAAATATAGATACAAAAATTCTTAATAAAATGCTAATCATTGAATCTGTCAATATATAAAAGAAATTATATACCATGACTAAGTAAAGTTTATTTCAAGGATGCAAGGATAGTCCAATATGTAAAAATAAATTGATGCAATCCATCATATTAACAGGCTATAGAAGAATTAAATGATCATATCAATTGCTACAGAAAAAGCTTTCACATAATTCAACACCCATTAATGATATTTTTTAAATTCTCAAAAAATAAGAATAAAGTTTCTCAGCATGATAAAGTAAATCTACAAAAATGTACAACTAACATCATACTTAATAGCTTAAGAATAAATGTCTTTCCTTTAAGATTGGAAATAAGGCAAGAACATTCACTCATACAAGTCTATTTGACATAGTGTTGAAAGTTTCAGTTGGTGCAATAAATTAATAAAACAAAATGAAAGTCATACAGATCAGAAAATAAATTGTTTCTATTTGTAAATGGCATAATTTTCTCTATAATATAATTATGCTGAGGAATGTATACTGTAACTAATAATGAATTCATTAAGTTCATAGAGTGCAAGATCAATATACAAAAGTCAATAGTATTTCTATATACAAGCAATGTACATGTGGACATCATAATTTACAATACCATTTATAATTGCTCAGAAAATAAAATTCTTTGGTGTCAATCTAACAAAACATGTATAGAATATGTATGCTGAAAACTACAACATATTGATAAAAGAAATCAAAAAAGAAGTAAATTAATGGAGATACATACCATATTCATGGATTGGAAGATTCTGTGTAGGAAACGGGTCAATTCCCATCAAGTTGTATACCTGTTTAATACTATTTCTATAAAAATCCCAGCAAGCTATTTGTAGATAAAGACAAGATTATTCTTAACTTTATATGTAAAGGCAAAATAATTTGAATAGTGTGGTAGAAAGAATGATGCCCTTCCCCACTCCAAAAAATTATTCATGTTCTCATCTCAAGGACCTCTGACTATGTTATTTTCATGACAAAGGGAATTAAAATGAATGCAATCATGTTGCTAACCAGGTGAAATTATCCAGGATTGTCCAAGTGGAGCCATTGTAATCACAAGCATCCTTAAAAGTGGAAGAGGGAGGCAGAAAGATGACAGCATGAGAAAGAATCAGCCCAGTGTTGCTGGCTTTGAGGATGGAGAAAGGAGGTCATGAGCCAAGGAGTGTGGGCGGCCTCCAAAAGCTGAAAAGGGAAGTAAAGTGGATTCTCCTCTAGAGGCTTTATTAAGAACACAGCCCTGGTGACAGCTCAGTTTTTATCCCATTGAAATTCACTTTTAATTTATGACCTCCGGTACTGTAAGATAATAAATTTGTATTGCTTATGCTACTATATTTGTGGCAGTTTGTTATAGCAGTCACAGAAAACTAAAATGAATATCTAGGATATTTTTTAAAGACAAATAGAGGGGAAAAAGTCACTCTGGCTAATTTCAAAACTTTTATAGTCTTAGCAATAAAGAGTTTCATGATATGGGCATGGAAAAGACACAGAGGTCACTGGAACAGAATGGAAAACTGAAAAATAGCTCAACATGAGGACATCCAATTGATGTTTGACAAAGCTGCAAAACCAACTCAATGGAAGGAAAGTCTTTTTCACCAATGGTCCTGGAACAGCTGGACAACCAAAGATAAAGGGTAAAGCTTCACCTAAACCTCATATCTTATAAAAATTTGCTTGTAATGCAAATGTACTACAAATTTAAAAGACTAAAAACTTTTAGAAGACAATATAGGAGCAAATCTTTGAGATCTAAGGCATGGTAAAGCATTCTTAAGTATGACACCAAAAACATGATCACAAAAGAGAAATTTGATAAATTAAGAATATTTCCCCATTTGCAAACCCTATTCAGAATATGAAAAAACAGGCTTCAGAGGGTGAGAAAATATTTGAAAACTTCATATCTGACTAACGAAATTCATAACCAGACATGTCACTAAAGAAGAGATACGGATGGCAAATAAGCACATGAAAAGATATTCAACATCACCAGCCAACAGAAAAATGCATACAAAGGCCAATAAAAGATATTACCACAAACTTATTAGAACAGCTAAAATTTGAAAAATAGTGACAGTACCAAAAGCAAGCGAGGGGACAGAGGAATTGAATTTTTCCTCCATTTCTGGGAAAGGGTCACTCTGGAAAATAATTTATCAGTCTCTTAAAAAACTAAACATGAGCTTCACACAGCAAATGTACTTCTGGACATCCAACATAGAAAAATAAAACTTATGTCTGTACGAAAACATATACATAAATGTTTTAGAAGCTTTACTTTTAATATCTAGTGAAACAGAATAGATAACCCAGAGGTAGCCACATATAAGTACAGCCAATTGATTTTGACAAAGCTGCAAAAACAGTTCTATGGAAGAAAGACAATCTTTTCAAAAAAAATGGTCTGGAAGATTTGGACAACTAAAATCAAAACAATAAATAAATAAACCTTCACCTGGAAACACCTAAAATGTCCCTCAATAAGTAAAACCCTAAACAAACTATGGTACATACATTTTAAAAATTATATGGAATTCTACCCATCAATGAACTATTAATACACCCAACAACTTGGATGGATCTTAAGAGCATTATGCTGAGTAGAAAAAAACATAATCCCAAAACGTCACATACAGTATGATTTAATTTATACAACGTTTTTTGGAAGAACAAAATGTAAATATGGAAAATAGATTTGTGGTTACCAGGAATCAGGGATAGTAGAAAGTGAGAGTCAATGTGATTATAAAGGAGTTGCATAGGGAAGATCTTTGTGGTGATAGAAGAATTCTCTCTTATTATTGTGGTTGTGGTTACACAAATTTATTTCTTATAAGACTTGAAATCTTGGGTAATTACTTTAAATTTCAGATTTCTCATTTTTCTCATAAAGTTTAACACCATTCAGTATAATACCCAGGTCTGTCTGGCTTCCAAATCCATGTGCATCCAACATGTAATGCAGGACTGGAAGTCACTGATTAATTATGAATACTTTAATCTTATTTGGGTATATATGAGTTGGCTCAAGGAACATTGAACCATAGGTGTAGAACACAGAACAGGTAAGTTTTGATTACTGAATGATGAAGCAGGAAAAAGTGAGCAGATGTTTCTTAAGTGGGTTACTGCTCTGGCATTTCCTGGGTATAACTCAGTTTCTTATAGAAGTTTAGGCATGACCCAAAGAGGCAGTGATTTGGAACCAAAGCATGATAGATTCTATGGCAGTATCCTTAGCAAAAGATGCTTCATGCGGGTAGAGGGATCAGAGTCACTCCAGAGGCAAAGCCATAAGAATCAACAGTGCTGTTCTGTTCCATCAAGCAAATCCTTATTGATTACCTGCCTTACGTAATGGCATTGTGTGAGACCCTGGAAAAAAACAAAGATGTATGTCCCAGCTTTCCAAGGACTCTCTCAGCCTCATGGAAAACAGATGAGACAACATGACTGCAAGTGCCAAGTTAGAGGAATCTTTGGGGGAAAGATGGAACTTTGGGAAAGAAATGCTTAACAGCATCTTAAAGTTCAGGCTATTTCTTGATGCAGCCTCCAAGGCAAGATTCACACACATTTACCTAAAATTTTAACTAATTGAGAAATAGACATGGATATTACATTAGGATAGAAGCAAAAGAAGTGTGTTGTTTTTTTTTTTTTTTTGGTAAAAGTATATCATTTAACTCAGCTTGAATCTATAGCCAGAATCACTCTGAACCTTGGAATGAACAGGAGAGAATCAGATCCCAAGAGAAGACCACACACCTGGAGAAGCTTCAGCTGCTTCACACCTGACAAGAATTAAGACTTCTAAGAAAAGAATAATCTACGGTAACCATTAAGCTGATGTGTTACTCCCTCTCTGAATTCTGGTTTTACTTTTTTTTCCCAAATGATTAGGGAAAAAAGATGTGATTGACACTTCTGAGGGCCTTAAAGACACTTGAGCTGTCTTAAAAGATTAGTAAGATTGAGCCACACATCCTCCTCAGGGAAAATCACATGGCAGTATAAACATCACAGCTTGCACAGGGAACTTCACGCTGTTTGAAATTACTTAAGTCTTATATGTAAAGCAGGAAATTCAGTCTGTGATGAGGATTTAAAGCTAAGTGTACCAGAAGGATGGATACTGGTGAGATAGGAAGACCATGGGGACGAAAAATTGAGTGCTAGCTGTTAGCGTCCAGGTCAGGAAACATAGCATGTTGGAGACAGTGGAGTCAAGTGGCTCCTGAGGAGGGCTTGACAACCGGAAGAAAATATGACTCCATGGACATCTGAGATGATGCCATGGAAGGGAAACCCCATCTGCTTAAGGGCTACGTTTGCTAGGCACACTCTCACCTGGTACTGCCTGTTCACAGAACAAGAATCGGACATGGGTGTAGTGAATTTTGAATTAAAGACATTTTTTCCTCAGAAGTAATTGCTCTACTAACATTCTCTATGAAAATCATTTTCCACTTTCTTTTCTGCTTGTCCAAAAGCAAATCTTACAAAAGAATCTCTTAAGAGTGGCATCTGTGATGCAATCTGCCACTTAATCCCTATCAGAATCATCAGCCCACTTGAAATTCATCTGTTCCTCTCACAGTCCCTGGGGGGCATCCACAATAGCTGGCATCTCCAAGCACTTTACTTTTTCAACTCAACTGTAAACTCACACTTTTCAAGGGAGTGACTTGACTTTGCCTTGCCTTTTTATTTCTTTTGGCAGAAACTGAGTTTGAGTCCCAGCACAGATGATCAGTGTGATCTTGGATAAGTCCCCCAAATTAATTGATCCTTTGTTTTTTATTGTATAAGCTGGATATAAGAATGTCTAGAATTATATGTAATACTAGAAAATATAGCAATTATAAAACATCACTCAAAGGGTTTGGCACTAGAAGGTGCTCAGCAAATGTCTTTGAAGAAATGAAGCAACAGCCTCCTCATGGAGTGCTCCAATTACCGTGTAACAAACCATGTCAACATTTAGTAAAATAAGTACCATTTTACTGTGCTCACAATTTTGTGGTCAGGAATTTGGACAGATGTAATAGAGATGGTTTATGTCTATTCCACAATGACTGGGGCCTCAGCTGGGGTGACACAAATGACTGTAGATGGCTGCAATATCTGTCGGGTCTTATGTCTGGAGCCTCAATTCTTTCTTCCAACTGGGTTCCTTGGCTCTTTACCCATTGTGTCTGGAGGGACCAGAGCGACTCCTTCTTCACCTTTATGTCCGGGATTGTGACTGGGTTATCTAGGATATCTGGAAGCTACCTAGGCATCTATCTCTTTCCACATGGCTAGCTTGGGCTTCCTCACAGCATGGTGGTCTTAGCGTAGTTAGCCATTTTACACTATGGCTCTCTTTTCCCAGAGTGAGAATAACAAAAGGCCTGGATATAAGTTGCCATGTCCCAGTGTCATCTGGCTTAAGAATACCAGAAGCGGCCGGGTGAGGTGGCTCACGCCTGTAATCCCAGCACTTTGGGAGGCCGAGGCGGGTGGATCAGGAGGTCAAGAGATTGAGACCATCCTGGCCAACATAGTGAAACCCCGTCTCTACTAAATACAAAAAATAAATTTAGCCGGGCATGCTGGCACATGCCTGTAATCCCAGCTACTTAGGAGGCTGAGACAGGAGAATCATTTGAACCCAGGAGGCGGAGGTTGCAGTGAGCCGAGAATGCGCCATTGCACTCCAGCCTGGGTAACAAGAGCGAAACTCCATCTCAAAACAAAAACAAAAACAAAAGAATACCAGAAGCTTCTATTGGTCAAACAAGTCACTAGGGCTAACCTCAATACAAGCAGAGAGGAATTAGCTGCCACCCGTCAATTTGTGGAGTACAAAGAATTTGCAGCCCTCTGTTTAGATGCTGAAGTTTAGAGCTAACTTTCTAGTCTCTATGGTATCCATCATGAAATGCTTTAAGATGTCCTTCAGTCTTACTTTTGGAATTTCTCTGGTCAGACTTATTCCTTGTCCTCCCTTCTCACTTCCTAAATTTATTATAAATCTTTGTTGCACACATTTCTTTCTACTAATGACATACTAAAGGCAAGTCAATATACATTATGCATTTATGGCCCTAAAAATGAAATAGAAAAGAAATGTCAATTCATCAAATACATTTTGCTTCTCAGTGAAACAGGAGCTTCACATAAAAGGAAAGTGGGGCATGTAGGGTGTGGAGGTGAGAGAGATTGTGGCAAAGAAGTTAAATAACCAGCCTAGATTGTAGAGCATGTTAGCAGCCCAACTTAGATAAGGAAATTAATAGCCTAAACCTTTTATCTGCCTAATTTTCTGCCATCTGTGCCTCTCCCTCATTCTCAGACACTTGTATCCAACTGGAAAAGTTGATCTCATTTATGAAAAGGTCCTAAGTTCTCTCCAATAAGTATTGACTAGATTTAATTATGTCCCCGCCCTCGTTGTTTTCTGTTTTCAACTATGTATTAATTAAACCATAATTACCATGTCCCAACTATATATCAACCTCAGTTCTAGGCACTAGAGTATACCAGGAAGTGAGAGACAAGGTACCTGCTTTCAAGGAACATTATTTGTAATGAAATAATAATAATAGAGTGCTTGGAAAAGTGATGGCAGGTCACATACACAAAATCAATTTAATGTGGATGTAATAAAATAAAAGCTTAGAAGTAGATTTGCAAACTATAAGAAATTTACATTCCCATTGTTTTCAAATCATTTTCAAGGTCTTGCTCTATATTAAAAAAGAAGAAGAAGAAAGAGAGGAAGGGAAGGGGAAGTAGAGGGGAAAGGGGAATGGGAGGGGAGGGAAGAGGAGAAAAGGGAGGAGGAAGGGAAGGGGTAAGGGAAGGAGAAAGGGAAGAAAGCAGGGAAGGAAGGAAGACAAAAACTGAATATCCAAGCCAACATAGCCTAGCTATAGTTGTCTACAAATCTGTAGAGTTGTGTCATAGTTAAAAAGGCTTCCTTCAACTCCATATAAAATTAATATACTGTAGTTTCTTAATCAATTTTAATGGGTTTATTTTAAACCTTTAATCATTTTTAAATTCATCCTTTGTAAAGTAGAAGGTAAGGATCCCACTTTAATTGAGATTGTTATCCAGTGTCCTAACAGCATTAAATGAATAATCCAATTTTTCACTTATTCATTCCACAGATATTTGGACACTGCTGAGCACCAGGCATGGATCTAGATGGTAGAAATACAGCAGTAGAACAGATCAGAAAAGAGTCCCTCCCAAATGAAGCTTAACTGATACTGTCAAACTTCTGTGTGCTTTCAGGTCTATTCCTAGACTTTTAATTTTATTCTCTTGAACTAGTATGTTAATTTTTATTATTGGAGCTTTTGATGTTTTTAATATCTGATAAGGGTAGTTGATCCTTAGTATTCTTTTTTATAATTTTCCTGGGTATTCTTGTGTATTTTTTCTGCATGATGCTTACAATTAGCCTGTCAAAAACTTTAGAAACATGACTCTTTGTAATGTCATTGGAATAAAATTTTAGGTTCAGAGGGTACATGTGCAGGTTTGTCATATAGGTATATCACATAGTGCTGGAGTTTGGGCTTCTATTGAACCCACCACCCAAACATAGTATCCAATCAGTCATTTTGTGACGCTCTCCCCCATTTCAGAGACCCTAGTTTCTGTTGTTTCTGTCTTTGTGACCATGTGAAGCTCCCATTTATAAGTAAGAACATGTGGTATTTAATTTTCTCTTTCTGTATTAATTCACTTAGGATGGCCTCCAACTAAATCTATGTTGCAGCAAAGGACATGGTTTCATTCTTTTTGTGACTGTGTAGTATTCCATGGTGTATATGTACATTTTCTTTATCCAATCCACTGTTGATGGACACTTAGGTTGATGAAATAATATTAAATGCATAATTTTTACAAGGGAGAATAGATAATATTTATAATATTGAGTCTTCCTGTTCCAAAACATATCAGATCTTTCTAGTTCTTTAGTAGTTGTTTATTTTCCTATGGAAGTGTTTTCAGCTTTCTTCACTGATCTCTTCCAAATTACTTGTTTGTTTCTAGGCATTTTATCTTTCATGTTCCTATTGCAAATGATATTGTTTCCTCTATTCAGTCATCTAACTGGTCATTTTTTATATGTGAAAAAATATGATGTCTCTGTATTAATTTCATCTTTAATTGAATTTTCTCTGTTTGTACTATCTTTTCCACTGATTCTCATGTTTTCTAGGCATATAATTATACTATCCATAAATAATAGTAACTTTCCAAAGACTACTTGTAAAGCAGCCCAAATGTTCTACTTGCATCCTTGCTGGTACCAGCTTCCAACCCAGTTTTCACCTGGCAGGTAGCATGAACTTCATAAACTGCAAATGTAATTATGACACATATACTACTCCCTCCATTGTAAATGTTTCCCATTTTGTAAAGACCACAATCCTTAACACCACAACCCTACATATATCATCCCTTATCTAAGTTCCCAGCCTCGTTCCACCCAGAACTTGTCCTCAGTCTCTTCTTTCTACTTCCTGGACTGTGCCAGGCTCCCTGCCCCAAAATAAAGGATTTACCAATAATTTTACCTTTGTCTCAAATACTTCAATACCTAATCATCACCTACACATTCTCTTGATCTCAGTTTAATCATGATTTCTTCAGGGACTGTTTCTATTTACTCCTGAATTCTGGAGTTACTCACTTTCATAAAACCACATGTCTACCCCACCAGGTGCCTACCATGGTTGTAATGTTCTAACTGGCCATCTTCCCCCTACTCTTAAGTTTCACTAAAGAAGGCACCATATCTAATTTTTCTTTTTATTATTTTCCAGATCTCCAGCATTGTGCCTGCCTGATACAGAGGTACCTACCCCTGCACTCCACAGCAACATTATGAATATTCTGAAGGAAGGACCCACATGTTATTCATTTTTGTGTCTCTCACCACAATACCTAGTATAATCTGATACAAGCAATTATTTGAAATTAACCTCTAAACTCATAAGATTAGTTCTTACACATAGAAGCTGCATAAGGCACTAAAGTTTCATTTCCATGCAGAGGCAGAGAATGAAATAAAGATGGACAAAAGAAAAAACTTTTTAAAAAAATGGCTAGAGTCAGGGATCTATACAAAATGTGAGGGGAGTACCAAGGAGAAGCATGAAGTTGACTCCATAAGAGCCTTTCTGTGTCAGTGATTAATAAGTGACTCATTAGTTTTACCTCTACCAACCAGATCCCCCTATATCTTCACTTTTCTTCAATATTTAATAACTATATTTTATTTCTTTATAAATTTATTTATTCAACAAATATATATTGCAGATACGTTCTGGCTCTAGGGACCCACATTTGAACAAATGACATACTGAAATTCTGAACTGGGCATTGAAGAGAAAAATTGAACCATTAAAGAAGCTTTGATTAAAATTATCACCTCCCCATGAGATTCATACCAGGGATGCAAGGATGGTTGAAAATATGCAAATCAATCAATATGATATATCATCAATAGAATGAAAGGACAAAAAATGATGATTTCAATTGATACTGAAAGAGTATTTGATAAAATTCAGCATTCTTTCATGATAAATCCCTCAGGAAACTGGGAATAGAAGGAAGACACCTCAACACACACACAAAAGAAAACATATATGACAGACCCCAGCTAGTGTCACACTGAATAGGGAAAAACTGAAAGCCTTTTCTCTAAGATCTGGAGCAAGACAAGGATGTCCAGTTTCACAACTGTTATTCAACGTTGTACTAGAAGTTCTAGCTAAAGCAATTAGACGAGAAAAAAAATGAAAAATTTTAAAAGAAGTCAAATTATCCTTGTTTATGGAAGATATGATGTTATATTTGAAAAAAACAAAGGTTACACCTAAAGATATAAAAAACTATTAGAACTTATAAACACATTCAGTAAAGTTACGGGATACAAAATCAACATACAAAAATTAGTAGCACTTTTATTTGTCAACAGCAGGAAAAAAGAAAAATCAGGAAAGTAACCCCATTACAACAGCTACAAATAACATTAAACACCTATGAACAAACTTAAACAAATAAGTGAAAGACCTCTATAATGAAAAGTGTAAAACAATAATGCAAGCATTTGAGAAGACACCAAAAAAGGGAAAGATATTCCATGTTCATTATTGTAAGAATCAATATTATTAAAATGTCCATACTACTCAAAGCAATCTATAGATCCAATGCAATCTTTATCAAAATAATAATGACATCCTTTACAGAATAGAAAAAATAATCCTAAAACTCATATGGAAACACCCAGCTTAGCTAAAGTCATGCTGAGCAAAAAGAACAGAACTGAAAGAATCATATTACCTGATTTTAAATTATACTAGAGCTACTGTAATCAAAACAGCATGGTACTGGCATAAAACAGCCACATAGACCAATGGAACAGAGTAGAAAATCCAGAAATAAAATCATACATCTACGGTGAACTCATTTTCGATAAAAGTGAAAAGAATATCCACTGGGAAAAAGAGTCTCATCAGTAAATGGTGGTGGGAAAACTGGATTTCCATATGTAGAATAATTAAACTAGACCCCCTTATCCCTCTATCTGTCTATCCCTCTCTCTCTCTCCATATATACAAATAAAATCAAAATGAATTAAAGACTTAAATCTAAAACCTCTATGGAACTACTAAATGAAAATATTGGGGAAACTCTCCAGGACGTTGGCATGAACAAAGATTTCTTGGATAATACCCTAAAAGCACAAGCAACCAAAGCAAAGATGGACAAATGGGATTATATCAAGTTAAAAAGCTTCTGCACTCAAACAAAATGCTCCACAAAGTCAAGAGACAACCCATAGAACAGGGGAAAATATTTGCAAATTCTCCATTCCAACAAAAGATTAATAACCAGAATACATAAGGAGCTCCAACTACTCAATCAGAAAAATATATATATAATAATCTTATTATAAAAAAGGGAAAAATATCTAAATAGACATTTCCCAAAACAACACATACAAATGGTAAACAGGATTATGAAAAGGTGCTCAACATCACTGATCATCAGAGAAATGCAAATCAAAACTACAATGAGATATCATTTCACCCCATCAGTTAAAATGTCTTGTGTCCTAAAGACATTAATGTCCTAAAGGCGATAATGAATGCAGGCAAGGTTATGGCAAAAAAGGCAAGCCTTGTACACTCCCAACAGGTGGGAATGTAAATTAGTATTAAATATAACCACTATGGAGAACAGTATAGAGGTTCCTTTAAAAACTGGCAGTAGAACTACCACATGATTCAGCAATCCCAGTGCTAGGTATACACCCAATATTAAGTAAATCTATATATCAAAGAGATCTGCACTCTCGTGTTTACTGCAGCACTATTCACAATAGCCAAGATCCGGAAGCAAACTAAGTGTTCATTAACAGATGAATGGATAAAGAAAAAGTGGCACATACTCACAATGGCGTACTATTCAGCTATAAAAGAAAAAAGATTCTGTCACTTGCAACAATGTGGATGAGACTGGAGGACATTAAATTTAGTGAAATAAGCCAGGCACAGAAAGACAAATTTTGCATGCTCTCACTCATTTGTGGGAGCTAAAAATGTAAATAACTGAATTCATGGAGGCGAAGAGTAGAAGGATGGTTACCAGAGGCTGGGAAGGGCAGTGAGGAAGAAGTGGGGGAAGCGGACATGGTAAATGGGTACAGGGATACAGTTAGATAGAGTGAGTAAGATCTAGTGTTTAATAGCACAACAGGGTGACTACAGTTGGCAGTAATCTATCAGACATGTTAAAATAACTAAAAGTACAATTGGAATGTTTACACGGGAAAACGATAAATACTTGAGGTGGTGAATACACCATATGATTATTACACATTGTATGCCTGTATCAAAATGCCTCACGTATCTCGTAAATATACATGTCTGTGTACCCATAAAAATAAAAAAATAAGGTGTCTTTTAAATTGCCACACCACCCGCTTTCTTCCACTTCCAACCACAGGTTTTTATGTAATTCCCCTTAGGAAAGTATCCACTCTCATAATAATCACAGATAGAGATCTATCTTATCTCTCAGGTACTTGGGACAGGGAAGCAAAATCTGAGGACCTCTGAATTACAGGAGTGTTATAAGAGAATAAAAGATTCCTCCATTATAGCTCGACACTTACATATAGCCAATCATGCCCCAAGTACTATTGTCTAGCACCCAGAGTTCAAAGTCTTCAAGATAAATTCACTTCTTATTGAGGTCAGAGTTGACTAAAGCAGAGGAACCTGTAAGTGGAAAGGACAGAAAGTGAGCGAGCAAAGCAAAAAAATAAACAAGTGGCCACATGGGGACTGTCTGTGTGAGTATACTTGTTTTATCTAATTGGGCTGGGTGGGGTGTAGTGGGAAAATTGTCCAGAATAAATACATCTTAAAATATTGGAAATTCTTCCCCAGCCCTCTCCTCTTTCTGACTCTGTTGCTGCTGCCCTTGCTGAATTTATAATTCCTGGTACTTGCAGATAACACTAGTCACTGGTCATTCCATGGGCTATGGTCTGAATGGCCCCAACAATTCAAGTGTTGAGCTGTAATTCCCATTGGTATTAAGAGATGGGGCCTTTTGGGGAGTGATAAAGTCATGAGGGCTCTGCTTCAATGAATGGACTCGTCTTTTAAAAGGGTTGACAGAGGCCGGGCCTGGTGGCTCAAGCCTGTAATCCCAGCACTTTGGGAAATGGAGGCGGGTGTATCATGAGGTCAAGAGATTGAGACCATCCTGGTCAACATGGTGAAACCCCATCTCTACAAAAAGTACAAAAAATTAGCTGGGCATGGTGGTGCGTGCCTGTAATCCCAGCTGCTCAGGAGGCTGAGGCAGGAGAATTGCCTGAACCCAGGAGGCGGAGGTTGCGGTGAGCCGAGATAGCGCCATTGCACTCCAGCCTGGATAACAAGAGCAAAACTCCATCTCAAAAAAAAAAAGGGTTGACAGAGACTGGCCTAGGCCCTTTGTGTTCTTGTGCTCTTCTACCATATGAGGACATAGTATTTGTCCCATTTTGTCCTTTCCATCCCTTTGGCCATGTCAGGACACCTAGACAGTGACACCTATGAGGAAAGGGAGCTAACCTGATGCCAAACCTGCAGTGCCTTGATTTTAGACTTCCCAGCCTCCAGATCTGTGAGAAATAAATATCTATTGTTCATAAGTTAACTAGGCTGTGGTATTTTGTTACAGCAGTACAAAGAAAACCATGACAATATGTCACCACAAATAACCAAAAGAAAAGGTAAAAGTTGATTCTTTCCCAAGACAACACACACAATACAAGATTAGCATGAAAAAATGCATCGTAACAATAAACAACACAATTTATTGAGTCCTTACTATGTTCTAGGTATTATACAAACATTTTATGGCCATTAATACCTCTTATTCTCACAACAATAAAGAGGTATTACCCCTACCTAATGGGCAGGAAACTAAAGCTCAAAGAGACTAAATAAAATTCTTAGTACTATACAGATAGTAAACAGGAGATCTGGGATTCCAACTCAGACTGTAGTTGTGCTTCGATGGGTCCAAATAGAACACCCCCCTGCTCCCTGCCACTGAGTTCAAGTCAACTGACATATGGTGATATGGAATCAGACAGATGGAAATCCTAATGCCAGCTTCATAACCAGTGAAAATTAGAAAGCAGGACATGGCTAAGCTGGGCAACCAAGTCAGTTTATAATGATCCCCTGAATTGATGTGGCCCTTCCTCCAAAATGCAGTTCCCTGCAGCCTAGTGCACTTTACAAAGAGTCCAGATTAGAACACTTTCTCTTTGCAGATTCACCCAAAAAAGAGGAGGCCACAGGCCAGGGCTCAGTAAACCCAGTGTGTCCATGGGGCACATGGGGCCAGGAGTACTGTGTTAGGAAGTCTTTTAAAGCAAAACGAAGGAGCAAGAAACAATCTACCCTAACATTTCCTTGACTTTGGCCCTCTTAGTTCACTGGGATTTGATTTTTAATCTAATTCAAAACAGGAGTGAGGCTATGCTTTTCAGGGGAGGACCTCACATTCAACATTAGCCACTGTTCCATTGTCAGTCCGAAACTGTGGATGGGTAATTTAGATTTTGCCTGTAAAAGATTCTAAAATTATCTGAATAATCAATTCATTACACAAACTTCAAAAACCTGTATATACAAGCTGAAAATGTACCCCTAGTTCTTTTTCCCACCTCTAGTTACATTGAGACAAATTGTCTAATACTACTCATGGGAGATTCTGTGATAAGTTTTAAGAATGACAGAAAGATACTCTGATAACTTGAAATCAATTACATGGAAATGCCCTGAAGTTGAATAAAAACCAGCCCCATTATCGTATTTGCAGAAAGAAATTAAACTTCAAAGATACAAGTCCTTTTGAAAAATAAAACATGAAGAAATTGACTAAAGAAAGTAAAGGTCCAAATAAATTATCTTGCCTTCATCAGCTAAAAGTCTGTAGCCTATGATGAAGCTTTTCACTAAGATTCAAGGTCCTGGCTGGGTACAGTGGCTCATGCCTGTAATTCCAGCATTTTGGGAGGCCAAGGCGAGTGGATCATTTGAGGTCAGGAGTTCAAGATCAGCCTGGCCAACATGGTGGAACCCTGTAGCTACTAAAAATACAAAACTTAGCCGGGCATGGTAGCACATGCCTGTAATCCCAGCTGCTGGGGAAACTGAGGCAGGAGAATTGCTTGAACCCGGGAGGCAGAGGTTGTAGTGAGCCAAAATTTTCCCACGGCACTCCAGCCTGGGTGAAGAAGCATGACGTTGTCACAAAACAAACAAAAATAAAGATTCAAGGTCTCTTTGGTCCCTTTCATGACACAGAATGTTATTTCAAATTGGCTGCCAAGCCCACATTGCAGATTCCCTTTCACCTAAGTGTGGCCAAATAGTTGGATGCTACCAAAGAGGTGGGGTCAGAAACGATATGTTCCCCCACGTCCAGGCCAGGTTCATAGAAGCCTGGATATGTTCCTCCATTCTCTCTCATTTATCCCCTCCACCTGATGAATATCTACATCAAGAATAACCCTAAAGACCACATAATCATGTTACCGAAGTCTTCATCAACCTCAGTTTCCACAGGACTGCATAGGGCAAATATTCTACATCACCACGACAGACAGAATTTCATGTAAAAAGTCCAGGGCTTGCTTGCTACAGCAACTAGCATTAACATAATCAAGAGAAAGTTTTAAAAATTTAAGAATTCAACATCCCTAATTTTTGTTTTATTATTCTCAGACTCAGCCTGGACTTTCCTTCCGAGGTATAGCTGAGGTAGAGATAAGGCCAAGGTTCCCTCAGGAGTCCAATCCGGGCCATTCATTTACGCAACCATTTATTTAGGACACACAGAAAGTTTTCTTTTGAGCTTCATTATTCTAAGAGTCTAAACTGTTAATACAATGCATCAAATTATCACAGCCCCGGGCCCACACTCATGACATTTAGAAAACAAGTAAATCCCCAGTTCCTAGAGTAATTTTACTAAGCAAAATGATGTTCCGGAATGTAAGAATGGACAGCCACCAAAGATGAAACTGGGAGAAGGGCGGGTAGGGAAAGTGATCTTTCTCAATATCATCATGGCCACGTCACTGCTCATTCTAACCATGATTGCCCAGGGCTCGTGACCTGTGAAACTAAACATGGTACTCTCTCAGACGGAGTGTCGTAAAACCATGTTAGGACACCCGTTTGCCACTTTGAGGAGGGAAATCCACCCATGCGTTCTTTCATTTTCCAGAGAGTAGCATTTGAGAGACTGTTGCCAAATGAGCTGTTTCAAATGCTACGATGGTGACACGCTCAGTTATCAGATCTTACTCAGGGTGTTTTTCCTTTCCATCCTGCATCTTCCAACATCTCAATTTTCATTTCCCTCTGGGTCTTAGGGGTGTGGCACCACTAGTTTTGAACTGAACAAGCATTCCAACTTATTGGAATAAGCTCCATAGTCTCCTGGGAGCACATCTCTGCTCTTGCGTCCCAGTGGCTGTCTACTCTGCTTCTTACTTGGAATTGCTTAGATTCGAGATATCAATTTTGTAGGGTATTTTTTTCCTCCGGTTTCCACATTCTTTTCTCATTGGGTAATCATCTTTAATGGGTTACTGAACAGCAACCATTATTGATATTCCTCAGGTACACGTCCTAGAGAAAGAGGGAGGACAAATACCTCTTCTATGTGCCCTTAAGATGCTGCTTCAGGTTTTTAAGTTCCTTTCTTGGACAGCCTTTCTTTCTTTCATCTCTCTTTTTATTTATTGTCTATTTAGACATACTACCATTCATTCATCTCCATCTGTTCACCTACTTGGACTCAGCTGAGTTCCTAAGAGTTTTTAAAATTTCTTTCTTAGCCTTTCTTTCTTCCATCTCTCCTTTCATTTCTTGTCTATTTAGACATACTACCACTCAATCTTTTCCATCTGTTGCTCACCTGCTTGGGCTCAGCTGAGTTTCTAAGAGATTAACCTGCCTCATATGCAGACCCCTTGCTTTCTCTAACACACCTAAGCTATCTCATTTACCAGAATGAAGTGCCTTTCCTTATTTTGATTCCCCTTAGCTTTTGGATAATATAATATAAAGACTTCCAGAGTTTTTCTCAACAGAAATGACATCATCCTCTCCCCATTTTGCTTTGAACCCATCTTTCCAGAGGTCATGGGCAGCAACAAGGGAGAGACATTGCCCACCATTCACTGATGAACCTGCGATGGTTCCCATGCTGGCAATGTTTCATTAAGCACTTCAGCACAGTGGCACAACTGAGCTGACGCCAGCCAGCCTGAGCTCTCACCACCACCAAAATCCTCCAGGGAAGTACCGTGCATTGCCAGCAGCTGCTTTGATGACTTGTAGACATGTAGGCTGGATTTGTTAGCTCCTTATCAACTTGCAAATGACTTTGACAAATTTTCTTGTTTGATTTCTTTTCCTTTGATGAAATGTTCGGATTTCTATTGCAGAGTCTTGTTTATATAGCAATTAAAGTAGGAAGCAATTATCATCAATTATCATGTAAGACTAGCAACTGTCTTGTTACTACTGTGTTCATTGGCATTAAGTTTAGGTAGAAATTATTGTTGCTTACTTCCAACTATAAACTAAAGAATGTCATCTCAAGAGTGAAAAAACTACATCTAAAATATAATTTTTCCTTCAAAGAAATTTTATCTAGAGAGCACTTTTCTTAATGTTTGCATATTTCTAATTGCTTAAGTCATTTGTTCATTTAAAATTTTATGATGATGCTGTGATAGACAGCTTCCAAGATGGCTTCCAATAATCCATGCTTCCTCCTGTCATGCCCTTGTATAGAAGTGACTCAGAGACAATAGGATATAAACAAAATGATGGCATGAGACTTCCAAAGTTAGAGCATAAAAGTTATTGTAGGAACCACCATGCTATCTTGGATTGTTCAGTCTAAACAGCTGTCAAGAGGACCAACATGTCAAGAGACCCTCAAATCTGTGGAGAGATCAACATGGCAATGAACTGAAACCACACATCAACCAGCCAATACCAACTTGCAGCCATACCAGTGAACCACTGTAGAAATGGATCCTGCAGCTCTAGTTAAGTCTTTAGAAGACTGTAGCCTGAGCCCACAATGTAGCTCTACCTCTTGAAAGACACTAAGCCACGTCTACCTAGTTAAGTAATTTCCAAATGACTGTCTCACCTAAATTGTAAGCAATAATGAATATTAATTGTTTTAAGCCACTAAATTCTGAGGTAGATTATTATGCAACAGTAGATAATAGATACAAATGTGATTATTGTTAATGGTTATGATTGTGATTCCAACTCTCATCCCCTAGGAAGAGAAAATATACATAGGATTTGACCTTTAAGAAAATGACAGACTTAATGAAAGATAAACCACCAGGCAACTCCCTTAGCACTAACATAAGATTACTTATTTAGATTCTGGTTTTGTGGTTGCATTTTCCTTTCCCAGACTGAAGTGCAATGGTGCAATTGCAACTCCCTGTAGCCTTGACTTTCTAAGCTCAAGTCGTCCTCCTACCTCAAACTCCTGCGTAGCTGGCCCAAAGATGCATACTACCATGCCTGGCTGATTTTTTTCACTTTTTTCTTTTTTCTTTTAATAGATTCAGTGTCTCATGATGGTTCCCAGGCTGGTCTCGAACTGCTGGGCTCAAGTGACCTCCTGGCCACAGCCTCCCAAAGTGTTGGTATTACAGGCGTGAGCTGCCATGCCTCCCCTATAGTTGCATTCCTTTAATAATGAAGTAAAGTAAGTACCTAGAAATTTTAACAGCAGGACCTAAAAACATAACTTATTTTCTAACTCAAGAGGAAGAAGCAAAATTCTTGGAAAGAAGAATTATGACAGGGATCCTCTATCACTCATATAGATTTTCTGTGCTGTATTTTCTATGATTCAGTATAAAAAAGATAAGACCTCCCTTACTGTCAAACTGTCAAATTGTTTTATTACAGAGCTGTCTTTGCCCATCTGAAATGTAAATATGTATGTTGGTTTAAATTTTAAAGTTGGTGAAACATGATTTAGATAATTATATAAATTAATAAAACATAATTCTCAGAGAATATATAATTTTTATCAATCACTCCTTTTGTTAACTCAAATATAATTGAACTTAAAATAAATGTATTTTGTTCTGCCTTTCCTTCTTATACTGACACTGGTGATTAACACACTACTATTAAAAATAAAGTATAATTCAGTATACATCTGACCTTTTAAACTGTTGTAAATTTCTTCAGTAGTTCACAAAAAAGATTTGATTTAAATAATATAACTCTAATTTTTTCCAACTCTATAACATAGTGTGAAGTATTGTTCTTTATAGATGAGTGTAGTATTTTGGGGTTTAGAGGGCATTTTCTCATATGTTATCTCATGTGCAGAATATAACAATAACAAAAACATCACCTGATTAGGCATCTTGATGCTCATTTTACAGATACATAAACTGAAACCCTGAGAAGTACAGTAATCCAGAAAAGGCAGAGTTAAAACTGGTTGCCAAGCTTAGTAAGTACCAGAGGCTGGAGTTGAACCTGTGGTTGCCTGATTTAGGCTGCTGTTAAAAGTTGGGTAAATAGAAGTATTAAATGATATTTTATTCAGAGTGCCCAGGAATTTGCTAATTCTGCCAGGACATATCACCATACCTTGCAAGGTTCCCAAGGAAGATAGGTGCACAGAGCCTACCTGGCAGAGCAAACCACATTTCATTAGTTGTGATTTTGTTCCCAGCCTCTAAGAACAAACACTAATAATCCAGGTAGGATCACATGACCTAATTTCCCAAAAGCCAAGGCTTATTCCTCATCTTATCATTGCATTGCAAAGCAAAGTCAAAAATGCACGCTCAGCTACACTGAGGAGAAGACACAAAGCTCTTTAGACGGTGCAAATGTATCCTGCATGGAAATTCCCAGGCATTAGTTCCTGGCCTGTCATCTAGAGCTGCAGGATTATAGAATTGGGCACCATATTGGAAGAAGAGCAAGCTTCCTGATACAGAGTGAAACAGACAGTCACACCATGTGAGACAGAGCTGACCTTGCTTTCCTGCTCTCCAGCATTTGATCTGCATGGAAGGGGTTGATGGAGGAGAGTGCCTGCTAGAACTTGGTCTCTATTTGCTTTTGAAGCTTTAGCATGAAAATGTAGCCATGTCATTTCCACAGGCACTGACCTAACCTGATCAGATTCCTGCCTCTTCTTCCTGGGGAGTTTGGCCCCTGAACCTGCCTCCTTCTTGTAAAAGCTAGAGAAGGAGCTACACATTCTCTAGGGGCCAACATCTATGTGTTTTCCATCATGCTGTTCTCTTCTGAAGAACAGGATTTCTGTCATAATTTGCATTTTCCTGGCTGTGTCCTTGCTACCTGCTGAGAGATGTCCCAGATGCTGACTGGCCACTAATAATAGTCTGGATGTCTGCCTGCCATCTGTTCCTGAATTCACAGCTGCCATTCTCTACCCACTTCCAACACATCCTGGGTTGGATCTTACTGAAATAACAATGATTATACCAGACTATCCACAGCCAACAACTACCTATTGCTTGATTCTACAGACTTTATCCAGCCTATCAGGCTGTCCTTCTCTTAGCATCCATAGAAAAGTCTCTTCCTCTGTCCTCCTCTTTCCATCTTGACACTGGTCAGGCACCACCTCTCTCCTGGATGACTGTAATAAATGGTCTCTCTGCATTCTGTGATTCCTCTTTACAATCTATTTTCTAAATAGAAGCTGAATAAGTCACATTACCAGTTCTCTCCTGAAAGCCCTGAAGCATCTAAAATGAAATCTAAACTCCTTACCGTGGCTGAGGCTTCAAGAGCTGAGCCTCCATTTCTGTTACCTTCATGTCTGTTTCTGCCTGGTTCCCATGTTTTAAGCCAGTGTCTCCCCATTGCTTTGACTAAGACCCACAGTGAGAAAGAAATTTTGCATCATCAATTAGTCCATATGCACATGTACTGGATATAGTGTTGTATACACACACACATACACACACACACACACACACACACACACACACACACACAGAAAAAATAGTTCAATGAGGTAGTAACTTTCTAAGTATTTAATCTTACTAAGTATGAAGCATTCTGATATATTTAATTTGGTTCTATTTAAATCCATTCTATGCATCAATTTCTACTCTTTTATGTGTTTATTGTTGATGCAGGTGTTGACTCGCTTGACCCACTAGTGTATTACAGCTTCTGCAATTTGTCCCATACCATCCAGAACACATTTCTTCAAAAAGGCCAAACCTGGAGCAGCAATGGGATCTTTCCAATGATAGTTTTCACTGTGTATTTCAATGGGGCTCAAATGGCATTTGGGGTATGATATGGTTTGGCTCTGCCCACCCCCCAAATCTTGTCTTAAATTGAATCATGGGGTAATTGAATCATGGGGGTGGGACTTTCCCATGCTGCTCTCATGATAGTTATACATCTCATAAGATCTGATGGTTTTATGAAAAGGAGGTCCCCTGCACATGTTCTCCTTTGCCTACCACCATGTAAGATGTAGCTTTGCTCCTCCTTACCTTCCACCATGATTGTGAAGCCTCCCCAGCCATGTAGAACTGTGAGTCAATTAAACCTCTTTTCTTTATAAATTACCCAGTCTTGGGTATGCCTTTATGAGCAGCATGAGAACAGACGAATATAAGGTGGAAGAATTTTTTATTATAAGTAACTGTCTAATGCAATTTGGAATATATGATATCTTTAGCCCCAAATCCACCCAATGCCAGCAACATCACTAATCATTGTGACTATGATAAAATGTCTCTATACATTTCCCAATGTTCCTGCTCCAATTGAGAACCATTAGAACTAATGCTTCACCTTAAAATTTTTGCATAGATTGCTGTTCTATTTATTCCACTCTCACCTTTCAAATTCAAAGCCACAGAGAGACCTTCTCTGACAACCTAATCTAAATTTGGTAGTGTCCATAAACTCTGTCATAATACAATTTGTAATTATGTCATAAAAGTGTTGATTCCCTGAAATTATTTTGTCCATTAATTGATCTGTTAGTAGCTCTCTCCATGCCCCTCTCCTTCGGAGAGTTTAGGAAAACTCTCCAAGTGTAGGACATTTGCTTGCCTTGCTTTCTGGTCTGCCCCCAATATCTAAAAGGTCTTGACCCATAGTTGGTACTTTATGAATAAGTGAATAAAACTCCTTGAATCCTGGCATGATTCAAAGCCCAATTTACTTGTTTCGCTTTGTCGATCTTCTCCACTCCATTTATATTTCATACATATGAGCCATACCAACCTCAAACCTTGTTTTTTATCAGACAGAAGTAGTTCCATGCTTTTGCTCTGACATCTCTAAGAGCAACCCCTTCCCCCACAATCCTAAAAACCTCTTGATTGGGGAGGCTATCCCTGAATTTCTCTAGCACTATGATGTAAGGGAATGAGCATAAACATAGGAGGCAGACAGACATGGACATAGCTTCAGTCTTGAGTTAGGGCTCACCAACTGAGTAATATTGCATAGATTCCTAAGTTTCTGGTTTATCCTCTGAAATAACAAACCTTAATAGCTAGGTCTCAAAATTATCATAAAGGTTAATCAAGACAATATATGCAGAATATATTAGTACTTAATAAATGATCATTCTTGCCTCAATTCCCTCCCAAGAGTCTACCTACACACAGTGTGAATGTTGCATTCTTGTCCAAAAGAAAATGTTTACTTTTGTAACTCTTTCAACACTTTCTGTAAATAACCCATTCAATAGTTATATTAGGGACTCCTAAAGTAAGCCATGTGTGGAAGCCAAAGGAAAGGGCAGTTTTAGCTTGCTCACCTTTAGAACCTGCAAAGCTAAGAGCTGCCATATGATGACCATCCATCTTGCAATATACAGCTGCAGTTGGGGTCCTACAGTTTTGCTTAATAATTTATCTTTACTAAATTATTGCATGAATTCTCCTAGTTATACATTTGTAGCTTTCTTTTCTCTCCATTTGCTGTCTAAAGGTCAGAACCTTGTTTCTTTTTTAATGCTGCTGATTCTAACAGTTTTATGTAGCAAACATCCTCAATTCTGCACACAAATGGAGATATCATGGTGCAGTAGATTTTTACCAAGGGATTTGAATTTTGGGAAAATCTTTGTGACTAACAATATGATATTGAACAAGTCTGAGTTTTTCTGACTCCCAGTCAGCTCACCTGTCAAATGGAACTTGTAGAACCTAAATAACCAACTCATTAGATTGCTGGGAGGAAAATGAGACAATATATGTGTTAGCTCTGTGTGAATTATTAAATGTAGTAGTCAATAAGTATTTGTAGAACAGATAAATTTTTTTAAATGAGTAAGTAAATTACCATGTAACCATGTGCCTTCCCTGCTAAAGTCTTTAAGAGGTCGGCGTGGCCTTTGGGAGAAAATCTAAACTCAGTAGAACCATCCCAGTTGGTGCCTCCCTGTTCATCCTTGATCCCTGAAATTCTGTGACTGTACCCTGCAGCCATGCTGCACCTTCTCACTCTGATTCATCCTGTCTCCATGCCTTATCATATGTTTTTCCTTTGGAAAGCTCCTCCCCTCCCAAGGCCTCCCTGGATTTCTCCCATCTGCAGGCTTCTCCAAGTGATATGGTTTGGCTGCATCCCCACCCAAATCTCATCTTGAATTGTAACTCCCACAATACCCACGTGTCATGGGAGGAACCTAGTGGGAGGTGACTGAATCATGGGGGTGGGTCTTTCCCATGCTGTTCTAATGATCGTGAATGAGTCTCATGAGATCTGATGATTTTAAAAATGAGAGTTCCCTTCACAAGCGCTCTCTCTTTGCCTGCTGCCATCCACATAAGATGTGACTTGCTCCTCTTTGCCTTCCGCCACGATTGTGAAGCCTCCCCAGCCACATGGAACTGTCAGTCTAATTATATCTCTTTCTTCATAAATTGCCTAGTCTCTGGTATGTCTTTATCAGAAGCATGAAAATTGACTAACACAGTAAATTGATACCGGTAGAGTGGGGTGTTGAAAAGATACTTGAAAATGTGGCAGTGACTTTGGAACTGGATAACAGGCAGAGTTGGAACAATTTGGAGGACTCAGGAGAAGACAGGAAAATGTGGCAAAACTTGGAACTTCCTAGAGACTTCTAATGGCTTCGTGCAAAATGCTGATAGCAATATGGACCATAAAGTCCAGGCTGAGGTGGTCTCAGATGGAGATGAGGAGCTTGTTGGGAACTGGAGCCAAGGTAACTCTTGTTACCTTGTTTTAACAAAGAAATTGGTGGCACTTTGCCCCTGCCCTAGGAATTTGTGAAACTTTGAACTTGAGAGAGATGATTTATGGTATCTGGCAGAAGAAATTTCTAAGCAGTGAAGCATTCAAGAAGTGACTTGGGTGCTGTTAAAGACAGTTTTTTAAGGAAGCAAAGCATAAAAGTTTAGAAAATTTGCAGCCTAACAATGTCATAGAAAAGAAAATCCCATTTCTGAGGAGAAATTCAAGATGACTGCAGAAATTTGCATAAGTTACAACTGAATGTTAATGCCTAAGAAAATGGGGAAAATATGTCAGAGGTCTTTTCAGCAGTCCCTCCATCATAGGCCCAGAGGCCTAGGAGGAAAACATGAGTTTCCTGGATCAGGCTCAGGGTCCCTGTGCTGTGTGCAGCCCAGAGACTTGATGCTCTGTGTCCCGGCCACTCCAGCCACGGCTGAAAGGGGTCAATGTAGAGCTTCAGCTAGGGCCTCAGAGGGTGCAAGCCCCAAGCCTTGGCAACTTCTACATGACGTTGAGTCTGTGACTAGACAGAAGTTAAGAATTGGGGTTTGAGAACCTTCACCTAGATTTCAGAAGATTGATGGAAATGCCTGAATGTCCAGGCAGATGTTTGCTGCAGGGGTAGGGCCTTCATGGAGAACCTCTGCTAGGATAATGCAGAAAGAAAATGTGGGCTCAGAGCCCCCATGCAGAGTCCCTTCTGGGGTACCACCTAGTGGATCTGTGAGAAAAGGGCCCCTGTCCTCCAGACTCCAGAATGGTACATCCACTGACAGCTTGCAACGTGCACCTGGAAAAGCCACAGAGCTCAACACCAGTCCATGAAAGCCGCCAGAAGGAAGGTTGTACCCTGCAGAGCCATAGAGGTGGAGCTGCTCAAGACCATGAGAAGCCACCTTTTGCATTGGCATGACCCAGATGGGAGACTTGAAGTCAAAGGGGGTCATTTTGGAGCTCTAAAATTTGACTGTCCTGCTGGATGTTGGACTTGCATAAGGCCTGTATTACCTTTGTTTTGGTCAATTTCTCCCATTTGGAATGGCTGTATTTACCCAGTGCCTATACCCTCATTGTAACTATGAAGTAACTAACTTGCTTTTGATTTTACAGGCTCATAGGCAGAAGGGATTTGCCTTGTCTCAGATGAAACACTGGACTGTGGACTTTCATGTTAATGCTGAAATGAGTTCAGACTTTGGAGGACTGTTAGGAAGGCATAATTGGGTTTTAAATATAAGGACATGAGATTTGGGAGGGGCCAGTTATGGAATTATATGGTTTGGCTGTGTCTCCACCCAAATCTCATCTTAAATGGTAACTCCAACAATTCCCCCATGTCGTGGGAGGAACCCAATGGGAGGTGATTGAATTACGGGGGCAGGTCTTTCCTGAGCTGTTCTCATGATAGTGAATGCGTCCCATGAGGTCTGATGCTTTCAGAAACAGGAGTTGCCTGCACAACCTCTCTCTTTTCGCCTGCCATCATCCACATAAAATGTGGCTTGCTCCTCGTTGCCTTCTTCCATGATTGTGAGGCCTCCCCAGCCATGTGGAACTGTAAGTCCATTAAATTTCTTTCTTTTGTAAATTGCCAAGTCTTGATTATGTCTTTATCAGCACCATGAAAATGGACTCATACACCATGTGAGAGCCTCTTTTCCAGTAAATATTACCTTACTAACAGTACTCATCACACTGCAATTTTTGACTAAAAATTTGTCTTCTTGGCATTATATTTCTGCCTCCCAAGTAACACAGGGTTGCTATGCATTGGTCAGCTTTTAGAACATTGTATCTAATGCCAGTGAATTAAAGGTTACTAATTATCAGCAAAGAAATACAAATATATAAACCCACACAGATATAGAGAATGGGAGGAGATAGCACATATTTTTAAAAAGCAAACACAATTTCAAAGATGAAAATCAAATCTGTGGTTCGGAATGAAACTAACAGATTATAGAAAAAAGTCTACATTTTTGTAGGTTGAAACACAAGAATCAAGCATTTTTGAACTGCAGAATCCTGGAAAGGCTCAGAAATTAGAAAGACCAAATATTTCTGAAGACAGCTTTTAGGCAGTGGAGCTAAAGAAGGAAGATTGGGTGAAGGTCAAACAAGAAGCAATAAATCACCCATACCTATTACTCTACTTCAAATGGACACTTCCCTCTCTGCTCCTTTGCTGTGTTTATAATCAATAAAAGATTAGTATCCATAATTTGGAGAGAATTCCTACAAATTCATAAGAAACTGAAAAAAAAAAAAAAACACAAGAGGCAAGAATGGGCCTTTCATATACAAGGAAACAGAAGTGATAAATATACATACTTCACTGGCAATCAGGAAAGTGCAAACTAAGACTGGAATGAGATAACATGTCACACTATTCAGTGAGCAAAAATTAAGATGCCTTAATATAACAAGTGTTATTGAGGATATAATTCAGCCAAACTCTTATAAACAGCAAAGTGAGAGCATAATTTAGAAAACAATTTGGCATTATTGTGTGCATTAGACTGCCTATGCCAAAAACTATAAACACCAGCTCCTAAATCTAAGTGGCCTAAGACAATAAAAGTCTAACATAACAAGTTTCTAGTCTTTCATGTGAGTGCTCCTAATTAAACGGCTCTCCTCCAATTGATGGCCTAGGATTCCAGGCTCTGTCCATCAAATGGTTCTGCTATCTCAGAGACTGTGATTCTAGTTTGAAAGATTATGTGAAATGTAAGAGGGCCAGGCATGCATTGGGTTAAATTGCTTCCACTCACATTACACTAACCAAAGCTCAGTCACGTGGTTCTATGCTATCTGCAGACAAGGCTGGAAAATATAGTCTTCTTGTGTAACCAAAGGAATTGTGATTTGTGAGTCTCTAGAAAGTCACTGGCATATCTTATAAAGTTGAGCATAAATACACCATACATACTGGAAATTCCTCTTCAGGATATGTTGGAGTTACTACTGGGATACCCCAGAGGACTACTTACACATACACACAAACAAGTCTGTTGATGAAAGCATGGTTCCTAAAAGCAAAATCTGAAAACAATCCAAAAGACCTTGAAATGTCCAAACACCCACCCATGAAAACCTAGCAACATCCAAATCAACAAGTAAAGAAGCAGCCAGGCGCAGTGGCTCTGCCTATAACACCAACACTTTGGGAGGCCGAGATGGGCAGATCACCTGAGGTCAGGAGTTTGAGACCAGCCCGGCCAACATGGTAAAACCCCATCTCTACTAAAAATACAAAAAATTAGCTGGAAGTGGTTATGTTTCTATCTTCAAGGAGGGAGAAACATGAAGAGGAAGACAATAAAGGTTGGATGAGCTGCTACCCAGAGTCCTTTGTTTTTGTCCTTAGGTAAAAATATTCCCTGGACCTGATTCCCATTGGATGGCAGCCTTGTGGACTGTGCAGAGATTTGGCCACAGGAGATCCTTTTGTCATCTACCCCCAGTCTGGGAGGATCTGTGACCTGGAAGTTTAGGACTCTGAAGAATCTAACTTTTAGGATAAAGGCTGAAAAACAGTGCAAATAATATCTGCACATACTTCACAGTATGTTTATTGCAAATAAAGGGCACTTAAAACTCTCCCTTTGACATCATGAAATTTCCATTGCATTGACATTAAAAAAAAAAAGAAAAAAAGAATCAGAGTACAGCCTGGCCTAGAGAGAAAAGGAAACTCCAATATGACAGATCATAAGACCAATTCACTTAAAGCAATACCTGGAATCGTAAGTATTTAATACATGTTTGTTGCTTTGTAATTATATTACTATTTATTATACATGTATGACATATATATGTGTAAATATACATGTGAAAAGATGTAGTTTATTCAAGCCTTTCATTGTATACAGACAACAGGCTCCCTTCTAAAATGGGATATGCATGAAGTCTAGTCTCCCTGTCACAGTGCTTTCTACTCTAATTCTCTATCATGGTGTCTTCCTCTTTGTCTTGAGTGTCATTTTCTGATTCACAGCATCCTTTTCATGCTGATTATAACACTTTTCATACCTTCTTCCTTTTCTCAGTTTCACTTTTAAAAAATGTAAGCATTTCTACTAGAAAAAGAAACATTTGCTACATCTATAATTTTTTTCCTATTTCTGTATCTTTTTGCCCTTGTATTTGCATAGAGCTTAAAAAAAAAAACAGAACCTCAAGAGTCATTGTGTTACAATTTGTAAAGGAAGACTTAGTTGCTGGTAAGATTTCTCAGCCACAACATACAGAGAGAGGAAAGCAGTTAAATAGAATGTTGCCCGGTGTCCCTTCCAAGCCTATGGTCTTGACAGCTTCTTGAGAATAATGACTATATTGTTCACCTTCATATTTCAGGTCTCTAGAGCACAAAGTTCCTGAACTTTCCATACAATAAGTGTAAATAAATTAGTGAATTAATAAGTGAAGAATAGATCTTTAGTAACAAATCCTTTCCTAAGTTGGATGGAAGGTACAAATAGGCTTAGGAAGAGAATAGAGTCTTAACCACCTCCCTTCATGATGTTCCCCAAAAGGTTAAAGGAAGGGGACCCAACTTGCGATTGAATACGCCAAAAGGCATTGAACACGTCATCATATGAGAACTCCAGTTTGCTTCTGTATACTTGGAATTATTAGAAAGTTCCTTTTTTCCAGTATTCACCTAGGGGAAATTCCAACATGGCTAGGAATATTCTAGTTATGAGTTGTTTTGACGGGTCATGGGTAACCATATTATTCCTACAATTTTTAACTCATATATATTCTAAACTTAGGGGGAAAGTCTCTATTTGCCTAGAAGTCATGCTGATTTGCTAACTCATTGTTTCTATTTATAAAAAAGGAGAAACATGAGGAGGAAGGCAACAGAGGTAGAATGAGCTCCTACCCAGAGCCCTTTGTTTCTGTCCTCAGGTAAAAATATTCCCTGGACCTGATTCCCATTGGATGGAAGTCTTGTGGAGCCTACAGAGATCTGGCCACAGGAGTAACACTTAAACATCTGCTCTGGTGGATAGAACACTCCCTGTAGGGTCACTCTACCCTGGATTCTAATCTCAGTTCTTTATTTACCAGGTGAGTCCCTATAGGTAAGTTATTTTGACTCTCAGAGCCTGAAATTCTGTGTCTATACAATGGGGGAAGTAATGCCTGCCACAATCTTAAATAAAATAATCAGGAAGTTCCTGGTTTAAAGAAGGAGCTGAATGTATGCCATTCCCCCTAAATTTACATTCATTTGCTCTGGTTCAAGCTTACCATCCAACAATGAATATGTTATCTTGCTTTTCCAAGTGATAGCCACTCTAACTATTAAGCACAACCATACTGTCACCATTTATGATCTACTCCAAACACAACAGACCAGTTTCCTTCAAATGCCAGTAATATGAACGAGTTCATGATCCTTTGGTGATGACACCATAGAAGGCAAATACTACTCCACAGGAAATAAGTGAAGTGGGTCTGTGAAAGCAGGCTTTGTCTGTTTTTCTTTACGAAGAAACAGGGGTACAGGGGGCTATAGGGATTGAGTCTGACTTATCATTGTCTACATCCTGCTTGGTCAGAGGGCTAGGCCTCCCAGGTCATTCCCGTACTCTAGGAATCCATGGGGAAAAGTGATCCTCTCCACACAGTTCTGAAGTGATGAAGGGCATTCAGCCAGTTGCAAGGAGAACTGGAGCTAGAAGCCACCAGTTCCTACCCTATCTTTTTTCTACCTTCTTTCTACTTCTCTCCCTATCCTCCCACTTGCCTATGACAGACACTGTGTTTTTAAGGTACAGTCACTTTTAAACCTCAAAATGAGAAGTTATTTTCACACAGTCTTTCTATAATTAAGTCATCAGCACAACTCATGAAAACAAAACAGTGCCTTTTTAATTAGTGTCTTGAATGTGAATGAATGGTTCATTATTCTTTCCCATCTCAAGCTGAGATCATTATTAAAGTCTGAAGAAATAGTAAATAGCCAGACAGGGAAATTCAGAACTGCATGGTGAGGGTCACTTTTACCCCTGGGTACCCAAAATACCGGAATGACCTGGAAGGCCTGGCCTCTGACCAGCAGCAGGTGGACAACGAGAAGCCAAAGAAAGCTCCCAACGTTTGGGCTCAGGTCACCCTCAGAGCAAAGGTATCTCATTGAAAGAATAAGAAGACTTTCTAAAAAGACTCACTTGGTTCTCCTTTGAGGTTTATTGGATTTTGATAAATAAGCAATCCTATATAAGTCCACAATCTTGACTCTGGACCCCAGAAGTCAAGTTGTCTTTAATGTGCCTACTCTGCAAAAATTTGTTGAGGACCTACTGTGTACCAGATCCTGTGCTCATTGCTGGGATCCAAGATAACTAAGATGCAGTCCTTGACTTCAAATAGGAGATACAGATGTTGGTGAAAAATAACTGCAGTACTCTAGGACACGTTCATTCAGGAGAGCTGATTGGCTGCTGTCCTTATATATAGGGAGGTCTTGCCAAGGAGCTGATGTTTAAAAAACTACGTCTGGAAAACAGAGTGAGTAGCTGTGCCCCTTCCTCTACACAATGTTATACAGCAGAACTTTTTCCTACATCCCTCTACGTATTTCATGACACCTGCTAGAGAGAACCTGCCATATAACTACATAAAGAAATAAAGGAAGTGATTTTTAATTTCAACTGCATTTATTGAGCCCCTTTTTGGCAAGACACAGAGTGGGTTATAAAAGATACAGCTTCTGAGTGTCCGCCCATAATTGGTGGCCATTGTTCTCTATATAAAGAGGTCAAACTGTAATGATTACCACATTCAGTGATTAACCAAGAGACAGCCTAGTCCCAATTGTAAAACTAATTTGGGCAGAAGACTTTCCTTCCTAGAGTCTCATCTGTAAAAATGAAGAGGTCAAACACAGACCTTTGAAGCTTCCCACACTGAGTCTGTGATGTTACGATTTCTGTGAAATATGCTTCTGCCTTTGAAATGCAGTCCCTGAATGATTCCACCCTCAAGGACAGCACCGAAAACTCAGCTAAATGCTGGGGTGTTGGGTGGTCAAGAATAAAATCCATTTTCCCAGAACATTCAAGGAGAATTAAAAAATTCCATCCAAATGGAGCCTGCAACCTTGCTTGTAACTGCAAGGAGAAGGCAGAGAGAGAGAGAAGTGTGTGCAGGCTCAGGGAGCCGGGTTGTAAGCAGAGGCATGTTAGCTGAAGGAAATGCTGGCCAGGAACAGGGATTCATAAATATTCCATAACACCCAGTTGATCTCTCAAAATGAGCTCCAGCCCTCATTTGTGAATTCAACAATGGGTCTTTTGGTTGTTCTTTGGCCGCTGCCATTCACTCTGCTCTGTCTATTCACTCACTTTGTTCTTCTGCTCCACCAAAAAATCAACCTCAATCTACTCTCCCTTAACACTACCAAGCTGACTGCTGTTTTCCATCATTTGGCTTATGAAATATTCACGCCAAGTGTAGCAGGACACTTGAGAAAATGGAGACAATGGAAATTGAGGAAGGTGATGAGGAAATTGAGGAAGACAATGGAAATTGAGGAAGGTGATGTAATGAAACAGCAGCAGTGCTCAAAATGGAATGTCGGATTTTCCTAACACTCGAGTCTGGACTCTTCTCATTTAGAATGCTTCTCAACTCAGTCAAGTTATGGCCTACAAAATAAATGTTAGTATTTGTCTGGCACAATGGAGTTAATAGACGGGACTCCTTGGAACTGGACGAGATACACCGAGACGTTTCCAGGTAGCCCATCCCAAGACTAAAGGAGTAGTTTAGCACCTTTATTGTATTAGTCAATTTATGCCAGCTGTTGTGACAAACAACCAAAATTTCGGTGGATTAACAAGCAACGTTCATTTCCTATTTGGGCCATTGTCTAACTAGGCATTCCAACTAGCAAGTGGCATTCTAAATAGTGGTTCTGGGATCACAGCTCCTTAGGCTATTTGTGCCTCTTCCATCCTCTACACCCTCCTGGGAATCCTCCATTGGATGATTTATGTACAGCCTGCTAATAAGCCAAGAGACAGAAGGAGGAGAATCACAGGACATCACATTACTGTCATGCATCCACCACTGTCTCCTATATTCCACTGGGCAGATACCAGCCACATGGTCTGTCCAGATGCTACTGCCCTTGGCTATCCAGAGCAGGAGGGGGATATCCCGTCACAGGGTCAGCCAGGTTCCTCCTTAGACCGCAGGTCCCCAAAGTGTGCTCCATGATTAGCAGTCCTGGCAGCACCTGGGGCCTTCTGAGAAATACAAAAGCTCAGGCCCTATTTTAGAGCTGTGCATTTCAATGAGATCCCCAGGTCATCTTGTTTTGAGAAATACTGCACCAGAGCACTCACACATCTAGTGACCATCAAAGCTGCTGAACCCATCAAAATAGCAAAGAATTTTAATCAGTAAGTTTTCTATGGCCATGAACTCCCAACTCAAAATTATATGGATACACAAAGAAAGGCACCTATCCTGCAAGAGCATCAATATTTATTAATCATATATTTAGTGTCAAATACAAAGCTAGAAACATCACACATACTATCTCATTTAAGAACTACCACAATTGTGGTCAGGCATGGTGGCTCATGCCTGTAATCTCAGCATTTTGGGATGCTGAGGTGGGCAGATCACCTGAAACCAGGAGTTCAAGATCAGCCTGGCCAATATGGCGAAACCCTGTCTTTACTAAAACTAAAAAAGGTAGCCAGGCATGGTGGCAGGTGCCTGTAATCCTAGCTACCTGGGAGGCTGAGGCAGGAGAATCACTTGAACCCTGGAGATGGGGAGATGGAGGCTGCAGTGAGCCAAGATTGTGCCACTGCATTCCAGCCTGGGCAACAAGAGCAAAACTCCATCTCAAAAAAAAAAAAAGAAAAGAAAAAAGAAAAAGAAAAAAAGGAAAAGCTACCACCATCCTGAAATAAATTTGGTATGTAAAGAAACTTACCCAAGACCCCCCATTTGGTTAGTGAGACCAGAATTCAGAGCTACATGTATCTAGTCTGGGACTTTCAGTGTTCTGCCACATAGTAGCTTAGCTACATTTCAAACTGAGTCTTTAAAAAAGGGCCTGGTCGATAATAACTTGAAAAGGGCTCTAGAATTATGTAATTTGAAGAAGAAAATGAAATGCTCAACAGAGGCTTAAAACATGCCCACTTAAAATTTTTAAATTATTTCATGAAAAAAAGAGATTTTCTTAAAGTTAGATTAAAAAGAGATCTTACAGGCTGTTCTAGTTAATTTTAACCTCAGTGAGAAATGTCACATTTCTCATGCACATTTGATTAGGCATCCAGGAGTGTCAGGACATCCTGTCCCATGGTAGATTTCTGTGAGAATTACATGGTCTATGGAGATAATTATAAAACAAAATCTCATCTCAATATGAATAAGAGGAAGAAAATGAGCCACTAATATTCTGATATTCCAAGGACATGGCAAACCAAGACACACTCTGGGCTCGGAAGTATGCTTTTGTCCTTTCCTTTCTCCTGTTTAGTAATACTTGTTAACGCCTGTGGTAATTGTTTGCATCTCACTGGGTGTATGTTTGAATTTATAATGATCTCGACAGGCAGAGAATTGCTCATGGTGTTGACTAGCAGTTCTCAAAGGTAAGTGAGCATGAGGATATTGGCAAAGACTATTCAAATGTATATTCCTTAGCCCCATCTGCAGAAATTCTGACTCAACACATGTGGACTGGCACTCAGGAATCTAAAGCCTTAAAATGCAGCCTAGGTGATATTCATGCAGGTGGTCCATGGACTTCACTTTGAAAAATAAGAGTGTCTTCTGCAGCACTGCAGTCATTCATTTGCAGTCTGCTCACTTCATTAATGTCATCATGGTAGGGCCCATTTCTCATTCTCTTACTCCTTAATGCTCAGCTCTTTGCCTAGAACCTCAGGACACAATTATGTTCATCTATAATTCTCAATAAACATTTATTTTATAAAGGAAAAGCAATGGATAAAAATAAAGATATAATAAAGATAAGGGGAATGAATAAATAAATAAATGAATATCAAGTACAATAGGCTTCACTGCAACATATTGTAAGGTACTGCCCCTGTCTGTTGGACCCTACTGAGGATTGAACCAACATATTTTTCTGTTCCTGTGCTAAATAATTCTGGGGCAAAGCATATCTCCCTGTTTTGTGCTAAGCAATATTGAGATCAAACAAAAATAATTTATCTACATCTCCAAGAAATATCTTCTCTTAAAAATAAGTCTATGCCCTAATCGATCAGCTTACGTATCAGGGCTAACAGCATCAAAGTCCACATCAACGCCCTCACCCCCTTGCCATGCACAGAAATCAGAAGTGTTCACATTGTAAATTCTGCTCAATCCTAACTAGTTCTCCACCTTGCAACCAGTTCCCTACCACTCAAGAGACAGTGAAGACTGAAACCACAGTAGAAATCACCCAACCTGAAACACTGCTAATCGATTCTCTTTATTTTTTATTTTGGAGATACTTTGAGACTGCTGAGGTGATGTTCTCTTTTATTAAAGTAAGCCTAAAAAGCTTAACCGTCTTTGATCAGAAAGTTTTCTGGGGAGTCAACATCCAATACTACAAACTGTCTTGACACAGAACTATATAAAACCCAGCACACGATAAGCCTTCAGTCATTGCTGTAGACTGAACCAAGAACCCTGACTAATGTTATATTACTATGAGCAACCCTATAATATGTAATATAAAATATTACTCTGCATAACCCTATAATATAAATAATTTATATTATATATACAAATTATATATCATAATTTATATATAATTTATAACCCCAGAAGGGGTTGTCTCACAAACTACTCTGGGTAACCCTATATTATATTATATTTATAATATGTTATAAATTATAATATATATTATAAATATAATATATATAAAATTTATAATAAAAAGTACATAATTTCTAATATATAGTTATATAATGATATAAATATAATTTATAATGTATTATAATATATTACAATTATATTATACTATATTATATTTTATAATATAAATTATAGGGTCACCCAGAGTAGTTTTTGAGCTGACCCCTTCTGGATTGCCTGGGTTGGAGAAAAGAGAAAGACAAAACCTTTTGTATTCATTCATACATTCATTGGTACATTCATTTGACGAGTATTTATTGGAGAAGTATACTGAGCTGAACACTAGGGATAAAGTACTATGCATTCACTGTCTAGCAGAGGAGATAACTATATAAACTGATCAGTGCAAGGATGTGTAACAAGGGCTGTGATGAGTTTCTATTGGGAATGGTAGGAACGCAAAAATAGAGTGGTTGGTTCTACCTGGAGAGGGAGGAAGTGCCACCTTGTGCCTAATGGACTTGATGCTTGAGCTGAGATGGATAAGATTAGGTAAGATTAGATATCACTAGGAAGATGAGGTAAGATAAACATTTCAATAGGAGAAAACAGAAGGAACAAATGTTCAGAACCGTAAAGAGGCTAATGTCAATGGAGCTGTAAGGATTTTGTCTTTTCAGGAACAGAGAATTTAAGAAATAAGTATGGAAAGATTAGTAAAGGTCAGATAACCAAATCCCTTATCTCAAAAGTGTATCTGACTTGATAATACACTGAAGGGTTTTAATTAAGATAATGACAGGACAAGACTTATATTGTAGAAAATTCCTCCTGGTGGCAGAGTAGAAAGTGAATTGGGAGGCAAAATGACCCTGGACACAAGCAGAGTCTCTGGTAAGCCATTACATTTGTTAAGAGGTAGTGAAAGTTGCAACCAAGGTGTCGGGGATTGAACAATCTCCCCTGAGAAGCTAAGTTCAACTCCTAACTAGTATGTGTGAACACAATCTTATTTGGAAATAGGGTCTTTGCAGATGTAATCCAGTTAAGATGAGGTCATAACTAACAATGGTGTGCTCCAATCCAATGGCTAGAGTCCTTAGAAGAGGAAAATTTGGACACAAAGACATACAGAGGGAGAAGATCATGTGATGATGGTGGTAGAGGTTGGAGTGCTGTGTCTGCAGGCTAAAGAATACCTGGAATAATTGCCAGCACCTACCAGAAGCTATGAAGAGAGAAGGAAGCACCTTCCGAGACAGCGGGGCGCTGGCCACATCTTAGATTCAGACTTCTGGTCTTTAGAACAGTAAGAGAATAAATTTCTGTTTTGTTTTTTTTTTTTTTTTTTAGAAGTCTTG